>CM068832.1:57980759-58685759 GCA_028554795.2 Sinohyriopsis cumingii | reverse complement strand
TCGATGACTGTCGTCTGTGTTGATGACATAAACTCGAACCTCTTTTGGGTTTCGATGATGAAGGTCATCTTCGGCGCAAACTACTGGATTCGATACAAACGGTGAGTCAGTAAGTAATGAAATTCCCAGGTAATGATAAGTAATGAGTTCACACTTACTTTTTCTTTCAAAAGATCTGTTAAGTAAAAGTCGATGAAGGTGAAGTCTCCATTCTCAATTGTAGAGGCATGTACATTTTGTACAAGATATGTACAAGATGGCCGCTATTGCTTAACCGACTTGAAGCAGCTGTTCTGTTTTTTTTGGTGCCGTTTCTCATGATGTATGTGCTTGTTGTCTGTCTTCTACGTTATTCTGTTTGTCATGCATTAGCTGTTCTGTATACCTCTCTCTCATCCAGGGAATTCCCATCAGTCTGACTCTAACTTACAAGTTATGGAATTGAAATTAAAATGCAAGAATGATATAGAGTTCAGAAAGCTTGTGCTTCAGAAGAGAAAATAAAATTATATAAAGAGGAGGGAGAGAGACAAATGCAGTTTTAGAAAGAGGAAAAACAAATGCAGTTAGATAGAGAGGAATGAAACAAATGCAAATGCAACTAGAGAAAGAGGAAAGAGACAAGCAAATGTAATTTCAGATGCAGAGAAGAAGAGAAAAGGATGAAAGGGAATTTGAACTTAGATTAAAAGAATTCGAGCTGGCAAGTGAAAAGCAATCCTCCACACTACAAATTAAGTCTTTAGGTTACTAAGAATATTAGGTTAGTACCACCTTTTAAGGAAAAAGCAGATAATTTTCCTCACTTTGTAAAAAAAATGCTGAAAATTTGAAATAGCAAAGATAGCATTGGAATGTTTTTACAAAGTAGACTTTTTGGCAAACCTTGTGACATCTACACTTCCCTGTCAGCACAGCAAAGTGCTGATGTTGATCTGGACACGGAATTTATCTTCAAGGGTTATGAGGTGGAACCTGAGGTTTATAGAACTATAAAAAAACTGGACAAACTCATGCTGAATTTGCAAGAAAAAATACAATAGTTATTTGATAGGTGGTGCTTAGTTAAGCAAGTCAGTCAAGATTATGAAAATCTCGGACAATTCATATTCGTTGAAGTTCAAGAATTGGGTCATATTGACGTTACGACTTATCTAGATGAATACAATGTCCAAACTTTAGAAGCGCTGCTCGTACAGCTGACAAGTATTCCGTAGCTCATATAGTTTCTTTTGTCAGTACGTTTTCTACTCAGCAGTATTCTGTTAAAAAAACAATTTCAGTTTAATACGAGACTTCCAAATCTCAAACTGGCACATTTAGAAATATAAGGTGGATTAGAAATCCTTATCTCTTCCTACGTGTACATATTTCAATAAAGGGTACATTTCATATTGCTACATATTGAAAATAAAGAGACAGAATCAAGAAAGACCCATTTCAAATTCTCTTACTTCTATGAGTCAAGGTCATGGTCATGTATTCAAAGCAATACTATTGTTGGGTCTTATATTATTATGGAGAATTAAGAATAAATCATTCGAAGGGTTCTATATTACTCATGGGTGATTCGGCCAATCCTAACCCTGTTAAAATTTTAAGGGACGCTGGAGCTTCTTAATCTTTTATTATCAGGGACTTTGCCTTTATCTGAGAAGTCAACTTCTAATGAAAGTTTCCTTATTCAGGGAGTTGAGTGCGATTTTCTTTCTCTTCAATGTGTAAAATGTCATCAGGCTTAGTCTCAGGACCAGTGACAGTTGGAACAGTGACATCTTAATAAATTGAAGGTATTCATTTATTACTAGTCAATGACCTAGCTGGAATTAAGGTTGCAGTTCACCTGCCTGTAAATGACAATCTTGATATCCCTGATTTATACCCAGTTTGTGCAAGTACTAGAGCTATGACAAGGAACGTTCTTGACAATGATGTTGATCAAGAAAGTATTTAAGTAGCTGACACGTGTATTGATAAGGCTTTTGATGCTGTAACAAGATAACCGGGTGGGATATTTCGGATTGACAACAGAACACGTTTTGACGACACATATATATATATGGTTTAATGTGGTGATTTATATGAGCAGTAGATTATGAAGATGTGTGCGTATTTATAATCCAGATATTGGATTTATCATAAAACGCACAGATTCAAAGATGGAAATAAAAATACGAATAAATTAGTTCAGTAACAAAAAAAACCCCACAGGATAAATGATTCACAAATGATTCAATAATGGAAAGATGAATATAGTTCACTCAAATAGTAAACGATGTAAGCTTTTTACTCATAGTAAAAATGTATTCGCTCAGGTAGCGAAATTATGTTGCTAAACACAACGGATATACCATCTATCTGTCCAGTCCTGAATGATACGCTGGGTCTTACTAACCCAAAATTAGCCTACAGCTAATAAAATACATGTATGGAGATATACTCCGTTACCCGTGCACCATATCCGCTCCACAGCTCCTACGAATCAATTTCACAACTGTCACAGACTCCGGACCCTCGGAATACTATGATCACTCGGAAAATTAGACCCTCCTGACACTCCAAATATTAGACCCTCCGGACACCCTGGTCCTTTGACGGCTCTACAGCTGGGTCACCTTAGTCACTCTTGAAATTAGACACTCCGGAAACTAGACATTAGACACTCCGGCACCTTAAACGCTCCGGACAAACGGACATTTCTACACTCAAACACCGGACACCACGGATATTCCTACCTTCAGACAACACCGGACATTCCTACCCTCAGACAGCTGAAAATATACCCGATACAATGTACTAAACTTGATACAGACATAATAACGTAAGGACGTCATACATGGTAAGTTATAAAGATTATATTATTATGGCAATTACAAAATGACAGGTTCAATAGTAAACCTAACCCTGCTCGATAAGACTATAGTAAACAATTCTTTAAAAAAAATGTAGCTTTACATTGCCAATATAAAATCCTGTACTACGTCGCAACAAGAATAAAAAAATGCACGCATTATGCTGTATAAAGAAAACTATATAACAAACATGCAAAGGTAAATATGGTAATACACTAGTTATCACTTAAGACCAAAAAATTACCTACCCCTACAGCTGGAGTTGTGCGAATCCTTTAAGCAGGCCGCTTGCTGACAAAACCATTAGTATTGTAAAGGCCCTTTACATACAGTAAAGTATTTATACGTTTAGACTTTTCGTTTTGCCGTATCGAAAGCACCTTGCACATGTGGCATAGGACGAATCGTACTCACGATTTCGAAATACAATAGACCATATACATAATCACCCTCGGGTATCGTTGTACAGCGAAAAAAACGAAACCCGAGTACATGTATTTAATGAATAACATTTACACCATTCCGTGATAGATGCAGTCACTTATACTCCTCATCTGGATCAATCAGAAGGTATTGATCAGTGATTCTCTTTTAACTACTTCTTATCGGGGTGAAAAACGACAATCACTTGACACTGAATAGGAAAAAGATCCCAAGATCTCGTTTTTGTTTCAGAGGCAGAGAAACTGAATCCACAGAAGTACCTCTTTGTCATTTTGGTAAAAATGGGGTTCTTATAAGAAAATGGAGACCACCTGAGGTACTTGATGGTAATGAGTGGTCCATGAACTATCAAAATGTAGTTCCAAAATCATAGACAGGAAATTCTTAGATTGGCCCATGGAACTCCTTTGGCTGATCATTTAGGGATCAGTAAGACTTATTACAAGATCTTGAATAATTATTTATTTCCCAAGATTTAAAGGTGATGTTTGCAAATACTGCAGATCTTGTCACAAATGTGAAATGGTAGGAAAACCTAATCAGAAAATACCCAAGGCTCATCTGCAACCTATTCCTGCATTTGACAAACCATTTAGCAGAATAATGGTAGATTTTGTCAGTCCCTTACTTTAGACTATAATGTGTGCCTCTACAAGATTCCAAGAGGCAATTCCAATGAGGAATATTAAAACTAAAGCAATAGCAAGAGTTTTTGTACAGTTTTTATAACACAATTTGGTCTTCCCAAAAATCTGTCCAATCGGACCAAGTTTCCAAGTTTATGTCTGGAATTGTTCAGCAAGTTATTCATGAATTAGGCATCCAACAATTCAAGTCTTCTGCCTATCACCCTGAAAGCAAAAGGGCTTTAGAAAGATTTCATCAAACTTGGAAAAAATATGATTAGATCATATTGTTTCAATACTGGAAAAGATTAGGACAAAGGCATTCATTTACTGTTGTTTGCTGTTAGCCTAGGGAATCATTTGAGGAAACTTTTGGATTCAGTCCCTTTGAACTAGCTTTTGGACACACTGTGCATGGACCAGTGAAGTTGTTAAAAGAAAACCTGCTTTCAAATGAAGATACAGAAATTCATCTTCCCGATTATGTTTCCAATTTTAAATACCAGTTATCAAAGGCTTGTGAGGTTGCAAGAACTAATCTGCACTCTATTCAATCAAAAATTAAATTAAGTATGACAAAAATACAAAGGAAAGGAGTTTTCAGCCTGGTGATAGAGTTCTGGCTCTCTTGCCCATACAAAAAAAAAAATACTCTTCCGGCTAAGTACAATGGTCCTTACACAGTTGAACCAATTTTCGGAATTCAGAAAATATGAATATTCTGGACCAGAATCTTCACATCAGCAGAAACAAGAATCAACTAAAACAGCGATTACTTGAATATGAGCAACTGTTTCCAGATGTTCCTGCAAGAACAAATAAAATTACCATGATGTTGAAATTGTAGATTCCACACCTGTGAAACAAGCAATGAACCCTCTCAAACAGTAGTTTTTAAAAAGACATTTTGATACTATTGGAAAAAAAATTATCGAATTTTTATATAATTGCTGAACCCCTGACAAATTTGTTGAGCAAGAAAACCAACTTTCATTGGTCAGAAAAAATGTTAGGAGGCTCTTGATAAATTAAAAGCCATACCTAAGAGTGCACCAGTTCTTTCAGTCCTAAATTTCCCATCCTTTAAAATGTTGATGCAAGTGATATTGGGGTTGGTGCAGTATTGATTCAAGTCAACGGAAATGATGTAGATCATCATGTGTGCTTTTTCTCTAAGAAATCCAATAAGCAACAGAGAAAATATTCAACAATCAAGAAGGAATGTTTGGCTTTGATATTGGTATTACAACACTTTGAAGTCTCTATTAGTTCAGCTTCTTCAGTGGTTGTTTATTGATCACAACCCCTTACTTTCATTGGCAAGAAGAAAAACAAAAATCAGAAATTATTAAGGTAGTGTTTGATATTGCAGGAATATAATATTGACATCAGGCACATCAAGGGAAACAGCATTGCAATAGCAGATGCACTTTCACATGTATAAATACATTATATTTTTTCATGTATACTTTGTGTCATTCATAAGATTTATCATATGTAATTTTTTATATGTAAATTTCACAAATACAAAAAAGAAATCTTTACTGCATAAATCTTTCTTTTTCTTTATGAAGGGAAGTGTTTTGTGTATTTAAATTGCATTGTTAGTTTTTTTTTCTCAATCATTTTTTAAATTTTATTTCATTATATGCTATTGTGATATAACAATGTATCAAGGATTTAAGCTTGTCCAAATCAAGTTTATTTTCTACTTAACCTGAATTGTTGTTTTTTAATTCTGAAAACAACTAATACATAGCTAAAATAATCTCTTTATTTATGGGTTTAATATTATTACCATTATTAATATAAGTAAACATGTTTATTTGAGTCTGGGCCTAGGTCATTGGGATTCCCCTGCAGTACCTGACATAGTCCAGGTTTGAAATTATTTTAGTAACATTCTAAATAAAACCATCAGTATTATTTTGTAAACAATAAATTTCTAGAAGGTTATTTTCCATTAGTAATTTTCTTTTTTTTTCACTGGAAAATTATCCATATGTTCTTTGTCATCCTAACAGAATCATGTTGTTGTTGTGAACAGAACTTGATTTGGAATTATTCAAATTATTTCTCTGAAAATACAAAAGTGCTCCTACAACATTTTTGGAAAAAGAGACTTGAATTTATACTAAAATTTCAAATAAGGATTTCTTCTTGGATTGGATTATTGCAACCCGATAACAGATATGGCACATCAACACTTTAGAAGCCATCACAAACACAAGAACACTTTCAGTGTTGGAGTTAATTTGGATTTCCACTAAAGTTTATTCAGAACTTAAATTATTGACTTGTGTCTGTAACCTGGGATTATTTGGGATTATATTTACAATACTATAAGTTATATTTTTATACATTTTATAATTTGTATTCTAAGGAAATAAATTATTTGTTGAACTTTCCAAAGCGTGTTGCTGTGCTTTTTCATTCTTTTCTGTTACTCATTTTAAGAGCATAGACTTTTAATAGTAATATCAAAATAACTAAACATCCTGACCTTTACCCACACACTCAGCTGATAGCAGAGGAACATGAAACGGCTTGAAAAACTGTTTCATGAGCAACTCATTTCAAGTAAAGTACTGAATTGCAATACAAGTTACACTGTTTTGCCAAATAATGAAAAATCAAATATTTCTCAAATCAAAAATCGTTGTACCTGCATTAAAGTTGTTTATTTACTCACCTGCTACACATTTAGCAAATATGTATGTGAGACCAAAAGGGAAGTGAAAATAAAGGAATACCTCAGGGATATCCATAAAAACAAACGGTGTTCAATTTCAGATAACAGAATTTATTTCACACATCTAAGCTTTTTGAGTAGCAAGATCGAGCTTATAAAGATATTTTTGGATACACCAATAACTCACTCTGCAATTCAGATAGGGACTGACATCTATTTTTAAATAGGAGTCCAGGCATTATGTTTTAATTACTAATATTACATATACTACTACCTCTCTTGAAAAACCATACCTTCAGCCAAAAAATCATGGTCTCTCATCACAGGTCATAACTATTTATAATTAATAAATATGTGTAATGACAACCTGTTCTCTCAAGACAAGTAGTCTCTCAAACCAGTAGTCTTTCAAGACAGGTTTAACTATACTACTAGCAGAAACAGTGTATCATCCACCGTTATAGCTATGGAGTGATGGAAAGTCTAACCTCTAATTCATCCAAAAGCTGCAGGGAGGAAATAAAAAACTGAATAAAAGTAAGTTGGTGTGAAAGCACTTTATTCTAAAACCATCAGCAGCAGAAACAGGTAACAGTGAAAAATAACAGCTGTAACATTAACAAGTTATATAATGAAAACTGCAAATGTAATTTACAAGTTTCAACAAAACAACACAGAAGTCAAATTATTGTACAGTAAAACTGTAGATATAATAAGTGAGTTTATTTGGTTATGGGATTACTATTGAATAACAATCTGATAAGAACCCATTTTAATAAATAAAAATTAAAATGTCAACAATTTAATAATGCCAAAAGTAAAAAGATACATAATGCATCCCTCAAAAAAAGTCTGATATAAAGGTCTCAAAAAATTAAAACCAATAGAAAATAGTATTAAAAGTTTCTAAAGTCTAAAAAAATGAATTTCAATATGATATTGAATTTTTAATGACAAAAGCATATATATTCATTCAAAAGTCTGTAAACAGTTGAGACTAGCTGGTAAATCAACAATACAGAAATGTCACCACATCAAGCAGTGTTTGATGAACGTTAGGTCATGCTTTTTGCTCAATAAAAACACATAAAGAGTGTCCCAAACTTAATGATGGTTAAACAATCAATCAATCAAATTTTTGCTGTATTTCTCGTGAAAAACCAGATGCTCCTCAATAACACGTGGATCTGTTTTGGCTGGGAACTTCATTCTGCATGTCTGACAAGTTTCCACTTGAGATGGTTCCATATGCAACTTGGAACAATGCTGTTGCCTTTCATAATTTAGGGTTTGGTAAAACTTGCGTATTTGGTTTTTCTCCTGCTTTGTGGCCTTGGTTTTTGATTTTACTGCAGGACTTTTGTCTCTAGATGTGGTACCATCAACACTACCTCTGTTTGGCTGCCAATGAGTATACAAATTTAAATTTATAAATCACAAGAATGATAGACATAGGATGAGTTGTGAGCAAATACACAAATATTTTGTCAAAATGTAGTTTTTATTGCTTTAGGGGGTTTTCAAGAAAAAAGTCTTTGATGAATTACCTGAAAAAGAGACAGTTTAACACTGGAAATTCTGTGAAAGATAAAACAAGTTTTCAACATAAAATATTAGTTTTCGGACTGAAAAACCCCCACATAAAATGTACTCTGTTTAAAAAAAAGTACATTATGCAAACCATAAGAAGTGTAAGTCCAAAACAAAAACAAACAAAAATGTTGAAGATTTAAAAGGCATTATAATGGCATTAAATAATTAGTTAACCTAAAAATTATGTAAAAACATGCTTAACAAACTTCATTTGTATATCTCATGTGGTCTTTGCTTTAATTTTTCTACCAAACAATTTGAAAAATTTGCCTAAATGGCATGAAAATCTACTTAGGCCTGAATTTCACTGATGGATCTCAGGTCTAGACTGAAATTTAAATTTATAAGTCTGACTTAAATTTGACCAATCAAAGACATGATTTATCTTGATGAGAATAAGGCCTGGTCTAAAACATACAAATCAAAACATGACCACCAAATTCCATTTGTTTACCCAACATGAATGTTCTTAACTGAGCTAAAAGTAATCCCAACAAAAAAAAATTCAAAAATGTGCAAAAAATATTTGTTATATAAATTAATTAAAAAGGCTGCAAAGTTTAACCAAGTCATCTGCTTGTGATCACAATAGAATGGGTACAAATTCATGGCAGTAAGTTAAATATTATTGTTCTACTGCACTAAAAGAGATCCAGGATGGACATACAAACAACCAGACATGAAGTAGTACTGATGGACAGCAGGGCAACACGATATCCCCTTCTGCTACTGCAGTGGGGGCATGAAACCTTGATGAAAAATATTTCTTGGAGAAATTTTAAATATATATTTTTGTATATGCCCGAGTTTATCCAGGAAAATGAAATTCCTGGTAGATTCCTCCCAGTGCCCAAATGGTTTAACATGGTTGTAATTTTAATTACTATTTTATGAAGTGTGTCAATGGTCAGGAGAAAGAGTAAATGGGAATGGCATACAGATGTCTTACACCCCTCTATATGTCTGGTTGATGCATTGAAAGACATGGTATATATAAGATAATATTACAATAGACAAAAATTCCTTACAACAATAACCTGTGCAGTGGAGTTGCTCAGTTTACAAGTATATTGTCTCCATTCATTGGTCAGACCTTTGGCTCTGTTTTGCAAGGTGTTCTTCAGCTGGACATTAAGCTGCTCTATCTGCTTGACACATCTGGATGTGTTTTCACGTTCATACTGTAGTAAAAGGACACAGAAGATCTCACATGAGTCTTCAATACATATAAAACTTAGGAAAGGTGCTTAACAACATAGTATGCTGTGGAAGTTATGACAGCACAGAACTCTTTCACTAATTAATAATTTAAAAAATTACTTTATTTAAAGAGGGTAACATAGTTAGCTGAAAAGCCTATTCTACCTTGAGACCCTCAAAAAAGAAACTTATTTATATACAAATGCACACATATATAGACACATGCATACAGAAACATATTAGCATGAACATGTATAGACAACAATATATTTACTTTCTTTCCTTTCACCGGATGGATACTCACTAATACATACTGAACCCACATAGTCAATATACATGCAATATGCAATTAGTGAAAAATAGATGGGATGTATATTTATTCATGAATACAAAATACAATCATTTTCATACTCATTTTAACTATATCTCTGAAGCCCCTAAGCACTGGAAATTGTTGTTGAAGAATCCCTAATCTGGTTTGGAAATTTTATACAGCTTGGTAGACATGGTTCACAGGTGGGGAGTATTAACAGGTAGTCTTAACTGGAATAGTGACTGTATACAGGAGCACATAATTGGATATCCTGTACATTAACTTGGCTTTTCTCAAACAGATTCGGTCTTTAATAGGTAATATTTTAAACTTGCCAGCTACGTTTTTCCTGCTTTCTGTTTGGACTGATATTAACCTAAATGCTCTTTCTGAAGGTTTGCTAGCTTTGTTATCTATCTATCATCTGAATTACCCCATACTGTATTACAGCAATCTAAACAGGGTTGTATGTAACTGTAATAAAATTGTTTTCAATGCCTTTCTGGGAGAAAATGTCTTATCCGTCTGAGAAGCCATAAAGATGAATAAACTTTCTACTAATATATTTTATGTTTAGTCCCGGATAGGTTATATATCAAAACACCAAGTAGTCTGTCACAACAGACAATTTGCAAATTTGTATATTTCCATGTTATACATAGTTAATCACTATCAAGAATTCTTCTTGCGTTGAGATAAGTAATATTTTAGTGCACTAGTATTTACTACCATACCACTGCATGTGCACCACTGTCCAGTTTTATTTAGGGCATCCTGTAAAAAAAAATTCAGTTTGTGTTTTGTGTTTTGGACGACTGACTGTTGTATCTTCTGCATAGAAATCTACAAATGAAATTGAGTACCCCAGTAAAAGTGGTAGGTCATTAATAAATAATAAAAATAGTAATGGACCTAGAAGTGAGGCTAGTGGGACTCGTATCTAACTGTTTTAGGTTCAGACAGAATATCATTTATATAAACATGTAGTGTTCTCTCATTTAAGTGTGGAGTAAACCATCTAACTGCTTTCATCACATTGGTAAATTTTCATTTTCCACAGAAGGATTTCATGATCCACCAGGTCAAAAGCTCTCCAGAAATCTACAAAAACAGACCCTATTAATCTACCCTGAATAAAGCCATTTGTCAGTTAGGGAGGAGTAAAGACAGACTCACCAGTGCTCAAAGAATTTTTTTTAGACACAGACCCAGGGCTGATGACTTTAAAAAAAAATCACAATCCTTCCATAAACCCAAAATTTTGCCATTTTTTAAATACTATCTGTCACTGCAACTGCTACTATTCAAATATAAATTCAATAGGGTTCAAAAGGGGGTTTGAAGGCAATGTAAGTGTCATTAGCGTTCATCACTAGTACACTCACTAGAGACTGGATGGTCCTGGTGTTAAAAGTTCTCTGATGGATTCTCTGAGCAAATCATGGTCAGAACCAACTTGATGTATGTAGATATATTTGCAGTATGTACAAAGAATTAATTGCCCTGACCCCATATTGTTTGTTTTTTTGCTGGTAAAACTCAATTGACTAAAAGTTCTGCACTTATTTTTGTTGTTTTTTTTTTTAATAGCTAATTGCTGCATGAATCAGCTTAAAAAATGAATCATATTTAAACACTATTCTCACAATTTAAATGATTGTGCTTTTCATTTTATATATGCAGTAAAATCTGAGTTCAAAGAAATGTTACTGCTGTTCACAAACTTGTCAAATATCTTTCATACAGATGGCTTAAATATTTGTACTCATAGCAATGATATGTAATAACTTTTGTTCACCTACAGGTATCTAGGTTCTCTTTGATTTACCTATATTGGGTTGGTCCATGTCCTGATTGTACCTTTACAAATTAGCAGAAAGGGGTGACCCACTGCAGTCTTTACTCATATCTCTCTAACTATTGTCAGCCAATTAAGTTTAATATGTGAAATGGTGGGTTATATAGGACTTAATTGCCTTTTAATTGCTGCTATTTAAACTGTCCAAAGGTTAGTTTTACATCGTCTCCAATCATGATTGTTAGCCATTTATTCATGCTACATGTAACAGGCATATACTGAAAGTGGTGGGTTTTTTCTTGCTTTTCCTTCTATTTTTGAAGATTACAGAAAACTGTGTTTTCTCGAAACGCAACCATGTCAGTAGGTTTGGGAGTATTACAAAATCATGTTGAGCGGGATGCATTGTGTTACAGTTTGATTAAAACCACATCTCCAATTCACGTAAGACAATAGTGATCTGATTTAAATCAGATTGCGCAGTGTTCTGGCAGGTATGTCAACATCTTGAGAATACATGTCCACACTTCATCAGCACCATCAAAGTTTTCTCTAGCAGATTTGATTTTTTTTATCAACAAGCCCGATGAGCAACACTCTTAGAACACAGGATGGGCCTGATCTGAAACTGGTCAGGAAGAGGGGCCCTGGGGAACAGGCTATCAGATATTTTGAGCAATGCTCACGTGAATGTTTCTGTATAAAGCCTGATAGGTTAGGGTGTAATACCGAGTGTTTGGTTAAACATGGGATGATGTCAATCAATTCTGACAAGTTTGGTAGTACCAAGATTGGTTGGTAGTTATAACACGGATCCTGTTATAATTCTAGTATGGTCATGGATCCCATTTCAATATTCAGTAACAAAACTAAATTTATTCTGCACTTCTTCATAACATTGTATCACTGTAAGACAGCATACTCTTTATGCTATGGACAGTGTTATAATGAGGAAGTACATGATAAGTGCTGGGGACCAATTCGTAAACTGGGGGATAAGGATTATCATATGACTAAGCTCTCTCAATTGTAAAATCTTTGTAAAACTTTTAAATTAGTGGGAAATGGGATTATCGTCAAGCATGGACATCATATATTCTACCCCCCCCCACCACAAAAAAGCCACGTTTGCTTTTCCACTAACAGTGAATTTTTTATAGGCAGTAACAACGTGTTTAATCAACATCTAGGATTAATTATATATTGTGCAACTGTAGGATTCACACTAATTTGTAAACTAATGTACTGAAAAATCAACTGAATGCATTAAAATTGTGCATTATATTTTCAAGCTCTACCTTTCTCTTCATTAAATCCCTCTTATATTATTTCCTTTTTAATAAATGGAGAGAAGAATATCTTCCCTTAATTCTTGAATAGACCCTGAGCACCAGTACAAGTCCCATCTGTTCTGTCTCTGCAAAGGTAGGTGGTTTCCCAATGTGTTTGCCACCTTCCTGGTCATATTTTCATTCAAGTGATATAAAGTACAAAGTACAGTGCTCCAAAATTAAACTTCCTCTAATTTACCTCCTATAACATGGAGACAAGAACCAGATATAATGTGATATCACATCACTAAATGCACTATTTTTTTTCTATACAACATGCTCTGTTATGGCACAACTGTACTGGGAAATACCTCAGTAAAATGTGACCCCAGTTATAATGAGGGTCACTTCTTTGGCTCCCATGAACAGAATAATTACAAAGAGACAGCAACATTGCAGTATTATTTCAACTGTTATAACTTCTGGTATGATCAACATGGGGAATGAAAGAAAAACAACTTGAACTTTTTAGTTTCAGAAGATTTAAAATGCATAAGACACACACAAACCTGCAGCTGTTTTCGAAGTTTGTCAGTCTGAGCCTTGTAGTTGGTCAGCTGTGTCTCCTGATTCTTCAGACTTTGTCTCAGACAGTCAATAAGCCGACCCTGATTGGCCAGACTGCTCAAGAGACGATCTGGAATGTCAAGAATATTTGACAAATTAATGTTGCTGTTTTTTTCCTTTAAACTAGGAAAATTCATTTAATTCCATTTAAAGCTATGACAACAACACAATACCTAAATTGTGGGGTTAAAATATTGTTATTGGTGTGAATTCCAAGCAGTTAAATCTAATTGTAATAAATGCATACCAATGATTTCAAAAACAGCATCACTGGCCTGTATATACTGAAGGGCTAGCTATCTGGAAACCTTTTGCTTTGAAGGTTCATTCTGTCCCAATGGTTATGCCCATGAAAGCACATCATGTATGACAGATATATTTCTGAGACTAATTTAACTGATAAGGGTAAGTGGTCATAATATCTAGACAAATTAAAATCAAATGATCAGGTTGGATTTAGTAGCTGCTCCCCTTTCATGAAGAATGACAAGATTGAGAGATGTTCACTTTACTTTATGAAATTATAACAAAAAGCATAGTAGGTACTTAGCATCTAACCGTTTCATTTTCTAGGAGGCAGGACCCAGATTTTGTTTTTCTATTTTCTCAATAATTTATATTTTCAAACTAATATATTGGACATAATTAGTTCTTTTTAACTACATGTCAGAAGAATAATATTTTTTTCAAACAATTTTTGATCCCGACTTCCCCCCTGAATTAAGTTGGCAGTCCCTTTTTGAGGCATGTGTGTGTATTATGACGAATATGGTACATTTAACTAAGATTTATCTTTACATTCACAACCATTACAAATAGGCCAGGGCCTGTATGTTGAACACATTAAACTGCTGCTTCAAAAATATGTGACTTTGACCCAAGGTTAAAATGTAGAGCAAGCATGTCAGAGAATGAACTGTTTTAGTTTCAAAATGAATTACCCAACAAAATCCATCAAGTGATTTAGGAAATATATGCAAATGAAACAACTTTATCCAAAACTTTAATGCAAATTTCTTAAACAGTGACTTTAATCCTGAGGTCAAAGGGGTAAGCATGCATGTCACTAAATGATTGTTTCAGTTTCATAATGATTCATTCCAAATATGCAGAAATTGCATCTAGGAGCTTAGGATATATAGGCAAATAAAACAAACTATAACCAGAACCCTAATACATATTTCCTTGGACTTTGATCCTGATCCCCAAGGTCAAAGGGCAAGTGAACATGTCACAATGAACTGTCTTTTTGCTTCTCGATGATTAACATGCTGCTAGCTAATATAGGAAAGCATCACCCTAGTTTTTTTTCTTCTGTATTCGTAGCATTCATGTCACATCTCTACAATTTAGCTCTGTTATTACTTACAGTACTGTTTGTGTAAAGTGTATAACATGACTTTAAAATATTTACCTACCATTTAATGTTTAAAAATGTTACATACTTTTTTGTTTATGTAATGGATGTTTTCAATTGCAGCTAAATATATAAAACCTACATATAAATATTCTTGATCTGTTCGCCTATGTGCACTCATCCCCCTACTAATCCATTAATTACAATGGGAATAATTGCTTCACTACATATATTTTCACTATATGTTGTACATTTGATGCACACATCTTTGGCATTAAATGGGGTATGCTAGCAACCCCAGTCTAACACGGACAATATGACAGTTTACCTGGAAATATGATGAAACTGTTGATCAAGTGTAGAATTTTCATTGCAGCATCAATACATGACTTCTGATTGCAACACATTTTATATATTGTAAAAGCTAATAAATTTATCTATAATGGGTATGTTTTCTTTTTTTATATCTGATGCTATATTAATGGAATTATTACTTTATAATCATCAAAAGTAACAGATTTCAAGTGCCATTGGAAATTAGCATTAATCATGCTGCAGTCGCATGACAACTCTCTCCTTTGTTACAAAGTGCAGGTTATTAAAACTTCATGAATATTCATGAACTTTTCAATCCAATCAGAGGAGATGTAAACAATTCCATCAGTGGTTGTAGCACGTTCCTATGATATTCCTACACAAAGAAATAATCCCTCAAAATTTATTCAGATTTGACCAAAAGTTTGGCAATTTAAATAAATGCATTATATATCATCAAAATTGGCATATAAACCAAATGCAATGAGTATTGAATTTGTAAAACACTGGAATCTCCCTGTGTCGACACTGTCCACCATATTTTAATTTTCTAACAGCTGAAAATGATGTTAACTTTTCCACAACTTATGTTCCAAAATTAAACTTATTAATTTCATACAAATTGGTGTGCCAGAAGAACATGCTAAGATGATTGTTTTTAGTTTTTATCATATTAATGCTTGTTGTACGGTTTAGACAGTATACAGTCACAAAACGAACACGCAAAGCATAGATTTTTGTCCACTATAAATAGGCTCAAGTAGTCGACTCTGTAAATATCTGAACTGACAAATGGTCATTGGTTTTAAGACATGTGCAACCTTACATTCATTATGTTACTGCAGTTGTTTCAAGTTTGTAATGGGACATTGTCTGATGAAACAATGATTGAAAAAACTGCAAAGTAACTAGATGCACACATAAAGTGGGTTCTCAAGTTCCCAATACATTAATAAGATTTGAAAGGATCAAAACTGTTTTCAAAAAACAAAACAAAAAAATACAATTTGAAGGTGATAAATTATTTTGCAGGTATATGATATTGAAACTTTAGTTATAAGTGAAAGATGGCAGCAATCCCTGATCTATTCTGCAAGGAGCTAAATATAACATCACAGGATTTAGAAGATGAAACCAACTTGAATCCTATTCATGAAATTAGGTCTTGCAACATTGTTTCAATGACAATTATGAATAGACATTGCATTTTTGTTGTTTTCGAAGTTGTTTTACAAAGACATGAACTATTGTTAATGTGATATATTTGTATGAAGTTAAATGTCATAAAAGTTGTGAAATGTTTATATGCTTTTCATTTATAAATGAAAATACTTAAGTCAGACAACAAATTTAATGAGGGCAATGAATTCAGCAGGAAAAATGCAATCAAAATATCAAATTTCATAAAATATCTCAACAAAAAAGAAAGTTATAAAAAAATTTATGGAAAGAACATTTTACTTCGGTTCCATGACTACCACATAATCTGAATACATTTATATAAGGCACAAATTCTAGAAATTTGTAAATAATTTGGAACTTAAAAGTTGCATAACCTTTTTTCAAATAGAGATATTTAAAAAAAATAAACTGTCTTGGAATGCTTTTAAACAGATCTATATGAAAAAATCAGAGTTTGCAGTTATTTCAATATCAGAAAAATGACTGAGGTTGCTAGGCATACTAGTCTAAGCTGCATCTTCATATACTATATTATTGGTAAAGAGTGTAATGAATTTAATAATTGCTAAGACTGCTGTACTTCATGACAGTGTTTCTGAATGTTTCCAGCCCGCCATCTATAGTTATGCAAATATAATCTAAGTAAAAGATTTTGCTCAACATACATTTTTGCTTATTTTAGGCAAACACAAAATATGAGCTTTGGATCTTCTAATCTGTGCTCAAAATGTGAACCAAAGACATTTGGTGACTGTTAAGCACCAGGGTTATTCAAAGAGAGTTATGAGAGATGTTTAAATCAATTACATAGATAATATTAAAAAAAGATAGCAATAATTTATACCTGTTCTTTTGGATTCCTTTGTGAACCAGCCATCCTTTTCAGATAGTTTTCGAACGGCATCATAAAGCTTGATTTGCTCTTTGCCTGAAACAAGAAAACACATTACAGTGAATTGATCAATTATTTTCACCAGAGATTTATATAATACACATGCAACATGTAACCTTTCTCTGAAGTTTAATTGTCATTAAAACTAAATATTTAAATGAGGGATTACTTGAAACCTTGACTCTTATTGTTCAAATAATGTGTAAATGTGTTCTTTGTATTGTGCAATATTTTGTGTTTGTATGCATGTGTTTCACAGAGAAAGAAAGCTTTAAATGCATCAGCACTCTAAGTGCAAAGGCAAGAAATTTCAAACCAGAAAGCAAACTGAGTATGCTATAATATCTAGTCTCCAATTATTATGTAACCAGGATTTATTCTTATAAAACCAGAGTGAAAATTATGCAAGAAGGATTTATTCCTATACAGACAGGGATAAAATTATGCAAGAAGGATTTGTTCCTATACTACCAGGGATAAAATTATGCAAGAAGGATTTTTTCCTATAATACCAGGATAAAATTATGCAAGAAGGATTTATTCCTATACAGAAAGGGATAAAATTATGCAAGAAGGATTTGTTCCTATACTACCAGGGATAAAATTATGCAAGAAGGATTTTTTCCTATAATACCTGGGATAAAATTATGCAAAAAGTATTTGTTCCTATACTACTGGAGTGAAAATTATGCAAGAAATATTTATTCCTATACTACCAGAGTGAAAATTATGCAAGCAGGATTTATTCCTTTACTACCAGGGTGAAAATTATGCAAGAAGGATTTATTCCTATATTACCAAGTTGAAATTTCTTACCACATTTTAATAACAGTGTGTTGTAAGTTTTTCAAAACAGATGCATAATGTTGAAAAGCACATAATATTATAGGCTAACTGTTGATTTTGTAATGGCTTAAATGTAACTTTGCATCCATCATTTCCTTTTTTTCTATTTTACCATTTTTAGTAGAGATCCTTTGTGGGCACACAAGGGGAATTTACTATTGTATGGCAGTACATAAATTCATAATTTCCACCAAATCACTGCTGTTATCAGTTTCCCTCTAATATGTGAGCCTTCTTCAAATAATATTTATTTGTTTACAAATTCTAAAAACAAACTGAATGCTCTCTAGGTTTGTATTCAGAGCTGAAAATTAAAGGGGTGAGCAGAATCCTTTCAATATAAATAAAAGTGAACAATTTTATATATATATATATATATAAGACATTTATGAAGAAACAAAGATAGATTAGCTTTTAAATGTCTTGCAAAAAAAAATCATGCATGACTTTCAGCACACTAATTGATATCTATTATTTTTAAAATCTAAATGAACCCTACAATTAAGCATCCTAGAATAGGCCCTGCTGTATATTGTAAAAGGTTTATGTAGAGTGACTGCTAACCATTGCACGCATTAGCTTGGGCCCAAACAAAAATTCCAGAATCTACCTGGTCAGTGACGGGAAAGTAGGAAGATTCCACCACAAGCTTTATTTTGCTCCAGCACAGAAATGCATACATGGGAAATCTGTAAAATTCCTTAAAATTCTGTCACAGTAAGTAGAATCCAATTAACCTGGCAAAAGATTTAGGTGCTAACTTGAATACTCAACTTTGACAGAATCCAATCAGGAAACTTATAGCCTGATTGAATATGGTATTGAAAACTGACTATTTCTTGAACAGATTTTATAGTGTAAACTTTTGCTCTTTGGTATGTGATATTTTTCGTATTTGTTTAAAATAAGACAATTTCATCACAATTACTCTTAAAATTAATAACGCATATTACGAAAGTAAATAACAAGCAAAACAACTATAATTCTATTTACTATTTAATATTCAGTAATTTAAACCTATTACATCCTAACCAAAATCGGAGGTTTGTAATCTTGGTGTGGGATAAATATTGTTTTATGTTACATGATTTGGCTCTAATAAACAGCAACAAAAGAAAGTGAAAACAAGAAGCTTTGAAAGATTCAACAAATAATTTATTTCCCTGGGAGAAAAAAACAATGTCAAAATGAAAAAAATAAGAACTTACTGTTTTAAGAAATCAAATCCAAAAATAATCCAAGAATTATCCACAAATTAAATTTTAGAAGTCCCAGTAATGAAATGTTCTAATGAATTCAAGTTTGAGTCCCGACAAAAATTCCAAAATGGAAGGCAATGACGTATACTGTAGCCAGTATAGTGCTGATGTGTTTACAGTTCTTTGTGAACCAAAGAAAATAACATTCCGGTGTTCGAATTCCGAATAAAATTTAAAGAAATGTCTTTGTCCAAGAATTCTGTATGAGCACTCAAATATTTCCAGGAAAACAAATTAATCATTTAGAATCCAAATAATTTGAATAAAAATTAACATGTAATTCCAAACTGGTCACAAACACTCTTCTAGTGTCCAAGGTAAAAGCCCAGACTGAGAAATATCTCTCTAAACATCATTAAATCCAAATATTGCACAATTTTGGAAAACCCAGAATTGCAAAATAAAGGCAGTTACATCTAGGTATGACCTTAATAAAAACCAATCATTTTACTCTGAGAATAAAATAAAAATAGAAAGTTGTTTACTTGTCTCAGTGATTTCTGAATCAAGATTGGAAATTAAGTCAAAAGTAGAAACTGTATTTCTATTATTAGGTGTTTATGAAAAGAGTCAGGTCAAACTGAATTTTGTGGAAAATATCAAATTCCTAGTAAACAAAATGACATTATTTTGACATATAATGAAATTAAAAATAAAAACATTTTAAAACTTACAAACAATTAAATTAAATCAGATATACATAACAATTGACATGGCTAATATTACAATGATTTTGACTGCCAACATCAAAATCAGACCTGACAAGCTAACACCAGCCAGCACCAACACTGTATCAACATTATATCAAAAACATATTTACAGTAGTCAACAAACAAGATTTCATATTAGGTTTGAAAAATGAGATTTATAGATATGTTTTTTTTCTGGACATGGTATATAATATTCAACAATAGAACTTTTTTTCTTGATTTCATAGCAAGACCTTTTAATACAGTCACTATCTTAAAAAATAAGAATGTAATTATTTTTGGATCAAGTTAATTTTTCAACTTATTTAAAACTTTCTTCTCAAAATTAAAACATTTTAATAAGTTATCTGAAGAAAGGGATGCAAAGAAACTGTACTATTTATCTACTGCAGAACCACTGATTCTTAGCCTTATAAATTTCATGTGCAAACTTGCTCATATTAAAGATATATTCACTATGGCATGTGTTATTTATTTTGGCTTAGCAGTATGACTGCTAAAATGACAGAATGAGTTTAATCTAAACTTAAGTACCGGTATATGTTTTACTGTCAATGTAATTCATATTACCTCCATATCATTCTTTAAGGTAGTTTAGTGGATTATAATTCTGGAGACAAATGTAATTCATATTATCTCTATATTGTTTTTTAGGTAGTTTAGTGGATTATAGTTCTGGAGACAAATGTAATTCATATTATCTCTATCTTGTTCTATTGGTAGTTTAGTGGATTACAGTTCTGGAGACAAATGTAATTCATATTATCTCTATATTGTTCTTTAGGTAGTTTAGTGGATTATAGATCTGGGGACAAATGTAATTCATATTATCTCTATATCATTCTTTAGGTAGTTTTGTGGATTATAGATCTGGGGACAAATGTAATTCATATTATCTCTATATTGTTCTTTAGGTAGTTTTATGGATTATAGATCTGGGGACAAATGTAATTCATATTATCTCTATATTGTTCTTTAGGTAGTTTTGTGGATTATAGTTCTCGAGACAAATGTAATTCATATTATCTCTATAGTGTTCTTTAGGTAGTTTAGTGGATTATAGTTCTGGGGACAAATGTAATTCATATTATCTCTATATTGTTCTTTAGGTAGTTTAGCAAAAGTCCTTGAGACAAATAAACAATTTCTTCATAATGGTGTTTTGGATTCTTTGTGATGAGTTAGTTTTAAGATCAGATTGTATTTAATAATTTAGATCATAAAGCAATTTTCTACCCATGAGAAAAAGGTTTATCATATGAACAAAAAATGATGTTAATGATGACACAATAGAAATAACAACAACAATAATAATAATAATGACTTTATTTAAAGAGGGTGACACAAATAGTTGCATGGAACTAATCCTCCTTGTGGCCCTATATCATATGCATATTTACATTATCAGATTTTACCATATATATATGGTGATGATGAAAGTAAAACATCAGTTCCATGTGATCTAATGGTAAAATATGCAAAAATTCCATTCAAACTGCATACAGAACATGCCAAATGCAACAACTGAATATCTGTGTCTGCAGAACCTTCTTGATCAATGAGTATAGAAATACATGTACGAATGTTTAACTTTTCACTAATTTATTAGTCAAAATGTATTTATGACCAGTCATACCAACCAAAATGTTATTGATAGGGGTGCACCATGATGCCCAAAGTTCCAAGGGAGTACCCAATCATGTACATCTGTAATATTTATTTAATAGACCAAAGATTAAAACTTGCTTGATGCATTATAGTGTTAATATGATATATATTTGAACACCCTTGACAAGGCAAATCTGCAATTCCTAATTTTACCTTAAGGTTTTGAGTCAGACCATAATCAACTCTGAAAAGATGAATCCGAAATGACCAGTATTGGAGTTAAACATAATTCCTAATATGAAGTCAAAACAAAAATATTTTAAATTATCAATATATGTATGACACATAATTCAATGGTCAAACAATTTCATTACCTTTTATATTACTTAACTTCATATCCCATTCTCCATTTGATATTTGAAAGGATAAGAGATGCTTTTTCAGTTTTGTTAGATTTTGAAATAGCTTATAAATAAACACTCACATTGATCTTTCTGTGTCATGGCTGCCAAGAGGTTTAGAGTTTGAAATTTGTGGCAGCATTCAAAATTTTTACACTTTTAAATTATTTTTTTTATTATCAAACTTTCTTTTAAACTCACTCATCCCATTTTTAAAATTTTTGTTTGATTCCCATCCTAGGTCAGGCAATTAACCTAGCTTAGAAATAACAATAACGTGTTCCAATGACCATTTAAAAATCTTAAAATTTCTGTATTTTTTTTTATTAATCTAAAAGATGAGCTCAAAATTACTTGTACAAATTTGAACATATTAAAGTAACAACACATTTCATCTGATGAATATTCATTTAATTGAAGGATTTATTTTCAGAACCATTGATGGGTACTGATCTTCCTAAATTATGCACAAGAAGATGCTGCGAATCATGAACTCTTAAACTTTTCTCTCTTTTCTGCAGATTCCTTGCATGGTTGAAGAGTTAATATCATTGAATTATGTGAATACAGAGTTTTGCATGTGACATCCTTAGCTTACTGTGTAAAATGGAAATGAAAATGATCAGCTGTCACTCATATGTAGGAGATTAACATGACATAGCCAGCTTACTGTGTAAAATGGAAATGAAAATGATCAGCTGTCACACATATGTAGGAGATCAACATGACATAGCCAGCTTACTGTGTAAAATGGAAATGAAAATGATCAGCTGTCACATGCAGGAGATTAACAAGACATAGCCAGCTTACTGTGTAAAATGGAAATGAAAATGATCAGCTCTCACATGCAGGAGATTAACATGACATAGCCAGCTTACTGTGTAAAATGGAATACAAAAATGATCAGCTGTCACATGAAGGAGATTAACATGACATAGCCAGCTTACTGTGTAAAATGGAAATGAAAATGATCAGCTGTCACATGCAGGAGATTAACATGACATAGCCAGCTTACTGTGTAAAATGGAATACAAAAATGATCAGCTGTCACATGAAGGAGATTAACATGACATAGCCAGCTTACTGTGTAAAATGGAATACAAAAATGATCAACTGTCACACGAAGGAGATCAACATGACATAGTCAGCTTACTGTGTAAAATGGAAATGAAAATGATCAGCTGTCACATGTAGGAGATTAACATGACATAGCCAGCTTACTGTGCAAAATGGAATACAAAAATGATCAGCTGTCACATGAAGGAGATTAACATGACATAGCCAGCTTACTATGTAAAATGGAATAAAAAATGGATCAGCTGTCACACATATGTAGGAGATTAACATGACATAGCCAGCTTACTGTGTAAAATGGAATACAAAATGGATCAGCTGTCACACATTTGTAGGAGATCATACATGACATAGCCAGCTTACTGTGTAAAATGGAATAAAAATGGATCAGCTGTCACACATGTAGGAGATCATACATGACAGCCAGCTTACTGTGTAAAATGGAATAAAAGATGGATCAGCTGTCACATATATGTAGGAGATTAACATGACAAAGCCAGCTTACTGTGTAAAATGGAATAAAAATGGATCAGCTGTCACACATGTAGGAGATCATACATGACATAGCCAGCTTACTGTGTAAAATGGAATAAAAGATGGATCAGCTGTCACATATATGTAGGAGAACATATATGACATAGCCAACTTACTGTGTAAAATGGAAATGGTAAAGTAGAAATGCATCCAGGCTTGTTTTCAAAATTTGAAGGGGCACTTAATTCACAAAAGGGCTCCCAAATATCTAGTTTTAGACCACTAGGGCTGCTGCCTGTGTCAGAACAAGTTGATGTGCAACCAGCTTTTATTCATAAATTTAAACTGATTGATTTTGCAAAATATACTGATATCACTTATGACATTGCAAGTTTCATCGTTCATGACTTGCATCCATACAATGTTGCATCAAAAAAGAGATTTTTAAACATGGCATTCATGGCAATCACTGACAGGTCATTCTCTTTTCATTCATTTTCCTTCATTTTATTTTTTAAATGCATGCAGTCAAAATCAGAAACTGGGTTCATCACCTAAGTTTTGTGTGATATACAGCAAATGGAAAATAAATATGAATTTGCATCATACTAAAAATTGAAGTGGGAATGTCACAACTGCACAGCCTACATACATCACTGCAAAAGGACAAGCTGTCACTTACATGTAGATTATACATGACCTCCTCAGCATACAGTGTAAAATGGCAACAGAAAAGGACCAGTGGTCACTTATATGTAGGAGATTTCACATGACATATATTATAGTGATATAATAAAATGGAAAAAGACCAATGGTCATTTACATGTAGGAGATTATACATGACAACCTCAGCTTACAGTGTAAAACAGACACTGAAAAGGATCAGTGGTCATTCACATATATATACAGTATAGGAGATTATGAGATTGCACATGACATCCCTGGCTTACATTGTAAAAGAGATATTGAAAAGAACCAGCTATAATTTTAGGTGTCACTCTACAGTTTTGTAATTTGCATAGGGTTCTATTTTTAAAGAAAAAGTCATTCCCATGATGTCCTCTCCAGGCTTTTAAAAAAGACCTTGTATTTTCAGATAGTCTTACAAGAACGTTTTAATTCCCTTTACTTTGGTGTATGACTGATTTTGTAATTGGGGTTACAGAGTATACTGCTTGGCCTTATATCAGATGTATACCTATAAAAAAACTGCAAGTTCCACTTGGTCTTTATCACTTCCTGAACTTAATTTTATTTATTCATTGCACTCTCAGAATTCAAACTAGTATTGTATAGTCTGGCAAAACTATTTTTCCCTATTGAAATAACTGCTAAAGATAGTATACTTTAAACTAATTCAGGCAGATTTTTTTATTACAAGGGAGCTGTTATTTTGATTACCTGTTTAGATCACATACAATTTCAACAATTACAATGTACAAATATTTTTTCAGCCACAGTACATCAAAGTAACACAGAGGTATGCCAACATTCTTCCAAATGTACATGTTACAAATGCAAACAACTTCACCTTGCACCATACAATTTCCCATAAGTATGTAATATTTGTAGAATGCCCCCTTTCATATAGGAAATTACAAGGCAATCTCAGCTTACATTTTTAAATGGATATTGAAAAGGACCAGCTGATTACACCTGACAATCTCAGCTTACAATGTAAAATGGAGATGGAAAAGGACCACTTATCATTTACATGCAGGCCATTGTGCATGACAGCCTCAGGTGACAAGAAATAGTTTTGTAAATTTTGGCCCCTGAAAAATTTGATGCGACTTTTTTTTCAGATATTATTGTTCAGTAATTAAAAATATAGATATATTTGTTAATTAGGTGTTTGGGGCTTGTGCTGTTCTTGAAACTGATATAAGTCATGTGCACCTCCCATAGTTACTTCACAGTACAACTGTTTTAGCAAACTAGAATCTTGTGGAAGCTTATTTTACAGTGAAGAATAAATTTGATCAATCAAATGGAATAATTCTGCAGTTAGTTCTACATGGTGTAAAAACAAGCATTCCTTTGGTCAAATAAAGTTAATGAGGAAGTTGGAAAGTTGCTGCAGCAACTTAACCTGTACAATATAAGAATCATGACATAAAAATCGAGACTAAATCAGTTGATATTTTAAGTGTTTTAAATGTAAATTTTGAGAGCAAAAATCTTTTCAAGTTCCATCTTGCAAGTACTGATTACAATCTGATATTTAAGGTATTAAAATGTAGATGTTTTCTTTTCATTATTCACTAATCAATGTCAGGTTACTGATGATGTTCTATACAAAGGAGATTTCCTTTTTATGTTGGAGAGTACAATGTTTTGTATTGGTTTAACATAAAAAAGGTCCACAGATTTTTATTTCTGCAGTTATAACTGTCAGATTTCTGCTAAATTCAAGGTCGATTTATTATCTTGCATATGATTCCTGCTAGGAAATTTTCTGTACCTTCTGGCTGGAAAAATCTTCATATGCCACCTCATTCTGAGGCTCATTCATGCCACATTTTAATGGATTCCATCTTGAATTTCATTCTGGCTGGAAATTTCTAAATTATTCATACATGGAATTTCACAGTATAACCCCATATACTTGAATCCTGCTATGATCCAGTTGGATTATTTTGTTCAGAGAGTATCACAGAGATGCACAGCAACTCAAGCCCGGGCCCCTCTGTCATCAAAACGTTACTCAACACCAAATCTATCTGACCAATCAAAACAATGCGTTTGTTGATCTAAGTCTTCATTAACATTTATTACTCAAAATGTTCGGTAAAGTTTTATGATGGAGGGGCCTCACTGAACTGTGAACCACTAAGTCAACTCACCATCCTCCTTGACGAGGGCAGTGAAACCTTGCTCCTGGAAAGAAAAGATAATGCTCTCAATGTCAGGTGTGCTGACTGCCTCAGTGTCAGGTGTTTTGACTGCCTCAGTGTCAGGTGTGCTGACTGCCTCAGTGTCAGGTGTGTTGACTGCTTCCAGGTCAAGTGGTTTACTGGCCAGATCTTTGGCTGTCTGTACCTTCTGCTGAAAAAAAAATGACTGACATCTGAATAAATATATTACAGTAAATGCTAATTTCTATGATCTGATTTTTATTTGCTCATGAAATCTCTCTCAATGTGTTCCTTGAAAATTTAAATTCACTAGTAATTTAATAGTGATTATCCAGTAAATCAATTTTCTATACAAACACTGTCTCTATGTAGGTCTTGATGGTGGACAATGTCCTGTATTGGTAAAAATAACATTTATAAAATATTGACTGATTAAAGTACTTAAAATGGGGAACATGTTGTACATACAATGACACATGCAAAATGTCACCGGTTTGTCGGCTGTTGCTGCTGTTTAATAGTCTACATTCAGATTTATTCAATGTTGATAAATAATTGAATGCTACCTTTTAAAAATTAAATAGTAATATTTAATATTTTGTAATTAATATCTTTAATTTGATGAAAATTATCTGAAGCCCCCAATCAGCACACTCTCTAAGACAGCTTAAGTGTTATATCCCCCTGTAATAAGTCAGATTACACTTGGAAATTATGCATCACTTTCAATGGGATGTTCATTCAAAAGCAACAAAAAAATTAGACATTTAACCCATCTAGGAGTAAACAGCAATTTTACAAAATATAACTGAACTTCTCTAGTTTGATAGTACAGCACTCCTTCTCTAAATAGTACCTCATTATAGCCTCTTATAATTCTAGTATGGTCATCGATCCCATTTCAATATTCAGTAGCAAAATTACATTTATGTACTTTTACAAAAACATAATTATAACATTGTTTATTTTAATGTGTACTTGACAAAATTGCTTCTAAATGTAGACTGTTTTTTCCCTAATCTGATCTTAGGAACTTAACTCTACATCTCATAAAATGTGTAGTTAGTTTATTGAGAGGAAGGATTCTCATACACAATGTACTGACTTTAAATGTCATTTAGAGAAGCCTTAAAATTCAACATGTTCAGACTGCCTATTTATACTATGGTACTGGCTATTAGCTATGATAATGAGCTATATTTTATGTAAGATCACATTACAGTAAGTTATAACTTGTGTTTGCTGAACCTAGTATGTTATCACGGTCGATGCATTTACGTATCACCACTATTATCTGATGTATGAAGACTATAGTATTTGCACCCCCTGCTACTGATTTTAAATTTAAAAAATGCATCAAGGATATAAAAATTGCACAAAACTTAATCATTTCAATCATCAATTTTTTTTATAACTTTTAACCTGATTTTTAACAGTTGTTGCCCAACACTGTCAACCTATTGGTATTCTGATTCAAGAGGGAGTTTCCTTATTAACACAGCTGTCATTTTTGCATGGGTGAGACTGTTTTCAAGCAGTATATGTAATGTAGTTCACCACCTTTGATAATCTCAATAATTCTGTAAATTTTGGAGTTATATATCTATGAATACATTTATACAAGAGTTCCTTGTTTTTTATTTGTTCAATTTGTTTTATAAATATTAAAATAATATATTGCAGACAGCAGTTTTTACTGAAATGGACTGTTTTAGAAAACAGAAAAGAACAGTGAATAGTATATTTGCTTGTTTACATTGAGAGCTTCCATTTGGTTCAAAATGTCAATAATTTGACAGTATTTGGGGGCCCCTGGTGACAATCCGGTTAGAAATTATAAATTGACGAATTAAATAACCAAGTTTTGAGACTTTTTCATAACCTTGATGATTTTTATTCCTAAAATCAGGAGTGAAGTACAAAAAAATGGGAGAGTGTGTGAGAATATCATAGCACAAAACTTTAACAATTTTGACACCACTGCCAATGGAAAAGTCACACACACACACATGCTAATGCTGGTCAGACAATAAGCCAATAAGATTTTTGGTGAAATAAATAATCATTTTGAAAATTAAAATTGACTATGTTAGATCTATAAGATTCTGCAAAATGAAATAATCATTTTGAAAATTAAATTCACTCCAAAAAAAAGGGTTCATTCAAAGATTGTGTTGTACAAGGTAACTTACAGTGAAGGGTCAATGTCTGAGGCTCTGTTATAATTAAATCATACCTGTTTGTGTGCTGATTGAGCAACAGCAGCTGCCTTCAATCCTGAAATTTTTGCTTGGAGCATCATGTTTTCCACATGGGACTGGTGGAGACAGCTTTCAAGAAAAGACATGTCCATGATGACCTCTTTGCTCTCCTCTCTCTAGTAAACATACACATATAGTTTATCATAATCCCCAATAAAATAATTATTATACATTATACAATGAAATAAATACTCAAAACACCATAATTCCATAAGATTAAAATTCTTGTATGGTCCCAAAGTTTCCTTCTTTAATATCATCATGTTTTCCCAGAAAACCAAAACTCATCTACTTAAAAAAAAAAAAAGTCTTAGGTCCCAAATTACAACTGTATATTTTAAAAAAGAGTACCATCAAGCCAAAACCCACTTCAAACTTGGAAATATATATTAGCTCCTAAATTGGGGCCCCGAGTGGCCGAGTGGTTTAAAGCGCTCTCCGTTACGGATCACTGCCATCTCACCTCTGTCTGTGTGGGTTCGAGTCTAGGATTCGGCCAATGTGGGTATGTGAGAAGCTTGCCAGTAGCTTCTCGTGGGTCAGTGGTTCTTCCCAGGGTTTTCCCGGGTTCTTCCTCCACCATTAATACTGGCCGCCATGCATAGCCTATCGTGTGCTGAAAAATGGCATTAAACCCCACAACAACAACAAGAAGCCCCTAAATTCCATAAAACATTTGTATTTATGGTACAGCATGTGTCATGAGTTAAGTAAAATACACACCTGATATTCTGGACTAGTTGAATTTACCATTAGCAAACAAGGTAGTAGGCTTTCAGGTGAGTCACTGTGTCCAATGGGCATGCAAGACAGAAACAATATTTGACATGCAAACCAATAGTGTGTGTGTGATTAAGATTTTTAAGGTAGCTTTAACAATTTTTCATATCGCTACGATGTCTGCAGTGTGGCAGTTTATAGTGTTGTCTAGCACTGGGGCATCATGCCACAGACATGTAGCATGATGTCCCACCCAGTCACATTTTCCTGACACCAGGCGGACCAGTCCTAACACTAACCTCTTATTGCTGAGCACCAAGCGAGGCAGCTGTTAGTACCATTTTTGTAAGTTTTTGATATGACTCGGCCGGGGTTCGAACCCACGATCTCCAGCATCCGAGGCAGACGCTCTAATCACTAGGCCACCGGAGCGGTCAAACTGATAGAGATTAAGTGTGACTATACGCAAATCCAAAGGGTCTGCACCTTAAGAAATGGCCAGTTTTTAATGTAACTTGCTAATAACTAAACATGTGTAGATAAATGACAATTAAGAAAGATTGTATGCTTATGATCTCATTAGTTTTGATGCTCTTTGTTTCTTTAAATGATCAATAGAACTTTTATATAAATTAAATACCCAGTCTTTAATAATCAGGCTGGCAGTCTCATTCTTGATACTTTGCCAATGGAGACTGGCCAAAAAAAGTATTCTAAAAGTCAAATTCACTCAATTGGTTTCATTAAATTTAAGCTACCATTGTAGTTGCTTGTTGTCTTTAGATGTCAAAATGCCAGCTAAGCATTATAGGGCTGAACTATATTTACAGGAGGAAATGACTGATCAAATAGTATGAATCTGTGACAAAAACAACATTGCAGAAGTAGAGGAAAAATCTGGCAATAAAGTCTTCACAGTACTTCTATTTATAAATACATGTAAAAATATGTATTTTTTATGTTTGTGAAACTGAAAACCTCTCAAAACTGAAAATTTTATTTGGTTCCAAGGGATTTTTATTTTGAGGGATTGACGTTTACTAAGTTCAAACATGTGAATGTGAATGATTCTGAAACCAAATTTTTGTCAGAGCAATCTCAGAAATGAGATGGGGGTGTTTGCAAGTCCAAGCTTTTTTAAAAACTCAATCACCTATTTCAAAATAATTTGAATTTTGAACTAGATCAAGTTTTAACAAATATATTGATTTGAGGTTAAAAATAAATTAATGGGCCTCAGCTCTGGAGGGAATTTTTTAAAGTACAATACAGCAAATTTCTGGTTTAGACTCAGATCTTTGGACCAAGGATTAGATTAATGGTGTATTATAACAGATTTTGTAGTCATTAACCTTATTATATAACAATAATCAGAATGGGTCCACATGATACAAATGTCCATATCAGCCAGGGGCCAAAACTATAGAAAAGCTTGCTTGAAAACAATGCAAATCAAACTTGACCTAGATCTTCTCTACCAAATTTGTATTAAAGTATTCTTCACAAGTTACCAAGTAGAAATGAAAAGTGAAACAAACATAACTTGAAAGAATGAGATTTGATGAGATGGACGGGCTTGGGTAAACATTAATGGCCCTCCACAAAAGGTACAGCTGGCATAAATAGGGTCATATTAGGATTACTGCCCCTCCATAAAAGATGACACAGCTGGCATAAAGACTGCATCAGGACTATGGGTAATACTTTATTGCCCCTCCATAAAAGATGGTACAGCTGGCATAAACAGGGTCATGTTAGGACAATGGGTAATAGATTACTGCCCCTCCATAAAAGATGGCACAGCTGGCATAAAGACTTGTGTCAGGATTATTGGTAATACTTTATTGTCCCTTCATAAAATATGGCATAGCTGGCATAAAAAGGGTTATGTTAGCACTAAGGGTAATGCATTTTTGCCCCTCCACCAAAGATGGCACAGACAAAAGAGTGGATATGTCAGGACTATGGGTAATACTTTATTGCCCCTCCATGAAAGATTGCACAGACAAATAACGGGATATGTCAGGACTATGGGTAATACTTTAATGCCCCTCTATAAAAAATGTCACAGACAATAAAAGGGTTATGTCAGGACTATGGGTAATACTTTATTGCCCATCCATAAAAGATGACACAGATGACAAAAAAGGGTTATGTCAGGACTATGGGTAATACTTTATTGCCCCTCCATAATAGATGACACAGATGGCAAAAAGGTTTATGTCAGGATTATAAGTAATGCATTATTGCCCCTCTACAAAAGAAATGGCACAGCCAAAAAAGGGGATATGTCAGGACTATGGATAATACTTTACTGCACCTCAATAAAAGATGGTACAGACAAAAAAGGGTTATGTCAAGACTATGGGTAATACTTGATTGCCCCTCCATATGACACAGATGGCAAAAAAAGGTTATATCAGGACTATGGGTAGTGCCTTATTGCCCTTCCATAAAAGATGGCACAGACAAAACAGGGGATATGTCAGGACTTTGGGTAATACTTTATTGCCCCTCCATAAAAGATGGCACATGCACAAATGGGGATTGTTGACTTTAAAATATCTACTTTACAAGTATATTTAAATCAACATACAGGTCAACTTATATTTTTTGTCTTCACAATTACCTGATTAGTATTATTCAAAGTACTCAGCTCTTTCTCTATATTATGAACCTTTCTATGGGTCTCTTCTAAATGCCGAAGAAGAAGCTGTACAAAAGATTTGGCCATATTACAGTTGGGGCAGACAGTACTGGAGCTTGTGATGCCAAGCAGGAAAGATTCCGGACCTGGAAGGATAGACAGTTTTGTCGGGTACTCAATTGCTTGCACTGTAGAGCTGCTCTTCACTGCACTGCCATCCTGGATCATTTGGATCTAATTGAGACAAAATGAATATGATAACACTCAGATAATGCAATAAATCCAGCCTGGATGTTTTGATTAGCTGTTCTCTAAGCAATGACCAATGTTGCATTAAGTCCAAGTATGAGTGAGAAGATCTTTTCATAACTAGACAAGGATGATAGCTTTTGTCTTAGACAAACAGTGTAAACCTTTATAATATAGACAAACCATTGTTCCACAGAAACATTCTGCAAAGAGCTTTTATATTTTTTTCTGGTCAATTCTTTTACATGGGTCTCTCAAACATATTTTGCATATATATGTAAAAAAATTATATATGAAAAAGTGAATAAGTTCATGTGATGTTTCATATATAGAAATAAGTTTGCAAATTCAATAGGTTATCATCAGTTTTGTTCATCCTTGATTCATTCAAGTGTTTCGTATCATCATAATGGTTATTCCTCAAGTTGAATACACTTAAAAAATATTTTGTAAATAAACAATCTGACAGATATATGAACAACATAACATTTAAACAACACTTTCATACAAAAACACATTTGTAAGACCAAAAATGTAACCAGCAAAAAATCATTTGCTGTCAAAAGCAAATAAACAAATTTTGCTGACAAAGCTGGGTTCATTGAGACACCATGGGCAGACTGAGTCCTAAGAGTACCAGTACATTTTCTAAAAAATCATCAGTCATTTTAATGAAAATTACTTCTAAACTGTACAGAAGATGCTTCTAGAACCTTCTAAGGTCTTAAGGCCAAAACAAAAATGTGTATTTCCTATTTCACTGATTTTAAAAATTAAGGTAGGTAGGTAGGTAATTTGTGTTTTTTTAAAACATTTACACATTATATATAAAATAATAATTTGTATATATAATGTACTAAGTGCTTCAAGTACACAGGCAAAACCAGCTGAATTAGATGTAGAAATCAATTTTTGGGAATTTATTTAAAATAAATTTACACTAGGGTTAGTGCTAGGGTTGGCAAAAAAATCAGATGGTCAGCCAACCAGAAACATATTTTTTAGGTGGTGGTGCTAAACAATATAAGGTCTTAAACTCAACCTAAATGAACATCAAATGATAACTTACAAACAAGACAAAAATCATATACACACTAAAACTCATCTATCATGGACAAAAGTCAAATACACAATTCAAACCAAATATATATATATATATATATATATATATATAGAGAGAGAGAGAGAGAGAGAGAGAGATGGATGGATAGATAGACATTTACACCTAAAGTTGTTGAGCATGATGACAAACAGTTTTGCTAGATAGGGGTTGGCAATCCACTTTGATCCAAAATGTTGATGTCTATCTATCTATAAATACGATGATGCAGTCACACTTGACTTTTAAGCAATGGGTATGTGAAACAATGTCAACAATGTCAGTCAAGTTATAAATCAAGTTTTCACAAGCTGAAAAACCTAAAAAAAGTTGCAAACAAAATAATGATGGCATGAAATAAAACTTGTCTTAAAAGGCCACTGTTATGACCAGATTCTCAATGAACAAATTTACTGATTATATATTATGAAATCATGATTTTTGCCTGAATGGGGTGGACTGTTTAACAGAAGATATTCTAATGTAGTATATACATACTAACACCAAGGGGCTTAACTCTTAAGAAACAAATCAGAGAATGTCATCAGAATGAAAACACACATGTTTACCTCATGGCAAAAATATCTTCCAAGCTGCAAGGCCAGTGATCAACAGGTGTGAGACTAGCTGCATACATAAGAGTTATCACCTATATTGTAACGAATATTTAAGTGAACACCAACTAAGACAAATATTTAATGGAATGTGACATGTCAATAAAATCTGCCAACTTTCAGCAATTTCCATGAAAAGATGTTATAGTAGTTGCACATACAAGAATTTTGTGATATACATTCACCAATGTAAAGGATGGATGACATACTATATGCCCCTGCTATATTCATAATGGATGCATAACAAATTTGTGAACAGCTGAAAGTAGAATGAAAATAGGAGATTTGTCAACTTTATCATTGTGGTTGCAACAAAACAACAAAATTTGTACATGTAAACAGTAAAATACAAAGCAAATTTTTAACCATTCAATTATAAAATTCACAAATTGCCATGTGTTATGTATATTTAATTTAATTTATATTTGATTTGATTTAATTGTTTGTTTGTTAGTTTTAAATTTTATTAAATTTCATTACATGCTATTGCAATGTAACTTTATTTACTGGATTTGACATTTTCCAGATATTAGTTTGACCTGATTGATTTTTCATAAACACCTAATAATATAAACTTTGTATCTAATTGCTGACCTAGTTCCTGACCTTGATTCAGAATTAGTGAGAGTGAAGTAAATACCTTTATTTTTTTTGGGGGGGATGGGGGTATTCTTTCTAGAGTAGATTCATAAAGTTAAATCAAGGCCATGATGTTAGGCATGTAAAGCATCTATCTGGTTCTAGAAACATGATCATGTGACCCTCATACGGGAATCATTTTTTGCATCTTAAATTAGTGTATAACTCTTTTCTATAGAGAATTTAGTCAGACTATAAACCATTAACACTTAAAGGTGTTTTGTTGTGACCAGTTTGAGTTGAAATTCTAGTTTATGGAAATATTTAAATGCTGCTATAGAATTCTTGGACAAAGACATTTATTGAAATTCCATTTGAAATTCAAAACTGGAATATTATTTTCTGTGGTTGAACAAGGAACTGTTGACACATCAGGACAACACTGACCACAGCATGTCATTCTCCTCAATCATGGATTATTTTAATCAGGTCTCCAACTAAGATTCATTTAGGACTTTTTCTTACTAGGACTTCTATTTTTTTAAAATATTCTTTGATTAATTTTGGATTTGATTCGTAAAACCATAAGTTCTTTTTCTCATTTTTACCTCATTTTTCGAGAGAAATAAATTATTTGTTAAATTTTACAAAGTTTGTTGACTTCATTCTTTTCTTGTTGCATTTATTAAGAGCCAAAACGTAACACATGAACTAATGCTTGGTGTAGTTTACAGAGATTAGTAAACTGTCACTATAATGGTAGTAAATATTATAACAAATTTCAAATCACAAGCAAGGTATAGGGCTTTGGTTTCTGAGCAAAATCATTCAAGTAATGTCATGCATCTGAGATATTCATATTTGAGAAAGGGAAGTTTTATGTAACATTCTGATGAATCAAACTCATTATATTTGCAAACTGTATAATTATAACGGTCAAGTACATGTAACTTTATACTGTATTGTGTAGGCTTGTTCATCAACTTTTATTTACAGATATATAAAGAAATCAAAGATAAAAATTCCTATATTGTTTTAAGAAAAGTCTGGTGTCATGTGATCTGCATGTCTGGAAATAAATGTCTCATGCATGCATAATGCTGTTTAAAAATTCCTATATCATTTCAGACAGAGACCTGAAACACTGAAACGTGATTAGCTATGGTCTGTATATCAGTAGGACAGATTTGCAGCTTTGATGCACCCATCTAGTAAAGGGTGGAGGGGGAAGTTGATGGTGGTGGATGGGCACTTTTGCCTGTATATAAATACATATTAATTTCAGGAATTTAAATTATTGCACAACTTGGAAACTGGAAAATTTAGACAGGATGAAAAATTGTATATAATTATGATACCTTGTTTTCTCTTGCCACATCAAACACAGGAATGACTTGATTGCGGATTGGAATTACAGCCTTTTCATTGTTTTCTTGGTACTCTTGCATTGCAGGGTGAACAAAAATGTTCTGCATATTATATGCCCATCTGGAGCTTGCTTGGCTGGCATCAGTGAGAGACTGATGATCTCTCATCACAGTCAACATTTTATGTTTTCTTTTACAAGCCATACTTTGAGAGTGAAGTGTTATTTTGGGTTTCTTGAGCCTGATGTTTTTTGCTTTCTTAGCCTTGATTTTAATTACATGGAAAGGATCTAAAAGAAAAGAAATTTTGAAAACATTTTATTGTAGTGAAAGATTTTCTTAGGTGGATATGTAAATGAGCAATATTCTGCAATAAAACTGTTTCCTGAAATCAAGGCAAAATAAAGTATTTTTCATCAAAGTTTTATTTAAATAATGGTGGCCTACCAGGTTGATTTTATTCACTACAGATATGAAACATGCACCAAACCACTTATGCTGGGTTGTTTATGAAATCTCTCTCTCTGGCAAGCAACAGCCAATAGGAAAGAAAATATAAATATATTCAACAGGAATTTCCCAGCCAGCCAGTAGATAGTGAATTTTCTACCTGTTTTGTTGTTTCATTTCAATATGGCATGTTTCAAACAAGAAAATACCCCAGAAACAAGTAAAATTGCACCATTGTTAGCATCTTTGATTCCAAATTTTCTGGAGATACATGCACACAGACATCCTTTGCAAAGCTGCTAATTTTACTTTGTAGTCTACATGAACAGCCATAGATTCTTAAAATAGGGATGCCTCAAATCAATTACTGTAATCAATTGCTCAGCATATTCAACTTGACCTTTGTTTAACCAATCATAGCATATATGTATCATACTGATTTTATAGAACAGATCTCATTGTTGTTAAATTAAAACAGCATATCTCTGATTTATGTATTTTAAGTTTCAGTTTTATCTTTATCTGCAAAAAGTTGCTCAAATAATATAAAGCACAATTAAAAATCAAACCTCTATATCTCTTCCCCCTGGGTTTAATTTGGTCTGTGGACTCCAAAATTGGTTCCCTCATCAAGATATCAAGATGGAAATTTCCAATTTCATATTCCACCTGGACATGAAATGGTGTGCTGACTCCCACGATGTTATCACCATCAGAGAGGTACAGAAACTGGTACTGAATCTGTCTATCAGGTGACACCTGTTTTATATAGATTTACAAATAAATTCATTGCTTTTATTATTTTATGTCAAATGTACTCAGAATTATATCATCTTATAAAATGAGAGCATCAATTGTTTGTATAAAATTAAATTCACTTTGTATTCTAAGGAAATAAATTATTTGTTGAATTTTCCAAAACTTTTTAGTTTCCACTCTTTTCTATTACATAGTTTAAGACCATAGAGTCATAATAGCTGTCTAACACCCTCCTTACAAAACAATAACAAAGAAATTTCTCTTACAGACACCTGTCCTTGTCCTGGATGAATAAGGAGTCAAGAGACTGATCATTGACAAGTATAATGCAAATTATTTATTTTCATTTAATAATAATAATAATAATAATAATAATGACTTTGTATAGCGCCTAATCTTTAGAAGCTCTAAGCACTTTACAACATTAGACAACACCTATAAGATAAAAAACATAATGATATGATTACAAAAACAAACACCATGAAATTAGAAAACATAAAAAAACATGCTGAGAATATTTAAGGTAGGAAACATTATTAGGTCTTTAAATTTGTTTTTGCAGTCGAAATAAGTGAGTTTTGAGAGCACTCTTGAATGAGATCACCGTGTCTTTGTGTCTGAGTTCAGTGGGCAATTCATTCCATGTTGCTGGGCCCTGGTAATGCAAAAGAACGCTGTCCATGTGACTTTATTTTCATAGTGTGAATAATGAGTATACGATTGTCAGAAGAGGCTTTTTGTTGTTGCTGTTGTTTTAGGGTTTAATGCCATTTTTCAGCACACGATAGGCTATACATGGCAGCCAGTATTAATGGTGGAGGAAGAACCCGGGAAAACCCCGGAAAGAACCACCAACCCACGAGAAGCTACTGGCAAGCTTTCTCACATACCCACATTAGCCGAATCCGATACTTGAACCCACACAGACAGAAGTGAGATGGCAGTGATCCGTAATGGAGAGCTCTTCAGACCACTCAGCCATTCTGGGCCCCTGTCAGAAGAGTATCTTGCTGGTGTGTACATATGGGTGAGGTCGGATAGGTATGTTGGACTAGAGTCTGACAGTGAAATGTAGCACAGAGAACAAATTTTGTGTTTGATTCTGGATCGAATGGATAGCCAGTGTAGGATACAGAGCAGCAGGGAGGTGTGCTCTGATCATGGTACTCTATAAGTATGATCCGAGCAGCTGTGTTTTGAACTTTTTGAAGTTTCTGGAGTAGATATTGAGATGAACCAGACAGAATTGAGTTACAATAGTCCAGTCTTGAAAGTACTAATGAACACACAAGTGTTTTAGTGGCATCAACTGAAAGATATTTGCAAATTGAGCTGATGCGTCTCAGCTCAAGATATGCAGCCTTGCATATGTTCATGACATGTTGGTGCAATATGAGAGTACTGTCCAGAGTAACACCTAGGTTTTGTACTGATTGTGTGAATTTAATGTTGGTGTTGCTGATATTTATTGTTTGAGCTAAAGGATTTGAACGAGAAAGTCTTTGTGTTGTGATCAGAATGGCCTCAGTTTTATCATCATTCATCTGCAGCTTGTTACATGTCATCCATGATTTCACATCAGAAATGCACCTCTCTACACCTTGGATGGTAGCATCAACTTCAGTTGGGTGGCTAGATTTGTATATTTGGGTGTCATCAGCATACAATTGGTGAGACACTGGATGATGATCTATGACACTTGATAGCAGCTGAGTGTATATAATGAAGAGAACAGGTCCAAAAACAGACTCTTGTGGGACACCACAACATAGATCAACTGGGCTGGAGTGTATTCCATCTGCAGATACAATCTGTGTCCTGTTGACCAAGTAGGACTTGAACCACAGTAAGGATGTATCATGAATGCCAAATACATGCTGGAGACAGTGAAGTAATATATCATAGTCTATTGTGTCAAATGCTGCAGACAAATCAAGGAGGGTGAGGACTGTAATCTTTTCGCTATCCAACGCAGAGAGAATGTCATTATCTACTTTTAGAAGAGTATAAAAAAGTGTCAGCACAGTGGCAAGGGCGATATGCAGATTGTACATTGCTAAAAAGACTGTTTGAATTCAGATGAGATACAAGCTGGGATAGAACAATCTTCTTTAAGATTTTTGATATGAATGGGAGATTAGAAACTGGGTGGTAGTTCTTTAAATCCTTATGGTCTAGTGTTGGTTTCTTCAGCAGAGGCTTTACAATGGCAGTTTTGAAAAATGATGGGCATTCCCCGGATGAGAGAGAGGTATTAATAACATCAGTTAGTGATTCTTATTATAATGGCAAAACTTCTAGCACATAAGCCATCAAAATCTGCATATAAAAATGACTTTTCTATTTCGAACTTATATTAGCTTCGCTCTTGTTTTTGAACCATTGATTAATTACCTTGAATTCCTCTGATGTGAACAATACTCCTCTTCTTGCTGGATTCAAGGCATCGTGTGGCTTTACAGGGGCCCATTTGAAGGTTATGTAGTCTCCAGTGTCACGCCAGCCAGTTTGGAAAATGCCAATCCAGTCTCCTTTCAAGGGTATCAAATTCTTTCCGAGGGTATAGATGGCAGCCACATTCCTTCCCCAGGGGTAAGAGTTTGGTATGTTCTCAAAAAGTACTAAATCAAGCAGTGGATTGATTGCATCAATATCAAAGTCAAAATTATCGGACATGCTAGAAGCCCTGCAAACAGACAAGAGTCATAAATGTCATAAAATTATGTTTTAGGAAAGAAAGAGGAAAAATATTAGTCTAAAACAAAAATCCTCAAAACAGTATTCCAAAGAAAAGATTATACCACCAGTATGCCACCAATCATTAAGGAAGATTATGAAAACCATACTGGTACCACCATGTTGGCCAATTCTGCGAGTCAGGTAATTCTGCGCAACGATACGTCATTTCTGTAAACACTGGATCACGTGTTATTTTGGTTCAAAAATCCATTTTGTATCAAGAAAGAATGATAGTACTTTAATAAAAAAAGTGATATTCATAAAGTGTACAAAAATATCCCACATTTAGACTCGAAATGCACATGAAAATGTGATTTCTAAATGGCAACGTGAGACCCACTCCATGACCTTCCTGAACCTGTAAACCAGAAATTCCGATTTACAATGCATCTTTTGGAATCATACAAATAAATACATTATATAAAAGATGAAAATGTGTACCTTAAGACAATACTGCATTTTAATCCAAGTTTCCAATTTCGCAAGAAGTTGTCCCACATGTACAAAATCGTCTGCTACCCAACATGTCAACTTGCCGCTAGAACATAAATTCTCAAGAAATTCCTCAGCTTAGTCTGTTTCTAAATTCTGTAATTTTTCCCCATCAACAAGACGTTGTAAACACATTGCGTCCTATTCATTGTTGTTTTTCTTCCACATAATAGCTTATTTTTTAATAAAATGTTGAACTTTACTAACTTTGTTACAAGATCGGTCTAGTTTACTTAATATCTTTTGCCATTTATTGGCATTTTTACGCTGAATTTCGTAAAACTAAATATAAACCTCACCTAATTACTCGACTGAACTGCTGACAGAAACAATCCAAAGTAATATATTTAATTTCTATAGTCCGATGGATAAACATTACATCTTTTCAAACGTGTGCGCAGAATAGGCCGACATAACACGAATCAGGAAAACACCGGGGTGGTATCCGTGTCCAAAATTAATATTATTTTGAACAGAATATTCTGGTGACAACTGCCTCTTTTCAAATGGTAAACATTGCTTTATTTTATTTTCGTCAATCGGTCGAATTCGGTATGTGTTCTGCTTCAATATTGGTGACGGAAAGCTTAGGTGCGCAGAAATGTCCGACAGCATTGCAGCACTAAGAAAAATAAAAACGGCGGAGGGGGGATAACCCTAGAATTTGACGGTAAAATGGTAGTAATAAAAGAAAAAAATTCCTTTAAAAAAAAATTCTGTCACATATTTAAGTGTACACACACGTTACTGCAAGGATATTGGAAATGTACATTATCGATCTTTCGACCTAAACCCACCTCACCCCATCCCCGCCTCCTTTCATTCAATATGATGCTCAGTATAGTACCAAAATTACTTAAGTTTTCCTTGTTGCTTGAACTAACTGCTCTTCTTTTAAAAATATATATATATATAAAAAACAGAATATTGCACTTTTGAGTACTGAAACTTAAACATTTTTGTGCTTTGTATTAAAAAGTAGAGGAGGCAACGAGACGATAATCTTACCTGTTTGGATTTCGCGGCCTCAACGGTTGTCAACTACGTCACACTATTGTTAGAAATGTTTACAACCAGCATATGTATATTTTTATAAATAGGAATAGAAACTGTACACCAGTCTTGTTTTAATTTGTTGTGGGGTTTTTTTAGGTATCTGGTACCGAGAACTGAAATTAAACTACGTGTGACAACCAAGACCAGAAACATAAATTACATATTAAGCTATACACGGGTAAATGTCAATAGAACTAAACACGAGCAGTCTAATGTTTTTGATTATGGAGATTGTGGAAAGTGCTCATGGTACTAACACTTAAACCTCTCTCCATCACTTGCACAAAACGTGATACAGTTCTGTGCGGACACTAATGGCTACTCTCGGCACAAAATCGAGGTATGATCTGTGTGTGTGTGCGATTCGGATTTTTAACAGTCATGCAGTTTATAGTGATGTTTAGCAATGGGGCATCATGCCGCAAACACGTAGCATGACGTCCCACCCAGTCACAGTATGCTGACAACAGGCCGACCAGTCCGAACACTTACCTCTTAATGATGAGCGCCAAGCGAGGGATGTTAGTACCATTTTGTGTAAGTCTTTGGTATGACTCGGCCGGGGTTCGAACCCACGGAGGTATGATTCGTAAGATTGACCTCGAAGTTGCGAGTGCAATGGACCTTCTTTTTCTGCCATAATAAAACAAAATTTAAAAAAAATGCGTCATACACATGTCTTGATGAGCAAAACTCGTACCCTACAGTCTCTGTCCCAGATCCGCCTCAATAAATAGTGAACTTACATGTAATAATAATAATAATAACAGTTGATTTAGTACAGAGCAAAATCTTTAAAAGCTCTAAGCGCTTTACAATATTACAATACAAAACGACAAAATTCCAAAAACATTCACATAAAATTACAAGATATGTCAATATTTAAGGAATTAAATATTATTATCTCTTTAAATCTATTCTTGCGGTCGAAATAGGTGAGTTTTAATAGCACTCTTAACATCTTCACTAGCCAAGGTTCCGATATCTTAACCCTATCTACGCCTTGGCAGATCGAACAGATATTTCATTAGGACTGGCAAGCCACCGCATGTATTCAAAATCAATTTGTTCAAATTTGAACACTTCTACTACGTGATCAGACAAGTGGAACACACAACTTGAATGGACTCATAAATAAGCAAATTTCCATTGCCGGTCCGTGTTTACACAAATACCTTTCACTCAAATAAACGTGTAATGACTTATCTCTGGTATGTAGTCATACTTTCGATGTTAAACTTACAAAGTATCCTTTTGAAGTCAATTGTCTCCATCATCTTCGGCCGATGTACAACGCACAGCTGTTACAAGCTATTGGTTAATTGGCATTATATAATATGGGAGGCAACTCATGAAATCCAATCGATGGGGGGGGGGGGCGAGGTCAGATAAGTATATTGGACTGGAGAAAGTTAACGAAATGTAGCATAGTGAACTGATTTTGTGTTTGATTCCGGATCGAACGTGTAGCGTAGCTGATGACTATTAAAGTGCAGGGGGAGTCGTTCTAAGGATGATCCAAGCAGCGGTGTTTTGAACTTTATGGAGTTTCTATCGTAGATACAATGAGAAACCAGATAATAGTGAATGAATAAAGTTATGTCTTGAAAATACTAAGGAACACGGTGTTTTAGTGGCATCAACTGAAAGAAACTTGCGAATGGAGCTGATGTGTCTAAGTTTCAGATATGCAGCCTTGAATATATTTATGACATGTAGGTATAATGAGAGCGTGCTGTTGACAGTGACATCTAGGTTTCGTACTGACTGTGTAAATATAATGTTGGTATTGCTGATACTTGATGCTTGAGGCAAAGGATGTGAATGAGAAAGTCTTTGTTTGGTGATCAGGATGGCTTCAGTTTTATCATCAATCATCTGCAGCTTGTTACATGTCATCCATGACTTCACAACGGAAATGGACCTCTTTACACCTTGGATGGTAGTCGCAGCCTCAGTATGGCAGCTAGATTTGTATATTTTAGCGTACAACTGGTGAGACGCCATATGTTGATTTTTGACACTTGGAAGCAGCTGAGTGCATAGAATGAACAGACTGAGGACAGAGCCTTGTGGCGAAAAATATCAAACGGGATGGAATGTTTTCCATTTAAGGACATACTATGTGTCCTGTTGACTAAGAAGGACTTGAAATATCAAACACATGTTGGAGACGGTGAAGTAGTATATCATGGTCTATCGTGTCAAATGATCTTTATACCAGCCAAAGGGCAAGAATGTTGTTAACTAATCTCAGAAGGGCAGTTTCAGTACTATGGTAAGGACGATATGCAGACTTAAAAGACTTTTGAATTCGTATGAGATGCATTGAGAAACTGAACTTTTGTTACGGACGAAAGTTTCAAACAGGTCCGGAAGTTGGAAGTGGTGTACATTTATTCCTTGACATTAGCTTGTTCGTAATCTCGAAGAGCTCTTTGCAGCTGAATTTTTCAGTGATCTTATTACTGTAGAAGGCTGAAGTTTTGCTGCATGAACTCTGTAACATTCTTCTTAGCAACTTTATAAAGCTGCTAATGAATAGCGAGGCTCGTGAAAACCCAGATCATCTCAGCCGTACGGTGTTCTTTTTTAGCAGTGCGTAGCTGGTCCATAACACTACTACACAATAGAGAACATTTCACTCTGCAATTGGTTACTGAGGCATGTTGGTCAAGCAATAAACGCAACCACTTTTCAAGTTGTACTGCTGTAAGCGGTAGCAGAGTTGTTAGATTAGTTGGATTTTATTTTTCATACGGAGGTTTCTTTAGTAGGAAACAGAGATTGGGGGTTAGGGACTGATACGTTGAGATGGCGTTTGATGCAGAGGTGATCTGATGCAAGGTCGTGGGAAGACTGACATCAAGTCCATGAAGAATCCAGTCTAAAATGCGACCATGTTTATGGGTAGATTGGCTAACCGACTACGGTTGAAAATGTGAACAGAATCTAGGAGGTTTGATGTGTGTGGGTTTAGAGGACAATCAAAGTGAACGTTGAAATCTCCAAGAATAATCAGAGTGCCATAGATCGAATTTCGATACTCCAGGAGGTTAGGAAACTGCTCCAGACAGAGAGATTCAGAGAAAATAATTTAATAAAGATAAACCATAGGCGACTGTATATAATATTATGTAGTGTATTATTACATAGCCCTAGGCATTACTATATGGTGGTACTACTTCTTGAAATTATACGATTAATGAATATCAGATCTTATTTGAATACAAATTACACCAACGTCATTCATTCGCTCTTGTCATCTTTATCCAGATAAGAATTTTTTTTAGCTCAAATTACATCAATCATTCACGCTTGAAATAACTATGTACCTGAAAGTGGAATGCAACGATCTAAGATATTTAGTCTGGTGCTTAAAAGCAAAACAGACGAGTGCTGCTGGGTCCACTCCTTATGGAGTAGGAATAGAAATGCGAGATTGGTATTAGCACTGCACGTTGCATTGCCCACTCTGTGTGTGTGAGTGAGCAGCAGAGAGGGCGATCAGACCACTTAAGGGAGTGGTCACCCTTGTGTTTGGACCAAAAAAAATAGTGACCCTTCATAGAGGTCAATACCACGTCTACGATTATTGTTTGTCCCAAACAGAATTGTAGACGCCCCCTCTCTGCTGCTATTCATGTTGTAAAAGAAATTTTAAGTTTGATGAATATTTTTCTTTTCATCTGAATCATGGGAATCTTCGGAATCTTCGGAATTTGTTCTATGTTTCAAGTAATATTCAAGTTCTGATGGTGGTTTTTCTATTTTTGGATTTATGTTCTTTCTGTGTTTATAATATATCATCAAACTTCTGTATCGATCTCCACCGCAATTTTTACAAATCTGATATAATCCTCTAACGCCGTTGTTACATCCAACACAACTTCGTGGACCAGCATGAGGATTTTTCTTTATAAGATAATTATGTTTCTTGCAATATTCTCCACGGCCTTTTTTATCACATTTGTTAGTGGTTCCTTGACGCAGCCACGCACAGTTGTTCATTATATGAATGATATCTTTTTAATTAAATTTACACTCCTTCTGCTGATATTAATTAAAAGATTGTTATGTTAAAAAATAATGGTACATTCGGAATCTCATACTGCAAGAATAGCTCGAGAACGATTAGAAGCAATTAAAAAATTTCTTCCTGTCAGAGACTCATTCAGAAGAAATCTGCAAGCGCAGCAAGAAGCACAAGTTGAGTACGAAGAAGACACTAAAAAACTGTTTAAGCCCGTCACTGCAGCCACTAAGAAAGTTAGAACTGTCATCAAAAAGGATCTTCTTCCGGTATCAAAACAAACTGCAGCGCTGACTGAACAGACAATGGAGATTTTACGAAATCTTCCAACTAATATAGCTGCAGCTCAAATAGCTGCAGCTCAACCTCCACCTGTTGGTGAGGAAATACCTGAAGAAATTGGAAAACTTCGTACTGAACTCGCCGACGTTCAAAAAGAACATGTATCTAAACCCAAACCAGCAGGAGAAAACTTAGAATTAATTGCAAGATTTAACGAAGGGGTTGTTGATGTTATTAGAAATACTGAAAGAAAAAAATTACCTGAGATGATATTAAATAACATATCTGATAAATCTAGTATTTTAAAAGCCCGTCATGAAAAAATAAATGATAATAATTTCATTAAATGGATATATCGCGTATATTACAACAAAAAACAAGCTAGAGGTCTAGAATACGAAAGTCTTAATAGAGAAGTAAAAAGACTTTATAGAGAGAGACTGAAACAGCAAGAACAACTCGCCCAGCAGAAACTTCCTCCACCTTTACAATAAATAGAACAACAGCAATTGATGTTAAAACCATCTAGAGAGAAAAGGAAGCAGATGGCAAGGGAAATGAAGCGAAAAGCAGAAGAAAAATGGGAACAAGAAGAGGAAATATTTAGAGATATAGAAACTAAACAACGGGAGAAATTACGTTCACTGGATAAAGAAATAGATCCTGACGATGATCCTCCGAGCGCTGTTGGAAGTGGTTTTCTGACTACATCGGAAGAAAACAATTTTGTTTGCCCTGATAATATCATCAATGACGTGTCACGGTTAGAAGTTCTCATAGGAGGAAAACGTGCTGGAAATAATTCACCAGAAATAATTAATGAAGCAGCTGATATTTGCCAGCGATTATTTCGCGACGGCATCATGGATATCGGCGTTTACCGAGAACTTATCGATGAACTTGTTGATGACTAGTTGTTAGATAAATAGTAAATAAAAATAAGATGATAATACATAATAATCATCGCAAACCTGTACAGGTCAGAGCGGTAAACTCACGATTACCAATCTATAGAGCTACTTACGGAGATGGACTTGGTGATGTTATTCATGGATTATTTTCAAGGATAGCTCCAAAAGTAGTACCCGTTGCAAAACAATTATCGATGAAGGCCATTGATATTGTTCGTGATAAAGCTCCTGGTGCAATTGTCAATGTTGCTGGTAAGGCTTTCTCGGCAATCAAAGAAATACTAGCACGATTATTGCGACGAAAACAACAACCACTAGTAAAATTACCAAGTACTGAAATTATGCCAGCAGATGTCAGCAGAATAATAAATCAGGCTGCAAATCAAAATCTAGCGGAATTATCTGAAGAAGCGGAACAAAATATAACAGCAAATTTAATAGCAGGAAGCGGTCTTCGTCGACGATGATCACCATTTGGAAAAATGGTAATTATAATAAAAATGTTCAAGCGCGAATCAGACCCAGCATTTGATATGGAGGCACCTGTCCTTAAGTATGAATCTGTACGTGATTATCAATTTTATTCCTATGACGCAAAACAACCATATCAGCGGGGGAGAATCGAATTACAGGTTCATGATACAAGTAGATATTTCTTGCCCGCTGAAGCGTTTATTGAAGTAGAAGGTAGACTTGTAAAGGGGGATGATACGGCATATGGTGCCAATTTGCGTGTTGGTTTTGTCAACAACGGGATTATGGCGTTGTTTGATAGCGCCACATACATGATTGATGGAAAAAATATTGAATCAATTCAGAAGGATGTTGATGTTGCTACAGCAATAATTGGTCTAGCGAGATATTCTGACGACTTTACAAGATCGGCCGGTCCAACAATGATGTTTGCTAAGGATATTACTGACAACGCTGATCATATTCAATATACTAAAATACGGACACCACGAAACACTGCATCTGATCCACAACCGGTTGCTGATGGCCCTGAGTACGCAGCCAGACCAGCTGATGTTTTTGATATTATAGGAAGTGTCAATGCGACTTACAATCTAGGATTTGCAACACGCCGAGCGGCGTTGTCGGGAAATAATAGAAATTTTTCATGTGCAATTCCATTATCTCACATCTTTGGATTTTGCAGAAATGTTAGAAAGGTAATCTTTGGAGCTAAACACACAGTTGTGCTCGTAAGAAAAAGTGATGATAATGATGCAATCTGGCGAGGTGCTGGTGTTGCTGATGCTGGTAAAGTAAATATAACAAAACTTTCATTGTGGATGCCAGTAATGACACCATCAATTACTGAGGAACAAAAATTACTCTCTTTTATGGATCAAGGCGGTAAATCATTGCTATCATGGTTAACAGTAACCACAGATGCTATTCAAAGCAATGTTAATGGTTTATTTACATGGCATATAGCATCACAACAGGGTGTTTCTGCACCCCGACATATTTTTTATTGCGCTGCAAAATAATAACCGGATAAATAATCAAGAACGTTCACATATGATATTTGATAACCTTGGAGTTAATGAAGTTTCCTTGAGGATAAATGGACATCAAGAACCGGCTGAGGATATATTGTTAAATTTTAATCAAAATCATGTAGCGCGTGCATATCATCGTTTGATGTCATTTATGGGACGTGATCAAAATATAGATACCGGTTTGCAAATATCACAACTAGATTTTACAGGTCTATAACCGATTTATTATTTTTCGCTGGAGCATCTTGATTTATCCAAGCAATCTGTCGTTGATATACACTTTCGAGCTTATGTTACCAACCCTCCTCCTGATATACCTGGTCCACCACTTGTTCACGGCTTCTACAGAGCAATCGCGGTCATACTTAACGATAAAGCCATGTTACTTGAAGGTGGTAGTGGTCGAATGAGAGTCGTTGATGCACCAGTGGAAAATCTTTAATTATTCAGAAAAATATTATTTATATAAAAATGTCGTATAGTCATGTTAATGTTACTCTGACTCCTGGTCAGGTCAAAAAGCTTCAATCAAAAACCGCCAACAAATGCGGAACTAAAATATCACTAAAACGAGATCAGATTAGTGGTGGTCCAAACAAATTATCGTTGACAAATAATCATATTAAACATTTCAATAAAGCCCTGGAATTAAAAACTGGAGTTCAAATACATCTTTCTCCGAGCGCCATCAAAGACATGATTAAAATAGGTGGATTTTTCCCACTATTAGCTGCAATACCAGCACTACTTGCAGCAAAAGCAGCTGCGGTACCTGCGATGGCCGCAGCTGCTGCACCGGCGCTAGCAAAAGCTGTTGCGTTAGGTGCTGCTGGAGCGGCGGGTAAAAAAGTTTTTGATAAAATTACTGGTGGACGATATAGCAAAAAAAAAAAGGGACGCGGCTTAAGATTGCCAGGATCTCGTTGGGGGAGAGGCCTAAGGCTTCCAGGATCACTTCGTTAGACGTTCCAGCATCAAATTTTGATTACTTAATGCTGCTAAAAAATTAAAAATAAAAGCTTTTAGAGGTGTTTTTATGCGAGATCAATTACCGAAACAACCAAACAAACTCGAAACGGGTATTATTAATCTCGACGAACGTTCCGGACCCGGTACTCTTTGGGTATCATACGCGGTTGATCCACGTGGAATCGTTTATTTTGATTCATACGGGTTAGCTCCAACCGTTGAATTTATCAAGTATGTCGCACCACTTCACGCAAGAACCAGAGTTTGGTATTCAACGCTACCCACACAAACAATGACAGATCCGCCAATATGTGGCCGTGAAGTAATTAATGTGCTCGACGCTATATCAAAATCATCCAAACCACCACATAAAGTTGTGCATGATTACACAAGTAACCAATTCGTTGCGCGTAAAGCGTTTTAAACAACAGGTCTTATTATAATGGATGATATTTAAGGAAGATCTTCTACCAGTAAGAAAATAAAATCCGACGTTGATCTGTCGAAGTATGCGACGAAAGATGACCTCGCTGATATTATGAACCTGGCTGGAGTTGACCCAGATGAGGTTGTTATTTTTCAAGATCGATATGGTAAACTAAAAACCAGCAATATCAAATGGAATGATATAGTTCGGCGAGTACTTGGTGCAGTTACGGATAATATTCCCGTGTTTACTGACAGCGGCAAAATCAGAGATTCAAGTATATCATTTGCAACAATTAGAAATGAAATTGCAAGAAGCGTTGCTAATCGCATGAAAAACACCGGCGACACAATGACGGGTGAACTTAGCATCAACGGAAATAAAATAGTAGTTTTAAGAGATCCAACATCTGACGAAGACGCAGCAACAAAAAAATACGTCGACGTCAACTACAACACCGTAGATGGTAAATTATCCACGTTGCGGGCGGAGTATGATGTTCACGTGGGCGCTTTTGCAAGATTTCGAAGAAATTTTCAAAAAACCGACGAATCCATTGATAAATTCTTTGGCACTCCGCACGCCATTGATATAAAACTCGTTGATATCAAAACTAACCTAGACACGATCAAACAAACACAGCAAAACATCGTAGCGGGAATTCCTGAGATTGTCAACAAAACCAAATTGATTAAAATTCCAGCTGGAATAACTCCCGGGCATATCACAAACATCGCATACACTGTATCATCGGGTTTTGCAACATGGTCACAGCAAAATAAAACTATCAAATATATCGCAACAGTCACTGGCGTGTACAGGCTGTCTGTGTTTAGTGCTGCAAAATTTGAAATATTTACAACGTTTCCATGGCGTCATTCCACCGACAGGTTTTCCGGGGTTGTATCTGTTATATTAAATAGCGGAAACGAGGAAATATTTATTCTGGAAGCAGCTGATGAGAAATTAACCGCAACATCTTACTGGTGGTGTTTGGAATTTGTGGCTGAAACACCTCAATTGGTTACTGCATAAAAATATATGGACGGTGCACAATACAGGTACAATCAAGCGCGTGAATGGCAGGCGGCGCTAAAAGATCAAGTCGATCAATATACAGTAAAAGTAAAAAAATATCGACGACGATTAGTTATCGTTGATGTGATTGTTTATTCAGTATCCGCTGTTGTTGCTGGAACCGGTGTCATATTATCAGCGGTGACAATGATGGCACCAGCAGCTGTAACTATTTGTATTTCAGCAGCAACAACTATTGCAGGTGTGCTTAATATTATCGCAAAAAAAATATGTACTTGCACGAACGAAAAATTATCCGATTACAAAATAAAATTACACACAGCGACGGTAGCATATTCGAAATTATCCTCGTTGTTATCAGCGAGTCTCAGTGATGGAATTATATCTGATTTCGAGTTTTCAATGATGACTAAAATATACGACGAAAGTATCGGTATTAAGGATACAAGTATTAATAATGACATAATTACTCCAGCAGATCGTGACTAACACAACTCCGCCAAAGATAACGATGATCTCGGTAAGTTCATCTAATCCTGAATTTAGTATTAATTTTCCTACTGCAATTCTAGTAAAAGAAATTGCGTTAGCTCAATTACGGGTATATTACAGCTGGCCAAATATCAGATCAAAATCATTTCATGGTACACCAGCAAATAATTCGCTTGTATTTGCTAACAAGAACAAACCCGATGGAACACCTGACTGGGTTGTTGTTGGAATACCAACTGGCAGTTATGAGATCGAACAAATCAATGATGAATTTGCGCGTAGAATAAAATCAATAACCGGAAAAGAAGCAAAAATATCAATTAATGTTCATGAACCGACTCTGTCCTCGACGGTTGAGATACATTCTCCTGATTATGCCGTTGATATCTATCAATCCACGATAAGATCCGTGCTAGGTTGGCCTGATATCATGCCAGAATATCATGGACCATCACAACCGAAGTTAGGTGAATTTCTCACGGATGAAGCAAAACTTATAACAGTTCCAGGATATCGATTTTCTCGCCAGTATCCAGCATGGAGAGATTATGTTGCTGCTGCTGGTGGAAAACTTATTACACCAGTATTTCCTCATTTTATTGTTGTTGATGTGACAGCTTCAACTACAACTGTTGGTGAAGAATATGTCAAGATTATATCCGACGAAATTAAGACCGAGTTTACAAATACATTAACGACATTAACACAGTTGTTTAAAAATTATATCCTGGAGTTTCCTAATAACAATCTGAAAGAAAAAATTATTAAAAAAATACAACATCTGAATCAAATTATATTAGATCTTAAATACGTTAATCGATATTTTATTGATGTTATAAATGAAAGCATTCTTCCGCTTAAGACGGGTAAAAGCACTAGACAAACCTATCTTGATCATTATAAAATAACTGAAGCGGATTTATTAGATTTTATACTACCAGGATTTGCCACCGACGACTTGACAAAATCACTCAAGGATCTTATCAATGAAAACTTTCCTAAAATAATCGATGCATGGAAAAAAATAACTCCACCGGAGTTTATTCTTAGATATGATAATGATCCACATGGCGGCGGAAGACACGTATCTCCGGGAATCGTTAATATAACGCCGACGGTCGCGGTCAATCTAGTTTGTGACGTAATCGATGGCAGCTATCAAATAGATCTCGGAAGATCAAATCAGGCTCAACAAGGATACATCCTATACACATTTACACCACAAGTTTCCCCTGGAAGTTTAATCGTGCAAGAACCAACTAATCCTGTGTATCTACGGTGTCACAATAATATGTTAACACGAATAAATTTTAAGCTCACATACCACCTTAATCGCTTAATTGACATACGTGGAGAAGAACTTGTGATAAATCTGTATGTGAAATCTTAAATATTATGTAATGGAGGGTTTTTATACACGAGGATTTCTTAACAGTTAGAAGAACATTTGTAACAGAGATCAGACTTACTGCTGTATTAAATTCGATCAACTTAAAAAAATAAATAAATAAAAAAAATATTTTATTATTACTGGTACAAATTAATCAGATTGTGTGTTTGGTACAAATTAATCAGCCTTGCAAAAAAAAATATTTTTTTTTCTGAAAATTTAATTCTAGCCCACACGTGGTTAGCATTGACAGGGACCCCAGTTACCAAAACTTTCATTTTCATTATCACTCTGGATCGTTTCACCAGTGACGGGGTTACTTTGGATCGTTTCACCAGTGACGGGGTTACTTTGGATCGTTTCACCAGTAACGGGGTTACTCGCTGACATAATTTTTCTTAATTGTCTTATACGAGTACTAATCGTTTTCTTTGCCTCGTACTCGTGGGATAACACGATTTAATTCTTTCTACGGCGGCAGAGAGAGGAACGAACTCCTTCACTTGATCATCTTCTACGGTAGTTAGCGACTGAAACATTGCCGCCTGAATCCGTTTCATGAGCTTGTATTCAGATGATAGTGTGTGTGTTCCCTGGTTTTTACGTTCTTGTAAAATCTCAAAATCAGAAACTATTTTTTCAGGATTTAGTTCATCGGATATATTGATTCCATCTTTTTTCAATTTTTTAATAGCAACAATTACATCATTGATATTTTCATTGTTCATTATGTAATATATAAATCTTTAAAATAAAAAAAATTATCCCTATAGAACCCCTATCGAGTCTTTAGCGAGTTCGTCGGGATGTTTCAAGGACAGCACAACATATACAATGAATGAAGAGCCCCTATCGAGTGTATTAGCGAGCTCAGATTATGAATGAAGAGCCCCTATCGAGTGTATTAGCGAGATCAGATTATGCTTGGACGGCACAAACATATAACTTAACTAAGGACAGTACAAACATACACGCTCAGCAAAAATCCCACCCACAATAATTAATCCAGTGGGTGATACGAAAATGTATCAACCACCAGTCAATATTGTGGTTGAATTTTGCTGAGCGGGGGCTTTTGCGGTTCCCCCATTATTATAAAAATCGCAATTATGCGCACCACCGACAAATTGTCAGCCATGGGGATTCGATCCTGGACCGCGAGCGTCACAGTCCAATACCATACTGATTGAGCTATCGAACCTTGTTACGAACATATGTTTCGGAAGTTAATATATAGCTAAGGAACCAATATTTACACTAAAACAGCGGCTTCTGAATAATAACTACTTCTACATTAAAATAACGGTTTCTGTATTATAACAACAGTTTCTGAATATATAAACAGCGTTTTTCCTAAGCAGACTGCAAATACAACCTGCGAATCAATAAGCGGCATGAACACACCTGCAGATCGATTTATACCATAACAACGGTTTCTGTTCTGTACCTATATTACAGCTTCCTTACGGATCAATAACATTATCCTGATTTCTCGTAATGTTGTATGATGGGAAATATTTAAAAACCATAAATAATACTTCCACGAGTAATTAATTACGTCGTAATTAGTTAAACTGACTAATTACGATCATAAAAAATCAAAAATCTACCAAGAAAACTATATATTAAAAAGTAATCTCCCTTTTATATAATCAAAAATTCAGTAGTATACGATCAAACAGTACTGGGTCCCCTCAAATAATAAATGGTTTTGTCTCGTTAACAATACTGAAAGGTGATTTTCTGTTTATATTTTTTCGAGAAAGCGGTTTATATATATTTTTTGCCACTTTTTGTACTGAAGACGGATTAATATCAAAGTATTTCGCAGCTGAATGCATGGAACGAAATATAATTACTTCACCAGTTTCTGTGTTTGTGGAATTTACCGCCCTTCTAGAAACTGTCTTACATCTTCCTGTATTACCACATGCAGAGTTCACGCTTTGCGTGACAATACGAAGGTTGGATAAATTATTGTTTTGAGGATTCCCATCAATATGATCAATAACAAGACCGTCATTGATCACTCCGAAGAAACATTCATACGTGAATCTATGACAGAAATAATGTTTATTTCCTCCCTCGTATGTGAACCTTAGATAACCAGAATTACTAACATTACCAACTGGTCTCTTCAACCTACAGTGTCTGATGACACCATTAATATTTGATTCATAGTTTGTTATGACAGGATGTGGGACAAATTTATTTTGCTCCATTATAATAATATTATTTGTTTAAATCATTGTTTGAAGGAAATCTTGATATATAATCATCCACGGATTTTATAGCGTTTTCACCATTATTATTTTTTTTGTCATAATATCTTTTAAGTTCTCTGAACCGTTTTCCACCGCACTTTCCACATAATCCTGTTTTTCCTCGCACTCCAATACCACACCGCAGACATGGTATTGGTCCTAGACTTCCTCGTCGTATGTTTTGTAAGTGCATCCAACAAAATTCCTTTCTGCAGGATTTGTTGCATCGATTTACTGAGCCGATCATCAACCATCTGCATTGAGACATTGTATATACATAATTTTATTTTAAATATTTGTTTTAATTATATGAATGAGTTTGAGAGATTATCCCAAACTAGGCCTGTTAAATATAAACTCAACCTCGACAGATTATCTCCAGACTTGCCAGTGCGAGATTTGGTTGATCCGAAAAATAAAAGTTTGATCTCGAAAATTCACGACGCCAAGAAGGAATTTTACACGGATGGTGCATCTCATACATGGTCAACGTTCAAGATTATACACGACACTGACTTTGTCACGGACGCCACAATGAACGACAAGCGAGCGGCAACTATCATTAACTACATCGCTGAATACGAGGGCAATCAAAAATATTTCTTCAGAGTAAAATTTATTGTATTAACAGAAACAGGTAGTTGGATTATCCGTGACAAATATGATCCTGTCCTTGGCAATAATAAAACTGTCATATTAAGTAAAAATTCCAGACCGGGTCTACTGACGGGTATTGACAAACCGTATTATGAGTGAGCGTATCCTGTAACAGCAGTTATTTATGGAATCTATGAGATAAATAAAAAACCCAACGTTGATAAACTAGCGCCGATGAAATTTTCAAGGTTAAATTGTGTAGCCGAACGAGTAATAGAACACTTTACAAACGCGATGCGTGGAAATGGATTAACTGATTTAAGACGTGAAAAAATAAACTCGTGGGCTGATTCAGTTAAGGATACCGGTGCTACAATAAAAGATGTTGCTGAACTAGGAAAACTATTAAAATTTCCAATAACCGTAGCGACAATAACGGGAGAGGTACTGTACGAATTTAAATATAAATCGAAAGGAGCTCCAATAAATATTATTGATCATAACGCGCATGCATGGACTAACGCAGTAACAATATTTCCACGTGATCGAACTGTTAGATTTTACCCCCCCCCCCCGATAATTCTGGGGGAGGTAAGTTTGATTTTATTAACGAAATAAGTAAAAACGATCCTGTATCGGTATGGTTATTTAAAAGTAATGAGGAAGGTGAATTTGATCAGTTTGTCAGACCAAACGGTGAAATATATCGAACAGAATCCCTCCATGACGAGATGAAAAATCTTGCGGAGAAGTTTTTAGAATGCAAGCACGCGGAAGATACTGACAAATTACTAACTAATTGTTTTACCGTTCCATCTGTTGCGGCTCATTTCGCTAGAGAAAAAAATTCATGGAAACCAACACGATTTGATCTACTCGAGGACATACGCGCAAGTTGAGTCGAATATGGACACGGCGGATTGTGGAATACCAAATATAATTACAATGATGTTATTTCGGTTGATATGGTTGCATGTTATCCAGGAAGTTTTCTAGGATACGGAGATTGTTCTGTGTACTTTAAAAGATTCGGTCACCCTACAAACGAGATGACGCGAGTGGCAATTAATGGACCATTACCTGATTTTGATCTGACTGGATTCGCCTGTATTGAATCATTCGAGTTTAACGAAAATCTTCACAAGATTTGTTATGTTTGGTTTGGTAGACATTTTTGTGAAAAACGTTGGATGCCTATAGTTTTATTACGATATATGCTAGATTGTGCGGTACTGACATCGTTGGTGGTTAGTGAGGCAATTATATCATATCATGCACAGACCGAAGTTTGGTTGCCCATGTCAGATTCTGAAGTTATTAGCGAGTTTAAGGATGTTTCCGAAGATGATATTCCTAATAAACTCAAAACCGCAAAAGATCTCGGTAGAAAAATTATTGGTAAATTTACTCAAGGTGGTGCATATGATTATAAAAGACATCACGCACGATTAATTCTAGATGATGCCGAGTACGATTTTATAATCGCTGATACAACAGCAAGAAATATATTTGTAAATCGAGAAAGTGTTTATTTATCCGACGGAACAAAATTGGGTACGATGGTTAGTTACATAAATGACGTTTCCCCACAGTATACTCATCTAAGATCTTCCATGTTGGCTTATGTTTCCATAAATTTATTATCGATGATTAATAGATTTCCTGAGACCGCAGTCAGAGTCGCAACAGATTCGTTTTATATTTCAAGTAAATATTTAGAATCTGTTATGAAATTTACAAGTAATGATGAACGATGGGGTTCGTGGAGAATAAAAAAGGAACTATTACACAATTATACAGAATCAGCAGATGTTCCAATGAGAGATTTTTATCGTAAGGGTAATAAAATATCAGAAATGTCGAAAGCGCCATCGTTGAGTGATCCAGTAACTAGATATAAGACAGTATATCTCAATGGACCTGGTGGATGTGGCAAAACGACTCGAGCAATTAATGTTTTTAGAAATTCAGATATTATCGTGCTGACACCCACACACAGACTCGCACGCGAGATGAAACAGCGGCAAGTACAATCGTGCACGTATCATAGTTTCTTTCGGTGGCGTGGGGATACATGGACTCCTGAACGAATGGGAGAAAAATATATACCTAAAATAATTATTTGGGATGAGATATGCACGGTGTCATTGGATACATTAAAAACTTTTCTTGATTGGTTGTTGACGAAAAATACCGCTATAATAATGTGTGGCGATCATGGTCAACCGCCGCCTTTTGTTGGACCATCTCCACATGATTGGTTAAAAAATTTCGTTGATTATTATGAAGAAATAGATGATGATCATAGAGCTCTTGATGCAAATTTAAAGGAGTTTAAAAAATTAATCAGATTACATTCAAACAAAATTGAGTGTGAAATAATACGCGGAGTAATCTCAGAGACCTCAATGAGTGATTTTTTAAATTTATGGAGACCCACCGATTTGATCGTAGCCAGTAGAAAAATAATCAGAGACGCTTTACAGCAGCAGTTATTTCAACTACATAAAGAAAAATACTCAGAATTACCCGTACCGTTGTGTTATAGACCATCAGATACACGAAAACAGAATATTAATGTTGATATTCCAGGACAGACTGAAAAACAGAATCTCGTATTAAATGATATTGTCGCCGTTGATATCAGTGTGGTCGAAGATGCATTACGCGCTGACAAATCTCCATGGGTGTTGGGATACGCTATGACGATCCACTCGTCTCAGGGATTAACTATTTCTGATACACGAGTCTGGATTGTAGACGATCGTATTGAGTGGTCAAATTTAGTTTATTTAGCGGTATCGAGGGTCAGAAAAATATCTCAATTACGTAGAATTATAATTCCTGAAATCGTTGATAAATTTAACATCATCGATGATGATATAATAAGAAAAAAATTAATCGGATACAAACAATCTGATAAAAAAATAAACGTGACTTTGATCTTGATGTTGAATTTATTATTGAGTTAAAACTGCAGCAGAATAATCATTGCGCCAGTTGCAATTGCATAATGCTGTGGAGGCATTCGAGTAATGATTCAAGACAATTTACCGTAGATAGAAAAGATAATAGTCGCGGTCATATACGAGAAAATACCATGTTGACCTGTCTTGAGTGTAATCGACGTAGAGGCGCCAGCGCCTTGGGTGCTAGTTAAGTGATCGAAATCACTGAAGTGATTTTGGCGGTAGTTGTGTATCCTCGGGAATTATTTGTAGTTGTTCACGTACAAATCCATGTTGAGGAGCAGTCGAATCTAATCTGTAGATTGCAGGTCTACCTGAGGATCTTGTCACGGTAGATATTTTGTGTGTGGTAACACTCCAAATAGGATCAGTCGCTCTCGCGCTACCACCTTCAAGTTCACCAGGCTCATATAAATATCTGACTGTAACATCACCCAATATTTTTTGTTTTTCAACATCTTTTCGTTGTGTTGGTATATTTTTTTTTTTGTAATTGCATTAATGGGTTTCATGTTGGTTGTTCGTGTAATCTCATTATTTAATGCAGCTATCACGCTTGGTAATCTTGCAATCCATTCGCGAGATCTTTTATCCTGAATAAATTCCCTCGCGTATTGATATCCAAATAACCGCTCAGCGAGTGTTCGATTAAATCGCTCAACAATTGCTTGATCACGATGAATTGCAGTATGACCTCGTCGTATTTTGGTATTATGTTGTTTCATCAACGATGATACTGGACCAAAAAATTCCTTACCAGGATCAACCTGTAGTAGCTGTGGCCATCGCAGACCACCTCGTTGATAAATTCGTTCAAACGCATCGGCTACTTCAGACGATGTTTTCGTTGATAGAGGTTCTGCATCTTTATATCTACTTGCAACATCAACTACGGTTAACGCGTATTTGTATGTTTTTTCACGCACAGTATCATGCGGTAAAAACAGAATATCAGCTTGATGAACTTCATTAGGAACACTGACATCGAAATACGCGTACTGAATTCGTTTCGGTGGTGGTAGATAAATTTGCCATATTGCTTGTTTGGATAACCACGTTTTAGCAGTAGAATGTTTAACCGCTGCTGCATCAGCAAGTTTAGCAATTGCTGCTTTGCCTCTCCAGTATCCTCTTGGTGAATAATAAATCGATTCCATTATTAATTATCAGCCCCAAGCGCTAATTTACCTTTCATCGCGGATCTTACTAACCAATTAGCTAATGATTCTCTAATATTTTTATTTTTTATGGAATTTAATGCATGAATTAATTTCACATCTGCAATATGTCTATCTTGTAGATTTTGACTTTTATAAGCTACATCATGAGCATGAGAAGCTCGATCAATAGCGTTTATTGGTTCCTCGCCTGGTTTTGGTTGATCTTGATTATCGAGCCTGATATCAAGTCTGGTACCAGGACCGCAATAATTATATCCTGGTAGATGTTTTTCCCCGCTGTATTTAGCCCATGGAGCACCTGGAAACTTTGACACCAAATTAGCAATATCACCACCGTGCTTATTAGGTATAAACGAAAATTTCTTTCTACCGCATACAGAACATTTTCCACCATACGCTATATTTTTATTTTTTGTTGTAACCGTAGCTAAATCAGTAGTTGGAGTTTTAACTCTACAACGTAAGCAATATAAATTCATGACATAATATATATATGGATATAATTGATTTCTCAGCAACAAGAAAACGAGAGCCAGTTAAACACCACCCTGCGTTACCAAATTCCATCAGAATGATTATCATAGGACCATCTGGATCGGGTAAGACGCAGTTATTACTTAATCTGATAATGAGATGGTTGAAATGGGATAAATTGTATTTAGTAGCACCATCCGCTGATGATCGACGATGTTATGATGTACTTAAAGATTTCAATGAAAACGCGCGATTACTGGATGAAGGTAATGATGTTATAGAGTTTATAACCGATATTGATGAAGCACCATCCGTAGATTCCATAGACGGATTTATTAATAATTTAGTAGTATATGACGATGTGATGCTAGATAAACAATCAAATCCAGCCAGAATATTTTCCCGAGGTAGACATAAAAAATACAGACGTGATCTATGTTACTCAACGATATACACAAATTCCGAAAGTGATCAGAGACAACTGCAACATTTTAGTTGTGTTTAATGGCGTAGACACACACACACTTAGAAACATTCATCAAACTTGGTGTGGTGGTGACATGGATATAATTAAATTCAAAAATTTCTTCTCACGAGCGCAAGCTACTCCACATGGATTTATAACAATAAATTTGCATGATCCAAGAACAAGATATCGTGTGGGTCTTGATAAAATATTTGGGTAAATTTAATTAAAAAGATATCATTCATATAATGAACAACTGTGCGTGGCTGCGTCAAGGAACCACTAACAAATGTAATAAAAAATGTCGTGGAGAATATTGTAAAAAACATAATTATCTTATAAAGAAAAATCCTCATGCTGTCCACGAAGTTGTGTTGGATGTAACAACGGCGTTAGAGGATTATATCAGATTTGCAAAAATTGCGGTGGAGATCGATACAGAAGTTTGATGATATATTATAAACACAGAAAGAACATAAATCCAAAAATAGAAAAACCACCATCAGAACTTGAATATTACTTGAAACATAGAACAAATTCCGAAGATTCCGAAGATTCCCATGATTCCCATGATTCAGATGAAAAGAAAAATATTCATCAAACTTAAAATTTCTTTTACAACATGAATAGCAGCAGAGAGGGGGCGTCTACAATTCTGTTTGGGACAAACAATAATCGTAGACGTGGTATTGACGTCTATGAAGGGTCACTATTTTTTTTGGTCCAAACACAAGGGTGACCACTCCCTTAAGTGGTCTGATCGCCCTCTCTGCTGCTGAGTGTGTGTGTGGGTGGGCTCAGCCAAGTAACAAAACTCAAATGTACAGAAGCCATGGCGAAGAAACAATTCGCCAATTTTATTTGCGACCTGCCGGCAACGAAATAAAGGTATTTTACCAATGATAGGCACCACTCGGTTAGAAATAACGTATGGCTTGTAATAGAATGCATTCAGTTGACCGAGTAAAGGAGCTGCTTAGGGTAAGGCATATAACCGAGAGCAAATACGATAATAGACTGGAAGTAATAACGACCAGGGTTAGACTACCAACCATGAGGGGAAAAAAGCTACATGCGCGAGGTCAGGTCTCACCCAGCAGACGCGGACCACCACCAGAATGCCCATTCGTTCCATGCCAAACCTCCAAGCGTGAGCTGTCCAAAGTCATTCTCCATGCGCCAGGGTGGGCTGTCAAACGCACTCACGCAGATGGGGTGGTGGTACCGAGTCTCTGAAAGACTACCGCGCATAGATGCCCACCGGGCATATCTTTGAGCAGACGCAATAGCAGCAGCAGAGGAGGCGAACATACCATTTACTGGAGCGTCATTTTTGGAAAAATAAGGCTTCCTACGAAAATGAAAATATAAAGTCAATAACTCCAAACCAAAGCCTCTAACTAACCGAGAGTTTCTCTAATTGAGTTAGGTTTTTTTTGTTCCTTTTTTGTTGTCGTTAGTGTTTTTCAAAAAGTATGTGCGTGTGTTTACCCACCGTGACGCGTCACTGAGGTCGCACTTCCTCTGCTACTGTAACTAAATCAGTTTCTCATCTACAAATTTTATCAAGGCCTATACGATACCGTGATCGAGGATCATGTAAATTCATTGTTATAAATCCGTGTGGGATTGGCTGTGCTCGCGAAAAGAAGTTTGTTTTTAAATTTAATTATACCCATGTCTCTGCTACACCAAGTCTGGTGAATATTTCTGAGAGTAGTTGTTGTTGTTGTTCTAGGGTTTAACGCCATTTTTCAGCACAAGATAGGCTATACATGGCGGCCAGTATAACTGGTAGAGGAAGAACCATGGAAAACCCAAGGAAGAACCACCGACCCACGATAAGCTACCGGCATTTCGCAGAGCATGTGTATCAACTCAGTTAAATACAACTAAAATATTACAGTTGTCTCTGATCACTTTTGGCATTTGTGTATATCGTTGAGTAACATAAACCACGTCTGTGTTTTATGCCTGCCTCTGAAAAATATTCTAGCTGGATTTGATTGTTTGTCCAACATCACATCATCATAAACTACTATATTATTAATAAATCCGTCAATGTCATCTACCGATGGTGCTTCATCAATATCAGTAATAAATTCAATAATAGCATTGTCATCTTCATTTAACAATTTTGCATTTTCATTAAAATCTTTAAGCACCTGGTAGCATCGCTGTTCGTCAACTGATGGTGCTATCAAATACATCTTATCCCATTTGATCCATCTCATTATCGAATTAAGTAGCAATTGTGTTTTACTAGACCCGGACAGCCCAATTTTTATCATTCGAATATAATTTGGTAACGCTGGATGATGTTTGACTGGTTCTTGCTTTCTTGCCGCTGAGAAATCAATGACATCCATGTTGTAGAAATATAATAAATAATATGGATCTTTGTTGTGTAAAATGCAGAACATCCACCCCCACAAGTGGATTAACAATTACGATAACAAAAAAATAGCAAGCGTGCGGTTATAGGCAAGTGTGTACGACTTGGTACAAACAAATGTAAATTTATTTCTAACAATCAGTCAGGCGGTGATATTGCCGCTTCACTAGGAAATTGCCAGAAACTCCATGGGTTAAATACCCAGGAGAAAAACATCTTCCACGATATAATTATTGCGGCCCTGGTACTCGACTTGATATTCGTCTTGATAGCCAAGACCACCAAAGACCTGGTGAATATCCAATAAACGCTATCGATAAAACGTGCCACTACAAGATGTAGCTTATAAAAGAAAAGATCTTCAGCAACGACATGTTGCAGATGTAAAATTAATTCACTCGTTAAATTCTATATAAAAAAATCTTTCAGAGAATCATTCGCTAATTGATTGGTAAGATCTGCGATGAAAGGTAAATTATTATTTGGAGCCGATAATTATTTAACCGATAATTAAAATAATGGAATCGATTTATTATAGCCCAAGAGGATATTGGAGGGGTAGAGCAGCGATTAGTAAACTCGCTGACGCAGCAAATGTTACACGTTCTGCCACCGCAAATTGGTTGCCACGACAGGCAATAATGCAAATTTCTACCACCGCCTAAACGAATTCAGCATGCACATTTTGATGTCAGCATGCCAAATAAAGTTCATCAGGCGGATATTTTGTTTTTACCACACGCTACTATTAAACTTGGCAGACGTCAGTCACGTGCAAGTAGATACAGGGAAGCAGAACCGTTATCAACTAAAACAGCAACTAAAGTTTCATCTGCGCTTGAACGAATTTATTAACGAGGACCCTTGCGATGGCCACAGTTCTACAGGTTGATCCTGCAACGAATTTCTTGGTGCAGTATCATCGTTGATGAAGAAACACGATGTCCAAATCAGACGAGGCCATACTGCAATTCATCGTGATCAGGCAATTGTTGAAACGATTAATCAAACACTTGCTGAGCGGTTGTTTGGATATCAATACGCGAAGGAAATAATTCAGAAAAATATAAGATCTCGCGAATGGGTTGCAAGACTACTAAGTGTAATAGCTGCGTTAAATAATAAAATTACTCGTGCAACTTCTCTGAAACCCGTTAATGCGATTACAACAAAACATACACCAATACAACGACATGACTTTTCAAAATAACCACTTTTAGGTAATGTGACTGTGAGGTATTTATGTGAACCCGGTGAACTTGAAGGTGGTTAAAAAAAGAGCTACTTATCCTATTTGGAGTATTACAACGCATACAATTTCTAGCGTGGTTACATCTATGGGTAGACCTGCAGTCTACAGACTAGATTCAACTGCTCCTCAACGTGGATTTGTACGTGAACAATTACAATTAATTCTTGAAGAAACAGTTACCACCGCGATCACTTTCGTAAGCAAACACCCGTACGACGATTACACTCAAGACAGGTCAGCATTGTATTTTCTCGTGTATAACCAAAACTACTGTAAATTCTATCTACGGTAAATTGTCTTGGATTATTAAGAATATTGCTCCACAACATTACTGTGTTATAGCTCGCACAATGATTATTTTGCTGTTGTTTCAGCGTCAAGATAAATTCAGCATCGAGATCAAGTCACGCTTATATTTTTTGTCACATTGTTTATAACTAACTCATTTTTTTCTTACTATATCATTGTCAGTAACATCGACAACAACAACTCTGTTGTTGTCTCCATCAGTTTCTGTAAAGTCTATGACAATTCTCCGCAACTGAGATATATTTGTGACTCGAGACACTGCGAGATAAACTACGTTTGACCACTCGATGTGATCATCGACGATCGAAATTCGCGTTATCAGAAATAGTTAATCCCTGAGATGAACGAATTGTCATTGCGTATCCTAGCCTCCATGGAGTTTTGTCCATAGTTAACGCGCTCTGAACAACACTGACAGGAACAAAAACAATATCATTTAATACAAGATTTTGTTTTTCTGACGATCCTGGTATATTAACGCCGATATTCTGCCGTCGTGTATCAACCGGTCGATAACACAATGGTACGGGTAGATTTGGAAACTTTTCTTTATGTAACATAAATAATTGTTGTTGAAGTGCATCACGAACTATCTTTCTACTTGCCACTATCAAATCGTTTGGACTCCACACTTGCAGAAAATCTTTCATAGAAGTTTCTGAAATTATTTCACGAATTATTTCACTTTGAATTTTATTCGGTTGTAGTCTGGTTAATTTCTTAAACTCCCTTAATTCTGGATCAAGTGTTCCATGACCATCAGTTATTTCTTCATAATAATCTACAAAATTATTTAACCTTTCGTAGGGAGACAATCTAACAAAAGGCGGTGGTTGACCATGGTCGCCACACATTATTGCAGTAGTATTCTTAATAACAGCCAATCAAGAAATATTGTTAGCGTTTCTAGCGACACTGTACCTATTTCATTCGAAACAATAATCACTGGAATGCATTTTTCGCCCATTCGTTCATGATTCCATTTATCTCCCTTCCATGGAAAGAATTTATGATAAGTGCATGATTTAATATTTCTTTTCTCTCATTTCTCTTTCGAGTCTGTGTGTAGGTGTTAATACAATTATATCAAAATTCCTAAATAATTCGATCACACGAGTTGTTTTACCACAACCCTTCGGTCCTTTGAGATAAACTGTTTTATGTCTATCTACAGGATCATATACCGATGGTGCTGATGACAATTTTGATATTTGATTTTTAATTAATAAAAATCTTTAATCGAAACATCAACGGATTCAGTATAATCAAGTATATTTTTTGTTTTATTCACCAATACACCCCATGATGCATAAGTGCCGATATGTAGTTGTTCTATCAATCCTGTATTTTTTATTGACATAAAATGAATCCGTAGAGACTGACAGCAAACTCAGAAATTCAATTTGTCATCGATAATAGATTTATCGAAACGTACACGAGCATTGACGATCTTAAAGGAGTAAACTGCGATGACTCACCATCAGTATAACTCACAATTGTACCTAATTTAGTTCCGTCTGATAAATCAACATTACTTCGACTTATAAATGTGTTTCTATTCGTTGTATCAGCGATTATAAAGCTAACTCGGCATCATCTATAATTAATCTTGTACAGTGTCTTTTGTGATCATATGATACTCCTTGGGTGAATTTACCGATTATTTTTCTGCCAAGATCCTTTGCTGATTTATTTTCATAATCAGTTATATCAGGATCTTCTTCAGAATATTCCTTTTGTGGCGGTAACCAAACTTCTTTCTGAGAACGATACGATATAATTGCTTCACTTACAACCAACGATATCAGTAATTTTACGTCGAGCATATATCGTAATAAAACTATTGGTGTCCACATTTTTTCTGAAAAGTGTTTACCAAACCAGACATAACAAATCGGATGAAGTATCAAACTTTAATGACTCGATACAAGCGAATCCAGTCAAGTCAAAACCTGGTAATGGTCCATTTATCGATACTCTGGTCATCTCGTGTGTGGAATGTCCAAATCTCTTAAAATACTCAGAACACTCCCCCATACCAAGAAAACTTCCCGGATAACATGCGACCATATCAACCGAAACAACATCGCCATACGCGTATTTACTATTCCACAATGCACCGTGTCCATATTCTATACAACTACGTTGTATTTCTTCTAGAAAATCAAACAGAGTTGGTTTCCACGAATTTTTCTTCTGAGAAAAATGAGCCGCATTGATGGAACGGTAACACAATTAATCAGTAATTGTTCAGACTTGACATCGTCAAGGTCATGAAGTATATTCAGCGATAAATATCGCCGCGCCAGATTTTTCATTTTTTCTTGGAGAGATTCTTTACGATATACTTCGCCGCTAGGTCTTATAAACTGATCAAACGTTTTTATTTATTTATACACATACTTCCATCTGGTCTTATCAATTCGTCGTCGTTTTCAGAACTCTGAAATAACCATACTGATACATGATCGTTCTTACTTATTTCGTCAATAAAATCGAACATATCTCCTTGGTAAAATATATCAGTTCGATTAAGTGGAAATATTGTTACTGCATTAGTCCACGCATGCGCATTATGATCAATAATTTCAGTTGAAACCCCATTCGATTTATTCTTTGATTCTTACAAAATCTCTACGGTAATCGTTTTTACTTTTATTGGGAATTTTAATTTCTTTCCTTATTCAGCAACATCATTTATAGTAGCTCCGGTATCCTTGACTGATTCAACCCATTTGTTTATTTTTTCACGTCGTTGATCCGTTAAACCATTTCCACGTATCGCGTTTGTAAAATGTAAAGTTACTCGTTCGGTTACGCAATTTATTTTAGAAAATTTCATCGGCACAAGATCATCAACGCTTGGTTTACCATTCAACGAATAAATTCCATAAATAACGGCGGTCACAGGATACGCTCTTTCATAATACGGTTTGTCAATACCAGTCAGCATTCCTGGCTTGAAATTTTTACTTAATACGGCGATTTTGTTATTATGAAGAACAGGGTCACGTTTGTCACGGATAATCCAAGTATTATTGTCTGTTTCTGCTAATATAATAAACTTTATTCGGAAAAAAATATCTTTGATCGTATAGATAATTAATAATCTTTGCCGCTGGCTTGTCGTTCATTGTAGCATCGGTGACACCATCGGTGTTACGCATGATTTTGAATGTTGACCACACGTGAGATGTACCATCGTTGCGAAATTCTTTTTTAGCATTTCGAATATAGTTAATCAGAATTTTCGTCGGATCAACCAGAGCTCGCATCGGTAAGTCATGGGTACTTCTGTCAAGATCGAATCTATATTCAGAGGGTTTAATCTTAATAGCTGATATTATCTCTCTCTCCCTCTCTCTCTCTCTCTCTCTCTCTCTCTCTCTCTGTATATATATATATATATATATATATATATATATATATATATATATATATATATATATATATATATATATATATAATGATTCAAACAAAGAACAAATGTAGGTGGCTAATGATAGGCTCTACAACTCCCTGTAACAAAGTCTGTGTAAATGAATTTTGTGGATATCATTTACAAAGCGTGCATCGTAGAAGTCTAGGACCAAATCCGTGCTAACGGTGAGGTGTTGGAGTTGGAGTACACGGTCATTAAGCAAATTTAACAAGCTATGTTCCAATCCTTGACTGCAGTCAAGGAAACAGAAGTGGATAAATTCGTCTTACTTTTACGCGCGATCGAGAAAATTTGATCAGAACTGTTTCACGAATACGAAACAAAAAATAATTATGAACACATCTGTAAGACATTTAAGAAGGATTATGTCAGGAAATGAAAATACTGTCAGTGACTGTAGTAATGAAAATCCAATTAGGGTCCCTGTCGTAAAAGTGAAAGTCAATTTTTATTCAGATTTTTTAAAATATAATTCTGAGTCAGATTTTTTTTCTTTCTGAATTTCTTAGAAAATTGCGAGATTTTAGTGACCTTTAGTCAAAATTTATCGTATTTTCACTGATTTTAGTCGATTTGTCAGCAAAATTGCAGATTTTCGAAGGGTCAGACCTCACGCAGTTCTCTAAATGATTTCAGGATTTATCGTTAATTTTTCATGAAAAATAGTCTAAAGTAATGGGGTTTTTTTTATACTGAATTATGTCTGATTTTGATTGTTTTTTGAGCAGAAAAGGGGAACTAATAGATAAATTCTAAAATCATTTAAAGAACTGCATGAAGTTTGACCCTTCAAATTAACAAAACATCAACATTAAAACATCTGCTATAATATACCTATCTGATTCGACCTCGTCAAGGATTATTATTCAGAATTAGAAAATATTCTTTAAGCCGATCTAATTCAATACAAGAATGTGCATAATTCTCAATCTGATATCTATCCCACTTAATCATAGTAATATGCTCTGGCTGCAGTTCATTTAGTTGTTCCTGCATCAAAAAACAATTTTTATTACCGTATTCATCAATAATTATATTAACACTAAATTGTTCTGTATTGACTTGGGACGGTGTCATTATTGTTCTGGTGGCATTTTCAAGTACCTCTTTGTCGTGTATAAAAACTTTCACATGTTGGTACATTATATAATACCTCTTGATTAAATAATTAATTTGTAAAACACTCTACACGTTTAGAAATCGTTAAGATCTGACATACAAATTTATACTCAGAGTTTTATTCCTTAATAATAATAATAATAATAATAATAATAATAATAATAGTAATAATAATAATGATGATGATAATAATAATAATAATAATAATAATAATGATTTTGTATAGCGCCTAATCTTTAGAAGCTCTAAGCGCTTTACAACATTAGACAACACCTATAAGATTAAAAAAAACATATAATAATATTATTACAAAAACAAACACCATGAAATTAGAAAAACATTAAAAAAAAATAAAAAACATGCTGAGAATATTTCAGGTAGGAAACATTATTAGGTTTTTAAGTTTGTTCTTGCAGTCGAAATAAGTGAGTTTTGAGAGCCCTCTTGAATGTGATCACTGTGTCTTTGTGTCTAAGTTCAGTTGGCAATTCGTTCCACGTTGCTTGGCCCTGGTATGCAAAAGAACGCTGTCCATATGACTTTGTTTTCATAGTGGGAATAATGAGTATACAATTGTCAGAAGAGGAGCGTAAGTATCTTGCTGGTGTCTACACATGGGTGAGATCGGATAGGTATGTTTGACTAGAGTCCGACAGTGAAACGTAGCACAGAGAACAAATTTTGTGTTTGATTCTGGATCGAATGGATAGCCAGTGTAGGGTACAGAGCAGCGGGGAGGTGTGCTCTGATTGTGGTACTCTAAGTATGATCCGAGCAGCTGTGTTTTGAACTTTTTGAAGTTTCTGGAGTAGATATTGAGATGAACCAGACAGAATTGAGTTACAATAGTCCAGTCTTGAAAGTACTAATGAACACACAAGTGTTTAGTGGCATCAACTGAAAGATATTTGCGAATGGAGCTGATGCGTCTCAGCTTAAATTAAGCAGGTAAGTTAGTTTGAAATATATCCTTGATAATAGCGGATTATGACATCGTAGACAGACCGGATTGATTGCACGATCAACCACCCGGGAGGTACTTGAAGCATAAAAGTATAAAGAATATATCCATGCTGAGCTTGATTTGATTTTTCAAGATCTGTTTGATAACTACCATCGACTGCATCACATACAAAATTGACCGCGATCGTCGATGTTACATTTACAATTCCCGGCGAAATATGCCGACCTTCAACGTGCTGATTATTGTTATATCAGAGAATACCTGGTGGTGGATATATTTTTTTCCATCTTCAAGTATTTTAGGAAAATATTCATCAATGATATCATTGATTGATTTTTTAAATTCGGCAGCGTTAATACCAGGAAAATTAAAAGTCGGTAGATCTGCTTCTGTTTTTGAATATTCATTGAAAAAAAATAGTGTTTCTCCCCACTCCATGAATTAATTACAGCCTGCATAATACTATGATCGGCAGTTTCTAGGTCAAATACAACCTGGTTTAAAAGTTCTATTTGTTTAATGATTTCATCTTTTGTAGACGTCATGTCAAAACGATACTCAGTGAATAATTGGCGTAACTTATTTTGTTGCTGCTCGTGTTCACGATTAATATCGCCAAAAGTAATATTGATATCATTGGCGATATATGGCCTTTTTGTTTTTCTGTACATCCACCATAATTCAGTTAAATGGATGGGTTGAAAATCACCACTGTCTGGGTTAGCTTTAATATTTTTCCACAACGGATTGTTTTCATATCCTGTAGTAATTCCCCAGTACAAACGTTTATCCGAAGTAAAATAAGATCGCACAGGCTCAGGTATTGCTGTAGGCACCGGCAGTTCTATTTCGGGCCATCCTAAAACACTTCTGATCAACGAAGAATAAATATCAACAGTGAATTTATTTCTATCACTACTGATAATGTTGGTTCATGAACCATTATAGCTATTTTTGATTCTCTTTTTGTTATAGATTTTGTTCTGCGCCGAAATTCATCATTGATTTGTTCGATTTGATAATTGCCTGTTGGTATTCTGACAACCTGCCAGTTCCATCGTCGAGATTTCTATCTGCATATACAAGAGATTTATTTGCTGGTAATCCACCAAATGATTTTGATCTAATATTGGGCCAGTTGTAATTTACTTGCTAGTGTGCAAGAGCTATTTCTTTCACTGGAATTGCAGTTGGAAAAACAATGCTGAATTCAGGGTTGGTTGAGCTTACTGATATCATGGTTTTCAACTGCGCTATATTTGTGGTGATCTGTTGAAGTAGTTCTGTCATTATTATTTAAATCCTGATTATCTAAATTCACTTCATTGTAGATTTTAACCATCGCATAAAACTCATAATATGATATTGTTAAGGCTTAATGATATCAACCAGGATAATTTAGAATACATCGCTGTATGTAATTTTACTACATAACTGTGCAATTTTGCATTTGTGCATGTAGATATTTTTTCGTGATGATATTAAAAATAGCGGCAATTGTTTTTGTGGCTGAAACACAAATTGTTACAACTGCCAACAATGATATTAATGCTGATAGTAATACGCAGGTTCCAGCAATAACAGCAGACGCCGAAAAAACCACAACGTCGATAACAACTACACATTATATTTTTGTACTTTTTACTGTCAACAATATTTTTTAATTTTGTTTGCCATTCACGCACTTGTTCGTACCTAAAATTCTGTACATTTGGAAGGCTCATTATATTTTATTTGTAATCAATTGAGACGTTTCTTTTAATTTTTATCAGATGATTCCAGTATAAATGTTTATTCATCTCCGCTATTTAACACAATAGAAACGGTTCCAGAAAACGTATCAGTTGAGTGACACCAGGGATACGAAGTGTATATACAAAATTTTGCACAGATGAACACAGACATTCTATACACACCAGTGACTTCCACGGTAAATATGATAGTGTTATTTTGATGTGATCATGCTGAGAATCCTGATGACACTGTGTATGCGTTGTTGGTAATCTGCTTGTGGGGAATTTTAATCAGATTAATTTTTTAACAATATCAGGAATTCCACTTATAACACTTCTCGTTTTTTTTTTTAATTGTTTTAATATCTGACATGACTGTCTTAATATCACCGAGTTTTGTGTTAATATCAGAGAGTTTCATGTCAACAGTTAACGGCGTGCCAAAAAAATCATCTTCGGTTTTATTGAGCTTTTGAAAATTTCTATGAGTATTTAAAAACATGTTTACGCGAATGCCATACTCAGCTCGCAGCATGGATAATTTAGTATCCACTGTATTATAGTTATTGTCTACGTATGTTTCTGCTGTGGCATCTTCATCAGATGTTGGATCTCTTAAAACAACTATTTCCATTCATGCTGATTTCACCTGTCATTGTATCACCAGTAGATCGTAAACGATTAGCAACACTTTTTGCGATTTCATTTTTAATAGTCACGGCTGATATATTTGAATCTCTTATTCTACCGCCGTCGGTAAATACTGGAATATTATCCATGGTAGCACCGAGTACTCTACGAACTATGTCATTCCATTTGATATTACTCATCTTTAAAACACTGTATTTATCCTGAAAAACAACAACTTCATCTCAGTCAACTCCCGAGAGGTTCATAATATTGGTGCGCTCATCTTTATTCATCTTATCTGACAAATCTATGTCGCTGAATTTTTTCTTGTCTTTGAACAATGAGGATATTCCGTAAATATCTACCATTATACTTAAAGATCTATTTAAATCATTTACTTGTGAAATTGTGCACGATTTAATGAGGTGGTAATGTTGATTTTGATACAGAGTTGAGTACAGCAATTGCTTCAAGGCTGCAAATTGGCGGATCGGTTATTGTCTGTGTTGGTAATGTTAAATACCAGACTGGAGTTTTTATGGATTTCACGTAATTCATAAATTCTTTTGGTGGAGCCAACCTATACGAATCAAAATAAACAATTTCACGTGGATCAATCGCATATGCCACCCAATGAGTGCTAACACCGGTATTATCGAGATTAATGATACCTGTTTCAATATGGTTTGGTTTGAAAGGTAACTAATCGCGTGCAAAAACACCTCTGAAATAATTTATATTTAATTTCTAAGCAGCATCAAGTAAATCAAAATTTGACATTGGAAAGACTAACGAATTGTTCCTGGAAGTCTCAGACCTTTTCCATATAGATAAGGAGTTCCTGGTAATCTCAGCCACAGAAATATTTAGTTTAACACTAGTTTTTGGTTGTTTGGCATTATTGAAATGCTTCAGTTGACGTTCTGTCAATGAAAATTTATTCTCACCACATGTGATCTGATCTCGCTTTAGTGATATATTCCTTCCACAGTTCTTTGCTGAATTTGATTGAAGCTTTTTAACCTGACCAGGAGTCAGACTGACACTAACATGATGACATGACATTATAATATCATGAGTGATTTAATTACATGTTCAGAAAATATTACATATTTTCCACTGGAGTGTCAATAACTCTCATTCTTCCACCAGCACCTTCAAGTAACATTGATTTGTCACGGAGTATAATAGCAATTGTTCTATAGCCATCAGCGGGTAGTTGAGCTACACGAGCTTGGAAGTGTATATCAATGACAGACTGCCTGAATAAATCTAAATGTTCCAACGAAAAGAAATAGATTGGATACAAATGTTGTGAAATCCCATTGAGATATCTGCAGGCCAGTGTCAACATTCTGACCATGCCCCATAAATGTCATCAACCGATGATATGCGCATGCTACATGATTATGTTCAAAATTCAGCAACACTTCTTCAGAAGGTTCTTGATGCCAGTTTATCCTCAAAACAACTTCAGAAACTCCAAGTGAGTCAAATACCATTGGATTTCTTTCCTGCAAATCTACTTGGGCATTTTCCTGAAATGCAATGAATATGTGTCGTGGTGCCGACACTCCCTGCTGTGATGCTATCAGTCATGTGAATAACTCAGCAGCATTATTTTGAATACTCTCTGTGGTCATTGTCAACCATGATAACAATGATTTACCACCTGAGTTCATAAAAGAAAGTAATTTTTGTTCTTCAGCAATCGATGGAATCATTACTGGCATCCACACCGGCAGTGTTTTCTAGTGTTAATTTACCAACACCAATGGCAGCATCATGCCTTATTGCATTATTGTCAGTGGCTTTTCTAACAAGTACCACGGTGTGTTTAGCACCAAGTATAACCTTTCTAACATTTCTGCAAAATCCAAAAATATGAGACAGTGGAATTACGCAGGAAAACTCTTCATCACCATTCAACATCATTCATTGTGCAGGAAATCCTAAGTTGTAATTTTCATTCTTTGATGCAACTTCAGTTCCAGCTGCATTCATTGTTACGCTTCTGTTTTCTGGATAATCATTTGTATCCTTCATAAACATCATTGTTGGACCAGACGATCTTGTATCGCGCAAGGCCAAGTATTGTTGTGACAATGTCGATGTTTTCAACAGAGTTTTCAATATTTTTTCCATCAATCATGTATATAGCGCTGTTAAATAACACCATTGTTAACAAAACCAACATCATCACCATTCTGTATGCTATATCATCTGCTTTTAAAAGTCTACCTTTGACCTTGATAAATGCCTCAGCGGGCAAAAAATATATACTTGTATCCTGAACTTGTAATTCAATTCTTCCACATGCATTAGGCACATGTGCGTCATAAGAATAATGCTGATAATCACGCAGACTCATATTGGTACGTCCATGTCAAATGCTGGGTCAGTTACACGTTTGAACATTTTATTATAATTGCTATTGTCTAACACGAAGACCACTTTGTGCTATCAGACTTGCAGTTGTATTTTTTCTTTTTCTGATAGTGGCACACCAGCCAGCTCTACTAGTTTTTGATTTGCAGCTTGATTTATTATTTAACTGATATTTGCAGGCATAATTTCAGTGCTGGCCAGTTTTACTGGTGGCTGTGGTTTTCACTGTATTAATCGTGCTAGTCTATCCTTGACTGCTGAGAATGCTTTACTGGCAACATCACCAACAGCGCTAGAAATGTTTCCACAAACAAAATCAATAGATTTCATTCCTAGTTGTTTTGCAATCAGTATTGCTTTTGGGGCTATCTTTCTAAATAGACCCTGGATAACATCGCCAAACCCATCACCGTAAATCACTTTATAAATCGGTAATTGTGAATTTATCACCCTGACCATTACAGGTCCACATTGAGCATTATATATGATCATCTTGTTTATTTATTATTTATCTAATCACTGTGATAATCATCAAAGATTTCATCAATAAGAGACCAATAAACATCGATGTCCATGATACCGCCTGTAAATAATCATTGACAAATATCAGCTGCTTCATTAATAATTTCTGGAGAATTATTTCCAGCACGTTTCCCTCCTATGAGGATTTCTAGTCGTTCTATGTCAGAAAGAACATTGTTAGGACAGTTTTTCAGGCAGCAGAAGGGTTTTTACACTACCAGTGACAAAAAGTTTTCCAGATTTTTTGCTTAGTTGTTGTCATACTGTTTGTGGTTGTTCTAACCATGCAGGATAGTTATCTATTGCATAAATAAATGCAATATATCTAGTATCACTATTTCGAGCATGATGAACTCCATAGCGTATACGATATATCCATTTGTACCAGTTATCATGATTACAGCATCATTGATATGGTTGGATTTTAAAACTTTTTCTCTCTGATCAAAACTTTGCAAGACAAACTCAGCCAATTTATCCAGGTTTTTAATTTCTTTTATGAATGCGATACTATTTTCGGTAAATTTATCATTTACATCAATTTTGGCCATTGCTTGTTCTGGTTGTTTCTGGTTCTGATTCTGGTATACGATCTTTTATATCACCTATTTGAGCATGAGCTTGGTCAATAGCCTCAAGTATTTCTCGCATTGGTTGAGCAGCAGCTATTTCACCTGGAAGTTCTCACAGAATCTTTTTTTGTTTCTTTTAGTTCTTTCTGCTATTTTTCCAGTTGCTCTAGCGGTTTGCTCCAAAGTAGGAAGACCTTTGGTAGCCTCTGCAACTCCTTCGGTGGCCTTCGTAACCAGTTTAAATAATTGTTCTGCACCCTCTGCAAATTCCACCCCCCGAGACTCCTGACGGGCATGTAGTTGCTGCTTGACAGAATCATGAACAGGGATATATTTTTTATTGCCTCTTATTGCTCTCGAGCTAATCTAGCCATGTAAGATTCCATTATTGATATAATAATGCTTTAATTACTCGTATATTTACAGCAGCAGAGGAGGTGTGACCTCAGTGAAACATCCGGTGAGTAAACAAATGCGCATACTTTTTAAAAAACACTAATGACAACAATAAAGTAACAACAAAAAAAACCTAACCCAATTAGAGAAACACTCAGTTAGTTAGAGGCTTTGATTTGGTGTTATTGACCTTATATTTTCATTTTTGTAGGAAGCCTCATTTTTTCAAAAACTGATGTTCCAGAAAAAGGTCTGTTCACCTCCTCTGCTGCTATAGCCTTTCTGTCACAGCCACTGATGTGAGTTGAATCCTTGGCATATAGGACAGCAACCATGGCAGTGTGAGGTCTGGCCTTGTACTTGCATTTAAACTTCAGAAAGCTGCATGGGGCCAGCAGGAAACCATATGGTTACAACCTATTACCATATCCTTACCATCATCACCACCACCACCACCACCATGTGGCTTGATGAGATCGAGCTGCTTGTTTTCATGCTGAGATTTAAAAGCACATTGAAAATCACATGTGCAAGGGTTCTGCCTGGTACATCACAAGGTCTTTTGGAAGCAAAGATTCACATTTCGAAATAGCATCCATTTTGGGTGAGGAGCAGACTAAGTGTATTTCTATCATTAATGTGAAGAAAAAAAGTGGAATACTCTGTCTTGCCTGCTCTCAGCAGAGGACCGGCATGATGACCGGTCAAGTAAGTAATGTCAACACATGGGCGAGCTCAAGTTAGATGGCATCGATTTGCCAGTTAAAGTGCGTGACATCTGATAGATCTAGTTCCTTGGCCAGGGAATAGCGGTCAGCATTCTGAAAGCCAACAGCGCAGAGATTAAAAAACCAAAGTGAATCCCATGTGCCACTCTTAGAGCAGAACTCCAGTACAACTTATACCTCATGTGTCGCCATGAGAAAGAAAAAAAAGAGTTCCGGCAAATACCAAGGGAAAAGCACATCTTTGGTTACAATTTGTGTGGGCCTAATACACGGCTGGGTATACAACTTATTTCTAACAATATACAACTCTGCCAAGTCTAACAGAGTTACACCAACATAGATTGGCTTTGTCAAATTTAGCTTGGCTTTCTTGCTGTGGACAGCCACGAATCATAAAATATTTTGCACTACTGAAATTCCACTTCTGCAATTAATCAGTTGTGTTTGTCTTGACCAGTGTCCGGGAAAAGATCAACTGGGATTTGTTAAGTTTCTCCATCATTTTTGCCCAATTGTTCACCAATCCGAAAAATTGATTTTCAAATTCATTTTATGGCACTTGTGCCCAGATCCATATTCATTTGTATATACAGCATCTTGCAGTCACAGTGGCAAAAATCAAACACATGGTGGACTTTGCTTATAGGCATTCTGAGCCGTGAATACAACTCTACATTTTTATGTAGACTACCTAATTCGTTTTAATCCAAAGATTCTGGACAAGATGGTGTAAATGTAAGCTTCAATTCATCCACGATCTGGGACCTGGTCCATCTGACCATGCTTGCAAAATCCTCCTGCTTGGCTTGTGAAGAAATTTTGATATACTGCTTAATATATATTACGAACAGTTTCTGTGACTTTGTGTCTGAATCTCTTTTCACAACTCTTGTCAGACATTGTGCCAATGTCTCTTCATCTACTATTTTACTTTCTTACAAAAATATGACTGATGTTTCCACATATTATAATGCTGAAGGAATCTCTTCAATTTATCCTTGAGGGTCTTCATTAGTGTTACTAGATTCACTAACTGCATCACAGGAGTATTCACCTCAAGATGCAAGATGACCTCATTAATATGCATGGATCTTGCTCATAATTGTGCTCATTCAAAATCTTGATCAGAAGCCTTGACTGGATCAGAAATAGCCTCTAGAGTGGTAAGAAGCTCAGTCAATCAGATGCAAGATGACCTCATTAATATGCATGGATCTTGCTCATAATTGTGCTCATTCAAAATCTTGATCAGAAGCCTTGACTGGATCAGAAATAGCCTCTAGAGTGGTAAGAAGCTCAGTCAATCAGATGCAAGATGACCTCATTAATATGCATGGATCTTGCTCATAATTGTGCTCATTCAAAATCTTGATCAGAAGCCTTGACTGGATCAGAAATAGCCTCTAGAGTGGTAAGAAGCTCAGTCAATTAGATGCAAGATGACCTCATTAATACGTGTGCATCTTGATCATTATCAAATCTGTTGAGATCTTTTTGCTGTAGGTATATATTCCATGTTTGATCAAAGTCAGATCACAAACACTACCTCCTGCATTGTAAAAAAAAGTCAGTCAATCAGATACAATGGCTGACTGAAATTGAACCAGAAACATGGACTCCAGTGTGCTAAGAAGCAATTGTTGACAGACAGACAATGCACTAACAACAGACAATAACACAATAGGCACAGGACTATACAATAAGATCACATGGCCTTATAGCCACAGCCAATTGAGGTGAATATTTAAAAAATACTACAATTTTAAAAACTGATATTCACACCAATAATATGCCTTCATTTTGTTCAGATACTGTACTATTTCCTGGTGAGAATGCGAGAAAAATAATTCATAATATTCACTGGTATGGGAAATCCCATCCTTACTGATATAGGAGAGATAAATCCCATCCTTACTGATATAGGAGAGATAAATCCCATCCTTACTGATATAGGAGAGATAAATCCCATCCTTACTGATATAGGAGAGATAAATCCCATCTTTGTGACTAGAATTCTTGGCAGGGGCAAAGCCATATTCCTTCCTATAAATTTTGACACATGGGCAGTATTTCCCAATCCCAAAACTAGTGCACATCATGGATTATATTAATTCTCCATGCTTTTCTCATATCAGCAAACTATACCACACATATGAATGAGAGGAATGTGCAGGTGAGCCAACAACTATGATCATGGGAAAGCTATCAATATAAATGGGTGAGTAATTAGAAAGCTATCTTTTTTATACAGAAATATTTATGTATATCAATTACATTCATAATATCACAAAAATGGCACTATCTGCCTCTATACACTGATGACATTAATATTATACAAAAATCTATTAACTATAAACATAAAACTGAAGCACAAGAAAACAGCAATACAAATTAAATTGAAATTTTGCACTTCTATTATCTAAGCTTATTTTGCCAATATCACAAAGATTTACATTCCTGTTAATGGTAAAAAGGTATAAATTATTGATGCAAAAGCTGAAAAAGAAATCACCAATTAATTTATCTTGGGTCAAGAACCTATTTGTTGGAACTAATCTGCCCATAGTACAATGGTCTGTTTTGAAAAAGATGCATCCATGAAATTTCTTTTGAAGCTGCACACATGAAATAGAAGAAATAAATAAAAATGGATGAATAAAATAATGTTAGAACGATTCATTCAGTTCATGACTTTTCCATTGTAGATGTTATGGGTCTTATAACAACTACAATGAAAAAGTCATGTACATAATGAATCTTTCTGACATTTTTTTAATTTATTTTTTAACTGAACACCAACTGAAATAAAAATAGGAATCTACAGAAGAAGCTTCTAAAATTTCAAATTATAGAAATAATGTATCACATAATGATAATTAGTTTTCTTTAAAAAAAACTTTCATATACCATGAGACATTTTATGAGTCGCTGTGATTGGTGACAACTAATCATGTAGAAAAAATCAAAGTCTAGCTTTCTTTTAAAGATTAAAAATTCCAGTAATTCCATGCAATGAAAGACTGATGATCTTTCTTGTCCATCTTGTCATTTTTTTTTATTTTCACCACTTGATCATTTGATTTAAAATGCAATCAGAGCTTGTGATTCGTATTGGTGCATGCAGAAATGATGGGGAGGGGAGGCAAGTTTTTGTTACTACAATCCAATTATCAAATTATGCTGTTCTCCCACCCTTGAGTCATCTCTGAACAGGGGGCCATGGTTGCTCAGTAAATCATCCAACTTAAAATCCAAAGGTCACAAGTTTGATATGCCAGACCAGCCCTGTCTACTGCTTCAGTATATCCTTGGGACAGGTACAGACCAGTAGCTTCCTTTTCCTTGGCAAGGATTAGCCAGCCATCATCACATAACAACTACTTCCAAATAGCATTTACTAACATGCACATTCATACTATAACAAGCAAATTTTGATCAGACTTTTTGTAAAAAAAAATGCAGTGCCAAAAAAATATATTGCACAAACATGAAAAGAATAAGAACATGTGATACTATGTTATAAAAGTTCTAAATTGGCACTGGAGTTTGTTTGTTACATATTTAATAATCTCTGGAAGGTGTAATGAACGTCTAACTACAAGCTGTTAACAAGGAGTAGGTCAAGTAGAAAATTCTATTACATGCATATGAATGTAGGCTAAATTTTCAACACTGAACTGATGCATTATATAAAACCTGTATCACCTGGCTCATATTTTTTTTTGAGAAACCCATTTATACCTTCCACAGCACATCTCTGACTTCATCATCACAATGTAGTTTGAAATCACGTATCTAATGTAAAGCAACATAAGCAAACAATTTCTTTTGTCACTTCTCAGGCAAAGGTTGTGAGTTTACACATGCAAATTTATGATCAGCAGTTTTAGACCTAGGGTAGATTTTTGTCTCAAAACAAATCTTTTAAAAATCAATGAGAGAAAATCATTTTACATAAAATCTGTCTGAAATGAACACACATGAGACCATGAAATTGACCCCTTACTGACAAGTTCCCTTTAAACAAGGTTGAATATGAAAAAGAAAATGACAGTGGTCATAAATGTCCTTTATCAAGCTGATGTCCTTTATATATAGATGTCTGTTATGACTAGTTACAGTGTAGATCAAATCCAAGCTAATACACAAAGAATAGAAATAGGTCATCTACATAGGTTGGGACCTTTGTTATGACATCTCTTTGTATGTGAAATATTGCTCTCTGCAAATTATTAGTACCCAGCGATAGGACTTGTGTCCCTACAAAATGATACATGAAAGCAAACCATATAAGCTGCATTTGAATGGACAGTAAACTATGCCATTGTGCTTCAGCTGAATTATTTGACAGTAACACAAAGTTTGGTGTGTCCAAAGCTAAATCTCTTGACAGTAACACAAAGTTTGGTGTATCCAAAGCTAAATCACTTGACAGTAACACAAAGTCTGGTGTGTCCAAAGCTAAATCACTTGTCAGTAACACAAAGTTTGGTGTGTCCAAAGCTAAATTACTTGACAGTAACACAAAGTTTGGTGTGTCCAAAGCTAAATCACTTGACAGTAACACAAAGTTTGGTGTGTCCAAAGCTAAATCGCTTGACAGCAACACAAAGTTTGGGGTTTCCAAAGCTGAAACAAGTTTCTAACAGTGATTTTACATATCTGATAAGTAATGTTTAAAAAATGTAAAGAAAGATACAGATACAATATGTGATTTGTGTGTATGCTGAGTATGAACCTTTCAGCTGAAGCATTATATAAATCCTTCTCCGTGTGCTTGCCTGACAGCCCTCTCCAGCTGGTAAACTCTTGTACTGCCACCCAATTATGTTACTAACCCTTTATAACAAGCTGGCAAATAACAAGCAGTCAAGTGATAGCTGACAGACATATGCCATAGTAAAGTGATAAATCATGTATCATACAAATTACCTTACAAAACACCCTTCAACATTTACTGGTAAATTTAAAAACAATCATCATATGGTAACCAAGACAAATTAGCCAATCAGATCTCTAGAATAAGGAACTCCTTTCCATTGCAGCTGAGGTCAGATGAGTTTAGATAAAATCTGCTCCCTTTTAGTCTAAACCTTTCATCCTCATTAGCATTATCCTACACACAAAAAGTTAAAATGGGTTTGGGTAATGCTTAGGACAGTCAATACTATAAGAAAATAAAAATAAGGGTTTGGGTAATGCTTATGACAGTCAATACTGTAAGAAAATAAAAATAAGGGTTTGGGTAATGCTTATAAAAGTCAGTATTATAAGAAAATAAAAAATAAGGGTTTGTATAAAGCTTATAACAGCAGTATAAGACGATAAAGGATGTACAAACAATGTACACTTTACTGCCTTTGCCTGTTGCTTTACTCAAAATAATTAACAGGTAAATTTTAAGATACACAGAAAGGATGATAATCATGTTAATATTTGATAAATTGACCATCAGAACATGTTTATTTCTGAATTTGATTATCAGACGTACAAATGATTACATAACAGATATTTCATATTGGTCTGAATATCGTATAAAATAATACTGTACCCATTCTATCATTCATGCTGAAACTATGACATACAATTAAAAAACTCAAAACATTTTTATGGTATTGCCTTTCCTTATACTAATCTATATGTTAAATAATTTTTAATTTTATTTTTCTTATTTTCTTGTCTGCTGCTCATTTGCAGATATCGACTTGTATGCTTGAAGCTTCCTTATTTTAGACATTTTTAATAAAAGGATCTGCACCAGCTTCGACAGGGAAAGAGAGCTGAATGTATCAATCTGAATCCTAATATGTGTAATCTATAGCCTGAACAATTTCACCCATTTGGCAATTTTAAAAACCAAGACTATTAAGGATGTAAGTTTTTCCCCCAAAAGTATAATTTCAAACCCAATTGTCTCCAGAGGGTCCCTAAAATGGTCATCTTTGTTTAGATTTCAAACACTGGTGATCCAACTCCATTAGCGAATGTTCCAATGTGTTAATCCTAACTACACCTTGGCAGATTGACCAGATAGTGCTTTGTCATAGTGACATCTATTGGATTTTATGAGTTATCTCCCATAGTATATAATGCTAACTAACCAACAGAGTGTAACAACAGTGCAACGTTACTTTGTATATCAGCCAAAAATGGTGGAGGCAATCGACTTCAAAAGGATACTTCGTAAGTTTAACATTGAAAGTATTACATACCAGTAAGAAGAATTGACAGGTTATAGCGAAAAGATGCATTTTTTTACAAACATGGAAAGCTGTTTATTTTTCAGTCCATTCCAGTTGTATGCTGCCCTTGTATCAATTATGTATGAACAATGTTCACATTTGAACAACCTGATTTTGATTGGATGCACTTGCTGCCACATCCAATGGAATTTACAGATTTGAAACACTGAATTATCTGATCGATCTGCCACAGTGTAGATAGGATTAACACATTGGACCCTTGGCTAGCTAAGATGACAATGATCATGCTAAATATCGTTTTCTGATTCTTGGAAAATTCCTGTTTTAGTGAAGGGGTGAGGTTCCTAGGACTATACCTGATACACAGATGATAAAACCTGCATTGTCTGCATCTAATATATCCAATGTCAAATTTTAATATTTCTCCAAATCAGTGAAAAAATTAAAGCTATTTTGTACAAAGTATCTTAAACCTGATCCCTTGGGCAGAATGTCATACCCAGGTATTTGCCACATTCAACCATTAGCATGAAAATTTGATTTGGATTAATAGCTCAAGCATTTTGTAATATCTTTTAAATCTGACAAGTATGCTGAAATAAAAAAAAAATACAATATAGATATTTCTGTGACTATAACTTCACTCTGAGCAAAGTTTAAAAAAGAAAATGTTTGTAAAGTTTTAACATATGTCCAATTTTGTTTGCTTAGATTTGTGACTATGGGGACTGGTTTGCTTGTAGACTGGAGTCTATCCACACATTATGCACAAGTAACTACCAACTATTCTGATAAAAGTACATACCATGGAAATCAATAACAAGAAAACCTTTATTGAATACATGGAAATTAATAACATTATACAATTTTGCTACAGTAGACAAAATGTTTGCAAATCTGAGGGTCTTTCAGAAACAATATAATGCACAAAACAATGCAGCATATTTTCAAAACAGAATTTTAAACTTACAATTCTATGAATACTTTTTTCCCCTCTCACATATCCGGACCATTTATCATGCTAAACAAGTTCGTATTTTTGTACCAAAAACAATCACTGACTCTGCCGGTATGTCACTGTAATTCAGACTTGTAAATGAATACCATTTCAGATATGCAGAAATCAAAGGAAAAGCAACAATAAATAAAAATTAGTTGCTTGATAAATGAATCAGTAAAAAATTAGAAACACAATTATAAATATAATCAAAGTCTGACTAAACTACAAAAATGAACTCTAAACAAACATACTGAGGTTTAATTTTTGCTGATTATATTCACACATGGAACAAACAGTTCAACTTCTATTGCAGACCTGCCAACTCTGACGAGTCCATCTCAGTAAGGCAGTTGATATTTTTCCGTAAGATTGACCAGTTTTCAGTAAGGTGTAACAAAACATCAATAACTGCTATTGTAAAGCTGGAAAACCATTAAAAGTTTGACACATCGATGATAAACATTATGTTCAACTGAAAAGTTTATAAAGTACTCATAGACTTTACTTATGACTAGTACAGTTGCACAAACTCTAGTTCCAAACCCTATGCAGCTCAATGGCTTGTTGCTATCTCTCAACTTGACATAATTCTTGGAAATTCTTTTCCATTTCACATGACAATGGCAATTGTATATCCCACCATGAGACATACTCAAACTGGCATGTAATGTCCAACAAACGTAATCGCGTCCTTTCCAGCTTTTATTTAGAAGAATCTAAATACTCCTTTTATTCTTCTGTACTGATTATTAACACTTTTCTAGAAGCTTATTTTTTCTTTCATCTTAAACATGTATCGCTTTCAAGACGCCGTTTTTAAAAATTCTATAATCAACAGTCTGATCGTGCAGGCACTTCGCATGAACAAATAGGTGCAGTTTAAAGTATCTGGGGTGATGCTGTAAAGTTAGTCTAGTTCCCAGACTAATTTCACTAATTCTAAGACGAAACCCGATCCAAATAAAACAGATGAACCAATTATCCAGATTTTTCGACAATGATCTTTTTTCTAGTATGCCATAAGTTGGTATTTTAAGGGTAATGTTCATAAGACTTATGGCAAAATCATAAGAGTTGGCAGGTCTGCTATTGTCATATAAAACCAGCTTTGATTGTCGCTATCAAAATGTAAATACTGCTACTATAGAGTTTTTATATGTAGCTAATAATGAATGAATATACTCAAAGTTTTGACAAACATTCAGAAGACCATAGTGAGGTGATGCTAGGAAATAAAAAAGTTATTTTGATATTATCAAGCCATTATAAGGTCAGATTAACAAGCAGAGATCATACAGTATTTATTTTAGTTTTTCGTCTGAAAAATGACAATTTAAAAGTAATCATACTGCCTCAAAAAATTATCTTTGAGGAACACTAAACTAGCTTAACACAAAAATTTTCATGTAGTCAGCAAACATTTATCCTGAAAAATACTGACAATAATCTTATATGCCAGAAAAGACCTGCCCTATAAAACTTTTCCTAATGAAAATATTTAAGAGAAAATGCAGAAATCCTTTATCCATTAGTAAAATAAATTTCTTATGACTTTGAAAGAAACATTTCAGAATAGATGGACATTATAAAATAAAATACAAGCTAACAAGGAAGCAATTAATATAGTTAGACACCATATGACTACTATTCAACTATATTAATTGCTTCCTTTAAGCTTGTATTTTATTTTATAATGTCCATCTATTCTGAAATGTTTCTTTCAAAGTCATAAGAAATTTATTTTACTAATGGATAAAGGATTTCTGCATTTTCTCTTAAATATTTTCTCATGTCTTTACTGACTTCAAATAATTCTTGTTTTAGTACTAGTATGTTTTACCAAAGTCAATTCAATCCTCAATGATGAATTATCTACACCTCAGTTATCATTACAAACTTCCAGATACAAATTACTGATAACTGTGGACCTTTAAAAATGCAAACTGGCACAAAATTGGGTCAAGAAAAAAGATATCAGGTCGAATAATTACTAAAGCAAGGGGTACTTCACATTTTTTCGAATATTGCAAACATTCATTAATACATCATACCTTGTGACAGTCGCTCTGGTTTACACTAGATAGTACCTCTTGGATGGCACTGTTTAAAAAGGTTGATATACTTTAACATTGATTTTGTCCTTTTCTATGTCATTTACAAAATGATCTTCCAATGAATACTGGAAAAAGGAGTCGTATCAAGTGAATAATTGCTGTTTAAAGGTATGTGTAATCAAATTCTCAAAAATGACACCTATAGCTGAAATAGTTGATACCAAATGCCTACATGACCTATATAGCTTGTACTTTAGTGGATATCAATGACTTCAAAGCACAAATCTGTAGACAAAAAGCACATACCACAAAATAATCAGTAACTAGGTAATTAAATGAATCAACCTCAGAGTATTTTGGTCACCAAGGGCAATTTGGATGTTCACTGAAGCCAAAAAAGACTATGTCTTGCCTAAAAAAATGTGAAAACTATATCTTCCCCGAATCTATTATCATTATGGGGTTTAGCACCATTCTAGACCATATGACCACTTGAAGCACCACCCCGAATCTGACACAAAGTGCAAGACTCATGTGGGTCAAACACTGCTCACACCACTAAAATCAGCCTAATAGCCAAATTCAAGAATTATGGGTAAGTATGATGCTTTCTGTACAAATTGTGTTCAGATTCTGCTCATGGCATATAGCATGAATACAGTTGTCTCAAAGTTTCTTTAGTTTTATTTCTCTGTCCATATCTGATGGCATTCAAAATCATTTGGTCACTTTATTAAGAGGTTATCTGAGAAAAAGATGTAAAACTGTATCCATTTCTAGTAACAATGGCTATATTTTATATCAATCAAATTTGGTCAAATCCAGTTGAGACTTTTTTAGAAATTATAAACTAATTGTAACTTTTTAGTAACAGCAATCATATTTATTGGCAGATTGGCATCTTCTGCATTAATTTAAAAGCTCTTTATGCCAGATATTTTTTTTCCTGAAAATTCTATAAAATTCTGTCAGTTACTTTTGTGATGAAGTCATTTAAAGAATGTTCTGTTGTTTATTAATGGTGGCCTTATTTGATGGAACAAAGACATACCATTTTTATAAAACTGTATATGCCCTGTGACAATGTTTTTTGTCAAATTTGGTCACATTCTGGTGAGCGGTTTCTGTAAAGAAGTTTTAAAGGTTTATTTTCTTCTAGTTTTAGAAATGGTAGACATATTTCTGGAGGTCCATTGTAATTGTATGCCAGGATGCTTTTCATCAAATTTGGCCTCCTTCTGTTGAGGGGTTCTTAAAAGGTTGTCAAAAGAAGTTAACCAAGGTGTCCATATTGGACTGCTGATCAGTATCATCTGTGTAAAAATGAAAGCCCCCTATGCCATCATTCTTTACATCAAATTTGGTCAAATTATGCCAAGTACTTTATGAGAAGAAGTTGTTCCAAGTTTTTTCCACTCTGAATAATGCTGATTCAGCATATTAATTTGTTCAAATCTGAAAGTCCTTCTCGGCAGACAGTTTTGTCATGTTTAGTCAAATTCTGCAGAGCAGTTTCAGACAAGTCTTTTGAAGTTTCTTTTTTTCTATTTTAGTAATGGTGGCATTATTTGATAGATCAGCATCATTTGTAAAAAAAAAAGTTGAAGGCAGCTGTTACTAAAATGGAAAACCCTTTAAAAGACTTCAATAACTTCACAACAGAACTTGACTAAATGTGACAGATAGCATGCTGGCTTACAGGAAAACCTGAAATACCTACATGCAAGGATGCTTTATTTTCAAGCTGTTCAAATTCTGTTGAGCAATTTTTGAGAAGTTGTATAATGGATTTCAAAGTTTTAGTAATGATGGCCATAAATAATAATGGATCAGCAACTACAGAACAAATCTGAAAGATCTTCATGTTAGAACACTCCCTCTTTATGACATAACACTCCCTCTTTATGACAGAACATTCCTTCATTATGACTGATATCTCCCTCTTTATGACATAACATTCCATCTTTATGAAAGAACACTCGCTCTTCATGACATAACACTTCCTCCTAACGAAAGAACACTTCCTCTTAATGATTGCATACTCCCTACAAAATCATATGTAAATTGTTCAAGCATTTCTGAAGACCTTGTACACAGTAACTGTAACTGGAAAATGTATGATGGACAAGAGATAAATGAAAATACTACTGATAAATGAAAATACTTTTAAGATCACATGGCCTTTTACAACTAATGTAAATTACCTTTATTAATCAAATAAAAACTATTCCTTTTATAATACCTTCAACAACTTTGCAATCATGAACTCTTTTGAAAAGAGAATACATGTACAAGTGAATGTCAATGAGAGTTAAATTAATTTTATGAAATTTTCTTTTTCATGAAAAGAAATATCAAAACAATGCCAAGTATCATGTTTTGTGGTGCTGAATAATAAAGTGATTTGTACCAAAAAACATTTTTTTTAAAAGTTATTTCAAACAAATTAACAAGAGTTTTGCAAAAGCTAGCATTTTACTTGTGACCCTAGCTTTGTCATAACCCCTACTGTATCTGATATTCCAAGTCTTAACACCTAGCTTTAACCATAATACTGACAATGCCATTATTCATTGCTATCAAAATAATCCCAATGTTTACATAGGTTAGACAAAATAGCCACTAATAATGTCCATCCTTCTTTCTATCCCTGAAATGAATAAAATTCCAATTTTTACAAGACACTATGTATGACAGCCTAACTATATGTACTAGTTACATATATAAACCATTGGACTGAATTCATTCTCTGGGATGTAGAATATGTATTGTTCAGTTCATTGTCTAGTGCAAATTCATACATTTTTTACCACAATTTCTACATATCATGGTTTATTATGGTTTTCTTAGTGAGAATGAATCCTAAACTGAATAAGTTTGAAAATAACATACATACATCATTTCAGAAATATCTCTTTATACTGTGTGAGCATCATTTCAATGGCTTTCTGTTCCAGTGCAGCATACAGTAATCCTTTCATTGGATCACCCAGTGATTCAGGGCTCCGCATCAGTGTTGGTGCAAATACTATAGCCAGGTTTGGTGCCCCCATCATATTCTTTGATTTCTTTTCTGTCACCCTGAAAAGATGAGTAAAAGTATCAGGGTCACACTCATAACCTAGACCGTCAGGGAAATCATTATAATTTCATAACTAATGGGCCACAGAAGGCTATCAAAGATCTAATATTAATCCTGTGGACCAGTCCAACCCTAAATGTTTTGTTTCATTTTGCAACTGCATCCTGTTTGCTTTCATTTTTCAATTGCATCTTGTTTGCGTCATTCATTTTGCAACTGCATATTGTTTTCATTTAGCAATTGCATCATGTCTGCATTCATTCTGCAATTGCATCCTGTTTACATTCATTTTGCATTATGTTTTTGTTTCAGCAGTAAAATGACCTATTTCAGGTCTGTACCTTCAATATACCAGGACCCACTTCATTCTGCAGTATAACGAGCTCCAAAGTAAGTGGGTGTATATGATTACTTTACTATGTGTGCCAAGAGGCATTTTATACTGGATGTATATAATTACCTGACTAGGTGTGCCAAGAGGTATTTTATACTGGATGTATATGATTACCTGACTAGGTGTGCCAAGAGGTATTTTATACTGGATGTATATGATTAGATGACTAGGTGTGCCAAGAGGTATTTTATACTGGATGTATATGATTACCTGACTAGGTGTGCCAAGATGTATTTCCTATTGGGTGGATATGATTAACTGACTAGGTGTGCCAAAGAGGTATCTTATATTGGGTGGATATGATTAGATGACTATGTGTGCCAAGAGGTATTTTATACTGGATGTATATGATTACCTGACTAGGCGTGACAAGAGGCATTTTATACTAGATGTATATGATTACCTGACTAGGTGTGCAAAGAGGTATTTTATATTGGGTGGATATGATTACCTGACTAGGTGTGCCAAAGAGGTATCTTATATTGGGTGGATATGATTACCTGACTAGGTGTGCCAAGAGATATTTTAACGTTTGAGCATGGGCTGTGGGAAGGGCAGCTACTCCATCCTTAAGTGCTTTTGCTTTCTCTTCTTCTGATAGGCCTGGCTGCTCTATAAATAGGAATACAACTATACTTAGCAAAATCAAAATATAAAAAGAACTGATTTAATTTTTTGAAGAACACAATATGCTTGTATTGCAAACCAAACCAGAATGTAATCGATGACTACAAAGCTTGCCTCTACAAAGCTTTTGTAAACATTAATTACGCACACACAGAAAATGTGTCGGCCAAAAATCCATTTCTCACTGCACTTTTCCCCCATGTTAAAAAAAAAAAATCATATTAAATATATGTAATTTAAAAAAAAAAAAAATGCTTATACTAATTTTAAAACCAGTGCAATAAGAAACACATATTTTTGGGGTCTTATCATAAATTCAAACAAAAGTGATCATTATTTTTTTCTTTACAGTTTTCGAACTAACCTTTTGATCAGCGCCATGTAGCCAGTAATGTGATGACATGCCTTTTTATTAACACACACACACAGAGAAAGCAAGATATGACCGATGGGCAAACAGAGGGCAAAACTCCTGTGAATGTCATGGAGTGCTGGAAATTAAACTGATATGATGTCTCATCAATATAAACTGGCATACAATTTGGCTTCAATTCCACAATCTTTGGCAAAGTTGTGCAGAAACTCAAGTCAAGCGAGGCAGACATAAGGGGGCATAACCCCTGTATGCTGCAAAATGCTGCTAACTGAACTCATTCATGGTCTCATTAATATTAATCACATGTTTTATTGAAGTCCAAAAAGTGTTGACAAAGTTATGCTGTAGACACCAATTCAGAAAGACAACAATAAGGGAGCTTAAATCCTTTAAATCTTGTCCACGTAAAGTTTCAGGCTAAACTTGGCTGAAACATATTTTTGGGAGTAAAATGTTTCTTGTTAATAGTGGCCAAATAAAAATACATTAGGAGAAATCCACTAACAAATCCATCACTCCAAAGCCAGATTTGGCATAAAGAAAAAGCCTGCTTACCAAGGTGTGTTGGACAAAAGTGTCTCAGAAGTTGAACAAAAGTTGTCTCCCTTCGACTGGCACCAAATGATTGTATTCTCATGAGGGCTTGCTTAATATGAGTTGGGAATGCTGGCTCCAAAGCTCCAGGGTCTCGGTAGCACAAATACATTCACCATTGTTTAAACAAGTAATATCAGGCTGAATTTGTCTGGGAATCTCCAGTGCAGACTTTAATATATCACTGATGCATGACCATACCACCTGAGAAAATCCCCAACCTGGAGGCAGAATTGCATGAAATTGATTCCCCTTTTATGTAATTTTCTAGAAGCTTATTTTCCCTTTCACCTTAAACATGTATCGCTTTCTGGATGCCATTTTTAAAAATTCTATAATCAATAGTCTGATCATGCAGGTGCTTCGCATGAACAAATAGGTGCAGTTTAAAGCATCTGATGTGCTGCTGTAAAGATAGTCTGGTTCCCTGACCAATTTCACTACTTCTAATATGAAACCCAGATAAAATCAAACAGGGATGAACAAATTTTCTGGATTCTTCGGCAATGATCATTTTTCTGTAGTTTTTGTCTGTATGCCGTAAGTCTGTATTTTATGGGTAAATTTTGTAAGACTTACGGCAAAATCGTAAGAGTTGGCAGGTCTGGCACTATGGGTACACTGAGGCTTATGAGTGCCAGTGCACTGATGTCGGGACAGCATATGGGATGCTGATCAACGTAAGCTGGCCCATAATTCAACATAATAGGCAGGATCAGCTTTGTTACTGACCTCATGCTGTCTTATTCAAATGGCAAAATGGCTGAGTGCAACAGTAATGGTACAGAGCCATTGTATACTCCATAACTTTATCAAATTCATTACGATGATAGTGGGTTATAGGATATGTACTCAACAAAACCTGTCCCAGTTGCACAGTGCAATGGCATCTAAGGTTCTTACTGATGTGGGCTTCGCCATTCCCTATGCTGCTATGTGTATATGATGCTCTTCAAATTTGCCACTTGACCCAACAGCAACAACAGTTGAACACTAGTTGGTTTTTGAGTATTAGCAGCATGTCTAATTTTTTTTGAATGTTCTAAGACCAAGATGCTGACAGGAGGAGGAGGAGGAGGAGGAGGAGAGTGAAACTGGTGACAACATGCAAAGGACTTCTTGATTCATGGTCAGAAGGCAGAGGCTTCTCTTCTCAGTGAGATCTAACAAAAACAATGGGCTTCTGTGCATACTTCATGATGTCTAGATGAATGTGACAAAGCTGATACCTAGCAGCAGAGGGGGCGAATCGGACATTTTGTCCAATCGTCATTTGGTTTAATTGATACTTTTCTGCACTCAGCGGATCCAGCGTCGTCAGCGCCTGGTAAAAAAAAACGACGTTGTCGTCGGGGGGGGGGGGGGGGGGGGGGGAGGGGGCAAATCGAACGTCATTTAGTTTAATATACGTTCTGCACGCAGCGATCCAGCGTCGTCAGCGTCCGCTAAAAAAGCGCGACGACCGTGTCGATGTCATCGCCCCCTCTGCTGCTAAGAGGTTACAATGAGAGTCTTTATGATCTTACAAACAGAGTGATCACTAACTCCTCCTCTTGTAGATCAATCAGTTTATTTGACTGATCGGTAAGTCTGAAATTAATTCTTGTTAAAAACCGATTATGGCATCGCATATAGACCGGATTAATCGGACTCTCAACGATTAAGAATCTGGGAGGGGCTGTTGGTGAAAATGAATAAAGGATATACCCCTGTTGAGCCTGATTTGATTGCTTGGTATCTACCTGGTAACTCCCTTCGATAACATCACACACTAGATTGATTGCTATCACCGATGCAATATTTACGTTGTATGGAGCAATATGCCTACCACCCTCTCCATTATCGTGTCTGAGGACAATTGATGGGCCGAGAAAATCATTAAGAGATTTTCTTAGTTCTGGCGCGTTGTATCCTGGAAACTTGAAATCGGGTAAATCGGCTTCTGTGATATTATACTCGGTTAGGAATTTTTGTTTATTATTATCGCTGTTAGCAGATACTGTTTTAACGATTCGTTCATTGATATATTCCATGTCTTATATAAGTTGATTTAACACCTCAACGTGTTTTCGTGTTTTTGTTTTCCGTAGCTGTTCTAGTTGTGATTGGTAATTACGATTAATCTCGATAAAAGCACTAATGATATCATTTAAATTAACTGTGACCGTGGCGGACGATTCAGGAGTTTCCTTATACGGAAAATACCATTGCATGGTATTCCTGTTTTGAAATATAAACCTGCTGGGTACTAACGTGTTTTTTATAATAGACAAATCATCTCGATAACTGGGATTAATTTCATGATACGATTGCGCATTCGTGTGCAAGTCCGCGGGGGGTCCATGAGGTGGATTCTTAGGCCATCCTAGTATGGTTCTTATTGAACTGTTATAAAGATCAACCATATACCCCGGTGTGCTTATTTCAATCGTCGACGATAACGTCGGTTCATGAACCGTAATATCTATTTTTGATTCTTTTCCTGTGATTGATTTTATCCTGCGTTGAAATTCTTTATTGATTTGTTCTATTTGGTATGACCCAGTTGGTATTGTAACCTCCTTCCAGTCTGGGGTCTCATCGGGTTTATTTGTCCATGCAAAAACCAGCGAGTTATTAGGTTGTTGTCCGTTAAATGCTTCCGCTCGGATATTAGGCCAACCGTGATATACTCGCAATTTTGCCAGCGCTATTTCCTTTACTGGAACCGATGATGGGAAGTTCACACTGAATTCGGGTTTCGTTGACGTTATTGATATCATACTTGTTTGTACCGGAGTGGTGTTCTCCGCGATCCGTTGAAGTAATTGAAACCCTTCGGGGTTCAGCGACATTATTATTATTCGCTGTTTTTAGTGTTCAATTTCAACACCGAATATTAACAACCTGCTTGTTTTCAGGAGAATGTTTTAAGCCCATTGAAGTGGTTTCAGCGACGTGGTTTCCGGTTTCCAGTTGAAAATCCTCGATTTTTGACATCGCGGAGTCATACAACTGGACCATCGTGGAGAATTCAACATCGGATATAAACGAGTTATCAATTGACAACGAGATCAACTCGGATAATTTCGAGTACGCGTTGGATACCATTTGATGTTTTACTGTATACTCGTTGAGTTTTTTTTGAGAACACGATGATATCTTTCTAGTGATTGCGTTGGCAACTCCAGCAATTGTTGTCGCCGCGGAGATAGCGATTGGAACAGCGATCGGGGCCATCATGGTCACCGTGGATAAAATGACACCGGTACCAGCTACTATACCTGACACCGAGTACACGGCCGCGTCGATGGCGGTTATTTTTCGACGGTATTTTTTTATTTTTACACGGTATTGTTCGGAAAGCGTTTTCAACTTCGCGGAGAATTCTTTTACTGTATCGAATCGATATTGATGTGACGTCGGTAATGCCTCTGATTCAATTACCCTGGTGGTCATTTTATTTTAAAAGAGCTAGTGTTTTCAATTACTTACTTAAGTTGTCCCACGAATTCCACATAAAAAGTGATGTTTGTCCTGGTTAAATTTCTATCAACGGCTCTAATTGTAAACGGTTCAGTTACATCCTTGTCAATGATTGTTGATATTGTATTGTTAAACCCGGACGAACTCGACGATGATATATTAAACTGCATCATTGAAATCAGTGTCAATCGATAAATGCCCTTGACAGTTGCGGTAATATTTATTATATTATGCGTAGGAGTCCAAATGAATGGTCCATTCCAAATTGTGTATACGCTATTGCCGGCGCCCCCCTCATGAGGTGTTTTCATTCTTTCAAGTTGCTCTGTCATTTTCGGTAGTTTGTCTTTAATCTCTGTAATATCAGTTCTGACTGTTTTTATTTCCCGTTCATGCACGTCTATATTAGTCCTGATCGCTGTAATATTATTGTCGACTGCTTTATTTTCCGTTCATGCCCGTCTATATTAGTCCTGATCGCTGTAATATCAGTTTTGACTGCTTTTATTTCCCGTTCATTCGCGTCTATACTAGTCCTGATTGCTGTAATATCAGTTTTGACTGCTTTTATTTCCAGTTCATTCGCGTCTATACTAGTCTTGATCGATGCAACACTAACGCCGATTGTTTCTATTCTCCGTTCATGCACGTCTACATTATTTATGATCGATGCAACACTAACGCCGATTGTTTCTATTCTCCGTCTATGTGCGTCTACATTATTTATGATCGATGCAGCACTAACGCCGATTGTTTCTATTTTCCGTCCATGCGCGTCTACATTATTTTTGTTCTCTGTAATATCAGTTTTGACTGCTTCTATTTCCCGTCCATGCGCGTCTATGCTAGTCCTGATCGCTGCAACATCAGTTTTGATTGTTTTTATTTCCTGTCCATACGCAGTGATATCATTTATAGTTGTTGTAATTTCATCCAGCTTGGTATTTTTTTTACCAAAGAATTTATCAAAGTTGTCATCGATCCTGTTAACATTTTTTCGTAACGTGTAAAATTGGCCCGACAGCGTTGTAAACTCCAAAATAGTACTTTTTATCCCTGCAAGATTTGGTTCGGTCACCGTCGGGGTCCCAAAAAAACTAGCGGTAGTGAGTTGTATATCGGCGACAGACTTTTCCACCTCGGCGAATTTATTCACCTGCGTGTCAAGTTCGGCCACCAATCTATCTAACCTTATAAAACCGTCTTGGATTAATGTTACCCTATCCGTTATCGTCGATAGATGTTCACCCGGTTTGAGTCGTCCGTCGCTGGTATACAACGCGATAGTGTTCTCGGCGGCATCACGCTGTCGTGTTAAAACGTCGTCGAGTGACACATTACTGGATTTTAATTTACCCTGGCGGTCTTGAAATACAACTATTTCGCCCGGGTCAACACTGGTTAGATTTAACGTATCAGCGATCTCATCCTCGATTAGTTTTTTTATGTCATTGGTGGCGAGCGTTTTTGTGGATTTTTTCAGCGCCGAAACCGGTCGTCCCCAGATATAAATCATTGTTATTGTAAAAAAACACAGTGTTTTTAATTAGCCCGCTGGGCCTCTACGACCCCACTAGTGTATTCGTTTACAACCACATGAGGTGGTTTCCGCGATGATGAAATCGCCGCGAGTACGTTTAATACCTCACGGCCACATATTGGTGGGTCACTTAATTGCTGTGTTGGCAGCGTGGAATAAAAAACCGGGGCTGAACACGCCCGGATATACCGCATGAACTCGTTCGGCGGGGCTAACCCGTATGAATCAAAATAGACAATCGCACGCGGATCAATCACGTATGCAACCCAATGAGTTCCCGCTCCGGAGGATTTATTGAGGTTAATTATACCGGTTTCAATATTCCTTGGTTTTGTTGGTAATTGATCTCTCATAAAAACACCTCTGAAGTTTTTTATCGCTAACGCGTCGGCGGCATCTATTAAATCAAAATTGGATAACGGAACCATAGACTCTTGCGTTAATAAACGGTTCCCGGTAGTCTTAGACCCTTCCCCGAGTACCATGAATACGGGGTTCCCGGTAGTCTTAGACCCTTTCCGGCTACGGATCGTCCTCGTTTCTTTTTTTTATAGCCTCTCCCGGTTGCCTTCTTCAATGCCATCCCCGCCGCGGTACCAACGACTCCTAACGCCGCCGCCTTCGCCACTGCTGGTGCGGCCACGGCAATCAACGCTGGAATCGCAGTTAACAGCGGAAATATCCCACCGGTCTTTTCCATGTTTTTGATTGCTGCGGCTGAGAAAGTTATTTTAACACCCTTTTTATTCTTTATTGCATCATTGAAATGTTTTATTTGACGTGTCGTCAATGATATTTTATGCTTGCCACCAGTCATCTGTGACGGCTTTAACGTTATTGTGGTTCCACATTGTTTAGCCGACTTTGATCGTAATTTCTTGACTTGACCATCGGTCAACTCTACACTGACAACACTATACGACATTTTATTGTAAACGCGTTTGTGTTTTCAATTACATATTTTCCACTGGCGCATCAACGATTCTCATTCGTCCACCAACACCTTCCAACAGCATTGATTTATCGCTGAGAATGACAGCAACCGCTCTATAATTAACACCACCCGGGGCTATACGAGCTCGGAAGTGTATATCAACGACGGATTGTCTCGTTAAATCAAGATGTTCCAACGAAAAGTAATAAATCGGATACAGGTTTTTAAAATCAAGTTGTGATATTTGCAACCCGGTGTCAACGTTTTGATCACGACCCATATATGACAGCAATCGATGGTACACACGTGCAATATGGTTGTCACCGTAATTAAGCTGTATATCCTCGGATGGTTCCTGTTGTCCGTTTATTCTCAGCGAAACATCCCTGACTCCTAATTGATCAAATATCATATGGCTGCGTTCTTGATTACCTAATCGATCCCTATTCTGTAGCGCTATAAATATATGACGCGGGGCTGAAACGCCTTGTTTTGATGCCAAGTGCCATGTAAATGTATCAGCGACATTATCCTCTTTAGCATCAGTTGTTACCGCTAGCCAACTCAATAATGATTTCCCCCCTGTTCCATAAATGATAACAATCGTGCTTCCGTGGTAACTGATGCAGTCAACACCGGCATCCACAATGCTATTTTAGTTAAAACGACTTTACCGTTAGTGACGCCAGCAGCACGCCATATTGCATTGTTATCATCGCCCCTTCGCGTTAGCGCGATTGTATGCTTGGCCCCATAGATAACGTTTCTGACATTTCTACAAAATCCGAATATGTGATGGAGTGGAATCGCGCATGAAAACTGTCGGCGTTGTCCTTGCAATGTTGCTACTCGTGTTGCAAATCCTAGATTAAAATTATTGTTAGTACTTTTTATAACAGTGAAATCAGCGCCTGGTCTTGCCCTGCGGTCTGGATTGGCTGCTTCAGCCTGTGGGTCAACTGCGTTATCTCTTCCGGTCAGCACGTTAATGTACTGAATATGATCAGCGTTATTAGTGGTATCCTTTGCGAACATCATAGATGGGCCCGCCGATCTTGTATAATCATCGGAGTATCTTGCTAACCCAATTATCGTCGTTGCAACATCAACCTCGCGTTCTATTGATTCAATTTCTCGCCCGTCAATAAGATATCTGGCGCTCTCAAATAACGCCATGATACCGTTGTTGACAAAACCAACTCGAACACGATCGTCATTTGCGTATGGTGCATTATCGGCAGCATTTGTTACAAGTTCCCCTTCGATTTCGATAAACGCTTCACACGGCAAAAAGTATTTACTGGTATCTTGGACTTGAAGTTCAATTCGCGATCGTAGGTCGGCTTGTGGTGGTTGATAGGAATAAAATTGATAATCACGGACAGAATCATCCTTGCGCATTGGGGCATCCATATCAAACGCGGGCTCAGCGGTTCGCGCAAACATTTTATTATTATCATGTTGATGTTTTTAATTGCGAGACTCTTTGAATGAAAATCTACGATTTTCAACGTCGTCTTCGTTTCGGTTTAAGACCACTTCCCGCTATCGCGTTCATGAGCGCGTTGGTTGTTGCATCAGTGGACGGCTCCGCCATCAACGACGACGGGGTCGCCGCCAATGACGGAGTCATCGGAGTCGCCAGCGACTCGGTGGATGGCTTCGCCATCAATGACGCTAGTTTTTTTTCCACCGCGTTATTTATTACTTTACTGACATTTGCAGGCATCACTGTTGTAGAACGCAGCGGCGTTTGTTTTTTTCTTCTCACCAACGACATTAGTTTGTCCTTTGCTGCAGAAAACGCCTTTCCGGCAACATCTCCAATAGCGCCGATTCCCTTATCACGAATAACATCAATGGCTTTCATAGATAATTGTTTAGCTAACGGCGCCACTTTTGGAGCCATTCTTGTAAATAACCCCGCAATGGTGCTACCGAGACCATCTCCGTACCACGCGCGGTATACAGGCAATCGTGAGTTTACCACGTAGACGCTGACTGGTTTATCATGGTTGTAGTGTATGATCATCTTTATTATAAAAACACCAGTGTTTTCCAATTAGTGATTGATCACCAGTGATTGATCAATCGCTGTGATAACCGTCCACGAGTTCGTCTATGAGCGTTCGATATACATTAATGTCCATGATACCGCCTGCAAATAACCGCCTGCAAATATCAGCGGCCTCATTGATTATTTCCGTAGAGTTATTTCCGGCTCGTTTTCCTCCGATTAGTACTTCCAGCCGTGATATATCACCGAGAACACTACCTGGACAAGTAACACTAGCGTTTTCAACCACACCGCTGTATCCTTTCCCTCTTTTTGGTTTCCTACTTTTAACATTCTCGAGGAATGCTTTGTAATCGGTATCACCACGTGGCATTGTATCTTTATATCTACTTGCTAAATACACGATTTTTGCCCAACTATCCGTCGACCTTATATACTTTTTGTAATCTTTTTTGATATACATCTCTCGTAAACTCTTAGCAAAATTTATAGCAGTAAAATTAACTAATTCTTCATCGCTGTCGAAGGCTCTAATTGTATCTATTGCGGACTTTGTAAGTACATTACGGGGTATATTCTCCCCTTTCTTTTTTTCTTTCTGTATTTCTTCTTCTGGTTCTCTTGCAGTAGCGTCTAGTTCTTCTTCCGGTATTTCTTCTTTTGGTTTTCTTGCAGTAGCACCTAGTTCTTCTTCATCGGCCATTGTAACATAAGGTTCTTGTGGGTCGGTTATAGCGAGTGGTGGTGGCCCCCCCCCCCCTCCGTTGGTGTGTTGTAGCGACTGCTATTTCCGCAGGAAGTGTTTCTAAAGACCTTTTTGTTTGTTCTGTCTCTGCTGCTATCTTTTCAAGTACGCCAAGCAGTGGCGCCTTTTTCTTTCTTTCTTCGTCGGGGATATCCCCGTATATCGCTGTTTTCACGTCTTTGGTTGCACTCGTTATCGGAGCAAAGAGCTGTTCACTTCCAACAGTAAAATCAGTTTGTAGTTGCTGCCGCGTTTGAAGTTGTTTTCGGACCCTGTCTCGTAACGGTATGAACTTTTTAAGCGCTGCTAGCCGCTCTCTGGCTAGCCGAGTAGTAAGTGATTCGCCTACCATTATTACAAATAAAAATTTTCTAATTTCCCGCCGAGTGTGGCAGGAATATACCCGAATGCCATGAAACGCAATCGTCTTACTATTTCAGTAGTATGACCTATCGGGGGGGGGGGGGGAAAAAAATATGTATACATTCAATGTGCCACTTCCGTTCCGCTACCATTAAATTGGGGGCTCCACGGAGTTTTCGTCTATAATCTTTCTAATGTTTTTAATCTTACTAAAAATCTCCCGCCGTCGTTCATAGGCACGTCCAAGTTTTTTTCGTACTGTTTCAACGGCAGTGAATAGCCCAATGAATGCATTTACGTCATTGAGGTACAGGTTTTCATTAATCGTATGTTGTAATCGTTTTATAAAAGCGTACTCGCGGGGGGTAAAACGCCCCCGTTTCGATTGTTCGTTAATAATTTCATAATCGGATAATATTCTTTCGCTGTTGAGACTATCAGATAATTCAATTCCTTGATTTTTTAATTTTGAAATCTCGGTTAATATATTATTGATGTCTTCGATATTCATATTCTTATAAACATCTTATTTCTAATATAAAAAAAAAAATATTTTTACAAAATGATCTCTAGGCACATAAAGGTGCTGTTAACATCTTTACTGCCTAGAGAATTATAACCCATTTGGCAATCTCGCTGGCGCCCTATGACGTCAGAGAGACCCAGAGGCTACTTAATTAACTTAATTAAGGACAACACATCTTGGAACCCCTTGGGTGCCTTCGCATCCATCTGAGCCCAAGGGAACCCGAAACATGTATCTCCGGGAGGGAGGCCTAGGGTGACAAACGTCATCGTAGACAGCCCAGAAGACATGCTTGGGGGGACATCACTACATGTACTTAATTAACTTAATTAATGATGGGACGGCACAAGACGGCACAGACATAAAACGGCGGGGCGGAACTCTACGGTCAATTCAACCAATCAAAAGCAACCCAATTAAATTAACCCGGTTGCATGATTGTGAACAAAAGACAACCACACGCCCGGGTCAAGAGCGTGGGTTAGTTTTGATTAGTTGAATTGGCTTTCGAAAGCCACAGGCTTATAACGAGTCGGCTTATATATAAGGTGACTAGTACAACCGCGTCAGTCACAAGGTGTGTTATTGTATTTCGTTAAATTACTTAAAAAACGCTATCAATAGCGCTTAAACAACATTAAATACTTCGATGAAACATAAAACAGAATATTACAGTTGTTTGTAAAAACAATTTATTCCATCAGTTTTCTTCCGGTATTTCTTCCGGAACAGACAATTTATTAATTGTAATAGACTGTAGCGTTCACACTGTCGGTAACTTCGTCACTTGGTGATATACCATCACGAGTTATTCCCCTTGATGTTACATATGAAAATCGAATTCTGTGCCCGGTCTTTTTTGAGATCGCTGTTTTAGTTATATCCTCTGCAACATCTCGAACTGATTTACTACAAATATCGAAGTACCTACCAGCCGCATTCATAGAGCGAAATATTTTTTCTTCGTGCGTTATTGTATCAAATGACTTTACGGGTTTTCCCTTTCTCATCCCTCCTGGTTTTCCAAATTTGGAATTTTGACTCGCTGTAACAGCTCTTAGATTACACATTCTGTTATTTTGAGGACATCCATCAATGTGATCAATAACGAGACCGTCGTTGATCAGTCCGTTAAACGCTTCATATACCACCCTGTGAATAAGATAGTTTTTTCCCCCAGCACCAAATCGCAAGTATCCGCGATTATTTACAGTGCCAACCGGCTTCTTCAGTCTACGGTTTCGAACAACGCCGTCGCGAGATGCCTCGTAATTAACAAGCACAGGGTGAGGTAGAAATTCTTGGTTCATTTGTATAATAATACTACTTGTCTAATTCATTATTTGGTTTAATTATAAACCTTTCAATGTAGTCTTGAGGGGTTTTGATGATTTTGTCCTTGACGGAGTCAGCAGTGGGGTCAACGGTGGAGTTTTTTATTCGTTTATCGTAATAACGTTTTAACTCTCTGTATCGCTTTCCGCCACAATTGATACACAACTGCGATTTTCCTCTTACACCAACATGGCAAACCAAGCACGGGAGAGGGCCAAGAGAACCATTACGAACGCTTTGTAAATGATACCCGCAGAATTCACCTCTACATGATTTATTGCACGGGGTTGTCGACCCAATCATCAACCATTTGCATTTATTCATTATACTATATTCTTTCATTTAAATACTTGTTTTAATTATATGGAGGAGGAGTTCTAGAAATTAGCAGCAATTAAGCCCTGGAAAAATATTAAGTTTAATCTCGATAGAGCCCTCAAGGGCACACCAAAAGCGTTAATAAACGATAGAACCCTGTTAAATAAAATACGTGATTGTATCAATGAATTCAAGCGTGATGGTGCATCCCATAGTTGGTCAACATTTCGAATTGATGGCGTTGCTGATGCTACCATGAACGACAAGCGCGCATCAACGATAATATCACACCTTGACGGTAAAAAGTATTTTTTCAGAGTAAAATTCATTGTCCGGGTGGAATCAGGTAATTGGATCATACGTGATAAATTTGAACCAGTTCTCAGCGACAAGAAAACAGTCATTGTTAGCCGCGACTCCAAGCCGGGGCTGTTAACCGGAATTGACAGACCATACTATGAACGAGCGTATCCTGAAACAGCAGTTGTTTATGGAATATACCCGTTAAATAAGAAACCTGATATCGGAAAACTAGCGCCGATGAAACAGTCAACGGGGATAAATTGTGTAGCAGAACGAGTAATAGAGCATTTTACAAATGCGTGTCGAGGAAACAAATTGACTGATCTACGGCGTAGCAAAATAAACCAATGGGAACTAACCGTAAAGGAGCGAGGAGCAACCATCAGCGACATAGCGAGATTAGAAACGTCGTTGAGATTTCCAATAACCGTTACAACGATAACCGGTGAAGTATTATACGAATCAAAGTACAAATCAAAGGGAGCCCCAATCAAAATTATTGATCATAACGAACACGCGTGGACGTCCGCGATCACAGTATTTCCACGGGATAGAACAGTAAAGTATATCCCGGGGGAATTCCTGGGAGAACAATTCTCCAAGGACGGTTTTCTCGCGGAGAGGAAACTATTTGATGCTATTGCTTGTTTGTGTAAAAACGACCCTGTATCAGTGTGGTTACTTCGCAGCGCTGAAAACGATGCGGATACCTTTGATCAGTTTGTAAGACCAAACGGTGAATTATATCGCACTGAAGCGTTTCACAACAAGATGAAAAAAACCGCCATGGAATTTGAAGAGCATGATGAACAACTGCTAACAAATTGTTTTACAATTCCATCGGTTGCGGCTCATGTTGCAGCAAGGAAAAATGCGTGGAGACCAACGCGCAAGGAATTTCTACCGGATGTACAATCCAGTTGTTTGGAATACTATCACGGTGGACTATGGAACACTAGATACAACCGCGACGCTATGATTTCCGTTGATATTGTTGCCTGTTATCCAGCGAGTTTTCTCGGGTATGGATCCGCCGCTGAGTACTTTAAACGATTTGGACACCCCAGACATGAAATGACTCGTGTTGCTATTAATGGACCACTGCCTGATTTTGATTTAACCGGATTCGCTCGCATAGTATCATTTAAATTCGCGGCAGGACTTCATCGCTGTTGCTATATTTGGATCGGTAGACACATGACTGAAAAGAAGTGGTTGCCAATAGCGCTGCTACGGTATATGATTGATTGTAAAATGCTAGTTTCGTTGATTGTCAGTGACGCGATTATATCATACCGGGCGCAGACTGAAGTCTGGTTACCAGAACCGGAGCGTCTAGATAGCATAATTGACGAGTCCAGAAAACACATTGATGCCGACGAGGAATATATCGTCGAATGGTCCAAAAAGATATTCAACCAACGAAACCGCGAGGCAAAAGATCTCGGTAGAAGAATAATTGGTAAGTTCACACAAGGTGGAAAAAACTGCGACTACAAACGATATTGCTCACGGCTGATTATAGATGACGCAGAATATGATTTCGTAATCAAGGACGCAGTGGCGAAAAATAGATACGTGAACTGCAAAACAGCTTTCTTGTCCAATGGAACAAGGTTAGGTACAGTTGTTACTTACAGCGATGGAGACAGCCCACCATACCCGCATTTGACGGCGTCTATGCTGGGTTACGCCGCTATCAATTTATTCTCGATGATAAATAGATTTCCCGACACCGCAGTTAGAGTTGCGATTGATTCATTTTATATAGACGTAAAGTATAAGGGAAACACAGCCGAGTTTACTAGTCCTGACGAGAGTTGGGGTACATGGAGAATTAAAAATGAAATACGACGCGATTATTCCCCGTCAGCAGATGTCACCGTTGAAAATAATTACCTACGCGGTGATAATCTATCAGAATGGTCTAATGCACCACCGTGTTCTGATCCAATTTGTAGATACAAAACAGTTTATTTAAGCGGCTGTGGCGGGTCAGGAAAGACGACTCGGGCAATTGAATTATTTCGAACGCGGGCAAGTATAATCGTGCTTACACCGACCCATAGACTAGCGCGAGAGATAAAACAACGAAATGTTGACGCCGTTACTTATCACAGCTTTTTTCGATACAGCGGCGGTGAGTGGACTCCTGATCGAATGGGTGAAAAATTTATTCCTGAGGTTATCATCTGGGATGAGATATGTACTGTTTCGTTAGATGTTTTACAAATGTTTCTTGAGTGGTTGCTGCGCGCGAATACAGCGGTGATAATGTGCGGTGATCATGGTCAACCACCACCATTTGTCGGCGAGGGTCCACATGATTGGTTAAAGGGTTTTGTGGACTATTATGAAGAAACCGATACTGATTACCGAGCACTTGATGAACAACTGCGCGAGGTTAAGAAATTAATCAGATTACAGCCGGATAGAGTTCAATGTGAAATAGTCCGCGAGGTGATTCCGGAAACGCCGTTAAATGAATTCTGGGAAACATGGAGACCAAACGATTTGATTGTAGCGAGTAGAAAGATAGTCAGAGACACACTTCAGCAAAAGTTGTTTACGTTGCATAAGGAAAAGTTTCCAACGCGCCCAGTGCCGTTATGTTATAGACCCGCGGATACACGGCGGCAAAACACTGAAGTTGAAATTCCAGGCCCGACAGCGTCAGGGACAAAAAAACAAGTTCTCGTGCTGAATGATATCGTGCTCGTTGATATCAGCGTCGTCGAGGACGCGCTACGTGCTGATAAATCCCCGTGGACGCTAGGATACGCAACGACAATACATTCCTCGCAGGGACTAACCATCACGGACACAATTGTTTGGATAGTTGATAATCGCATCGAATGGTCAAATCTAGTCTATCTTGCAGTGTCCCGAGTACGGAGGATAAATCAGCTTCGAAGAATTGTTATTGACGAAGCCGGCGACAAAGTCACCGACAAAGTCACCAACGACATCATCGATGCAAGCGTCATTGATAGAAAACTCTCGGGTTACCGCCAACAGGATAAAAAAAAACAGCGGCGTTTTGATATTGATGCCGAATTAATAATCTCGCTACGACAACAACAGAATAATCACTGCGCGAGTTGTAATTGTATAATGCGGTGGCGTTATTCGGATAAAGACGCTCGCCAATTTACCGTGGACAGGATCGATAACAGTCTCGGTCATGTCAAAAACAATGTGAGGTTGACCTGTCTTGAGTGCAATAGACCCAACGGCGCTAGTTAAGACCACGCGGGGGTAATTGAGTATCGTCAGGTATCACTTGTAGTTGCTCGCGTGTAAACCCCCGCTGTGGGGCAGTTAAATCCAGTCTATAGATCGGTGGTCTATCAGTTGATCGTGTTATCGTTGATATGTTATGTGTGGTAACACTCCAAATAGGATCAGTAGCTCTTTTTCTGCCGCCTTCAAGCTCTCCTGGTTCATATAGATATCTCACGGTGACATCGCCGAGAATCGGCTTGGAAACGCTATTTATTTTTGATCTTCCGGGTATATACTTTTTTTTAATCGCGTCGCTGGGCTTCATGTTGATTGCTCGGGTAATCTCGTTATTTAACGCTGCAATTACGCCTGGCAACCTTTTGACCCATTCACGAGATCGTTTTTCTTGGATGAATTCTTTTGCGTACTGATATCCAAATAACCGTTCAGCAAGAGTCCGATTGAATCGTTCAACAATTGCCTGATCACGATGTAGCGCAGTATGACCTCGTCGTATCGCGACGCTATGATGTTTCAACGCTGATAAAACAGCGCCGCGAAATTCACTACCAGGATCAACTTGTAATAGATTTGGCCAGCGCAGAGGACCTCTTCGATAAATCCGCTCAAACGCATTGGCTACTTCAGTTGCTGACTTTGTTTTTAACGGTTCCGCTTGTTTGTATCGACTCGCAACATCAACTACGGTTAGCGCGTATTTGTAACCGTTGTCATGCGGCAAAAATAGTATATCAGCCTGATGAACTTCATTGGGTACGCTGACATCAAAGCGTGAGAAGTTGATTTGACGGGGCGGTGGTAGATAAATTTGCCATATAGCCTGTTTGGATAACCAATTAGCCGCAGTGGCCCTCGTTACTTTTGCAGCGCTTGCAAGCTTACCAATTGCGGCCTTCCCCTTCCAGTATCCTCTCGGAGAATAATAGATGGATTCCATGTTGTTATTAATTACCAGCGCCCATCATTAATTTACCTTTCATAGCCGATTTTACCAACCATGAGGCCAATTTTTCTTTGAAGGATTTATCAGGAATAGCATTTAACGCGTGAATTAATTTTACATCCGCGATATGATGCTGTTGCAGATCGCTACTTTTATAAGCAACATCATGAGCATGACACGCCTTATCGATAGCGTTTATTGGATACTCACCGGGTTTGGGCTGATTTTGATCATCGAGTCTGATATCTAATCGTGTTCCGGGGCCACAGTAGCTATATCCTGGGAGGTGCTTTTCTCCTGGATACTTTGCCCACGGTGTTCCGGGGAGTTTTGATAACTTGGCTGCAATATCACCTCCTCGCTTTTTTTTAAAACGTCCCCGGGTCTAATAGAAATAAATCTAAATTTCTTTATACCGCATTGTACACACTTACCAGTAAGTGCCGATCTGTTATTTCTTGTTGTAACGGTTGTCATATCATTTGTGCCAGTACGCACTCTACACTTCACACAATATAGATCCATAATTTATGTATAGAGATATGAATATAATTGATTTTTCGGCGACTAAAACAAGAGAACCAGTTAAGCATGTTGCAGCGTTACCAAACTCGATCCGGATGATTATCATCGGACCATCTGGATCGGGCAAGACGCAATTGTTACTTAATTTAATAATGAGATGGATGAAGTGGGATAAGTTGTATTTAATCGCCCCTAGCGTAGATGATCAACGATGCTACGAGGTTTTAAAAGATTTTAACGAGAATGCATCAGCGATCACTGAAAAAAATGTTATTGAGTTTATTACAGATATCAATGATGCACCAGGTATTGATGATATTGATGGCGACGTTAACAATTTAGTCGTGTACGATGATGTTATGTTAGACAATCAAAAAACCCAGCTAGGATATTTTCCAGAGGCAGGCATAAAAACACTGACGTGATATATGTCACTCAACGATACACTCAGATTCCAAAAGTAATCAGAGACAACTGTAATATTCTTGCTGTATTCAACGGCGTTGATACACACACGCTACGAAATATTTGGCAGACATGGTGCGGCGGTGACATGGACTTTAATGTTTTTCGAAACTTTTTTAGTCATGCTCAGTCGACCCCACATGGATTTGTAACGATAAATTTACATGATCCTCGGACACGATATCGTATCGGACTTGACCAAATATTCGCTTAAATTGTAAATAGCCTCTTAGCAGCAGAGGGGGCGATGACATCGACGCGGTCGTCGCGCTTTTTTACCGGACGCTGACGACGCTGGATCGCTGAGTGCAGAACGTATATTAAACTAAATGACGTTCGATTTGCCCCCCCCCCCCCCCCCGACGACGACGTCGTTTTTTTTTACCAGGCGCTGACGACGCTGGATCCGCTGAGTGCAGAAAAGTATCAATTAAACCAAATGACGATTGGACAAAATGTCCGATTCGCCCCCTCTGCTGCTTACCTCCTGAGCAATCTGAAAGGAAACTGGAAAAAAATTATCTAAAGGAGTGGCCCACCATGTTTGCAGAATGTCCTGCTTGGGATTTGATGAGTGAGTGTTCCCTCTGAGTGACAAAGCAAATGCAGTGACTCCATATCCTGTGTGTACTAGGGAATTAAACTGGGCACTATGTGCATTAATTAACCCGTAGATCATAGAAATTGCCTTATTGTATGAAGAAGGCAAACTGCATAAAAGCCCTTTAGTCTTTTGGCTTAAATGGTAAGACTGACTGTGGTAGTGACCTGTCGTGATCTGAGGTATATTGCAGAGTCTAGCTATTTTATCTTTCACAACACTGTGCAGTAATCTGTTGAGACAGGCTAGGGACATTTGATCCAAAGAACCTGTCTATATAGCTGAAACAAAGATCTTCCATCTTTTGGCTAAAAGGTAAGATCAACTATATTAGTGACCCGCTGTGATCTGAGATGTATGGTAGAGTCCTGTTTTGATAGAACAGTACCATTTAAGATTGCAAGACACTGTGCCATTATTTTCTGTTGATATGGGTTAGGGGATATATGATCCACAAAACAAGTGTTGTGTGAGATAATATCTCTGACAACTTGCTTTCATCTCTTTCTCGCTCTGATGTATTCTATGAGTTACAATGTGCAATCAACTGTGGGGGTGAGATATGGTAACTCCAAATGGTCAATAAGTAAAGTCTTCCTTTAGTGCCAAAGATTTGAGAACAAAGTGATGCAACATCTCCTGGGTACTGAGGCACTAAACTGGGCATCATTTGCACTGAGTGTCTTGTGGCATTATGCTGGTCATGCTGATCTGCAATAGCGTCTGTATTACATGGGTTCAGCAAACTAGACAATGATCGTCATTCTGGTGGCTGACAGTGGAAGATAGGCTAGGCTGTGTTACTGATTGCAATCAGAGCCATATGGCAGAGTCTAGCCATGGCAGAACAGGGCCATCTTAGTTGGCATGATGTATTAAAGTTCATTAAGTTTTACAGGATATTTGAACATTGTAGCCATTCCATACAGATGCAAAGTGAGACACAAACTGAGATGGTTTGTTTTAATATCAACCTTGTTTAATGGCAGGTGATAAAGGCATTTGGGTGTTACGCCCAAGTTGCATATGGCCTACTTTCAACAGTGAGGGAAGAGTCAGAGCTGTCACTGACCATGATAGCTTAGATGGTTTTGTTGTTGATGAGCCATGTGGAGTGTGATACCCATGGACAAGCCAGTCATTCATGTGGAGCGTGATACCCATGGACAAGCCAGTCATTCATGTGGAATGTGATACCCATGGACAAGCCAGTCATTCATGTGGAGTGTGATACCTATGGACAAGCCAGTCATTCATGTGGAGTGTGATACCCATGGACAAGCCAGTCATTCATGTGGAGTGTAATACCCATGGACAAGCCAGTCATTCATGTGGAGTGTTATACCCATGGACAAGCCAGTCATTCATGTGGAGTGTTATACCCATGGACAAGGCAGTCATTCATGTGGAGTGTGATACCCATGGACAAGCCAGTCATTCATGTGGAGTGTGATACCCATGGACAAGCCAGTCATTCATGTGGAGTGTGATACCCATGGACAAGCCAGTCATTCATGTGGAGTGTGATACCCATGGACAAGCCAGTCATTCATGTGGAGTGTGATACCCATGGACAAGCCAGTCATTCATGGCCAACAAGTCAACGTGCACAATGAGGACATTTTCATCTCTCAAAATGTACTTTTGCACCTTCTCCATCCAGTAACCCCAATACTACAGCCCAATGACTTTCCATCCATAATATAAAAGTCTGACATATTCATAGGCTGGCAACTGAAGCCAGCTATATGTGTAAAATGGTTGTCAGTCCTGTGTTTCCAATGTTTACAAAGCTTACACTTGGTATTGCTCATGGCCAAAATTTGTAAGACAAATTAAAGCAGACAATATAGCACGGCACATGTCCTGCTTTATGAACTCGGTGAATGTACAAAGATTCACACAATAACAATTACTTGTACAAGAGCTCATGCGGCTGCAAACACAGTTAGAGTACCGGATCATTGCTATTAATACTTACAAAGTGGACGCTAAAACATTAATTTTAATAGAAATTACCTGTAGGAAAGGCCAACTGACAACCTATTAGGTAAAATCAGTCAAGTGTCACATATATAACAACAATGTGGATGCTAAGAACAGATTAATATACAAAAGTTACCTGTGTGCATTTATCCATAGCAGATAAAACAATATTATAAAAGTTTTCTATATCACATACCAGACCTGCATATATTTAAATAAAGGTATAGCAATGTCAGGAAACACAGTAGCAACCCATGCATGCATTTATCAAGGGCACCAAGGTGTGTGAAGATGGCAAAGTGATGATAATAAATTCCAGAAAAATTGTTGTCCAAGAGAGAAAGAAAAGAGAAGTTGGAAATTTATAAACGGAGTATACTTTCATCTGAAGGGAACACTCCTTCAACATGCTTCAAGGTCAAACAAATTTGTATGTGGATTGCGAAAACACTCTGTAGTAGTACCTTAAATATTCTCTGATTTTGGCACCAATCCCTGTATCAAGTGGAGATCACTCTAACTACTGTCTAGGTGGGCAGATAACTTTTAGCTTTAAGCTAAAATGTTTAGCTCAGGAGGACTACTTGCAAGGCAGCAGTAGTTTTCCTAAGGAATTATGATTGGGTAATGTATCTGAAGAAGGAATGAAATTGCTGACAGATGGCTGGACCATCTGACTTGATCGATTTTGTTGATCATTATTGCTCTATTTATATCAATGAAGTTAAACTCTGTTTATCCATATCACCTTATTCATTTTCTCCAATGCTCTTTCACAGATGAAGTTTGACAAAAATAGCCAGTTTGTATGATTTTTTAATGGCATATTTACAAGGATATACTCCACTTTCAAAATGGGTATTGGAGTGCTTACATCTTGATTGCATGATCTGGTGGAATAATCTTGTATGCATTTGAAATATATATCTTTATCACTGACCTATATGCTTTTAATAACTCCTCTAATGAAATGTCAAACTGGCAAGTAATTACTGTTGAGCTACATCTTTGGTAACTTATAATAAGCAATGCTATTTCAAACTGTGAATGATCTAATTATTCTGTGAAACAATTTTTCTTCCGATTCTGATATATATGCAAATCAGAAAAAAAATCACATTTTGGACAAAAGAGGGTGGTGACTATACCTACCAATGTCGCCTAGAAAAACAACATAAAACATTTTCAAGTGTGCATAACAATTGTAACAGCAATTAATCAGAGACAGATAAAAACAGCAAGAACAATGTACTAACTGAATCCATCAATGATGATTTTGTATGCCTCAAATGTAACTAATGGAATAGGTAGAAGTCTGAAGTACAACTTGAGGACGCTGGTAATGGTGTTAATATCTTCATATTTGGCTGCACTAATGTCTGCTGTTTCAGTGTCTGAAAATAGAAATAAGATTTTGTAAACATAAAGCCTGCTAAACAGGTCATATTACAAGATCCCTCAGTGCTGAATTAGTTGACAAAAGAAATGAAAATTGCACTCTGCTTTTAAATTGCTTGTATTTTAATTATTGTACGCGTTCACCTAATAAGGCATTTACAAAATGAGCACAACGCCTTTTCCAATATGTCCACTTTTGTTAAAATCACTGATAATTTGAATGACTTCACTCTGTGACTGATTAAGATAATCAACATATCAATCCAAATATAGACCAAGTAAACTTGTTTCTCACACTACCATCCACTTCCATAATCCTGGCATCATCTGATGCAATTAGAGTTACATACATTTTTCAAACCGAAATGCCATAAAATGATATATTATAACAAAGAAAACAAAGTTATTCCAGTTACTTCAGACTGATATTGAATATTCATGATCAGGAAACAACAAAATTGTTAAAGGCATCAAGCCATCCATGCAACTATATCTAAATCATTGAAGAGAACAAAGGCGCTTCCAATTAGATTTCACTGGTATCAAAAATGTATTATTGGGAAACACACAACTGATAATATTTATCTCAAACTATGACCAGGCACGGAACCAACCAACAAATCAGTGATCAATCAACTGACCCTACCCCTTCTCCAATTTTCTCAATAAAATTTACATTGATCTCAGAAATGAATCAGATGACCATGAAAATCACAGAACTGTATGAATTCTTCTCATCCCTAAATATGGCTGCTGTGGCAGTAATATTTGAGGTCAGATATGCACTATTTTCAATTAGGACCAACTAGACACCACAAGAAGTCTTTTAGTGAAAACCCCACAGTGATATGACCATTTATTATGGAGGAGAAGCAATAACAAGTGTTTCAAGATAACTGCTGTGGTGGCGACATTAGATATCCTAGTGGCACCATTTTCGTTTAAAACCAACTAAGCCTTGGGATGAATGTGTGTGTGAAGTTTCATGGCAACTCTATAAGTAGTTTAGAAGTAGTGACAACAAACTTATGTTAACTGACAGACAAGGGATGATGAATTTAAAAAAACCATAAGCTATTCTGGTCTGTGACCAGTACAGCTAGCAATTAAACAAGATTATAAAGATTTCTGATTGTAAAACATAATTATCAGAGAAAGCAAATTTGTATGTAAATTATGTTTCTCCAAGCATACTTACCCAATCACATTATGTTAGGAATATTAGCCTGCTACCACATGAATCCAACCTTACTTAAAGATGATAAAGATGAAAATATTCTTTTTCTATCTCATATAGATAAAGGGTAATAACATTTGCCCATTACCTCCCCATGCCAATTCCAGGTGTCGCTTGTTTTCTTTTAGCTGAGTGATATGCTAACAAGGATAGCTGCAGGCAGTATGGTTGGGAGGGGTTTTAAGTAATGTGATTGGGTAAGTATTCTTGGAGAATCGCAATTTACTTTCTCCATCAAATATGTTCCCCAACCAGATATTACGTTACAAGAATAGGTGATAGGATGAGGGAATGCTGAGCATCCAACCTCTACCTCAGGTATCCTTATAGGAAATGATGGCTGAATTCTCCATGTTAAAAATAACCTGTTCTCCTAATTACATAAGCAACACAGTCTAGGGTCACTTGATCTGTGACCTACATATGGTCAAGGATATAATTACTGAAATTTTCTTACCCACAAAATTTCAAGGTTTGTGAAGCTAAATCTTTGGGATAAAAACTCAAGAAGTTTGACACTGCAAGCCATCCAACAGCTTCTACTGAGATCAAAATGTTATGTTTGAATGCAGGGCTCACAGAGATTGCTCTCATCTCATAAGCAGTAATCTTCATTAGGCGACTTGGATGCTGTGAGAGCGTATAACCCATTACAGCCATGAAGCAATGGCTTGAGGGGTGATATCCTGTTTCCAGGCTTTCACCAGAAGAAAGAGGTGCCTGCGCATGCCACAGCTTGTCTGCTGGAGTGCATAAACAGGATCATGCATGGCTGCTGATCTAAGGAAGAAAGCAAACGAATGACTACTGTCATTACTGACAGGCGGTAACCTATCTTTGGTTACAAAGCCTGGTTGTGTCAAGAAGACCACCGAACCATTTGATCTGAACTGAAGATAGTTTGGGTCGACAGAAAAGGCATGTAACTTGTTCACCCTGCATACTGAAGCTAGAGCTATCAGGAAGCATGTTTTGTATGACAGCAACTTTAGCAAAGTTTGGGTCAAAGGCTTGAATTCAGCCATGTTAAAACCAAAGACAGATTCCATTTTGGAACAAAGTGAAGGATTTTGGTCAGTTGAGATCAAAATTGGTTACAAGATCTGATAGATCTTTATCATGCCCAATATCACATCTACCATGATGCTGATATCTGTCTGACATCATGAAGCAGTAGCCTTTAATAGGAACTGGGCCCAACTGTTTCTCCTTGAAGAGCCAAAGAAAAAAGCTGGCCAGTTGCAGGAATCAGGCACTCAGATGGACATGTTATTGATACAGCACCAGTCCCTGAAAGTACACCACTATCCCTCATAAGCTTTTTCAGAGTGGAGGGTCTTCTTGCTTTCAAGATTCTCTCCACAATCAAAGGCTTTAATTGTTTGTCTCATAAGGCTAGCCAGACATGAGCCAACCATGAAGAAGACAGCCCGGGTATGGATGGAACACTCATGACAATAGTGGCTTGAGAAGATTCAAGTTGGCGGGTACACCTATTGCTAGATCGAGTAGATCAGTAACCCAGGATCTGTCCCATCAGAGAGGGGCTATTAGAATCATCTTGCATTTCTGACCCCATAACAGTTGGATTATTTCTGGTAACATGACTGTGGAGTGGATGGGTAGGCAAATGCCCACATCCCCTCCCAACTGACTGACAGAACATCCATGGCCCAAGCTTCTGGGTCTGGAACTGGAGAGCAAAGTGGGCAACTTTTGTTTCCACCTCATCTAAAAGTGAGAGAAGATTGTTAATTCCTTGGAGCAGAATAGAATTTACCCTATGTTTCTGGAAGATGTTGTCCAGGTACAATGATGTTGCTATAGATGAAGTCGACTGGAGAGGATGGCAATGCAATCCGTGTCCTTGGTAAAAACCTTGGGGCTGATGTTGAGGCCAAAGTGTAGGACTCTTAACTGATAACCTGTGTCCTGGTAAGCAAAATAAAGAAATCCAGGATGTGGGGTGGATAGGGATGTGAAAATATGTGTCAGTCAGTTCAAGACTGATGGTATACTGATGGTACACCATCTCCATCTTGAATTTCAGTGGGGAAAAAATTTAGGCGATCCATCCCAATGCTCAGCCTTACCTACCCATTCCCCTTCTGAGTACGAAACAGCCTTGAATACACCCCGGAGACTGTGGTTTTTTGTACAATCTCCACCACCTATTCTGCAATGAGTGACCATATCTGCTGTTGAAGAAAGGCATCCTTCTCCTGATCTGACGAAATGTCCATGAAGAAAGGAGAGGAGGAAACAGAAGGGGATAGGATAAATTAAATTTGAAGCCCCACTGAAATGAACTGCATCACCCAATTGGTCTGAGGGAAAAGGGAGATCTATTGAGCCTGAAACTGAATGAGGCGGCCACCCACAGGTAGGCTGACTGCTGGTGGTGGGGAGGGTTGGTCAATGTCTAGAGTTAGGAGGCTTGCAAGCAGAGAAACTTGGTTTCTTGCCATCTCAGTATGGTTGCCTCCTAGCTTGATTAGACTCTTGTCTCCTGCCATTGGGCTGGGATCTATATTAATCAATTAACTGAGAAGATCCCTTGTCCCTAGTCTGATAATCATCCCTCTGCAGTAATTGTTTTAAAAAGTCTCTGTGGGTTGAGTGGCAAATTGAAGGGGCAGTCCCTTGAGCTGCCTGCCTCCGAACTTCTTAAAATTTTCCTCCAAAGAGTAATGGTGACCCAAATGGGGCCATCCGTAAAACCAGGGTATGATGAGGCATGAGACATGAACTGCAGACATGCATCACATCTTATGAACTCAAAGTTGGCTGAAGCAGTCAATGTATTGGCCTTTAAATCGAACATGGGAGATGTAGTGACTACATTCTGGACTAGCTTTGATGTGGCAAAGGACACATTCTTGACCAGTTTTAAAATGGTGGAGCAGACACGAGACCGGCTGCTAAAAAAAACAAATTAAATTAAGGGTTGCAAGACAAGTACTGAAGGCATCTGAGTGATTGTTCCACCAAAGATTTGAGAATGTCACTGGTACTTTGCTTCATGAAAGGAAAAGCCTTAAAATTCACAGGATCCTCAATTCTACAAGACATGCAGTCACTGATCTCCTTAATTTAAGCTGAAGGAAGGAATTAGAAGGATGGCATCTCTTCCTCCCGGTCAAAATCTCAAATGCTTTTTCTTTATAGTCGTAAGTAGCAATGGGGGTGGAGGGCATTCTGCAGTTGCCAACACCCTATAAATGTTCTTGACTGCAGCCTTGAGGCTAAATTCAGTCTGTTCCATGGTTATATCTGAGTATGGCTGATTGGTAGGAGCTTCATCACACTCACTGTGTGTTGAGTCCTGACCTGGTTGCACTTGCAGCTCTGGATAAGCCATACCAGGTAGCATTGATGATTCAATGCTGTTAATTTTGAAAATGTCAGTAACTCTCCCATATAGATAAGTAATGAACATTTGGAAGTCCAGCATTGCCAGAACAGCCAGCTGGTTTGCCTGGTTTATGGTCAGCCTGGATGCTAGCGGTATAGAAGATGGTCTGGTTATCACCAGTACTGGCCACTCCAAGGGCCTGGCTGGACAGAAAAATTTCTCACTGAAATCTCCATCAAAGAATGGGTATGTCACCAATGGTAAAGATTAAAAGATGGATCCGTCACTAAGATCCCTGAAAATCCTAGCTGGCCAGACTGTCTGATCAAAAAGTCCCATGCTGGCACTGGTATATTATGGTAATGTCACCAAAGACACATCTAAATGGATGGATCTACCACTAAGATCCCCGTAAATCATAGTTGGCTGGACCGTTTTCTCAAAAGGTCCCCAAAGCTGGACAGATGATGATGTCTGGACAGCCACTGACGGCGAGGTTGTATTATCAAATGGCTCCAATACAAACTCCATTCTTCCAGACTTGCAATCCCAAAGGCCATGCTTGAATATGCAGGGGGACTTACACTCACTGGGCTGCCAAAAACTGCGGGCAACACTCCCCCAATGAGTCAGAATTGCAAGTGATGAACTCCTGGTTGTCTCTGTATGTCTTCCTTGTCGTATTCTGCTTTTCCATCCCTTTGATGCATTATGGACTATTGCTCTGAACTTTGCATTTCATGCATTTAGTTGTCATGTCTTCCAAAATGACACAAGAAGAGAAAACAAAGCATAACTCAGCAATTCAGCATGCTACTTACTCATTCATACTTTAGCCCAGACTTCCAAACACCGCATATTACAAATGTTGCATGTCATAAATGATACGCACTTAGTATATGCAAAACAAGAGTCATGGTTGACTTCCTGTTCTGAAATTGTGCATGTTATATATTTAGTTGACATTTCTGCTGAAATGACACAAGAGAAAATAAAGCATATATTAATAATTCAGCATGTTACTAACTTGCTAATATATCCCCATTAATAATGGAGTAATCGAAAATAGTGTCACGTCTTGATGCCTTCTAGACTATGCTTTGAACTTGCACATTTCACACAATTAACTGACATTTCTACTGAAATGACATGAGAGAAAAAGCATGAATTAGAAATGCCGTATGTTATTAACACACCAATACCATCTCCAGCCGGCAGAATAATGATTGTCCTACACAATAAATCCAGAATGAAAGTTGGAAACTCCAATTTGAACACTAAAACAGCTTGGATTTGTGAGAGGTAAAATGTACAATGTTATCAGTACAGCAGTGAAGTTAATAAACTAGCAATAACTGGACATGGCAAGGGGAGGTATTGGGCAAGATTTATTGCCCTTGTCTATATATGAGAGAGAAAAATCACAATTTTCATCTTTTTGTAGGGCTGGATTCGCAATGTAGCAGGTTCATATTCCTAACATAATGTGATTGGAGAACATATTTGAAGGAGAAATGAAGATGAACTCAAATGCTTAACATTCTCTTAAGAATTAAACTAGATCACAAGACCTGTTTTTGCTCATAATGAGTAGTACCTTCCAAGAATAAATCCATTCATCCAACCAGCTTTTTGACACTACATGGACACAGACAACCATTTCGGATTTCCATAGATCCTAATGTTAATGTTTGTCCAAATTTCTATACTTTCATTGTAAGACACACAAGACATGCATCCTTATGCATCCTAGAGGAAAGTTTTAAAAGAATGCGATCATTTGCTGTGTACCTTGTTTGCGGAAAATTCCCTTGCAGATATCCACCACCAAAATTAGGCCCAGTGAGATCTCCCCATTTACATACAATAGCAGTGACAGCAAGAAAAATGAAAATGTTTTGGACCCAATTTTTGTCCATCCAAAATTCACCCATGGTTGGAATCCAATTTTGTGTTTGGATTTTAGACTTTTTGGCCTCAGATCTAAGGCAGACCAGTCTGAACTGCACAGACAGATGAATCTTTGCAAAAAGTAGGATGAGTTAGACATTTGGAAAAAGGAGTGGTTTCAATACAAAAATGGTGGGTCCATTAAGCAAAAAAAACAAAGAGAAAAAAGTACTCCAACTTTTACCCTTCTGCTCATGCGTGAGTGAATAGCTAATGAAAAAATATTTCTAACATAACTAGGCATTAAGTTAATGAGAAACCATTTGGAAATCAATGTATTAGGATGTATTCAGAAATAGCCCACAAAATGTGTTTCCTACTTGCATGTCAGGCGAAAATGACAAAAACCTCCAGGGGTTAATGAGTTAAACAGAAAAACGTAATAGATAAATTATATATATGCCTTTACAATGCTTGAAAGGTGAGACAAAAAGCAACTAAAAGGTACAGTAGTTGTCACTCTAGCATTTGCCATAATAAAGGCAGTCCAGTATTTCTCAAAATGGTTGAGGTAAAAAAAAAAAAGAAGAGGACCTGATATTGTTCATCTAACAGATATTCATCTAATATGCAAATGTAGTAGCAATAAGGCTTGTGTTTTGGCCTAAATGGAAGTAGAATTTATTGGGATGTCAGCACAATCATAAATATGTGGTGCCATTTAAAAGTAAAGTTCTATAAATGCAACACAAAAAAATTGCACAAAATATTTTAGGAAGACAAACCCTTCCAAAATAAATTTAAACATGATTACAAGATAAAAATTAAAGGTAAAGATTTAAAAAACCATCAAATGTTTATGAAATAGGAGTTAAAGGTAAATGATATAAAACACTTAACATATGGAATCCATAATTTGATATATAAATCACATTCCCACAAAAAGACATTTTTTTTTAGGTGGCACAAAGTTGTGAAGTTCCTTAACTAAGTTCACATAAAAAGTATTTAACATGTCATTTAATTGTTTTACTTTTGTGTATCTTCAGACTTTCTATCCTAAATAATATATATATTTAGCTTATGCAAAATAATGACACTTTGGACAACATGACATCACAAAAAATGATGTCATTTAAAGAAACAATGGCATAACACTGTTGTATCATGCACTCAAGCTATTGTATCTCTGTTAATATTCATAATACTCCCCAAAAAAAGAAACTGAATCATAATCAGGAAAACTTTTTACAAACACAGAATCTCAAAACGTCAATTTTATGTCCAAAAGGGCTTTCTCTCTTGATGTGACCCACTTTCTAGTAACAATAACAAAACATAATGAAAAACAGTTCTGGCACAATATTCCGAAGAAACATTCCTATCAAGCTATATTAAAATTGATTCCACTGTCAGAAGCTGAAATAGGTTTTCCATATGGTTGCACAAGAATTCACACTGTTGCAAGGGGCAGTCACCTTAAAGTTTGGTAGAACATGTCATGAAGAACATGCTTACCAGATGTAATTTAAGCTGGCCCATCAGTTGAGAAGTTAAATCACAACAAACAAAATCTTGATATGCTGGCCATATATCCTTATGACTGTCAATGCATGCCAGATGCATTGACACACCCTAAACTCACATAACCTTATGGCAAGATGCATTGCTCATTATGAATCTATATATTATTGCTTGTACGTGAATTGAATTTTGTGGTTTGTGAAGTTATATTGGTGTCAGTATTTAAATTCATTGATTGGAGATGGGATCTTAATGCTCATCATCTCTTAAAATCTTTGGTCTGTAGCAACTATACCATGGAAAATAGTAGTCACATTGACATCACTTATATTGAAAAGCCACCTATGTCAATGAAAACGCACAAAACTTGTCATGCTTATGTCAATGTTGGGATAAAAAAAAATTAACATGTCAACATAAGCTATAGGTCTCAAATTTGTTTTCTACTTGTTTATGTCGACAAGCTACCGGTTCCGAAACATACTTTGTTCTTCTGTACAATTATTCTTCATGTTTGCCATGGGCTTTAATATTGCCATCACATTAACAAACAGGCATTTGTTTCATCTTCCAAAGGTGGCCTTTTGTGACCGCTTCAATAATGTTCTGCACCCTTCATCAAAGCAAACCAACTACTGGCTTCAATAAAATACAATGCACCCTTCATCAAATGAAGACATCACCAAACTTGAATAAGGCAATGGAATCTGAATGATTTTTGCATTTTTCCAAGTTATCGATGTTTGGAACTGCAGAAGTTCGATATTATTTATTTATAGTACAGATAAGGTTATTTTATTTTGTCACAAATTTTCATTGTATTTTATTGATAAGGTGTTGGACTCCTGTGAAACCTGCCTATAAAGAATCATCAGGGAACCACAGAATTGTCATTTACTGACAAGTCTCTTGTATATACATGTAAAATTAGCATACAAAACATGCCTTACAATATGTGGAACCCATTTTCTCAACTGCATTCATCAAATTTATCGAGTTAAAAAATTTGCTGCTGATGCCACTGCTGTTGTTGCTGCCTATCTCTCATAATGCTTGGGCAAATAAGACAATTAGGAAAAGGGTCCACAATTTATTTTCCTCTCAAAGAGGATGTACTTTATATGCAGATGCCTATTAAGCAGGTTTCATTCTATTGAATGTCTGTACCTTTATCAAAAGCCATTCGGATTTCTTCCACATCATCATGGAGACCAGCTACCCTGTATAAACCTTCCACATTCAGGCCTGCAGAAGAAAATTAATAAGCATGCAATAAAAGAGAGTGAAAATTTGAATGTCTCTCATCATATCAAATCTAGACATGATTTTAATAAAAGAAAATATTAGTCAGCAATTTAGTTTTGAATGAACCCTTTCATATTCACATTTTCACTTGGGATAAATTACCGTGACTACTTGAGAGACATAGATAAACAAAGACAAACACTAAGCAAGTTAACTGCCAATAATAAAACACCAGTCCCTCAAAGAGACTGAAGCTTCACTTGATGAAAAGAATTTCCAGCATTCCAAGATAAGATCATTTCTTTTCAACTGCTGACTGTTGAAACCATGTCTAATATTCTTCAGTGGAAACAAAATTTTCAAGATGGCCATCATTGAAGCTATACTTGGATGTAAGATATGCATCCTTTTCATTTAGGACCAACTAGACATCATTAAAAGCCTTCAGGTGAAAACATGTCAATATGACCATCCATTCAGGAACTTCAAGATGGCCACTGTGGCAGCCACAGTGGTTACAACTTTTTTCATTTATGATCAATTAGACAATATAAGAAGTCTTTTGGTGAAAATCACAAGCCAATATAAGCATCCATTCAGGAGAAGCAATAACAAGATTTTCTATAGTGCTACAAGGCCACAATAGTGGCCATACTGGATGTCAGATATGTACATGTTCATTTGGGGTCAAGTGCACACCATAAGAAGTCTTGAGGTGAAAAGGCCATGAAGATACAACTTTTGTTTAGGAGGTGCATCAATAACAATATGGCAGCAATATTTGGTGTGTTCATTAAGGACCAACTAGAAATAAAAACAAATCTTTAGTGAAAGCCATATTCTGATATGATCATCCATTTAGAAGGAGTAGCAATAACAACTATTTCAAAATATTTGCTTAACAGCCATACTGGAAGTCTAAAAGCACTACTTTCATGCAGGACGAACTAGACCTTGGGATGAGAGTGTGTGTGTGTGTGTGTGTGTAAAGTGTCAAGGAATTCCTCTAAGTAGTTTTGGCAGAGAAGTAATAATAAACTTGTGCTAAGAGGTGGAAGCATGAAGGACAACAGGTTATCACATAAACTCTTCTGGTCTATGACCAGGTGAGGCAAAACAAGAATCCCCCAATAGGGACCGAAACTTGATAGTCCAAAAGAATTTCCAGGAATTCAAAATAAGACCTCTACTTCTTTAACAGCAGAGTGCTCAAACGATCTCTGATATTCTGCAGTGAGAAGAATTTTGAATCAGCCATACTGGATGTAAGATTAGGACAAACTTGGTACCATTTAGAGACTTTTTTGGAAAACACCATGTTGATATAACCATCCATTCTGGAGAATTAGTGACTATATTTTCAATACGTTCTTTGAGGCAGGCATATTTGAGCTTGGATTGGCACCATTTTCATTCAGAACCAACTATATCTCATACTAAGATTTCTGGTGAAAACCCTGTGTTGATATGACTTCCTGTTTAGGAAGAGGAGCAGCAACAAGAATTACAATATGGCCATGGTGGGCATACAGAATGTCAGACCAGGAGCATTTCTGTTTACTACTATGACATCATAATAAGTCTTCTGATGCAATGCTGATATGGCTTTCAATCAAGGAAACGTATTGCTACAAGTTCCAGGACTGTCACTGTGGCAACAAGTGTTGGATATGAGATTAACACAATTAAAATTTAAGACAAACTAGATAGCTTAAGGTCTTCCAGTGAAAACCCATGCTGACATGACTTTCTGTTGAGGAGCACCAATAACAAGACTTTCAAGATGGCTGCTGTGGTGATCATATTGGAGATCAGATCAGCACCATTTTCACTTAGAATTATTTACATATGAACTGCTCATCACAACATTTTAAGATTCCATCAACCTTGACTCATTTTGTAAGGACAATTTAATCTGTGTACTGCTTCCCCATTTCTAGACAAATATACAGTAATCTCATACTTATTGCTGCTAAAAAATATCATGCTATCTCATAAAAATGAATCCCCTTGCCACATTTGGAGTAGCCAAAAATATACAGACTGGTATAGAAGTTAAACATGAATATTACGTCACACTGACCTGCACTTAATTAAGTTACTCTTTCTCAACCAAAGGGCTCAAGATATTCAGGATTTAGCAAAAAACACAAAAAAATACTGAAGCATGAAACTTAGGTTACAATGACATAGTTTTGACATGGAAGATTACTCACCTTGATATGCACCCACAATACTGAGGATGTAATGAACAGTCAACTAAAAATATATTAATGTACCAGTGTAACCAATGATCATCTCTACAAAGTGTTTAGTAGTCTGTAGCAGCCATTGTAAACAATAAAAAATAAATAAATAAATTCCAACTAAACGGATCTTGACAATAAAATGTTGACCCCTGATCCATTTCAGACATTTCTGCAAGCACTGATGAGGCTTGGGGAATTTCACATTGCCAACGCGTCTATCAGGGTATCTACTATCTGATTTACAAAGGCTCCAGACACACTTTTCACAAATTAAATGTCTTACAATGCAATAAAACAAGCCATTCTACTATTGTAGTGTTTCTAAATAATTATCTGGGGAAAGTGGCAGATTGAAGTGTGTCACTTCAGTGTCTGCTGACTGGTCAAGCGCATTAGCCTATCAGTCAGTTTTGTCTGGCTTTTTTTTCAATCTTGTTTTTTTTATAAAAAGAACTGAGTTTTGGTCTGAATCAACAAGAACACCATAAATGCCAATGCCTGGCAAAGAAAAAGTATATTCCATGTGGACAAAAAGAGTAATCTGAGCAGAAAAAGAGTAATCCACATATAACATAATAAATTTCAATGAGCGTATGTACAAAATGATTTATTTACCCCTTCTGGTCTTTTGACATCAATTACCGCTTCAGATTTTCAAATATAGCATTCTCAGCAATAAAAAGCAACAGTCTCTCATACTGCAGTTCAAAACTTTGTACCAGCTGAGATTATGAATGTTTTGCACACCAGTAGAGAACCAAGTGCTGGGCTACAGAGCCTGGATCTGAATTCAGTTTTATCTTTTTTAACAATACTGAACAATCTTTCAGTCAGCATTAGAATGGTAAAGAACCAATATTCCTCTCATAACCTGACAAAGAAGAGGAAATATATATCTTCCAGTCATTGGATCTTTTAGCTGGGAAATAAGGTGCCATGCACATCAGCTCTATCCACATGAAGTACATTGTCAGGTAGAATGCCAGCTTGGTACTTCAAGGATTCTCCTAATTTATCGGCACCCTTTCCTGCAGCAAGGTGCATCATATGACAGGGACAATCGATATGTACACTGAGGATACATTTTTCAAAATACAGAATGCAACTCCTTTATGAATTCCAGTCATCACTGATGCATTATTAGCTGAAAACCCCATACAGTTCTGCCCATTTATGCTTATTTAAAGCATTATCAAGCAAATAAAAAAAGGTTTTCTCTAGTGGAATCTACTGTTAATTGTCATAATGAAAGAAAAGCACTCCGAATTTGCCCTTTTCGTTGTCAAAGTCTCTTACATACACTGGGTACAACTTTTTGTTATCATAATCACTGTTGCAATACTAAACGGCCCAATTTTCATGGCTTCTGCAATTTTAAGCAAATCATCTTCTGCTAAACACCTAACAATATTAAATGATTTTGTTCTTGCATATGAACATTTTTTGCAATTTCGGAATCAGGAAACATACATTTGAAAAAGGATCTTTACAGTCTTCTACTGCTAGGGGTAGTCCATATTCTATTAAGAACTCGGTAAATAACGCCTCTGCATTTATTAGTTCTGCTGTAAGAAAGAAGTTACAAGTTACCTTAGTACTGAAGTCAGTAAAACGAGCTAATTCAAGGTTTCTTTGTTTTACCATCATGACCAATATTAAAATCCTTTCCACATTGCATGCAGTGGGAGCAAAGCTGCCTTAGAATGGAACATTGTATTGTGTAATTCATGTATTCATCTTTGAATCGGTTTTTTGTTTTTTTCATATCCATCTGAAAAACATTTTTGTTCTAACACATGAATCTACAAGAATAAATCTGACTTAACTTTTAGCGCCAAATACCTACAGACTGGTTCTGTACCAGATATAAATTAGAACAAAGAATCTGCAAGCAAAGATTAAAAATTAGAAAACCAGTCTGTTCTCTCCTAACTAAGCCATACAGCTGCTATAAATAGAAACTGAGATCAAAAGTTTGAAAGTAGAAACAAGCATGTTTCTTGGAAATAGGGCAGCTGCTACAAATAGAACATAATACTGTTAGGAAAGTGCATAAAAAGCTACGGACAAGTGTACTCTTATGTCGTAGTTACATAGAAGCCATCTTTTCTAGAATACGGTCTGAAAGATTAATGGGATGTTAATTAAAATAAGAAAACAAGTTATTAATTTTTTGGGAGGTGGACATACTGAAAATGCACAATCCGAGTATGTTTACACGTAAGGCATAATTTAGTGAAAAAAGCGTAATGATTATGCAAAAAGCATAATGGTTAGCATGTATGGAACACTGGAATGTATCCATATTCAAATGCACAAAGTAGAGATGTAATACACAAGCTGTTTTGCCGACGTATATTGAAAACCTCTTAGAGTACTGTTATTAACAATCTTTCAAAGATTGGTTATCTTGAAAATAAAAGTAATTCATAAAGAAAGGGTGAAAAATTCATTCGAAATACCTATTTATTGGTAATTACCCACAATATGTTGATTATAAAATAGGTATTCAACCTATCAAACAACCCCCCCCACCACCACCACTATTCTCCCACTGTTGATCTCCATGTCTTATCAGTTTTTCAGAGGTACTTCAGTATCTTGTGCCCTCACTTATGCTGTGATTTATTTCTGGGACCCCGCTGTGTGCAAGTTATCAAGGGAGAGGGGTATATGCCATTTCCATTGTCAAACAACAATAAATAAATTGTGCTAATTGTTGTAGTGGTAGGGTGAATGCATAATAACTGTACATGGTAAAAATATATGTGAATAAGCCATGATGTTATAATGCATGTGTCATCATGCAATACTACTTACCATTCATGTGAAAGATGTGTAAATATATGCCATCCAGAAAAAACAAAGATAACTTTAATGACCTGCATTTAATGAATAAAGTACTAATTATTTCTCAAAATACACTTAACTTTACGTAAAATCAGCAATAAAGATTTAATAATCATTTTGACATTAGATATTACCCGTCTTGATGATGTTTTACCTCTTTGTTCAATTTCTTTGACACATTTTTCCACCACAACTGGGACAGGGGTCTGGTGTGCTTTTACTACAGTTGTCAAATCAGCTCCGAATAACGACTTGACATGCTTGATATCTGGCATACAGTCATTAGGAACCTTTTCTGAGCATTTTTTATGCGCCTCAAATCCACAATCTGCTCAATATAAAATGTAAGTGATGAAAATCAACAAGAATAAGTAACACAGTTAATGTATGCATAACAAGTAAATGCAACCCATCCACTCCACACCAATGCTATTCTGAAGTACTGTCGTGATGATGAGAAGAATTTCTTGTGCTTCTCTACAATGGAGGCATCAGAAGATGTTACAGTGGCTGACAGCTGAACAGCAAATGCATAAAAGCCACTCAGGTAAAGACTGAGATGCCACAGTAATTAAGAATGGTATTCTACATGCAGAATCACCAGGAATGTCTATTATATGATAAGCCAATATTTTTTCAAAAGTTGTGTATATGTTTATTCAGAAAAGGTTTGTCAGTTTCTATGCACAACTTATCTTTGGCTTAAATATAAAGTAAAAACTCAATGTGCCTTCCAAATACAAATAAAAAGCTTGCCAATTTTACCTCACTTTTAGGAAATTTATATTTATACTTTATTTCAGCTTCTCATTAATAGGTATACATTTATCCCATTGTTTGGAAGGAGAAAAAGAATCATACAAGTCGTACCCAAATGACAACCTCCACTATTAAAAGTAAAGAAAAGAACAGGAAGCACACAAAATTGCACAATATTCACACTAAAATTGGAACCATATACTTAAGTTCACTAACAGTAATGCACTGTAAATAACGGCATGTATTACTGACCATTCTGACACTACGATATCACCCTCTCAGTAGCTGAGTTAGATAAGAAGACTTTGTAGGTCTGGGACTATGTAGGCAATAATGCAGTGTGTTGCATTTTGTATCTAGTAATTGCATCTACTTTTTTCAGTAAACGATAACAGCCATAACCAATGCTGTCTTGTGTTATTGAGAATATTTAATTTTCTGTTAAATTCAAGTGTGCAATTTATTTTCACTGTGAGGTCCTTTGCTTATAATATAGTCAGAAACATGGTATGTTCGGGGTGAGCTGACCTTACCTTCAAACAAGCCTAAAGATCATGAAATTTCTTTGGTACATCCTTTCTTTTTAATTTTCATGCTATGCATTGTATTTTTTACAGACATATTTGCCATTTCAAGTGTTTCATATCTGCAGTTTCAAGTTATTAACTGATTTTCCTTGATGTATATATTGTTTTCTCAAGGATCTATAATTAATCAGCTTGGTAATTATTACATCACCTTTAATGAGCTTGGTAATTATTACATCACCTTTAATAAGCATTAACTGCACCTAGAATTCTTAATATTTGTTGATCACACTAAAATACTCATTTAAGATAAAAACCAAACAAAAACAAACAGAATATTGTTTATTTACAAATTTTTAGGCAGGGATTGAGGATGTCGTCTTTTACAACAATGCAACTTCCAAATAATGGTAATATGTAATAGAAAGAACACAGTAACTTTGAAATAATGGTAATAAGTAATAGAAAGAACACAGCAACTGCCAAATAATGGTAATAAGTAATAGAAAGAGCACAGTAACTTTGAAATAATAGTACAGTAGTCCCCCTCTTGAACGGCCCCCCTGACCAGCGGCCACCTGCTCCTTACGGCCAGAATCTGTTTACGAGTTTGTGTTCAAAAGCACCCCTCACGAAATGCCACCTGCATATTAGTGCAATAATATAAAATTTACCCCTCACAAGCGGCCGCATTTTATTTTAATATGTATCCAGAACCAGTATTTTATTCATAACGTGTGTTAAGTAATCCAATTTCTGTTTCCCGACGTCATGTTTTCGTTAATGAAAGAAGTGTTGACTAAGGTACATGTACCACTAAGGTTAAAATTATACCATTTACGCCTCACGAGAAGCCACATTTATTCCATAAAGCCGAGAAATGCTCAAATTTTAATCCATATAAAAGGGTAAGTACATGTAATCCAATTAGCCTTACTGCTGTGTTATCATAAGATGTCTGGTTTAGACACTCTGATAATTGTTAAGATTACAATTATTGAACAGTAGTAACAGCTGAGAAGTGGCAGCATCGATGTACAATACACAAGTCAGCAGGAAAATGGTTTGATAGCCTTTACTGCTTCCCTTAGTAAGATGTTGAGCTTGTTCACTTTGATAATGAGTGGCTATTACTACTGACAATAATTGTCAAAATTACAAATCCTAACAGCCGCGAGGTCAAATCTGCATGACGTTTAGGTACATATCGAAGCCATTTTGGCTTCTCTCACTTAGTGTAAAGAAATGTATGACAACAAATGGGTACCAGACTGCAACTAACAAATCATATGACAAGATCAGTTTCTTTAAAAACACAAGGCAATTTGTTTAGATGTATACAAAATTGTTTTATCAGTATTGTAGTTGGCAACATGAATAACTTATTGCAAAAAGATCAACATGTCATCGAGGAAAAGAAAAATTCTCAGTTTAGAAGAGAAAGTGAATGTAATTCAACTAATCGAGGTGGGGGGGTCGAGGATCCTTGCAGAAAACTGATCTCGGAAAGACTCAGATAACAATATCGTGAAAGATAATGAAACAATTCTGCAGAAGTGGGAAGGTGAAATGGATGGAGAAAGGAAGATTGTTTGAGCCAGGAGATGTTTGTATCCTGATTTGAATGACAAGAAAAAGCAACAATTTTGGCAGTTGAATTGGGATATGACGACTTTACCACAAGTAACGGATGGTTGCACAGATTTCAAGTGTGACACATTATTAAGTGTTCTGTCCTTAGTGGAGAATCAGCTGATGTTAATAATGAAGTTGTTGAAGATTGGAACAAAAGACTAAATGATATATGCAGGGGATATGATAGCAAGGATAATTTGAATTGTGACTAGACTGGTTTGTTTTCTAGACTGTTACCAACAAAGTGACAGATGATGTGATCTGTAACATAATTATAAAGACAGTTTTAAAACTATATCAATGGTTATTCATAACATTCTTTTGAAAATGAAAAAACAGTTTGTTTTACATTTATTTCACAACACGCATGTGGGTTTTTTTTAATGATGTACTTGTGACATTCTTCATACGTATTTACTATTTGCATTTGTCATCCCCCTCTAGAAAGGCCACCCTCATTATAAGGCCACTTCCCTGCTGCAACAAAGGTTGTCTTATAAGAGGGGGACTACTGTAATATGTAATAGAAAGAACACTGCAACTTCCGAAAATGGTAATATGTAACAGAGAGAACATAACTTTCAAATAATAGTAATAAGTAATAGAAAGAAAATGATACTATACTTCATATTTATTTTGCAATAGTTTTTGCACATTTTTAGAGCATGTGTACTGATCTGCAACAGTTGGCTGATGCCTTTCAACTACAACTTCGAGTATCATGCATAAACATTTTGAAATCGTGTAACAGATGGTCAACTTTATGCAATTAGCAGTCACACGGCCTGGCAGCATGACTGAATTTATGTTGTCTTTTGCATCTTATGTATTTGATACATTATTAAAGCACACTTTAATATATATAAAAAATACAAAACAATAGTTCTCTATACTTTGAATAATCTTTAAAAAAAAATTAAAAAATTCAGAACACCATTTCCATTTTGTTCCAAATGAATGAACATAAAAGAAGACAATGAGTGGGAGCAAACATTGCAAAGTCAGAATGCAGTTATGAGATCATAAACGAAAAATTAGTAGATGATGGCTGAACTGCAAATGTGAATGGAATGCAAACAATTTTGGGTGGTTTAATGCAATTTTTCAGCACTGACAGGCTGGAGGAACAACCTGGGAAAATCCTGGTAAGAACCACCAACCCATGAGAACCTACTGACAAGCTTTCTTGCATACTCACATTGGCAATGCCTGAAACTTGAACCCACACAGCCAGAAGTGAGGTGGCAGTGATCAGTATAGGTGAGTGCCTTGGACCACTCTGCCATCTGGCAACTCCCAAACAAAATGATTATGATATGTGAATTAATCTCAAACACAATGCAGGTACTGAATATCCCAATTTCCATTCCACTACAATCCTTGGTCTCAGCTCCTCCAATGCCTTGACAGCTGACAATGCAGGTACTGAATATAGCAATCCCCATTCCACTACAATCCTTGGTCTCAGCTCCTCCAATGCCTTGACAGCTCACAATTGGCATTGGAGGAGGTGAGACCAAGGATTGTAGTGGAATGGGAATTGCTATATTCAGTACCTGCATTGTGAGCTATTACTGCATTAAAGGAGGTAAGAAAAGGGTTTTAGTGGAATGGGAATTGCTGTATTCAGTTCCTGCATTGTGAGCTATCAAGGCACTGGAGGAGGTGAGACCAAGGATTGTAGTGGAATAGGAATTGCTATATTCAGTACCTGCATTGTGAGCTATCACTGCGTTGGAGGAGCTGAGACCAAGGATTGTGGTGGAATGGGAATTTATATATTCAGTTCCTGCATTGTGAGCTATTATGGCACTGGATGAGGTGAGACCAAGGATTGTAGTGGAATGGGAATTGCTATATTCAGTTCCTGCATTGTGAGCTGTCAAGGCATTAGAAGAGGTGAGACAAAGTAAAACAAATGTGTGGGAGTTTCATTAATATGGTAATGAGCCAATGGAAGAGTTACAGGAATCTGCATAATCTGAAAGCAAACTGTCCACAGATGGAGACTCAGAGAGTGTGAAGCAACAACCAAAATTAGCAAAGCAAATCAAACCTTTGGTAGGCTGAAAACACTCATGGAAGACCAAACAACTTGACTCAAAGCCAAGCTGAGGATTTACCAAAGCAATGCCAGAGTGCTACTGTATGGCTTTCAATGCTGGAAGCTAACATTAAGAATAGCATAAAAGCTTAAAATTTTCCAAACCAAGTGTATGAGGAAGATTCTTTGCATCTTTTGGACAAATAGGATCAAAATGAAGATCTAAATCAATGGACAGAATCAAAATATCTTGTCCAGATTGTAAAGAAAAGAAGATGGCAGTATCAGTCCCTGCTGAATGTCAGTGGATGCACCACCCAGGAGAGCCCTCCACTGGAGAACAAATAGGAGACAAAAGAGGGGTCAACCCAAAAGAGTAGGATGACAGAGAAAGATGTGCAAGACTATCATATACAGTGGTGCTCTCTAACTGAAGCCTTATGTGCCACCAGAGACGTGATGAATGAGTGAGTTATTACAATGGACTAGTGTTCCATCCAGAATGTAGAAATGAGGGCTCTGCAGCCCAGTCTTGGTGTGTAACAAAGCCTGATCAAACAGATCCAACTAAAATAAATGTTTGGTGGCAATAGGTGTGAAAATTAAGAGCATATATATGTGTGAAAAGGGTAGACAAAGTAAATTCTATATATTGTCTGTTCTCAAAGCTGGGGATGGTAGTGTTTGAAAGCTAAATAAAACAGGATGTTATTATTGGACACATGTACCTTGACACTTGACACCCTGGGCTATCAGTCCCCACATGAAATTAGCGCAGAAGTCACACCAGTGAAGTCCTATAAAATTTGTGGTCTGAAATGGAAAAATTCATTAATGATAAAATAGTTGAATGTATAGTATACAAACTAGTAAGTTAATACTGCATAACTGTGCATAATGACTAAAAGAATTTCTTATCACAAGTGACTCCCTCTTTGTCAATCCCAACTTTTATTATCTAGAAAGTCAGAAACTTGAATACTGATTGTAATCTTGAAAACCTGCACATTAAAACTTCAACTAGAAAACTTTAACACTGATTGTAATATAGAAAACCAATTTAATTTTGTAAAAATGTTTCTACAATAATACTTAACCAACCATTAATACCTTATGAGAACTACTACTATCTTGCAAATCCAGCCTTCCCACGCTAAAAAGTTATCTGCCCACCTTGGTGGCAATTAGAGAGATTTCTTCTAGATACTGGGATTGACACCAAATCCCATGAATACTTCTGTCACTGCTCAAGTGGGAGGTAAGTTCTCCATATGGATGTATGACTGGGGGGAGACTGTGTGTGTGTATGTGTATGTATTATGATCAGGAAAATATTATTAAAGAAAATATTTTACTATAAAAAATTGGTTTTCTTCTTCAAATATGTTACCTAATGATAATATCTTAGAACTGTGGTTCCCAATTTCTGGGTTGTGGCCCAAATCCGGGTTTTGCAAGAGTGTTCTGGTGGGCTGAAAGTAATTTGTTTGAGGGTGGCAAAACTTATTAAAATGTAAAACAGGGGTCGTGAGGCTCAGAAAAAATATTTTTGGGTCATGGTAAAAATAAATAATGGGAACCACTGCCTTAGTATATGTAAGAATGGAAAAAGAGTTACATCCCTTTACTCTGGAGAAGCCATCTCACGTCCCTATGATATATGAGACAGCTTGAAAATAAGCCTTGAGAAGAGACTCCACCTGTCATGGAGTGACATTGCAAATCCAGCAGAAGTTGTGAATCTGTGTCATTATGAATCTGTTGAATCATCTGGGAAATAATCAAATGTGCCATGGCTATAAGTTCTACCAGGCTGAATCATCTGGGAAGGTAATCCAATGTGCCATGGCTATAGGTCAAACCAAGTTGAGCTGAGTCTTTTGGGACGAAAGATCTCTAAGATAATAGCTGGAGAAAGCCTGATTCTTTATGAATGTGAGCCTGTTCTTATCAATAAAAATTGGGGGCCATCACGACTTATACTATCCCATCCTGTCAGAACTGCAAAAGTAGTTCCGGTCCACTAATGAAGCATGTGTCTTGCTAATTCTGCCTGCCATAACAAGTGTGAGTAGGAAGCAACTCTAATATGAGAGGTGAACCAATTAAGCCCTTTAAAGCAGTTCAAACAATGTCTTATTCAGCCAGGTTAACACCCATGACAGATCTATTTTGGGCACAAAGCCACTGCCTTTGGACATGTCAACTTGAACATTTTACAGCAGATCAGATAGGTCTTGTTTGATATCCTATCTTCCATGATGACTCAGCATGTTGGAGATTGTGCAATGGTGGTCTTTTATCATGATTGGTGCAAACTCTTTCTTGTCAAAGAGCCAAAGTAAGAAGTTAGGTACATTTGATGTGATGTGATGTGATTTTGATTTTTAATGTAGCTTTAACAATTTTTCAGTCATATCGCTACGATGTCTGCAGTTTGCCAGTTTAAAGTGATGTCTAGCACTGGGGCATCATGCTGCAGATATTATCCTGACACCAGGCCGACCAGTCCTAACACTAACCTTTTAATGCTGAATGCCAAGCGAGGCAGCTGTTAGTACCATTTTTTTAAGTCTCTGGTATGACTCGGCCATAACAGAATAGCATAATTTATTACTCTTATATCTTTTTCTTTAATTTTTACTCCACTTTTTAATATCTCTGTATGAAAAGGTTTCAATGATGCAGACCTCCAGCCAATGTACTAGTTTTTATGTGGCCCTCTTAGTGATTTGAGTTTGAGACCTCTGCCTTAAGGCAGGCTCGACTAGTATTCTCTTCAAAGGGAAGTTGACTCCATAAATCCAACTTTTGTTTTCTTTCCTACTTTGACAGCAGTATTTATGAATTTTCAGTATCATCAATTTTTCATCCTCACAAAGTTTGGTACCCTTGGTATGTACTTTTACGGGTATATAATGTGTCCCCTGACATTGCTATAACTGTATTTAAATATCTGCAGGTCTGGTGTGTGTGCTAAAAGAAATAAGAGTAATAAATTATGCTATTCTGTTATGGGGGCACTCACCAGTTAATATGTACTTTTGAGAGAGTGACGCATGTAAGGTGAAGTAGTTCGCATTTAAAACATGCACAATGGAGAGAATGTTGGCATACCTCTATGCTACATTAATGTAATGTTGATATTTCTTTGGATATTGTACTTTTGGAAATTTTACATGATTTAAGCACACTGCTAACTAAAATGACTGCTCCCTTGTGTTAGAAAATCAGCCTGAATTAGTCTAAAGTACACTATACATAGCAGCGATTAAAATAGGGAAAATGAATTTTGCCAGACTAGACAATACCAACTTCTGAAAGTGCAATGAATGAATTACCAAGTAAAGCCAAGCTGTATACTCTATAACCCATAGTACACCCATCAATCATACACCAAAATAAAGGGAATTAAGGGTTCTTTGAATTATACCTAAGATATACAAGATCTTTTTTAAATAGCCAGTATAACCAGTGAGGAAAGCCAGGGAAATTCTTTTTTCTTTAAAATCTTAACCCTATGCAAAATATGAAACTGTAGAGTGCCACCTATGCTAAGTGGCATGGAATTATATGCCCGCCCAAAATTTTTATCAAAACTTACTGGCTGTGAAGAAAATGCCTGCATTATTATTTTACAAATTCTGGGTGTTGTTGAGGGTGGCAGGAAATAACACCATGTGTCATGTGTTGGAGACCCTTGTATTAAGGTAGATGTGGATTGCAAGCCCTCTCTTTGGAGATGTGCTACTCATCATGAGCTGAAGCAGTAACTTATGTATTCACAGGAGTTGGAACTAAGGGTAGATCACTCTAGCTAGATGTAACCTGGGGGGGCTGAATTTGAGAGGTGATAATAGTTCTCCTAAGGTATCATGATCAAATAGTGTATCAGATAAAGAAGCTTGAACACAGAGCTTAATCCAAGATGTTGGTGAATAGAAGGATGGAGATCTAGACAGATATGCACAAGGATGCTTAAGTGATCACCAGGAAAACTTCCACCAAGGCAGGCTTGAAAATAATTCAGCTCTGACTTGCATACATTGTTTTAACAAATCTACCCATAGCACATGACAATGTTCATATTTCTTTAAACATTATACTGTATTTTAACAATGTTTTCATTCTGTGGTGTCTTCCAAGCAAATAGGCAAAATGAAAGGACAAAATTTTTTATTAACGAGGTGAAATTTAATGTTTAAGTTTTAGTTAAAAAACACTATTTTTGCATTAACAAAAACAGAACCTGCTTCCATGTAAAATATAAGATAAACAAGACACCAGCAAACATAATGAAATAAAATATTTCTGGTTAAAGTATTATAACAAAAGGGAGTCTGGTAAAGTACTGATCTGGTAATATGTTATAACAAGAGGTAATTATGTAAAATGGTGATCAGATTAAAATGATCAAAATATATAATTGCACAGGTTCTTTTGATACAAAATAAATGAAACAAGATTTTTTTAGTGAGCATTTGATTGAGAGACTGAAATCTGCCAAGCTGCAACCATTTCACGTAAAAGTTACAACACAAATGAAAGAAATACAGCAAACTAATATGGGCTTGACAGTAATATTATATTGTTGTGTCTATACTCCAATTGGCATCATGGTGAGATTTTTCACTGGTGCAGAATTAAAAACTATGAAATGGGTTCATAAGCTGCGTAAATGATGCAGTAAGGAACTAAAACAAATGGGATCATTCTTGATACCTCAACTTATATGACACAAATTAGTATAAAAAGCAAGTGCTGCGAAACTCAGAAAAGTAGGTCACTGTGGCCAAGGTTTGTCGTGAATCAAACATTTATCCACAGATGATCCAAACTGCAACTCTTATGCATGTGGGGAAAGGTATTGAAAATAATAACCTGGTCACAATTTTGAAGGAATGTTATTTTGAAAAAAGAAAACAAAAGAAGCATGGCCAATTTTTGGTGTAAGCAATATGTCATTTGCAGAAAATGAGGTCTAAACAGTGACATCTGAAAGAAGAGTTACAGCCTAGGAAGAACGGACAGAGCAATATTTATTACATGCTTTGTTAACAAATGGTATGAAATAATACTAGGTTTAGAAGAAACTTAACTGAATGCAATACTTGTGTTAGAATTATGTAAATTTCCCACTTATACAGTAATACCCCAAACTGGAGATTGCACCAAAGTATTAAATGTACACCACATTATATGACCTAAATACAGCTTTCACATTATTTTCAGATAAGACAAGATTCAGAAAGGATGAAGAATTTTCATTTGTGATGTCATGCTCCATATATTTTTTCTACTGACCAGGTATAGTCTTACACCAGATCACCGCCTGACTGACACTATTTCCCCAATGAAAATGCAAGAACTTTGTTAGAAATTTTTGAAATACTGCCCACTTTGTTAGAAATTTGTGAAATACTGCCCACTTTGTTAGAAACTGGATATTTACTGCCCACTTCTCAAACAACAGGAATTATGATGAAATGATTCTTACTTTGAAGACATGGGGTTTCTCAAAATCAGATACCATGCTGCTTAGATCTACTTCCAGATCCATAGTGAGGTCCTGAAGCAAGAACAAAATACAAACACAGAAACTTTTAAAAACATAAACAGGTAAGTTAAGGAACCAAAATATTCTACAACTGTAGATCAAATAGCTTCTTCATTATAAGGAATTTTGTTAGCATAATGTTAGAAATGTTTAAGTCTCATGCTTTGTTTTTATAATAGTAGAAATGTTTGAGTCTCAATATTTTGTTTGCATAACTGTAGAAATGTTTCAGTCTCAATGCTAATTCTAACCTAATTGTGAATGTAAAAGCAATCAGTCTTTGGAGATAAGAAGGAACTAATTAAATCAGTAAGTATGAACTATTATGCATTCCTATAATCTTAATAAGAAAAGTTACTCCCCCTTTTTAACTTGATTTTTTTCCTTTATAAGCAATGGAGAACCTAACATGACTGCAACTACTAAATATCCACTGCTAAATTCACACTTATTTTCTGTGGTGTTGATCATAGTGTTTCAAAATATGAGAAAGTACACAAACACATAAAAATCAATCAGTGATCATTTTAGGCTGAGACCAATGACTCTTATTTTTTATCCTTGGCGCAAGAAAGCTGCATCTATGGAACCAATAGGGTGCATAAAAAGACCACAGCAAAAAAAAAAGACAAGAGACTGACTGTATTGAGTGCATCCTGAGCTGGATTAATGAACAGAGTATGCTTACAGCCAAAGAATATCAGACAAAAAAATTTGTTGACTGACAAACATAACTCACTGATTTTAATTAGCTTTGGCAACAGTCCAGGTCACATGGCTGATGATCATGAACATGAAGGGTAAAGATAAAGTCTCCAGCAAAACCACTATTGCATTTATTTCAAAAGCAACACACAGGGAGAAAAAAGCTTAGATTCAAATGTCCAAAGTCAATTCCAGATAAGAAGATACACATGTATTAAAAATTCAAATCCTGGTATGGGAGGCTCATGGCAGAGAAGGCTGATAATGATACATGTTAGAATTTTCCTGAATAAACAAGGAACTGGTATGGATATTTATGACACCTGTTATGGGTGCACATTTTCCATTTTAGGAATGAATAATGATCTATTCATTATAAGTGCAAAATTTGAATGATAATATATTGATATGGATGAGAAATAAACATATTTCAATACATAAGTGCATACAAAAACTGATTGTCAGTTCATTTCAAATTAGAATAGTAAACCCAACATTTATCATGACATGAAAATATGAGTCATAACTCCTGTATATTAATTGCTACTTTTCATAATTTCTCAAACGGTTTTATGGTTCTTTTGTAACACTATTGCTTTGTTATCTCAAACATCAAAACGTTAAACCAGTTCACAGCTTTTGCAAACTATAAGGTTCATTTTTACAGAGATGGATGACTTCAAACTTAGATATGGTCTATGCCATAAAATTGCTTCAATCATACAAAACAGCTAAATGAATTGAAATCACACAATGAACACAAACCTGGGGTTCATTTGTACACCCTATCAAATTGCCATCCACATAATCAATCCTCCTGGTCGCAACTGTTTTCCTGCCCTGTTGCAGACGTTTTTTCTTTACACTGTATGCCAGATATGGAGACTCGGCATAGTTGGACTCATTTGATAGTGAAGCAATATAGTCTGCTGCCCGAGATTCAACGTAAAAATGGATAAGACCATCAGCAACAAGTTGTTCCACTGTCTCAAACCTTTTCTCGCCCACATAATGAAGACCATCATAGTACAACTTGAAGTTCTTTGTTATGCCATCAAATCTGAAAGTGCAATATAAGGAATTAATTTTGTGACTTTTTTCTTCCATATTTAGGTCTTGGAAAAATACAAATAGAACCGGTGAATGATATGAACAGGACCTGCCTCAATGGACAATGTTGCAACATTGCCTCATCATGTCCAATCATTGTATGCAGGGTGGGGTTCTTCAGAGTTTCCAAGTGAATATGAAGCAACTGCAATTCCACTATCCTAAGGGCATGACTCAGCCTGTGATTTGATGCACATGTGAATTTTTCTCCTCAATAGGGACAAAACACTATACATATGTAGCACACCTGCCCTCAATAATGGCATGCAGGAAATATTTGATCAACACCTTCAGATTCATAAGAAATTATTTGAGATTTTTAAACATGAAGACCTGAGCATGCCTGTTGAGCCCACAATCAAAGCACTGGTGAAAAATGTGTGACTTTGACCTCAGGGTCACAAGTCTGAGAAAGCATGACACAGTACAAACTGTCATAGTCCAGTAAATCATACTAGGACCCAGGAAGGCATTTTTAACTCTTTACCTTCAGCAAGTACTTGCTGCCCTGCCTACTAAGCCTGATAAGCAGCCTGCCTTCTAGCAGCTGTTTGTAGGCTGAACCCCAGGTATCATAATGGCTGCTTGAGTGAGAGCTTCTTGAGTTAGTGCACATGCTGTCTACATTTAAAAATATCAATCTTGTCCGATGCAAACTATGTAATTTAATGAAAAATAAAATTTTAAACACTTACCAATGTTTTGTGCCACTTATTTCCACCAACAAGTACATATAATCCACAGGAATCAATGTTTATATTCACATATTTATATATTAAAAAAATACCTCAAGATATATGTTTCCTACCTTAAATATTCTCAGCATGTTTTTTAATGTTTTCTAATTTCATGGTGTTTGTTTTTGTAATCATATCATTATATGTTTTTTATCTTACAGGTGTTGTCTAATGTTGTAAAGCGCTTACAGCTTCTAAACATTAGGCGCTATACAAAGTCCTCATTATTATTATTATCATTACTATTATATGTTTGTGTTTAAAATGTATATTCGACTACTTTTCACTACACTATTTTTCAAAACAATGTGTCCACTGTTTGACTGTAGATTTGGCAATTTCCTGTGATACTGCCTGAAGCAGTCTCTGTCTACATACAATTTAACTTTGCATATTTCACAGCCAATAAAGACTTCATGTCTGCTGCCATTCTGCAAACAAAGTTTGCATTTACCTCGCTTGTCAAATTTGACTGGCCAGTGGCAGTTACCTTCACTATCTATAGCTGATACTGCTGGCCGTTTCCTTCATCCCATGTAATCTGCAATAAACTGCTGTCCAAGATTTTTCGAAAGTCAAGCTGACACCATTTTCTTTCATGGTCAGAAAGGCATTACAAAGGGCTATATCAAATAAAAACCAGAACAGATACTTTCACCATTTCTTTGCTTTTCTGCATGTACCATATTGCATTCTGATCTGGTCAGCCAAGTCAACACCCATTTTCTTCTTGGAGTACATTGTGACCACACCAGGTGCAGTTATCTGCTGGCGAACACCATGTCTCTGACATCGCTGAACTACAGTTTCTTCTCCAGAGCTGATGTTGTTATAAAGAGAATGTACAAATTTTCTATCTTTCCATGCAGTTATTGTCAGTGTTTCTTCTGCATTGTTCTGAACTGGCCTCTTGAAAGGCTTCTGGGATTTTACATGGCTTCAGGAATATCTCTTCTATTTGCACGTACAGTTCCACAGCAGTATATTTTGTCAGTTTCCAAAGATTCGAAAAGGGTCGGGCTTGAAAAATAATTATCCATGTAAACATGGTGGTTCTTGCCAACAAGACTTCTTGTCAAGTCTGTCACAACTCGGGACCCTAGGCCATGTTCAGTGCCTCGACCTTCTTCACGTCCACAATATATCTGAAATTCATGAACATAGCCATTTGCTGGATGGGCCCTCTCCCATACTTTTATACCAAATTTGGTAGGCTTTACTGGCAAGTACTATCTAAAAGATAATCTGCCTTTAAATGCTATCATACCCTCATCAACAGCTTGATCCTTGGGTGGGTATAATTTTCAAGACACCTTTTAAGGACAGTTTTTAGAACTCGTCTAATATGACACAACTTCTCATGCCCAGATTGTCTCTTTGGAGGGTTGTTAGTCACGTCGTTAACAAGAAAATATTTTGACAGCTTTTCGAATCATTCTCTTGTCATTACATCTGGAATACCTGGTACTCCATAAAAGTTACCTGTGTTCCAAGCGATCTTGTATTCAGGAATTTGCGTAATACTAAAAACTACATTGTATTCCAAGAAATGCCTTCATTTCTGCTACCGAAGTAGGTGACCACTTGGGATCAGGCTTATCTTCAATTTGTTTTCCGGTGTATCTGTTTGTTTCATCTACCAGTAAATGGAATATTTCTTCCGGAAAAAAACGTAAAAAGAAATCTATCTCCCTTGCATTTTCTTCTAAAATAAATGTTGGCCCTGAAACTGCTGTAAAGTCGTCCATGTTTACCAGTCTCAAGTGTTCCAACCAGATTTCATCGTTGTGCGTTTCATCCTCAGATTCAGATAAATCTGAATTGTCAGGTGTCGAAACAGGACTTATACTAATGTCCGATCCTTCATCTTGAATCTGATTAATAATAATAATGTTTCCTACCTGAAATATTCTCAGCATGTTTTTTTTTATGTTTTCTAATTTCATGGTGTTTGTTTTTGTAATAATATCATTATATGTTTTTTATCTTATAGGTGTTGTCCAATGTTGTAAAGCGCTTAGAGCTTCTAAAGATTAGGCACTATACAAAGTCTTCGTTATTATTATTATCATTAAAATCAATGTCATTTGCAATATCATCACTTTCAAATCCTTCAAAACTAGCATCAGAATCGTCGTCGGAATACATGAATGTTGCCATTCTGTTTTGCTTTCACAACTGACCTCGTTTTCAATACAATTTCCCGCTTATATGCTGTAAAACCACTAACAGAATATGTTCATCAATTTTATGTAAAGACTACTTTCATTGGCTAAATGTTTTAAAAATGAACGGATGTTTGTAATTACATCCAATACAAAGCTTTAACATAAAACGTGTATATGCGTATCTGGGGTTTCCCAACCCTTGGCCGGAAATGCATGTATGAGCCAGCCGGGACAGAGAGAGTATTGTTAGCAGCTTTTATATGCATCTCTGGGGTTGCAAGGCTATTTTTATGGTCGCATATATGCGTCAGCAGAAGGTAAAGAGTTAATGTGGGATGGTCACCCATAGACACATTTTAGTTTATTTTCATATGAATGTTTGAGAAATCCATCTTGAGTATCCTAGCATAAGTTTTTTCTAAAAGCTACCAATCATGGGTAAGATAAATGGAACTGCCCTAAGCTTCATAATGAATATGAACAAATACAAATAAAACCAAACAAGATGTTTTGGAAATTTAAGAAAATGAAACAATGTTAACAAAAACTGACATGCAAATTATCCATGATTGTGACTTTGACCCCAAAGTCAATACAGTGGATGATTGTTTTGTAGACAGATTTCTATAGCTTCATAATGATTCATGCCAAGAGAGATTATAACGAGATTCTATGAGGAGGTTTAATAAAAAATTAAGTCAAACCTATCAACAGCAAAAAAGGCAAAACTTGTCGCTGTACACAAGTGATCTCTGTACACAGGATCACCTTCCAAAATTAGTTTTTGAACAAATCATGCAATGAATATTATTATTATTATTGTTACTGTATTATGATTATTATTATTTTATTGACATTGTTTTGTTTACTATTCAACACATTCATAAAATACATGTATACATTGTTCTCTGCCAGGTGAGACGCAGAAATATGCCAATGTGACAGGCTTTAAGGTGGTTGACACCAAATAACCCAAAGAAAATCAAAGGTCATTGAAAGGCAACTTCTAACCCTCCAGGGTGTTGGAAATTGGGATTGAATCCTAGACTGTACATCAGGTACATGATGAACACTATGCCAATGTGCTGTCCATGCATGCCATATGAGGTGAAATTTCTGCTTGAATTTATTCTTGCAACTTTCAACACTTTACTGGAAAACATTAAAAGTTGAAGCAGTAAAATAATTTGTTATCAAGGCCAAAATCGGGGCTCCAGGTAGACAAGTTGTGTAAGGCACTAGCCTTTACAGATAACTCATATCTCATCCCTGTCTGTGTGGGTTTGAGTCTTAGACTTGCACAGCATGGGTATGTGAGAAAGCTTGCCAGTCGCTGCTCGTGGGTCGGTGGTTTTTTTAAAAAAAATCCCGGGTTCTTCCTGAACCAGATATACTGCCCACCATATTTTGCATATCATGTGCTGAAAATGGCATTAAACCCCAAATAGCAACAACAAAACCAAAATCACAAAAATGAGACATATGAAATTTCTAAATATTAGCCACACAAAACTTTCCCCTACATCAGTGATGTCCAACCTTTTTGACACCATGGGCCACTGAAAAATATTTTTTTGAAGCTGAGGGCCGCAGCAGAAAACTGAAAACCAATGACTATATAGCTGTTCGAGCTCTGGCAGGCCATTTAAAATCAGCCCACGGGCTGCGGTTTGGACAAAACTGCCCTACATGTATCATCATCAATTGGACTTGCTCAACTCACCTAATAGCTAGTGTATAGGCATCTGGTGCCCGATCACTTTTCCTCACTAAGTAACTTCCCTCCTGTTCACATAGCAGCTGTTCTGCCTCTTCCCTTGTTATGTTGCCATGGTACCTGTAAAAGAAACAAATGTAGTCTTTTGCCACATATATATATATATATATATATATATATATATATATATATATATATATATATATATATATACACACACACTGGGCATTAAGAAGACTGGTATTTTATATATTAAGATATATCCACACATTAAGTAGCACGATTCTATGACCATCTGTAATTGACAAACTGACCACATGAAAAACTGAAACATTCAGGTTAATGATGACTGTGAATGGATGAATGTATTGATATACAGACATACACATGGATGCCCAAACGAAGACTGCTGAGCTTCAACAATGGCTCTTATCACAACAATACACAGTCTCAAATGATGAACAATTTAGCAAAAGTCTCAAGTTTAAAAAATTTACTCCCCTTCAATCTAAATTATAAAGGGTTTCTAGATTAGACTATGTTTGCAAAACTAGCAAAATCTGTGAAGGATGGGATAGGAAGTCTAAGCCAAATAACTCCATTCTCTCATATATACATAGTAAATAAATTTCTTCTTGTCTTTTATCATTTCTTTTATCTCTCTGTTTGCATAACAAACTAACAGTGTAATATGCCAGAAATGTGTGTGTGATTTAGGTTTTGAACGTAGCTTTAACAATTTTTCAGCCATATTGCTATGATATTTGCAGTGTGACAGTTTATAGTGATGTCCTGCACTGGGGCATCATGCCACAGACATGTTAGATGATGTCCCACCCACATTATCCTGACACCAGGTCAACCAGTCTTAACACTAACCTCTTAATGCTGAGCGCCTAGTGAGGTAGCTGTTAGTATCATTTTTTAAAGTGTTTGGTATGATTCAACCAGGGTTCGAACCTGCAACCTCCCACATCCGAGGCGGATGCTCTAGCCACTAGATTGCTATAGCAGTAATATGCCAGAAATCAATATTTAAATCAACACTTAAGTTAATAAAGAACTGAATTTAACTAAACTAAAATGAACTGAATAAAAGAGATTAAAAAAAAGACTGATTTGTTCTGTCAGTCCTCCTTGTAAAGTATTGATGTTTATTTTTTTACAAAACACACCCTTCTTTAATTAAGTAAATGTTGCTTAATTTATTAAGATTTTCTAATATTTTCTCTATCACACCTGTAATTGTAAAATTTTGACTTCAATTCTTGAAAGCATAAAAATTAAAGTCATTCAACCTGAAACTTTTTGTAAAATTGAACAGAACCTTAGACTGCTATATAGGTGTTTGGAAGCAGATGTAAACTTAAAACTTTGTAAGCTTAACATTACCCTCTGAACAATCAGGACCAATTCCCAATACAGTATTCCCTTACAATATTGTCCATGGAAGCCAGAGAGTATACTGCCTTATTGTATGAGCAGCTTATACTCATGGTAATAGTACAGTACTCTATCTTTATAACACTGTCCTTGGAAGCCACAGAGTATATAAACCTTATTGTGACCATCTTATAATGGGGTAATAGTACAGTACTCTATCTTTATAAAACTGTCCTTGGAAGCCACAGAGTATATAAACCTTATTGTGACCATTTTATAATGGGATAAAAGTACAGCACTCCATCTTTATAACACTGTCCATGGAAGCCAAAGAATACCACTTTATTGTGTGACCACCTAAAAATGGGTCAACTGGACAATACTTTTGTTATAACACTTCCAAGAGAGACAGAGTACACCACATTATTGAGGAACAACCTTATAATGGAGTAATAGTACAGTACTCTATCATGACAGCACTTGTTTATGATAGTCACAGTGTATACTACCTTATGATGGAGTATTTCTATTCTAAATGATCACTAATCTCATAATGCTATTTGGAACAGTGGATTGAAATATATTACATCATACTATTCATTTCATATTTAATAACTTATTAACTTGTTGTTGTTGTTAGGTTTAACACCATTTTTCAGCACAAGATAGTCTATACATGGTGGCCAGTATAACTGGTGGAGAAAGAACCTTGGAAATCCCCGGAAAGAACCACTGACCCACAAGAAGCTACTGGCAGGTTTTCTCATGCAACCACATTTGTCGTGCCTGAGACACAAACCCACGCAGACAGAGGTGAAATGTCAGTGATCCAGAACAGTAAGCACTTTAGACCACTTGGCCACTCAGGGCCCTATTAACTTTTTGATTGTCATGCACGTTATATCTATTGATATTAATAAAAATGAATGTCATTAATATTTTAAGTATGTAACAGTCATGTCAGTCAATTTGTACAAATTATCTGAGTTATATTTAGCATAGTAGAGAGCCTAAAAGGAGAGTAGTTGCTAACGATTTACCATCTTTAAATAAAGAATTTTTTTTTTAATTGATATGATTATTTATGTTTTTATCATTATTTGTAAGACCCTCAATATATTTAAATTTTCCTGCTGAAAAATGTAACACAACTCTAGGCCCATAGTACCTTACACATATGACAGATTTTCACTAATGCACCGATTACTGTAAATTAGTGAAGGCATCTTAAGTTGCTATTTTCATCATCAGATTGGTGTGACAATAGTATCAGATCAGCAATAGATTATCAATATCATAAAGTTTTGAGATACACCCCCCTCCCAAGTCTATGTAAATCAGTTTCCAATTCACTGCAATACAGAACACAACAGAGTAGCATGGTCACTACAATCAATCATGTCCACAGAATTAGTGGGTTGGATATAAACTGTAACAGTCTTTGGGCAATTAGAAAAAAGCCAACACAACAATGGAAACCTTGCCCCTGGCACTTTGACAGGTATGTGTCTTCAGTGTGCATTGTAAAGATCACCTCACTGATAACTTTAATGACCTGAACTAGCATAATCATCCTAATATAAACATGATGACATCGTAAAATTGATGTCATGATACAACTTCAGGCTCGTAATCAGATCACCACTGTAAATTATGCTAATGTCAATCCACTTCCATAACAAATACAGATCTTAGCATCTCTTTATTGTTACCATTATCTTTTATTTTACACAGATATTACTGAACTTAATATCTATTTGTTTTATATTTGATTTTGCTTTATCACACAGTCACTACACTTTACATATATGTTATTTGCAGTTTCATATTTTTGATAAGACATGTTAAAATATCACTTTATGTGATCCAAATATGTTCATGAAATTCGTGTGCAGTATTATCTTTACTGACTGGCTATGACTGAGAGAAAATTTAATTAATATTAGAACTTTTTGTTTTTACTATGAATTTTGGTGGCCATATTTTCTTATCAACTGCCCCAAGGGAAATGTGGAACAAAAGGTCACATCTGTCTTAACATGTGTTGAAAAATTATGTTGCTCGAGTCAAATATTCTATTTATTCAGAAGAATGGTTGCTATTTGAATTAAAATTAGTAAAAATAAAACTAATAAATGTTACAAGTTATTGAACAGTGCAAAAAAAAATACTAAGTTTATGAAACTCACTGAATAATGTCCAGCTTTTTACTCACCAAGGCTCACAAAAGCTGGATATTATTCAACTTGTTTCATAAATTCAATATGAAGTCACTACCCATTTGATATCCCCTATATATGTCAGGCTTATCCATTTATTTGTAAAGATTTATCTTCCCAAAGTTATTATGCAATTTTAGTTTTACAAGTTCCAAACTTTAGTTGGTATAATATGATCACTATTGTTTTGAGATGCCATAAAACACAACCACATACAAACACAAATTGCATATCAAAGTACTATTAGAGGAACAAACATATATATATATATATATCCTTGCCAGTTCCAAATCAACAAAATCTGACTGGTGATTCCTAGAGTTTATTGCAAGCCAGTTCCATTATATTTTAGTAACAGTAGAATATTTGAAGCAAGATTTCTGTAATTTACTGAAGGACTGGAAATATACATTCACTGTATTCTATATTGGGATCTGCAGCAGCTCAATTGGAAGAGCATCACACTTGTAATTCAAGGGTTGCAGAGTTCATACCATCCCAGACTATCCCAAGTTGGAATTCACTGTGTGACTTTACACTTTGCTCCAATTTTCTTATTACGATATAGCCAAAATGTGCTCAAAGTGCTTTAAAACCAAATCAACCAACCATATACTATTATATAACAATTAAAACCAAACCAACCAAGCATCTATCATTATATAACAATTAAAACCAAACCAACCAAGCATCTATCATATAACAATTAAAACCAAACCAACCAAACATCTATCATTATATAACAATTAAAACCAAATAAACCAACCATCTATCATTACAGAACAATTAAAACCAAACCAACCATCTAAAATTATAGAACAATTAAAGCTAAACCAACCAAGCATCCATCATTATATAACAATTAAAACCAAATCAACCAACCATCTATCATAAAACAATTAAAACCAAACCAACCAACCATCTATCATTATATAACAATTAAAACCAAACCAACCAACCATTTATCATTATATAACAATTAAAAGCAAATCAACCAACCATCTAAACTTATAAAACAATTAAAACCAAATGAACCAACCATCTATCATTATATAACAATTAAAACCAAACCAAATAACCATCTATCGTTATATAACAATCAAAACCAAACCAACCAACCAGCTATCATTATAGAACAATCAAAACCAAATGAACCAACCATCTATCATTATAGAACAAAAAAACCAAACCAACCAACCATCTATCATCATAGAACAATGAAAACCAAACCAACCAACCATCTATCATTATAGAACAAAAAAACCAAACCAACCAACCATCTATCATCATAGAACAATGAAAACCAAACCAACCAACCATCTATCATTATATAACAATTAAAACCAAACCAACCAACCATCTATCATTATATAACAATTAAAACCAAACCAACCAACCATCTATCATTACATAATAATCAAATGTGAACAATATCTTAGTTAATAGGTTTTTCTTGCTGCACCAAACTTGTGCTTATTAAAAAAGTTGTAGCTTTACAGTATGTTATACTTACTCATTTCCATAAAATGTAGGCCTTTGTGGAACCTGTAAAAAAGTAAACAAAGCGTAACTGAGATTGCTGTACTTTACACAGTAATATACTGGTGATACTTGAACATAAAGCTTTGTAAAATGAAAAGGATGAAAATCTTCAAAAGGAAAACAAAATACAGCAGTCAGCTAAAAAAAAACAAATAGGAGTCCTTCAAAAATTAACTCTAATTTGTACTCATATAATGATCACATTAGTTTTAAAAACATAAGAACCACATTTTACATAATACCCACACATACCCTAAAAACTTCACACTCGGCTTTTTGACACAAATCATATATCTCAAAGGGTCTGATGCTGTACTGGCCAGAAAGAATTGTCAGGAATTCAAAATAAGACCATTTGTTCTTTTCAACTGATGAGTGTTGAAATCATCTTTGATATTTCTGAGCAATACAGTATCAAGAATTTCAAAGTAGACATGTGAACTGGCAGCTAGTTATACTGTACAGCATTGCTGTAGTGTTCCCTTACATTTAATATGTCAGATGGGCTGACTTTGTAATCGTCACAAAATAACTGAGAAGATGACTTTGTTGATCATTATTATTTACTCCTGCACCTTCCCAACTCCAGTTTTTGATGCAGTGTTGTCAGTTGTTGAAAATAGATTAACAAATTATCAAATTACATGCAAGCTTGTTAATCTCATTTCTGTTTTATTTAGGAACTGTTTCTTCTTGCATATCAAATCCAGAAATTGCTCTCAAGCAATTAACTTTAACTGAGTTCAACATCCATGCACCTAATTTTATCATTTTTAATTTTCAAAAAGAGGACAGTAAGTATATTTCAATGGTCTCTAAGTATCAGGTGAGCATTGCTATCTTCTGTTTAAAGATGTAAAGTTTAAAGATGTAAAGTACAAATCATTTGGCAGATGTCATATGTCTTTCAAATAATAATAATAATAATAATAATAATAATAATGAGGACTTTGTATAGCACCTAATAATTAGAAGCTCTAAGTGCTTTACAACATTAAACAACACCTTTAAGATAAAAAACACATAATGATATGATTACAAACACAAACACCATGAAATTAGAAAACATAATAAAAAAAACATGCTGAGAATATTTAAGGTAGGAAACATTATTAGGTCTTGTTCTTGTTTGCAGTCAAAATAAGTGAGTTTTGAGAGCACTCCTGAATGGGATCACTGTGTCTTTGTGTCTAAGTTCAGTGGGCAATTCATTCCATGTTGCTGGGCTCTGGTATACAAAAGAACGCTGTCCATATGACTTTCTTTTCATAGTGGGAATAATGAGTATACAATTGTCAGAAGAGGAGCATAAGTATCTTGCTGGTCGTGTACCCTGGGACACTGGCTATCCATGGTCGGATGTCAGAAACAGGAACACGTAGAATTTGTTTTCTGTGATTCTGTGTTTGATTCTGAATCGAATGGATAGCCAGTGTAGGGTACAGACCAGCGGGAAGGTGTGCTCTGATTGTGGTACTCTAAGTATGATCCGAGCAGCTGTGTTTTGAAGTTTCTGGAGCAGATACTGAGATGAACCAGACAGAATTGAGTTACAATAGTCCAGTCATGAAAGTACTAATGAACACACAAGTGTTTTAGTGGCATCAACTGAAAGATATTTGCGAATTGAGCTGATGCATCTCAGCTCAAGATATGCAGCCTTGCATATGTTCATGACATGTTGGATGGTAAAGCTAATACTTAGGGTCTCTTTAAAGGATGGCCAATTCATGTATAACACTTAAAAAATGTTTCTGCTACTTGTGAAATGATTCTCTAATGTTGAACTTAAACGCTTCTCCCAAACTGGTTAGTGGGTGATGTTTGATGATGTTACCAAATTTGAATATTCCTCGTGTATTTAATCGTTTGTGCATCAACATTGGACATAAATTACAAAATTAGCCATTCCTTGACAATTTGTAAGAAATTTCAAAAACCCTTGTTAATAGTCAAATATTTTGCCCAGGTTACATAGTACATGTTGTTGTAATATATTTCAATGGATGGTACCTGACTCTACAAGAAGCAGGGGAGTATGAAGGATTTTATTCTGAGAGGATCTGTTTAGAAGAAGTGGTTCAGTGTACTAAATGGCTAATATTCTTGTTTTTCACCTAACAGTGTACAATTTGAACAGATGGGAGGGAACCTAACCATCTGACACCCTACTCCCCTATATGGATTTCTATATGGAAGTAAATTTCTAAAGCCAAGCAGAAATAAATGTGAAGATTTTTCCCACGTATTCGAGAAAACAGCCGAGAGAGATTCCTCTGACTGAAGAGCTTGCCTTTCTGTGAAGCAGCCTGAATACCTGGAATGTTCCTTAAATTTACATTGGATATGATACTGCTAATGTGATTTTCAGATTTTGTTAGATTCTATTGCTCATGTGAATTCTACCTACCAGTAATTTGCATGTTAAAATGCACACAGGAACAACACAAGTTATATCTCACATGAGAATCATGCTGCAATTTTGGTGTACTTGTAATTGTGAAGTGGTATTCAGTACTTCTAAGCTCACAGTGAAAGTACCCTAACTACATTCTTTTTTAATATGATCTGCAAAAAAACTTAATTTAAGTACAGTTGATGCCACACTTGCAATCTGTACAACATAATTTTGCATTCCAAAAAGTTGTATCAATTACCATTCATGCTTTCAAATGCAAAACATGAATACAAATATTAGGCCATGTTGTTGAACAAAAATCTAGTAAATGCGGTATCCGATGTAAATTTGCTGATACGTGCCTCTCACTGTACAACACTGAGAATTAGCAACAGAATTTTATAACAAGTTCATATTATTAACATCATTTAAAAACTTTTTACCTGAAAGAAGGCTGTTTCAAAATATGTGTATTTTCATAAATCTTCTTACAAATAGTTGAATTTATTCCATTTATTTCAGATTTATTTAATATATAATCTCTTTTTTAATTTTACTGCAACAATGTTATCATCATGGTGAGTATTATATTGTCATCATGGTGAGTATTCTATTATCATCATGGTGAGCATTCTATTATCATCATGATGAGTATTCTCTTATCATCATGAAGAGTATTCTATTATCATCATGAAGAGTATTCTATTATCATCATGGTGAGCATTATATTATCATCATGGTGAGCATTCTATTATCATCATGGTGAGTATTCTATTATCATGAAGAGTATTCTATTATTATCATGGTGAGTATTATATTATTATCATGGTGAGTATTCTATTATCATCTTGAAGAGTATTCTATTATCATCATGGTGAGTATTCTATTATCATCATGAAGAGTATTATATTATCATCATGGTGAGCATTCTCTTATCATCATGGTGAGTATTTTATTATCATCATGAAGAGTAATATAGTATCATCATGAAGAGTATTCTATTATCATCATGGTGAGCATTCTATTATCATCATGGTGAGCATTCTATTATCATCATGGTAAGCATTCTATTATCATAAAGAGTATTCTGTTATTATCATGGTGAGTATTCTATTATCATCATGGTGAGTATTCTATTATCATCATGGAGAGTATTCTATATTGGTCTGTAAAATCATTTCTGCTTGCAATATTCTACAGCAATGAACCTTGCATAAGCTTGTTTGTCCATACAAGCTTCTTGCCCATGCAAGCTTGTTGTTTATCCATTAAGGACTCACAGTACTAATTCAACTCCAATGGTAAACATATGGAAACACTATCATATTCAAAATTCAATAACTTAAAATTTCTGGGTGCTGATAATGACACCTATAATTCTTCATGCACATCTAACCTTGGTGCAAGCTTATGTGTGGAGAACACCATATGACCCGTGGCACTTTGTTTACATACATGTGCATGAAACATGTGTTATTGATTCTGCACCAAATGAATCAGGTGCTACTTTCAGTACTGAGTACTCCTGAATCAAGCCTGTAAAAATGTGAAAATTGCATCAGTAGAAATTTGTCAATATTTTTTTTTACATTACATATAGGATAAGCTCTCAAAAGATATTTTTCCTAAAATTTTAATTTTCATTATTAACCAATTATGGACCACCAAACCTGTAAATACTCTATTATTTCTTCACCCATTTCTAGACTGGTTCACAGTTCTTCCGTATAATTAGTACCATGTGTCCTTAAAGATTGTTGTTTATTAATGCAAGATTGTTGTTAGTCCTTATTAGCTTGTTCTTTAAATAATTTAGGCTTGAATAAACTTGTAAATTATAATATTTAGGATTGTACAAGCTTGGAGCAATTTTCTGCAAGCTTCCAAGATTTCTTTTATGTGGTTTGCATAAGCTTAAATATTTTTCAGTGCAGGTTTGTGCAAGCTTGCCACAAGTTTCCAAATACTAGCTTGCACAGTAACAGTTTGTGCAGGGTTGTTGCAAGCTTGCATGAAGAGCTTACCATTTCAGTTTGGATATACTGCAAACATATAGAGTTTCAAATATTATCCTTAGATTTATCAATCAAATTTCCAGTGAAAAACACAAACTAATAATTGAGTATATACCGTAGGTAGCTATTAACTGAGAATGTTAACATGAAAATATGTGCACTGCTATAAGGCAGATGTCAGGTTTACCCAGTCCCCGTCAAACATAGTTGATCTTGATATATTTTTTAATTTTTTAACATAACTCATCTTGAAACTTAATATTTTCCTATTAAATTTTGACTTCAGGAGAGATATTATTTGATACAAAGTAATAACTATATTAACAGTTTTAAGCAGTTTTGTAAATGGAGAATATTTTATGTTGCAGACAGACCATCAATACGCACAATGCACCTTACACCATTTTGAAAGATGAATGAATATATACTCCTCATAGTGCAAATGTATAAACTGCTACCAAACAAGTTACATCATAAATGTATTAATTCAAGTAACTCGGCAAGCACTGACTTATAACTTGAAATGTATAACTGCTCAGATATGCCCTATTATAACTTCTACTTAAAGTGGGACAATACAAGAGTATATATCAATACTACTTAAAGTGGGACAATACATGAGTATATCTCAAAAATACTTTAAGTGGGACAATACAAGAGTATATATCAATACTACTTAAAGTGGGACAATACATGAGTATATCTCAATACTACTTAAAGTGGGACAATACCAGAATATATCTCAATACTACTTAAAGTGGGACAATACAAGAGTATATCTCAATACAATTTATAGTGGGACAATACAAGAGTATATCTCAATACAACTTATAGTGTGGCAATACAAGAGTATATCTCAATACTACTTAAAGTGGAACAATACAAGAGTATATCTCAATACTACTTAAAGTGGGACAATACAAGAGTATATCTCCATACTACTTAAAGTGGGACAATACAAGAGTATATCTCAATACAACTTATAGTGTGGCAATACAAGAGTATATCTCAATACTACTTAAAGTGGGACAATACAAGAGTGTATCTCAATACTACTTAAAGTGGGACAATACAAGAGTATATCTCAATACAATTTATAGTGGGACAATACAAGAGTATATCTCAATACAACTTATAGTGTGGCAATACAAGAGTATATCTCAATACTACTTAAAGTGGAACAATACAAGAGTATATCTCAATACTACTTAAAGTGGGACAATACAAGAGTATATCTCCATACTACTTAAAGTGGGACAATACAAGAGTATATCTCAATACAACTTATAGTGTGGCAATACAAGAGTATATCTCAATACTACTTAAAGTGGGACAATACAAGAGTGTATCTCAATACTACTTAAAGTGGGACAATACAAGAGTATATCTCAATACAATTCAAAGGGGGACAATGCAAGAGTATATCTCAATACAACTTATAGTGTGGCAATACAAGAGTGTATCTCAATACTACTTAAAGTGGGACAATACAAGAGTATATCTCAATACTACTTAAAGTGGGACAATACAAGAGTATATCTCAATACTACTTAAAGTGGGACAATACAAGAGTATATCTCAATAATACACTCATGCAGTTTTGAGAATTTTCAATGATTTGTAAATGTAACACTCAGTTCACTGGCTTGAATATTGCTTGTTTTTCAAGCATGTAGTTTGTTATTATGAACTACTACTGAATACATGAACAAAAAAAACCAACAAAGCTGATGGCTATCAATGCATCATTCATACCAAATGGATTATTTTATCACCATAATTATACTGAGTTTACTGGTTCAAGGTTATAAAGATCAAATTACAACAATCAATTGCATGATTGTGCTGGGACAACAATCTACCCATATAAACACAAATATCATGCAGAAAGTATAAACAAATTTGTGCATATGTTACCAAATTATAAGTTTTACTACCAAGAGTTTCTGTATGGCTTCCGAATTACTTTAATTGATATTTTGTCTTCAGAATATGTCATACAGGAGAGAGAAGTTTTAAAAAGAAATAGGTATTTGATGTTTTAAAGCATTATTATTCCTTTTTATTGCATCAGTATATACCTGTCAATTTCTGCTGCCAAATATTCTGCCAAAGCATTTTCTCCAAAACTTTCTCTGCATAAGTAGGTATATATTGTATTACCAACTAAATCCCACGCAAATGACCACATTATCTATCCATTATTGCAATTTAAAGTAAAAGGATGCTTAATAACATGAAAATAAATGCATTATAAAATGCTGAATAATGATAAGACACAATCAAACAAACTTTCATTCAAATAAAGCATCCCAACCGCACAATTTTACACTCACTCACTATACCACCACACCATCCCCCAACTCACACAAATGGCTGAAATTAAAGTACTGCAAACTGCCACTTTAAACGCACAGTACCTCTTTCATGGACATAGTTGTGACTAAATGAACTAAAACTCCAGTGACAACATAGCTAGAAATAACTGATTCAAAGTTACATGTATTTTTTCATCACATAACATTTTTATTACCAGCCCAATGTTCAATTTCTTCAGTGAAATTGGTCATTTAAGACAATGCACCTGGCCATATGTGCAGAGCATCATGGGAGGTTTGCATAACAGTGTCAACACAAAGGGAGATTGTTCTTAAAGCATATATATTCACTGGTATGAACTTATTATGATAACCTCTAAACCAACGAAATTTACCTAAATGGAAATCTTTTAAGAGCATAGTGTGGCTAACTGGCTATTTGCATAAAATATATTATGTACTTTTACATGATCTGAGTGAACTTTAAATAGTGGAAGTGTTCACATAGGTTCAGTCTCAATTTGCTACCAGTGAGGAAAATGTCTCCTTAGAGAGGATGTGATTGGCAGTTACTACATGACAGAGTAACTCACAGGTTGTACCTGTTTGCTTTCATAGCACTGTTAATTAGCTATAAGGGGGATGGAGCTCAGAGCATTCAGCTCTGTGCATCATAGTAAATAAGTGTCAGATTTTCTTTTTACACCTCATTTGATCTTGGTACATGTATATAGCAAAGCTGGATCTACATGACCAATCACAGCTAATGTGTACCTTACAGTACCTATCCTTCCCATCATTAACCAACAGGTGGTCTTCACTGGTGAATATCAGAAAAAAAACTAAAAGACATGAGTGCCTCAAAGGGTCTAAACCTACTGGCTGAAAAGAATGTCCAGGAATCCAAGATACCAGTAAGACAATTTTTGTATGCAAGTGTCAAAGCTAATTCTGAGGTGATAAGATTTGTTTGTCCAAATGATTTTCAGGATGACAACTGTCTTGGCTATATTGGATGCAAACTTACCACAATTATCATTTATGGCCAACAAAACATAATAAAAAGTCTTTTGGTGAAAACTAGACCCTGATATGACCATCCATTCGGAATGTGCAGTCATGACAAGATTTTGAACTGGATGTCAGATTGGCATCATTTTCTTTGAGGAGCAACTTTAATACCGTAAAAAGGATTATAATGAAATATCCATGTCAGTCTAATTTTTCTGTAGAGAAGGAGTAGTGACATCAAGATTGTGAAGCTGGCTGCCATTGTGGCCATTCTGGACATAAACTTGGCACCATTTTCATTTACAACTAGTCAGCACAAAATGTCTTAAATATGACCATCCATCGAGGAGGAGTAGCAACAAGAAGATTTTGAAGCTGGCTGCCATAGTGGCCATTTGAATGTACACTTCATTTACAACTAGTTAGCATAGGATGTCTTTTGTGTAAATATAACCATCCATTCAGGAGGAGTAGCATTAAAAAGATCTTGAAGCTGGGCAACAGGGTGGCAATCGTAGCATTAAAAAGATCTTGAAGCTGGGCAACAGGGTGACAATCAGTTTGGCACCAGTTTCATTTATGATTGACTTCAACTAAAAGGAATAATCAAATAAAAACTCCATGTCCATGTGACTTTTCCATTCAGGACAAGATAGATAAAGATTTCCAAGATGGCTTCCATGGCAGCCATATTTGATGTTGGACTGGCACCTCTTTCTCTAGGAACTGGAAGTCATACAATGTATTTCAGTGAAATACTGATATGACCATCCATTCTGAAGGAGTAGCATATTTTTAATGATTGCTACTGAGGAAGTCATATTGGATGTCAGATCTATGCCATTTTCACTTAGGACCAGCTAAACATAATAAAAAGTCTTTCAGTGAATACCTCATGTTGATCTGACCATTTAATCAGAAGCAGCAATAACAATATTTTCAAGATGGCTGTTGTAGTAGCCATACTGGATGTCTGAGCAATACCATTCTCAATTTGTACTAAGAATACCATGGGATGAATGTGTATGTAAAGTTTCACGCCAATCCCCCAAGTAGGTTTGAAGTAATGATTAACAAACTTGTTCTAAAGAACAGATGGACAAAAAAAACTATGAACAACAGGACAATCAATAAACTCTTTTGACAAATAGACCCCAGATCCTGGTCCTGGATCCCTCACTTAGTCTGTGCATCCTGTTTGCCCTCAGGAACTATATGTAGTTTGACCCAAACAAACCCTTTATTTTAAAAATCAACAGAATGTATGTACATTAAGCATAGCAAATTAATCCAACAAAATCCTGTTCCTTGTTGTAAACTAGGAACAGGATTTAGATGTTTTATTGTATTAAAGGTTAAAAATAAAATTCATACAAGCTTCCTCAAATAAAGTGAAAAGTGACATACAAGATATTTGTTACAAATAAAAGTTACAGGGTTAGAGAAACTCAAGAATAGATGACTGCTTGGAAGACTATCTGGAAGAAAAACTTAGTAGCCAAACTTAAATATCCCAGCCTTTATTACAAATGCACTCTCTTTATAAAATGTTTCCAAGGTTTTGAACAAAATTAGACAGTCGTGATATCACAACATAAATGAGGTAACTAAATAACACTAGGAACAGAAACTGCAGCAGACATCAAAGGGATTGTGTGGTGACTCTGAGCATCCATTGAACTCTCAAAATGTATATTTAGACTGACTGTGTCATGCTTACCTATTACCAAGCAAAATGCAAACACCTGGTTCATCAATTTGAAAAATATCAAATTACCTGAAAGTGTCACACCTATCAGCTACATACTGAGCACTGAACTTTGTGATATCAGACTTCAAAAGTGTATACTGTATCATGTAACATTAAAATATCAGGTTTCACTCCATGCCTTTTATAGGGAGACAAAAATGGGAGTTGTGAAAGAATTATGTAACAATCTGCTAGTGTCCTCCGTAGGATCTCAAGACTGGAAGTCCAAGGTCACATCATATCAAAAGCTACAAGTTCAGTACATACATGTAGAAATTTACAACACCAAATTAATTTTTTTGCATGTTTCAGAGGTCAGGGTTGTTTTTTGTTATTATTATTTTTAAATCACACATTTACAGCACTTCTCCCATAAAAAGTCCTGGACGATACCCCAATAAAAAGTCCTGGACGATACCCCAATAAAAAGTCCTGGACGATACCCCATAAAAAGTCCTGGATGATACCCCAATAAAAAGTCCTGGATGATACCCCATAAAAAGTCCTGGATGATACCCTATAAAAAGTCCTGGACGATACCACAATAAATTTGTTAAGATGATGCACATGGCCTGCATGTTAACTCACACCCAAGCTTCAACAATGAGGCCATTTCATTTAGTCAGACATAAATAAGTGCACACTAAAACTATACCCCAACTCCGCAGTCACTACAAGAGATAAAATGGTATTGAAATAACAGGAAAATAAACAACATTCAGCACTGATATTAATGTAGAGTGTGGGTGGAAATGCATGTACAAAGACACTAAGTGATCTCTTTGTTAAGTGTTCACCAAAATTTGCTATAAACAGACAAAAATGGGGTGGGGCTGGCCTTATTATCAGGCATGGGCTTACTACTGGACGCAGTCAACAACAGAGCGGAATTCTGATATTAGTGCATTTAGTATGTGAAACCAGATCCAGATATATGGTTCCCACGCTTTTCTAAACATAAATTTCCTGGTCATTTCCAGGGCATTTCCAGGATGAAATTCATTTTTTTCAAGGTTCACATATGACCATTACTGAATGGAATTAAAGAACATTTTAGATTAAAAAACATGTATTTTCTAATCTAAAGATGTTTCTCTTTCAAGACTCACCAAAAACATCGAAGTCAGAAAAGGTGAGCATGTACAAAACCACAAAATGTATCACATGAAACAAGTTTGATTATATTCCTATAAATTGGCATGTAAAGTCATTTAAATGTATAGAATAAAAATTCTGATTTTTTTTTGCTGCATCATGTTGCTATGTGGGAACAACATAATGAACATAAATTATGTTTTGTTTCCTTTCAAACCTTTAATTCTTAAGAATTCTATAGCAATATATATATATATATATATATATATATATATATATATATATATATATATATATATATATGCATCTCATAGAAAGTAACATTTCCTATTACAGTATTAAAAAAAAAACAATAAATGCAAATAATTAGAATCTTGTCTTGTAACAAAAAGTTTTAACCCTAAATTATTTGTGCCAATAAAGTCACAAACAAGAGTTTTCAAACAATATAATCTCCTTAAGACGATCTGGTTAAAAATCCATCATTTAAAAAACATTTTCAAAAGGATTGATTTAAAATTTTTACAAAAGATCTTCAAAATTACATAATGGTCTATAAACAAAAATAAAATTCTGTAAAATCAACTTTTCTTCTTGGAATTCATTAACCCAGTCCCAAACATGTACTGATACAGGGGCTCATATCGATTTTTAATATATAATACAAGGGACGATAATTTCTCATTTCAGCTCTGAGATTCAACAATCTGGACTAGAAATTTGGCTTAAAACAAATAGCAGTCCATTTTCCTTCAAATATTCCCACCCTTTTTTCATATTTGGACATTTGGGTTGGGATCAGGGGTCACTACAACTGCATATAATAAATTTGGTATTTGCCACCAAAATACGGTAGTGACATACGGTAATCACTTACCAGCAGGCCTAGAAAATTTAAACTTATGTTATATCGACTCATACCTGCATGAAATCAATAGGAAAATTATTTATTTTCTTAGAAATGGCAAGTATTATAATTGTTATGTCATTAATCCACTAACAGACAAGATGAAACTACAGTGTAGATGAAATCTGACCCAGTACTGACCATTTGCATTACTAACTAGTCACATAACTTCACAAATCTCAAATGACGACATCAGAAGTCCAATATTCACTTGATATCAACAACAAACTCCTTTATAATGTTGTTGTAAAGAAATTCAATTATATTAAATGAAAGTGAGATACTTTTTGTAAAAACAAGCAATCTGGCCAGTCTGATTTATCAAGCAGAGAGCACATGTCAATGTGGTAGTCATGTGATACAACTAAATTTCAGAAGTTGTTCTCGGAATATATAAATATGGAGAATTTTGTGTTCTTTCATTTTTGTAATTTTATTACAACCAGTATACAACTTTAATATTTTTTTATTTTTCTCTCTACAACATGTGGGTTGTTAGATTTGTGTCCTCATGCGACTAGCAATGCAAATCACAAGTACCAGGTCACATTTCATCAACATCGTAGTTTTATCTTGTCTTTAGCAGACATAACAATTTTAATACTCACAATTTCTGAGAATACAAGTAATTTTCATATCGATTTCATGCATGTATCACTCGATCTAACAACATTTAAAGTTTGCTAGGCCATCCGGTAAGCAGCTACGCTTTGCCACCCCCAAGTTGGTCTCTTGTGATGCTAGACTGGTTTTTATACCTTCCAAGTAAGGAAAGATAACAATATCTAGCTGACTTTGAAAATAAAAGTCTAGACGAATCTAATCCCCACTGGGCGTTTGGATTGAATCAGCATATATGTTTTTACAAGCAACTAAATGATATATACTGAACCCCCTGAATATTCTGGTTAGAACTCAATACATTTAATTTATGATCAGTTTAGTTACGACTCAATTACGTGACTGTTTTGGGCGTCAAGTGGTGGTGGAAAATTCCCAGGTTTTTCACAACTTTCATCAATATTTGCAAAATTCAAGGACTTTTCACGGTTGGGATAAAAATTATCATTTCTCCCAACTTTTTCCCGATTTCCCGGTAGCATGGGAACCCTGCAGGCAGATCAAGTTTCTACAAACAGCCAATAAGAAATGAGCTTTTAAAATAAATGTTATCTATTACTGGTCACAACCAAATCAAGTTCAAACTCAAACTAAAGATTTTCAGGGACTAAGTATTGGAAGTGGGGGGGGGATTTTTTACTTTTCTTTCACCTCAAGATAATTGAATTACACTTAGCAATTTTTGAATGTCAGATCAAAAATATTTTTTCAAGCTATCTGGGAGCCAGAAATCAAAAATAAGAAAAATACACAACCCAACCCCCACACCATCCCCAATTTAGATGGTTGATCCTTTGTAGACTCAGGTCACAATCTAAGATTCATTACCCACAAATGATGTCCTGGTCTATTTTGTAAGCAATTTTTCCTCTCTCATTTTGGTGGTATACAGGAGTTAGATTTTGGCAATCTTAAACAGTATCATTTATTCCTTCACATATGAGCATTGCGGTGAAGTTCTCTCCATGTACTTTGGTGATAGTGCACAGTGAGTAATAAGGAATTGGTGCTGATCCGGAAGTGAAACTATTGCAGGATGCCTCGTCTACAGTCCAGCCTCTCAAAAGAATGCTGGTTAAAATTACAAGAATTTCAGTGGAGTTCATCTATGATAGCATATGACTTACCAGGATTTGGACTATGTGGAAAGTTCAGTGCCAACAAACGAATGTAGAGACTGCAATGTAGGTAAGTAAATAAAGTACTGCATCTTAACATAAAACTACAAACAACACAGACCCAAATCTGCCATCACATCATCTACATAAGATTCAGTTGTTGTTGTTGTTGTTCTTGTTGTTGTAGGGTCTAATGCCATTTCTTAGCACAAGATAGGCTATACATGACAGCCAGTATAAATGGTGGAGGAAGAACCCAGGAAAACCACAGAAAGAACCATCGACCCATGAGAAGCTACTGGCAGGCTTTCTCACATACCCACATTGGCTGAACCCAAGACTCGAATCCACGCAGACAGATGGCAGTGATCCGTAATGGTGAGCACTTTAGACCACTCAGGGCTCCTGTAACAATTCAATAAAACATGTTGCATCTTCTCAGGTCTAGCCCAATATCTGGAACAAGGTGGACCAGTTGCCAGTTAACATAAGACAAAAACTTCACTAAGTGATGGCAGATCTGGATTCGTGCAATGTGCTAGGACTAATCAGCAGAATAACATATACCCTGATACGCTTGTACATGATGTGATGGCAGATCATTGTCAACATTGTTTGCGACTAGATCTGATTTATATGCATGCATATATGGTACATTTCTTTGACTGTTAGGACTAATCAACAGAACAATATACACCTTGATATGCTTGCACATTATGTGATGGCTGATCACTGTCAACACTGTTTGCGATTGGATCCGATTTATATGCATGCATATATGGTACATTTCTTTGACTGTTAGGACTAATCAGTAGAACAAAACAACAGATATCCTGATTTGACACTGCATTATGCAACTGTATATCTGTCTGGTGTCTGCAGTTGGTTCTAAATTGTGCAAGTTTTATACTGCATATTTTTACCTGAACATCATGATGTATTCAAGCTGCTTTCAGTGAACTATGATAAAAACTGTTTAAAACAAAAGGTTTTGCAGAATGGTGTGTCTGCAGGCCATTTTTCAATGTCATTGGTTGGGACAAAGACTTCAACACTGAGCTGAAGACACTGCTGGTGGATGACATTAGGACCACTATGTTTTGCACTGATGTCAGACAACACAAAAATAACAACATATTACTTACATCTCTAGTGCTGACAATCTTCTTGGGTTTAGGAGCTTCTTTCTGCAGCTGATACACTAAAATCAGAAAAAAAGAATCCCCTGGCTGAAAATAATTTCCATTAATTCAAGATAAGATTGTTTCTTCTATCCTTTCATTCTTTGCAATCACATGTGCTTAGCACTGAAACTTATAATTTCTGATATTCTTAAGAAACTCCAACATAACAAATTTGGTAACATATAAATAATTCTTATATGCTGAAGTTAGTATGTTCACAAGATACCCGTAAGTAAGGTAAAAGATTTCTTAGTTTTTTTAATCTGATATCATGGACAGAAAATCACTGAGCTTTGTACTGACAATGTCAAAGTGTACCCACAAAGTAGCTATAACAAGAGTTTCAATATCGCTACCATGGTGTCCATAATGAATGTCTGATCAATTCCATTTTCATTTAGAACCAATTAAGCCAAAAGTCTTTAAATGAAAACCTCTTTTCACAATGACTATCAATTCTGAAGATGTAACAACAGCAAGATTTAACAGGGAGCCAACATGGCCACAAAACTGGAGGCCTAATCAGCACCATTTTCATTTAGGATCAACTTATATCACTCGATGTCTGAGGGCAAAATTTTCATTTAAGACTAACTAGATTACAAAACGTGATTAAGTGAAAACCTCGTATCAATATGGTCATCCATTAAGGAGTAGCAATAACAAATTTTCAAGATGGCTGTTGTAACCTTGATAATGGATGTCAGCTCAGCAATATTTGTATTAAGGACCAGCTTGACATCATAAGAAGTTTTTCAATGTCAATATGACCATTTACTGAGGAGGAGTAGCCATAACAAGATTCTCAAGATGACCAACATGTGGTCATATTGGATGTCCAAGATGCACCATTTTCATATAGGACTAATGTCCTAAGGAACCTTCATGAGAAATCCCATCTCAATATGACCATTCATTATAAACAAAAATTCAAGCTGGCCATGATAGCAGCCATATGAGATTTCTGAGCAGTGCTATTATCATTATGAACCAGCAAGACATTATGAGAAGTCTTTTAGTGAAAAACCAATGTTGATATGACCATCCAATAAGAAGTAGAGACAGCAAGAGTTTCAAGATGGCCCCATGATAGCCATATTGGATGTCAGACTGGCACCATTTTATTACAATTCATAAACCTGTAGTGAAAATCCCAAGATGATATGACCATAATGGTTAGTTTACTTTTTCAATTGCTTAAATTTATAGTTCTATTATATAAACTTCTGTTTGGAGTTAACTGTAATCCCCAATTAATACACCATTTCTTGTCTGAACAAAAATAAACAACAAGGGTATCAAATTTCAGCTGATGACAGAGAATGGAAACACTTCAACATTAACATTCTGTGTTAATTTAGTCAGTTGGGTGTTTTACAGCACATCATCAAAAATAGGCTTTTTATTTGCAAAGAAATCGGAGTAATGTGCCTTGCCAAAGGACACCATGGTATGCAACCGAAAGCTGATCTTATGGTAGGATTTGAACCATTTCAGTTAAGAGTCCATCATGCTAACCACTAGCCACTGTGGTTCAAGAATTTGTGTTAAAGTTTTACTTTCAAGATTTAGTATGTAACATAATGTAACAGTGGAATTACAACACAGAGATAAATACTCACTTTTGTAGTGCTATAACTGTATTTACCATATGACCCAGTCAAGCACTATCAATATTTTAGTAAATACATAGATCTATTTGTACAAACCAAGTCTTGCCAAAATGTAAAGCCTACAAAAGAGGACACTGTCATCAAATATTTTATGCAGTAATTCAGTATAAGAATCAGTAATTTTATTGATACTCTTGATTAATAAAGAACCAGTCTTAAACAAACCAAATGATACATTTTTGTTGAACAATACATTCCGCTTCCCAGTGTACCCCTCCTCCCACTGCCATATATGGGTCTATTTTTTGTACTAAGGTAAAAGTTTTCACATACATGTCGGTCAAGTAACTCAAACTTCCTGTTTTTGTGATAGATACTGTGACTAAAACTATATCATTCAAAGTACTGAATACAGTAAAAGCCTTGGATCATTTGGTTTTCAGCTGATGATGTACAACCTTGATTAAAACCTTAACATAAATATACAATTTTGTAAGGATGTTTAGGTCAATTCAATCCTACCCCTCTCTTAAGTCACTGATTAAGTCTATGATCAGCCTATGAAAAGTAAGTAGAACTTGTGAAAAGGGAGGTGAGGTGTTGTGCTGATGAGTTGGAATAAAGTTCTAAGCTTCGATTCTGGAGCAAATCTAGTATTTATTAAAAAGAAAATTCTGTCTTCCTATGTAAATACCAGATACATTTCATCATGTACTAGCAAAAACAACATATTCTAATGAAGTGGCAAAACCACACATTTAGATATCATGGTTTTTTTTTGGTACCAAATGATGAAATATATCTGATATTAGCGCATGAAAAGAAATTATTTTCTATGTAATAGTAATTTTTTTTTATGTAGTACAAGACTTGGTAGATCACATCTATGTCATCATTATCATCATCATAACATCATCATTACCATCACCATATTCAGCAGCAGCAGCCTTGACATCATCACCAACATCGCCATCTCTACCAACACTAATTACAATGCAATCATCACCACAAATATCATTATCATCATTAACACGACCATAAACATCAATATTATCCTCAACATCCTCATCACGATCAGAGATTATCCAACTGCTAAATACTGGTCACTCAATGTCCTCATTATGATTAGAGATTATCCAACTGCTAAATACTGGTCACTCAATGTCTTCATCACGATCAGAGATTATCCAACTGCTAAATACTGGTCACTCAATGTCCTCATCATGATCAGAGATTATCCAACTGCTAAATACTGGTCACTCTATAACAGTGCTTCCCAACCTTTTTCCACTCCAAACCTAAATTGGATGCCAACAGGACCTCCTGACCCTCTGGCCTATAATACAATATTCTTCGCACCCCTACTAAAGAACCCCGCCCCCCAAACTCTGTTTAGGGTTGTAACTTGAGGTATGGAACCATTGCTGTAGTTAATCTAGATTAAATCAACCTACAAACAATGAACACCACATTTACCTTATCAAAGCCCTTTCAAATGTCAATCCATAAACAATGATGCAACTGATAAATGCCGGTAGGTGGGGGGGGAGGGGGCATTCTGTTTATCAAGATTCTAATGTACCATAGTTTGCTGTACATATAATTATCTGTTAATATGTTCATCAATACAGATATCAATGAATATCTAAATTGTACCTCTGTCTCTATGACTCATCTGGAAAAATGGGGTCCATACATTTATCTATAGCAGCCTAAGCAAGGACATGAGATAGTGAGGGAAAGAAAGTTTGATTAACATGGGGGGGGGTAGTGTTAGCAACTTTTGCTGATATATCTGAAAAATAATCATTAATATAATGAATTTTAATATCACTGGATGCCAGATTAAAAATGAACTATAAAGAAAAGTACTTAATAAACCACTAGATCCAAACATTAGTATGGCTGCACTAGTTAGTTCTTCACATTATGATAACTTCATTTAAAGTCATTTAAAAGACAACATTAAAACAAGACATCTTTAAATGGTATTTATTCCATACCATGTAGGTAGGTATATAACATTTTCATTAATCAATATTTCATTATCTTCTGAGAAAATATTTTTTCTCAAGAAACAGGACAATCTTGCAAAATATACAATTTCTCATTTAAATTTGAGGTACATGACACTTCAAATTTTGTGAACTGGTTGCCATTTTCAATGAGATACATCAAACTTTTTATTTTTGATCACTTTTCTAACTGAACCCTATTTAGCTTATTTTAAAAGAGAAAACTGAATCCACATTTGCCCCCATATTTTAAACAGATTCATTAAGCTATCCTGGTATGCTACAACAAGGAAATGGTGTATACTGAATTTTCACGTTTCACTTTATTAAAAATGAAAGAAGAAAAAGAAAAACAATATTATGAAAAATATATACTTACAATAGGTCTTCCATGTTGGCAATGACTGGCTGTCTCCACCTTCTGGAATTAAAGTAACATAGTCATGACAACCTTGTGAGTTACGGTTATAAGGCATTCTTTTTCACCACCATATATTCACACACATGGAATACTCAATGGTTGTTTGTAATATCCTTAATTTTGAATGAAGTGTAATAGCTTCCTGTTTAGATCAAAAGAAAATTAGCTTTCAAGCCCACTTCCTGATCAGTACTGTATACATGTTATATTGATAGTTATTCATTTTCTTGTGTCTCTATAATCAAAACAGAATTCTGATGCACATAGTTTTCCCCCACTTTTTAAAGTTCTTTATAATCTTGATTACAGAGCATATTTGACTTTGTTATCTGACCTGAAAATGAACAATCAGTTAACAAAGATCCGTTTCTCTTTAAACACGACAAAGAGGAGCTGCGTTTTCTATTATCTGTAATGACTGAATGTACACTGTGTATGTACTGTCACACCTCTGTCTTATTCATCCATCCCTGTAACTTAGAATAGGATCATCCCAACTATAGTACAGAAGATTAAGACTGATGGAGAGTCTAATATGAGGAAGAGAACTTGTATCAAATTACATATATTTACAGTACACTCAAAGCCTGTCTTTTCATGCTAGAGTATAATGTTCTACACAAAGGGAAACTTCCTGCTTCTGGATTATAAAAGTTCATTTATAGCTGTTATCTCATTACAAAAAAATATGAGCAATTTAAATGACGGAAACAATCCAGACTGCTACTTATGTGAAAAACAGATTCTGCATCAAAAAGTAGTTTTTATTGTACAGTAGAACCTGTCTTGAACGACCACCTCTTCTGCCAACAAATAATGGTCTCACAAGACAGGTTGTCTCTCATGACAGGTAATAATGCTATATAACCAATAAATATGTGCAAGGAGAACATGATCTCTTAAGACAGGTGGTCTTTCATTGCAGTGGTCTTCCAAGAAAGTTTTAACTGTATTTTGATACCCAATGATCAACTAAATTATCCCTGTCTGTCAACATGTCCATCCTTCCGGATACACATCAACTTTTGTGTTAAGATCAGTTTCTCAGGCTTTACTGCTCACAGTTGCACAAGTTTGTGTGTGGCTGTGTTTGATGAGTCCAGCAATAATAAACTGAAAAGAAAAGCTATATGACCTATTGACCTATATTTCTTGCATAAGTCACTTTTAGCATTTGAGACAGTTTCTGCTGGTGTACCGTATTCACAGTAATTCAGTTTTGTGAATGCATCTTGGTGCATGCAACATCATAACACAAAGGCAGATCACTGTGACTTTTATCTAATGACCAGTAAAGATTTAGGTCAGTTTCTGAGGCATTGCTGGCTGCCAAGTTGTGAATACATCTTGGTGCATGCAACATCACAATACAAAGGTAGATCACTGTGCAGAGTAGGCTGGTTATTTCAGCTCCAGCGATTCATCAACTACAATGTATACTGTCCTGTATTATTATATATAACCATGTTTAAACCTTCACCAAGCTCAAAAGTGCCATAGACATAGACTTGATGCTTAATGATGCACCAGCTTTGAGTCTACACTGTTTATTTTACTCATAATTTCAGCTGAAAAATACAAACCCAGATCTGCATGCATATTATATTATATGTACATCTGGGTTCACGTAGGTTGTTTGCACTTCATCTGTCTTATAGATGGGTAAACAGGATAACCCCCAGTACTTTTTAAACAATCCATATATTACATGTATTTCTCCCATGATCAGACCTGGCAGTGGGCCTAATAAATCTGCCAAATAGCAAGTGGTGGGCATATCCCCATGGCTGCCTCAAGGATGTAGAACATGTCAATGTACCCAATTGTATGTTGCAAGAGGTGACTAATAATGGCAACCTTTGTGCCATTATAGCCTACACACACACACACACACACACACACACACACACAAAGTTATCTGACAAAGAAATTTAATGATGTTTTAATATTAAGCATGGACTTACCATATGATAAATATGGTACCTCAATGCAAGATGTACTCGTGCCCTAATTTAATCCTTCAGAACTTGACCTAGTTTTAAGATTTCCCTAAAAACCAACAACAAAATATAGTCTGTGTTAGTTGGATTTAGTTTAACCCAAACACATCTTTCAAAAAGGTTTCACAATATCACCCTATTAAGGGAAAATATACAAAAAGAATAATTCTTATACATCCATAATTGACAGTCTTATATTATACCACTGAAAGAAAAGGAAACTGGAATGTAAATATGCAGTCAATCTTTGATTCATTAATTCTGAGTAAAACAGAAAGTCTTTGAAAGAAAAACTACTTGACATGCAAACAATATTCTTGTAAAAATTCTCATCTTAACGAGACATTGTCCACAAATTGTGTTCCTGTTTTTAACAAGTGTTGAGAACTTGCCACTTAAGTGTAGATGATGATAACAAATATATGGCAGAACATGCTGAGTCTGATCTATTAAGTTCACTAATTTCCTGAAATTAACTCAAGGCTTTTGGTTGCTTTGGAGCATGAACATCTCTATAAGCATCTGTTCTCTGCATTTGTGAAAACATTTCAAAACAGGTCGCCAAAAAATGGACAGCTAATCTGCCATATGTAAATATGTGCTCAGTATCCTGCAGTAATGATCTGAAATCATTTAAAAATTCTAATATTACACAATTCATGTTTCAATAATAAAATGAAAATACTGTTCTTCCAATAAATTGTGTTAATTATTCTCAAGGTTACTCCATAATCGAGGTAGACAGGAGCAAACTTCTAAACTTGGAATGGTGTCATACACTGAAAAGGTAACGTCTCATTAGAGCGCAAACCATTAGAGCTTATCACACTAGAGCACAAAAAATATTTTTGTCCTACAAGAGCTAATCGTATTAGGGCGCATCCAGTTAGAGCGCAAAGAACTAGTATCACTAGAGCGCGAACAATGAAAAACACATTTGTTAACTGTAACTTTATATTTATTTTAAATGGGTTGATTCAGAATGAAAAAAACACATTTGTTAACTGTAACTTTATATTTATTTTAAATGGGTTGATTCAGACTATGGCTAATACCAGTTATCAGTTCAATGGCATCAATGCTCCCATCGTTGTACATTATCGTCAGTCTCTGAATGCGTTTTTCAATGTCCAAATATTTCTTGCTTGGATGTACCACTTCTTGTCCTGCAGTGATTTGCAGTCATGTAACGGCGGAACTTGCCTGCTCATCATGAATTGCTGTAAGTAGACACCAGATGTTTGGATGATGTTTGTTGGCCAGACGATTAAAGCAGTTATGCCATCCCTCACAATGATTGTTCGTTCGTAGGTTGACCTGGTAAACATTCCACATTTGAATAGGAATGTTTACCATCGACTGTTGTTCGAAATATCCAAATAGAGGTGCCAAAACATGTGAAGCGGAGGAACAAAGCTGTTGAAAGATTGACCAGATAAGCAGTCTTGGTGCAAATCCCAAATCCATCAACTGCCTGACTTGTAACCGAACAGTATCATCCTGTGCATAAGTGTTCGCTAATCCAAGACTTTGCACCTGACGCCATACAGCCTGTGTGAGATGGAAATAACAACCTCATGGTCCCTAAATTACAGTTATCTTGACCAAGGATCAATCTATTACAGTATTGTGTTTGTGTTATATATGTATCTATATTGTTTTATTCATGAAATATCGTGTTTGTGCTAGGAATGGCCACTTTATATATTTTAATTTGCATTACATTTTTTATCTACTTGTTTATTTGTGTACAAAAAAGAATAAACTGGTGTAAGGTATAATAGTTGTAAAAAATTATGTGTATTGATGGTTCTCTGGTTTCTGTCTAGTAATTATTTTCTAACAGTGATGAGACTGCTGTTTTTGTACATATTATAATATAATATATATATAACATCAAACGTGATGACAATTCAATCTTGTTGAACTTAATTTTTTTCTCCGCACCCTATTGTGAATGAGCTCTTGTGAGATTTGTTTGCGCCCTAATGGGATTAGCCCTAATGAGAAAAAAAAATTCAGTGCCTCACTGAGCAGCACTCAAATGAGATGCACTCTAGTGAAAGCAAACAATTGAAAATACTGTACGCAAAAGCACATGTTCAATGCTCAAGTTAATTTCAACAATTTCAAGATGCAAATATGCCCAAACACCACATCTCACACAAAAATGGATTTTAAATACATGTAAAAAAAAAACACTGGGTTGCTAATTTTAAAATCCAACAGTAAGAAAAATATATGAATGAAGTCACTTCAAAATTCATATAGTTTTAGGAAACAAAGAAATACCCTTAGTCGCAGTAAATTCAGATCAACTTCAATGATTATTTAGTACATGGTTAACTTCATATTAAAGAGGGCTTGTCTTTTAAAAAAATGTTTCCATACTTTAATATTTTTATTTAATGTTGCAGATCATTTTCAAATCATTGCCTCTGTCATGCACAATGGCTGGAGTCCCACATGATCTTTTGAGTTTCTTTTATCCCCACTGCACAAAACATGTCTCTGACAAATCATGACTACTTTTATGATCTCTTAACATTTCTTTTATCCCATGTTTTCAATAATCTGCTGAGAATATGCTAAAATATTGGGAGGATTGTGAGGGATAAAAGACTACCAGACACCGTAAATTATGGCAACCTTTTATGATGGAAAAAATTCAGAAAAAGAAAAATCTAAGCCAAAACTTTTGGTTTTCATAAATATTGGTTTTTTAATAACTCATTCATAAAACATCCAATACATGTAGATTAGAAGAAAAAAAAAACAGTAATGTGTATGGTGATTTTGATTTACCAGTTTAGGTTTGGTTAAAATAAATTTGTCTATAATTAGAATAACCAAATACATAATATTTAATAATCCAGAAAGCTTAAGAGAACAGAAAGACAATCAACATCAATTATCTGTACAATCAATAGCTATTATTTCTGCAGCAACTATCAAAGAATCTGGTCAATGAACCTAATTTATTGGGAATGGGAAAAATTAATGCACATGTCAGAGGTGCTTAAATGGCCATGATTAGAAAAAGTGACCAACTTCAATAACTGAGATAAATCAAGCAGTCCACTCAGAAATTTGGCTTCATTTTTATAAAATTTTTGTTGGTGATTTTTTTCAAGCTATCATTATTATACAATATTTATCAAAGCTTTACCACCTAATTTTTCCAGTTTTTACTTGAGTAACTTTGCCAAGTTTAACTATAATTATTTATAAATATTTTTTTTATAAAAAAATTGAAATTGATGCTTTGTTTAAAATAAATACTTCCAATTACATGTTTCTTTTGTCATTTTATTCAATAATGGGACAAGTTTACAAAACAGCAATGTAATTAAAAATGAAGTGCATTTCTTACAGCTATTATACAAGTGAATTATGTACCTCAATAATTTAGGATGTCATCTTTTTCCAAGACGTAATCTCCTTGAGTCCAATAAATCAACCCCTCAGATCTGTGTTGATACTGATGTACAATATGTGGTTCTGATGTCACCTGTTCATTAAAATATGTAATTTTGCTGCATGCATATCTTTCTGGAACAATTTATCTTCATACACTTCATATGCTTAGTGGTAATTGGTAACAGCAATATCTAGTGTGAAATTCAAAATGGCCACATGACAGATGGTTGTGCTATTCTACATGGATTTCCAAGCCACCAAACATAGGATCTGCTCCAAAAACAGAATGTACAATACCCTTCAGCCAACAGTAGTTCCACAGCCACAAGAAATACAGGTAAGTGCATTAAATGTACACTGACATGTGCAGCCAAAATGCTCTGAAAATCTGTGCAGTTTTTAATAAATAGGCGATATCAGCCCCTAAAAAAAAATCAATATTGTCACAGGTGAGGGGCTCATTTATTGGCCAATAACTGTCACCAACAAAGATAGTCTTCCTCTTCTTTTTGATGAAAACTGCTTCATGATTTTTATTCCATCTGTGAATATTTATCATCTTGATCTTTATTATTTTCCAGTAATGTAGTTTCTGGCAGGTATTCTGGAAAACCTCATCCATTTTGATGTTAATACATGCTACCACAGAGTGGAGAATAATGTCAATAAAATATGGTTGATTCAAGCACCTCACATGCCCATTGCATAGAACTGTCATCTTTTCATAGACAATGATTACACCAGGAAAACATGGTGGGGTGGGAGTAGGGTATTCAGCAATAGTGACAAGTATTGCATAATGAAAATTAATTTTACTGTCCCCAAAACTACATTTTAATAGCAGCAATATGTGACCCATAGCTGCTGCATACATGTAGCTGAATATGTTGGTTACGTGTGTAAGATGATGTGTTAAAACTGATGAAAAACAGACCAATGGAATGTATTTGCCACTTTACTGAATGTTGGTATCTCTATACACCGCATGTTGTGCCACAACAATGGGTCCCAGGGGAAAAAGGAACTGAACTCTGTTATGCTAAAGAACAGAAGTAAAAGTATATGATTGCGAAAATGCTGCCTTCATGTCGTCCAAGGAAGAATGATTAAAACTGGCCTACAAGTCATATAAGCAAGTTCTAATTCCAATAAATGACTTAAATGATACCTTTCAAATTAAATCTAAATATAACAGTAACTACTTCAGCAGACTGAAAATATAATTACAGAAATAAGAATAGGAATAAATAATTGGTAACTTCTTCCTCCTTAGATACATCCCCACAATTACTCTATATCACAATACATCCCTACTTGATTTATGTCATAATACATTTTCCCACAAAATGTACAGATTTTGTAATCCATTTTTGTGAATCAACATACTTTTCTGCACTCAGTTAAAAAGTTTCTACTGATACTGAAGTGTCCTGTAGAAGTCAAACATACTTAAATAACAATAATTATTATTATAGCATATCGAAGATTTAACAATATTTCCAAATCCTTGATTAGATGGATGATATATTTGCATCATCACCAATTTAATTTAAACACCATTACAATACAAAAGGGCATAGTTTATTTGCCAATCAATTACTGGTACTTACATACAGACACTGTAGAGCATGGTTTCTTTGAAGTATATCAGCAGGGCAGCAGATTTAGATCTAGATTTTTGTTGTAACTTTAACAACTTTTCAGTCACATTCATACAACATAAGTAATTTTAATTAAAGACACTTGCGCCCACCACGAAGGACATGCACATCTGTATTGATATAATGTCTCCAGTGTGCCAGTTTATAGTTATGTCTAATGTCTAGCACTGGGGCATCAAGCCCCAGACATGTAGCATCTGGTCTCACCCAGTCAACTTATCCTGAGACAATTTAAATGCCAAGGATTAACTTGTTAATTAGTCACACTGACTTCTTTCCTGTTTACTAATAAGTCTAGCCTTTAACCAATGTGCAGATTGGTCACAGCTGATCAGAATAAGAAATGGCAATGTATCACTGACCATTAACCATCTATAATTTAAATGATGATGACCATTACCCTTTTGACCCCAAAACTGATAGGTTTCCTCCTTACCCTGTGCAAGCCTCAATAAAGCTTTGTTCAGGACTGCATGTAGAACTAGTGTTACTGTGATGATACTGTTAATTTCTATTCATTCCTAAATAGTGGGCCTGAATTTAGCATTTTGACCCTAAAATCAACAGGTTTCTTCCTTACCCCAAGTGCAAGTCATACACAAAGATGCCTAGCTTTTTCACTGGAGAAATTTAATTGAGGTGTGTTTGTGTGTGATTTGGATTTTTAACATAGCTTTAACAATTTTTCAAGGTTTAGTTGAGGTATATGATGTAGAACTAATTTTATTGTGTAGAAACCACTTGAATAATTTTCAAACAAATCACTCTGACCTTGAACCTTTCCACTCCAAAATCATGGGAGCTCACTTTTAAATATTGGTACATGAACTGTTTGTGAAGGAAGCACAAAGCATAAGTAGTACTTCACGTGATTATCTCTAAGCCTCACATTTGGCAGAAAACTTGCAAACTTAAATATTTAGGGTCAAAGGTCAAACCTGTTGAAATTGCTTGTAAAATATACTTGTTCCTGTATGTTTGGGTATGTAGTTTAATTCAACATAAAATTACAAGGCAAACATGTGCTATGAACTATGAGTTCAGAGTTCACCTAGATCTTTATCTGCATGTGGTCAGATGATTAATTCTTAATTACACAAGTATAGTAATGCAAGACAATTAAAACAATACTAAAGCAACCACAATGGCTTGCCATATCAATTTTCCTCCCACTTTTCTGCATGATTCAGTGACCCCTCCCACCCAAACAAACACTCACACACCAACCTGGTATTCGGGTAGAATTCAGAGGCTGCAATGGTTGTTTAAACACTAAGATTGCGCAAAGTTGACATGATGGCATCCATTCAGTTTCCATTCAAAAGCAGCTAAGAATAAATGACTTAAATTTTCTGTTGATTTAGGTCAGAGTATCTGCCCTTGGTGGGCATTTTCCTGCAGATACTCTGATCTAAATCAACAGAAAAGGCATCAGTCATCTAAGTGCGCAATTGAGTTTGTTAGGAAATGTCAAACACAGGACAGAAACTGCTGGTCACCCATGCTAAAGGAATGCCACTTGTACAAGAGTAACTCCAAAACATTATTAATTCTGTGTACAGTGTATATTAGCTGAAGACTGCCACATTATTTTACTTGTTTTTTCATTGTATATTTGCCAGTTTGGTTTTATTTCTAATATGAAAAAGTATGCTTTGCTACCTCCATGTTCAAGCTAAGAAATGTTTTAACTGGGGACATGTGGGGAACTTGTAATACAAGAGGCACTCTTGTTGAAGGAAAGGGCAGTTTTGTAAGAAAGGGCACATTTTACCACTAAAAATGACTTGTGAATAATGAAATTTAAAACATAATCATTTGGGAACCTGGAAGTATAAAAAAAGAAAGACACTCATCAGTTTGTACTACATTAAATGAAATGACAGATTACTGGAATAAATACAAACCAATACAGGTTAAAGAAGGTATTTTAGTGTTATGGTGAGAGGCATAGGGGAAAGCTCTTGGATTATTTACATATTTTGTAAATCGGAGTATTGACATATTTTGTACATTGGAGTTTTGATCAGATGTAGAATTGCCTCCCCTTTTACCTATGGCAACATAACTACAATGTTTACTTAATTTGGTTCAGGTATCACAACACTTACTGAGCCAGTCTGCTGTTGCATCCTACTGTAATTCATAAGAAAATCATTACAACATTTTTCCCGGAAATGAGTAAAGTAGCAAAGAATGTTACTTCTAGTCACTAGAAAGCAGCATTAAATCCTAAACAGAAAATAAAATGTTTACTGAGCTCAGCCTCTTGGTCTTTACCTCTTGCAAAGCAAACAAAGCAAACAGGTGTGATTCATCACAAAAGCTCCAGCTATTTCTTTCAAATACAACAGAAGCTATGTTGATTTGGGGATATGTTATGTTCATGATTGTGTCAAATATAAGTAAGATAATTTTGATGCATCTAATCCAATGTCTTTCATTAACATGTGGATTATAATAAAGGAACCATCCAGTAATAAATTTTGTGATATCATGAATAGCATCAAGGTTAAAATCCACTGTCTTATGAATTAAGCATTCTAAATGCATTCATAGCTATTTTTTAATGTATTATATAAAATTTTTTAAAAATCACTTATTTGGGACATATGTGAATGATCCCAAGTGAAAAATATATGTGAAACACATACTAATGTTCATTCCACACAGGATCACAACTGTAATCCTATCTGTAACTCAGTGAAATTTCAGGTCAGCATCATTAAATGTAGCTGAAAGTACCTAATTCATTTTAAACATTTCCTGTGAAAAGAATTAGGTACTTCATCTACATTTAATGATGCTTACCTGAAAATTTACTTAGAGGTAGCATAAAGTTTGTGATGCTGTGTTGAATGAACTATAGATTTCTTTCTACCATACACACTAATGTATTATATAGTTCTATTGCATCAATTTTTTTCAAGCTTTATTTGGATTTAAATTATAAAATATATCATATACAAATGTATATGTATATTTTATTTGTTTTTAAATAATCATATATACACTGCTGAATATACATGATCAAAAATTTTGATTTAAAGGTTTTTCAGACATTTTAACCCCAACTTCCCCATAATAAAGAAATACACAAGACAAACAAAAAAAACACTTTAGTAATAGAATTTTAACTCTACACTAGGTACTTAAAAGTCTTGCGCACAAGGGATTGGGAGTTATGTCTATTTATAATTTGTAATTAAGGAATGCCGATCTTACTGAGCTGCTGTGAGATGAGGGATCATTAGGTCTGTAAAGGAGTCTCTGAATACTATTTAAACCATTATCAAATTGGTAACCAAACGAATGGGGAATTACAAAACAAATATTAACAATAGTATCCTGATTTACATCCACAACCATGTCATGACTTTACGGAAAGAAATACACTTAACCCACCTAATTTAAGGGTAGATAAATATATAACATTCAAATTTTTTATCCTTTTGGTGCCAGTCAGTCATTCAACAAGAACACAGGGAAAAAACAAATGCAAACAACATTTTTGCAAGCATAAAATCAACACTATAAGGGACATTAATGTGGCTGAAGCGACATCAAGGGCAAAGTTCATTCCAAAAACAATTGTGCAATGTTGAGGCAAACTATGCTCTCCATGAGGTGTATCAAGGATACATCTGACTATACACAGAGGTATCACTAGGATTTTAAAACTAGGAGTCCAGGACTCCCATTTTTGTAAAAATAGGAGTCCCACCAGCAAAAGTTGCAGTCCCCTCCCAGAAAACTATGTAAATTAAAAGAACTATTGGTTGCCACTGAGTCTAATTTCTACATTCTTTAGAACACTGACATAGCTCTTGTTTGTTGTGGTGTGATGGTTTGTTATGAAAACACTGTGGTAGGTGTGTTATGGTTGGGGTGAGGTGCTCCCAATATTTGATTTTAATTATTATAGAAGTCCCACCCTGGTTTGATTTTGACTGGAAGTTAAATCAGTGAAAGATAGATGTAAAGCTCTGAGCCCCCAGTAAGCAATGCCAACAGTTAAATGATTGAATATACAAAAAAGTGAAACTCAACAAATAACACTTTAATAACAATTCAATAGTCCAGTGCATCAAATTTCCCAAGTACTCTCCTTCTGCTTGACCCTGTGATAGCCAATTGCATCATTTGATTTATTAGTGTGAGATAGTTTTCCACCTGTCCTTGTATTCTACTCATCTGTGCATTTTCTCTCCTATTCCTCCAATTCCTTATCCTTTTCCTCCCAACTTTCCCCAAATTCCTTCTCCTACTCGACTTCTCTATACTCCTCCTCCACTTTCTTCTCCTCCTCCTTGACTCTCTCCACCAACTAGACTTGATCAGATGTAGAATTGCCTCCCCTTTTACCTATGGCAACATAACTAAATGTTTACTTAATTTGGTTCTGCTAGTCTCACCTCCGTCTCCCTTCTTAGAGACTCAGGACTCAACTGAACCAGAAGTTCTGTCCCCCCGAAAAGCTTCCTTTATGAAGCTTTGTCTTTCCTTAGAATCTCCCAAGTTTTACCACCAAATTATGAGTGGCTTCCTCGGAGTAACCCTATAATGCTTAGCAATCTGTCCAGGCATAACTAAATTTTTGTTTGCTAGTTAGAAGTTATAATTCAGATCGAAACTGTCATCACACCCTCTATCTCAATTCTGATTGGGTGTCAGTGTGACCTGATCCAATCAAACTTAGCAGACAATATCCTTATCGCTGTCTGTCCATGTGGGGATGGATTTAGAACACACCCCCATTCCCCCTCGTGGGTTCATATGATCTTAGGACTAAGCTGTAACACATAGGTAGGAAGTCGTGCGATTTAACGCCTGTGCCAATTCAAGATGCAGGGTCTTCTCTCTGGTCAATGTAACCTTGTACAAGAGATTAACTCTGGTCTGTGGCAATGTTTAGACATCAAACCATGGCTTGTAATAATACCTTAGTTTATACATGACTTACTAACTGGGGCTGAGCAAACGTGACATTTGTCCATAAAAGTGAGTCAGAATTTTGACAATCCAAGGAAGGTCTTATTCAAAGCACTAAGCTAGGCATCACACACTTCTTACACTTACTGTCCCATCTATCAGTTCTAACAACTTTAGTACTCTCCTGAATATCATTACTATCTTTGTCAGTTTGCCATTGAACACCAAAATACTCATTCAAATCTAAGTCTTAACATATCTTGATTCTGAGGACACGATCACTGCTTATTCTGCTACACTCAGAAATGAACATAATAATGAAAGCTAAAGTTGTTTATTTGATGTACTGTTATCAATGACCACATGTACATCTCTGCCTCTGAATTCAAGCACTGGAAATATTACTATATTTTCCAACCCAGCTGCCAGTCAAAACATTTGATCTTGCCACCCAGCTATTGCAGCATGTTCTTTTGATGTACTCTTATAATGGTGACATTGGGGGGGGGGGCTTTCAGCCACTAAATTCTGTCATAGTAAATATTAGCACAGCTAATTGATCAACAATTTTCCAATACAGCATGTGGCTCAAGCATGACTGGCAAGCCTTTGAATTTTGCCGCCCACCTATTACATGCATACGGAGGACTCCCACCTAATTGATTTTCTGCGCCCCCAATAAAAAACGAGGTTCAAATACGCGTGATTAAACATTTCAGAGACCTCTGATACAGATCAGACCAAATACTTTTCTGATATATGACATTACAAATTTTTATTTTCTTCTGATTATCATTAAGATGTTGATAATAAAAAACACAAAAACATTACATAATTTATATGACCTAGTAATTTATTACAAGCAAATAATAATAATAATAATACTTACGAGGATACACCATATTGCAGTATCGTGGTTTAGGAACAGGTTTCTCTCTAATAGACATTCTGTGAGGCATCTGCTTTCATTTTGCCATCACATAAGCATTGTTGTTTATTGTCCATGTACAAGCATAAAAATATAAACTCCAGTTTAGATGATCTTCTCAAGGGAAATAGCAGATGAGAACAAATCTTTCAAGCCGCTCTTGTAAACAGAGGTTAACTGGTTATACTGAACTTGCAGAAAGATCTCAAAGTTCTCTGCTGCAAAAGAAAATGAATCATGTCTTTTAGGTCTTATATATTTGTTTCGCAGTAACTACAAATTAAATCGCCATCACAGAAAAGAAAGGAAAATAAAATCATTTAAGGAACACAGATATACTGCCATGATGATCTGCGATATACTTTCGAGTAAATCAAGTACTGAACAACCATTTATTTCAAAAAATTAACCATTAATCTTAAATAATCTCTTCTGAGAAACTATTTTTCAAGTATAGCAGTGGCAACTTTGATAACTGTGAAATCTGCCTTCTGTTGAACCATTACTTGTTTCCCCGTGTTTTTGGATTGTTTGCACAAAGACAATGAGGAAAACCAAGTCAAGGAAATGGTATTTATGACATTCTCATCACAAAAACAAATTATAGATTTCTATTTTAGGTAATTTCTCAGCTTTGAAAATTTGAGACAGTATTTTCAAGTTACTTTTTTTCTCTGTTTTGGGTTAAAGAACTTTTATCATATTACATGTATATGGTACTTGTAGAAATGTGGATCCTGCTTCTGCAATCTTAAGCCCCAGTCTGCTCCATAAAATCACTTAAAAAACCCACAAGTTTGGTCCTTTTTTTAATTATTAACTCTTTCATTAACTATCTTTTACTATGCAATATAGTCATGCCACCAGTAATTTAAATCGTTTATTTCCTGAATGGCAGCATAACAATGGCTCAGTGTAGACAAAAGAGATATACCTAAGTTTATCAATGCCAATAACTATTTACAATCTTCCAATGTTCTGAAATAATGTTAAAACCTTTTTTCACATTATGATATTAGATATGATTAATGGTGCAAATTTTTATAGACATTTTATCGCAGCACATTTTGACATGGCCAGTATGACAAGTTACCACTAATATTAATGTATAGGCTAGGCTTGCAATATATTGCTGCCTGTGAAAGATGGGATAAGCTCTGTATGTGGCATGATTGGATTTTAATTAGGACCCGCCAGGATAATGGTCTGACAGAGATGTTAATGTAAGGTTATGTGGCGAAAATGACAAAGTAGAGATAAGCCAGATAAAATATTTAGGAGATCTTGGGCCATTTCAAATAGGTGTCATAAAATGATGTTTTCCAAAATAGTTAAATTAATTAAGGCCAACTAGAGAGAATTATTCTGACTTCGATGGGAGCATTAAAAAGTTTGGTGGTTTGAGAAGTTAATCCTGATTGTCTAAGTTAAACGAAAGGCATGTGTTTCCCAGATAAAATTCAAATTAAATACAGTAGTTTCTCGAGTGACAGTAGTCAGTCCCACTTTTTCTGTGGAAGGGGAAGCTGGCTTTGAGATTAGTAAAAGTACTGTTCTTCTTAACATTTTCGAAGGGTTGAGGTCTGGAAGAAGTTGAGAGACAATGAGAGTCGGCTGACAAAAAGAACGAGACTTAAAGGGCACAAAGGTATTGCATCAATCACATACAATATGGTCATTGATGTAAGTTTGCAATTATTTGTTCAATTTATTCATTTTACAATCATACTTCAATTTACCATGAGTTTGGAAGCTAAGGGTTTGCATGCATGTCTCATATGCTATATGCCACAAGCTCCATATAAAATTTGTTTGATATGATATAAGCTTGTTCGAATCACCGCATTCAGATGTAATAGAAATCATGTACTGTAGGAGTTTCATGCATGACTCTGATATGACTTGTTAGAATTAATTTATCTGTCTAAAATAATTTGTAGCTTGTATGAAAAGAATTGATTTTACTATGTCTATGTCAATGAATCACTTGTTAGCAAGTAATGAAGTTAGGAAAAGACCATTAATTCACTTGTGTAATTAGATTGTGAATTCTCTTAACCAAGAAAATCAGTGTGTGCTGACTGACATAACTCTGCAAGTAATTTACAGCCCCCAGTGTGATGTAATAGTTATCTGAAAGGCCTAATTATGTCATGGCTCCAGTTAGGAATGCTAGTAGCTGCTAAAGAGACATTAATTTGATGATAATAGGTTGTGTGTGTGTATCAGGATGCAAACTTAGCACACTAGCTTAGTCTTGCTGAGTTACAATGAGACAGCATCTGACATAACAAGAGTAGGAATATTACTCAATTCCAGAAAGAAAGAAAAAAACTGACAAAAATTTAGGTTGAGTTTTTATTTATTTTAAGGAAAAAATAGCTCCATACATGTGCTACAGTGAGTAGGAATATAAACTACACCATGTTACGGTTGATGACCCGGAGAGGTTGAAGAAAGAGAGAAGGAAAAGAAATAAGGCAAAGGTGACCTGTCACATAGCATTTTGCTACAACTGGAAGCAACCAGGTTATGCTGACATGCTGGCTATTTCAGTTCTATCATTCCCTTGATTGTATGATGAAATTTATTTTAACATTATAGCATGATGGCTAATTGTATTTCGCGTACATTTTTTAATTTTATTTCTAAGCTTAAGTGTATAATTTAAATTGTCATGTTCAATTTTAGTTTGTTTATACAACTGATAAAAGTGGTATATTTTACATAAAGGGCTCATTTTGTTCTATTCTGTATCTTTGCTCTGATCTCAGTTTTTCCTGTTAATTACTTGATCTGGGCAATAACACCTCCTAGACATAATAATCAAATTGCAAGATTATAACATAACACTTAAACCCTAACAATATGAAATACTTTCATCAATTCTGGGGGCTTTTAATCTAATATCACCCTTTAGAGCTACCATGCAACAATCTTATGCCATCCATAGCAATAACACTGTGACACCATCCCTATCATGAAGGGGCTGGGTGGCTTGCCTTTAAAGATCACTCACATCTCACCTCTTGCCCATGCGAATTCAAGTTTTTGCTCAGCCACTGTGGATATTTGCACAAGCTTGCCAGAAGCTTCCTGTGGATCTGTGGTTCTTTATGGCATCTTCCCGGGTTCTTTCCTCCACCAAATATTATAATGGCTGTCATGTATAGCCCATCATGCTCTAAAAAATGGTTTTTAATGCGCAAAACTACAATCCTATCATGAAATCCCTAATACTGTATTTACATTTAGAGAGTAGCTGTAGTTGTAGGGTTTAACGCCATTTTTCGGCACATGACAGGCTATACATGGCGGCCAGTATTAATGGTGGAGGAAGAACCCAGGAAATCCCCGGAAAGAACCACCGACCCTCGAGAAGCTACTGGCAAGCTTTCTCACATACTCACATTGGCCGAATCCGAGACTCGATCCTACGCAGACAGAGTTGAGATGGCAGTGATCCGTAACGGAGAGCGCTTTAGACCACTCGGCCACTCTGGGCCCCACATTTAGAGAGAGAAGAATGGTTTGGAAATCCATAGGAATGAAAAACTTCAAATCTTTGATCCAACTGTCAGTGATATTGTGCATTTACACTTTATCTGATCTAGTATGTATATGAATCCTTTTTTTAGGCCTGAGGGTGGTATGTATATGAATCTTTTTTTAGGCCTGAGGGTGTGATATCATGAAAAACAATCATTGTATCTTGCATGATGTTTTTTTCTTCTCTCTATTAATAATACGAATTAACTATTGTAAAGTGTAAATAATAAATACCTATCAACAATTGTTGAAAACTGACATGGCAAGTTGTAATTTCAACAAACAGCTTGATAGTTTGTCATTTACCCAGTTTTCAATGTTCTTATTTGCGTTAAATGTCCATCAAGTGGCATGTGTGTGATTTGGATTTTTAAAGTAGCTTTAAACAATTTTCAGTCAATTCACTATGATATTTGCAGTGTGATAGTTTATAGTGATGTCTAGCACTAGGGCATCAAGCCGCTGACATGTAGCATGATATCCCACCCAGTCACATTATCCTGACACCAGGCCGACCAGTCCTAACATTAAGCTCATAATGTTGAACACCAAGTGAGACAGCTGTTAGTACCATTTTTGTAAGTCTTTGGTATGACATGGCTGGGGATCAAACCCATGACCTCCTGCATCCGAGGTGGATGCTCTAACCATTAGGTGTCCATCAACTGGAGGAAACCTTCTGGAGAACCCCACAGATGACCATTGACATTGCAGGGCCTATTCCTAGAACTGAACATTTAGATAGGAAATCACCCTCCCCCCAAACATCCATACTCCTTGTAGTTTTCTAAATACTGAGGAAATTTAGCAAAGAAAACAAAATATGACTTACAAAAATGATGCATGTTTTTCAGCATTTAACTTAAGTTTTGGTGCAGTGGTTAAGAATGTGGCATGAATCCCACAATTACGCATTCTGTAACAGACCCTGAAAACCAGAAGCTCAACAATTTCCCTCTTCATAAGATGATTAGTACATAGAACTGAACTATGAACAGAATATACATCAAGCAAGCACATTACCATGTTCTATGCATACAAAATCTTAAGAATTAGTTACTCATCACAATGACAGAAATACCAATACCATGAATTTTCTTGTAGACAATACACTGATAAACACCAATAATAAACTTAAACCAGCCCTTACTTGGCAAAATTTTATGAAAACATACATTCGGGAAAAGACATTTAATTAGGCCAAAGAACATTCTGGTTGGCTGACCATACCTGTTTTCCCCTTCCGAATCTAGCCCTTCCCCCTACAAATGTAAATATATGTATAATCAAATTCTATAAAATGACACCAGTAACTGAAATAGTACTGAATGCCTACATGACCTGTATGACTTGTACTATAGCTGGCCTCATCTAAGACTGTCTACATTACTTACAACTAAGTTAGTTCAATGTATTTCCTGGACAGATATAATGAAATTGGAAGGAATATTGATTAAGAAGAAGCAAAACAAACTGGACTGCCTTTAAAGAGGATTATATAATTGAATTTATTTGAATTCATATGACAATATCTGAAATTAATTACTTCAGGCTATCATCAACATTTGGTTTGTTGTCGAATATAATATTTATTTAAGGCTGGCATGATTTTTCTTATGTATCCATTTTTAAATGGCCAAATGAATAAAACCTGAACAAGTTTCATTTAACTCTTAAGTTTTTTTTTATTAAAAAAAACAACAAAAAACGCTGGATGATAAGCACTGTAAGTAGATTTATTTTACTTCGCTTGGAGAACACAGTTTATGTATCCACCGGATCTGCAACGCCCCCTTATATAAAAAGCCTTCCTGTCCCCGGAAAACTACAGCAAAACAAAAAAAAAAGAACCTCCAAAACCACAAGCTTTAAGTTGTGCGCTATATACAGTACTAGGACTTTCGACACAACTCGAAATGCTGAAACCCTAAGAATAACGAGTATCATGCATATTCGTCGTTTTGTGTGTGTGTGTGTGTGTGTTTTGGTTTTTTTTTTAAACCAGGTCTTTACTTGCTGCAGTCAGACAGTGCAGACAGGCCGTGTGGAACACGTATTAAAGTATTTATATCAAACAGATACATTTGACCTACTGTATGCCGAAATAGAAGTTAAGCCACAAATTTAAGCAACCTCTATTTTCTGTAACACATCAATAAGTAAAGAGAACAATGATTGAAAACCCTGCTTAAAAAAGAAATCTCACCATTTTATACATGATTCTTGCAAAAGACAATGAAACTGATATCACTTTTGATTCCAGATTAGTCATTGATTCTGTTCGTACAACGATCAAAAGGAAAATGTTCCGATTATACGTCGCAAGGGAAGTAACTCCAAAATGTAATATCAATCGGCATTTTTTTAAGAGTGTGTGTGTGTTCTATACACATCATTGATGTTTTTGTTTGTATAACGTTTTGTGACCAACATTTTAAAATTGGGCGAGATTGTTGCAGCAGAGGTATTTCATCTTTTTCTTTAGAGCGGAATATCTCTTTTTGTCATCACTCTTAATCACTTTTACTGTTCATTTTTTTTTTTGGGGGGGAGGTGGTGTTTTTTCGCGTAAAAAAGAGGGATTTATATATAAATCGACAAAGATAAAAAAAACTAAACCAAATATATTGTTCCCGCCAAAATGACAGGAGCCAGACTTCTTATTAATAAATACGAACAAAATTTTCAAGACACGATATAACCTTGTATAGTAGTCGCACACCCTCTCGCTGTTTGCACCCCTCGGCACATTTTAATAAAAATGCGTCAAAATTTTCAAGACACGATATAACTTTGTATAGTAGTCGCACACCCTCTCGCTGTTTGCACCCCTCGGCACATTTTAATAAAAATGCGTCAAGGGTATACAAAAATGTACAGACCTTAGTCAAATTATTCTAAGCACTGTCAAGTTGTTGTCAATTCGACTCTGACGAGAGTTACTTTAGTAACACGGTAGCCAAATTTGCATGGGCGAGTCTATGTTTTCAAGCAACAGATGTGATGCTGTCCACGGTCTTTGATAATCTCAATAATTTCGTACATTTTGGAGTTTATATCTCTCTGAATACATGTAAACAGGAGTTCATCCTTTTTATTTGTTCAATTTGTTTTAGAAATGTTAAAACTAGACTCCGCAGATATTGGACTCAGCCGACACAGCATTCGCTGAAATTGACAGTTCTAGAACCCAGAAAAGGACAGTTAGCAGTCTGTCTGCTTGTTTGTTTACAGCGGAAGAACCCGGGAAAACCCTGGAAAGAACCACCAACCCACGAGAAGCTACTGGCAAGCTTCCACATACCCACATTAGCCAAATCCGATACTCGAACCCACGCAGACAGAGGTGAGATGGCAGTGATCCGTAATGAGAGCGCTTTAGACCACTTGGCCACTCGGGGCCCCTACGTTAGTAATGGTATACTATAGATAAGGTTATTTTGTGTTGTCACAAATTTTCATCGCATTGTACATGCATTGATAAAACGTCAGACATATAGGCCCTAAATACAAAGGCAGAAAATGAAATGGTCGGTCCTTCTTAACTTTAGTGTCTATATTAGTTCTAGACCAAAAAGTTGTTCTCCGCCTTTTTTTTTTCTTTTTGTTTTTCTTCTGAGATTTCTGGTGGCTGGTGGCGGAATTGTCAGTACGAAGGATATAAGTTCGAATGCTGGCTGATTCTGACAGGATAATCTGGATCATGACAGGATAGGACCTAATTACGGGCAGCTCTGGACAAAATGCCTATCTGATAATTAAGGACATGTGAAATATCTTATAAAAAAGGCAAATAATGGAGCACACTTATATTCCTGTTTTGCAAATATAGTTTATTATTAAAATAAATACGAGGTTCAAGACAAACAAAAAATCGCTTAATGTGGACTTAGGATATTGTATTGAATTAAATCATAAATTTTACAGGAACCCACTATTGTTTAGTATATATTTTGCAATTTACTATAAAGTACATAATACAATGTGTTACAAAGATATATATATATAGATATATATATATATATAGATATATATATATATATATATATATATATATATATATATATATATATATGTGTGTGTGTGTGTGTGTGTTTATATGGGTTTTGGTTTACTTTTCTAGGTCAAAGCCTTATACACTTCTGTAGTTTTGCACAATCGTATGCAATTATTTTCCCACTTTCCAGTCGCACATGCGCCTCCTTGTAGCCTTGGAGCGCACTTGCATGTAATGTGAGGCCATAGTCATGGGGTGAGGGGTGTAACGTTGCCTGTTTGGGTATTTATGTTAATATCGTAGTATGATATACGATTTAACATTTTTAAATAGATGGATATGTAGCTCCGAGCCCCCAGTCAGCATTGTCGACAATCTAATTGGATAAAATACAAAAAATAAAATGTGAGGCATAAGAATTTAATAACAAATCCAAATAATCAAACAACACAGTTAAACTTCCACAATTTCTCCACTTGGTCGACCTATCAAATCTGCCATTTCATCATCTGATATGCAACATGAGAGTGATTCCACCTGTCCCTGCTACTTTACTCATCTGTATTATTTCCTTTTCCTTGACTGGTACTCCAGCACCCATGCCGGTCCTCAACTACGTCTTTCACCCTTCCACTTCCTCCACTTCCGTTCTCCGGTCTGCATTCAAACTTCTGCCTCCATTATTCTATCCGGTCCTGTGACTTCTATAAAAATTCTTACTTCCTCACCTTTGAGTGACACGCAGTCCAACCCGAACAACTCCAACCAGCACCAAAAGCTTGTCTGTAAATAATAAGGGATGTATAGTCTAGTCTCTTTTACCACCTAGACAATCCCACACCCTCACACAACCTTTCATCAGCATATTGACGATTAAAATCATTAGGTCATGCATACACTCACATCGAAATATTCCATATACGCTTGTGCGATAAAATAAGGGTAGTAATACAACAATGATATTAACGACTCCTAATACATACATCAACAACTTCCGTGACATGAGTACACATTTTTCATTCCCGATTAGGTAACTAACAACATCACAGCAATCAGTCGCATTCCTTACCTTACAAATCATACAAGGTACACATAATGTTCAAATACAAATATGCAGATACTTCACAATATGTTCACAAAACCAACATGCCTAACTATGTATAGTTCACAGCTATGTATTCAAATTCAAAATTAAAACAAGTATAAGTTCTAACATAACTTTTTAATAAATGCGATAATTCAATACGATGCACACAGCAGCAAATTACAAAATTAATTCCGATCACAGGCTAACAATCTACATAATTCAATCTTGTATACTACTAATTTCTCTACATGTACGATAGGTAAATAACTCTAATACGTAGGTGAGATTAACTCTAATAAAGATAACTTCTAAATGCCAACACAATTCTAGTAATCAATTTCTACATACTACATATAAACTTACAACTCTCAGTTAGTAATGTTCAACAAATTCAGGCCAAGAATTCTCACCTTTAAGAAGCTTTTCAAGTCTAAATTCCCACTCACCCTTTTACGAATGCCGTGCATTCAGAGTATGCCTATTAAAAGTAACTCCCTAACTTACTAGACCTCTGCGTTGGTCAAAATCTTAGTGAGTACTGAAGTGATTGGTTCCTTCCTTCATAGACTTTGCTACTTGTGGTTTGCAGGTGGGGCATTCTTTTGTTGGTTCCTGCAGTTTTTGGTTCGCTGTTTTGGAGTTGTCTGTTTTGGTCTTCTTCCCTTTGTGTATTCCATTCATTAGTGTCATGCCCTTTCTGAGGTATGTTTTCTCATATGGTGAAGTAGTCTTCTTCTTAGCAGGTGATAGCATATGCCTGAGTTGGCTCTTTTGCTCTTCTTATGTTCCTGAGTTCTGGTGTGTCTTAAATACAAATTTCCTTGGATGAGCCTGGTATTTGGTGGATTACTTTTGCCTTGGTGTTGGTTTTGCACTTTGTTTTGGAGTTTTTTGTCTGTCCGTACTGGTTTTGGCCTTGTCGTAATGGTGGTATGTGAGACATTTGATTTGGTTCGTCATTCCTACCCTGGTTATTGGTGGTAGTGGGAGGGTTTCAGGCGTCTGTCATATAGCTTACCTGCTGGCTTTGGTGATCTTGGGGGTGATAGGTTGTTGGTGAGGGGGGTAATGGAGATAAGCATTGCGTAGGATAATTAATTGGTGATGGAATAGAAGGTGATGGCGGGTGTGAGTTGGACGTTGAATAAGGGGTGAGAGTATGTGGTTCAGTTAAGTGAGAAGGTCATGCTGGTGTTGACGGGTTTCCTGGTAAGTCTGGGCGTGTTTTAATCTCTCAAATTTTGTTTGGCGATCCGATATCTATGGTAAAAGGGGTGGATATTTATGGTGTCGCCCCTTTTTTGGTTGCAATTGAATAATAATTGAAAGCAATTTTGATGAGGTTTTTTCTACTTGGGAGACAAGTTTAGCATTTCCAGTGATGTTTGCTGGTGTACCCGAATTAGTCAGTCTTGGGCTGCATTAGCCAGACTGACGAATTTTTCGCTTTTTATTCATGAAGCACGGACATGAAGGAAAACATCATCTTACACCTAAATTCACAAGGTTCATATCTAACTAACTTTTTGAATTATAGAGATGTGCGCCCAACTGGGCATGTATCTCTGCTTTATTCCTACACGGTAGGATTATTAATTGCTCCTGAGGGACGGAAAGAGATCCACATCACCCAGGCTTTTATGTGTTCGAGGAACATTTATTAATTTTAGCCATCAGATTGTAGGACTATTAGAGTCCCTAACAACCTGAATGTAAGGCTATTACATGGGTGGGAATAGATCCAAGCACACTCATTGTTTCAGCAGCTATCTATTACAAGTGTATATGAGTGGGATTGGACCCAGCACACACTCATATGACTTGGTCTGCATTTTTCATGCACTGCACGAATGTGTTTTGATGTCAGGTCGAGGAAAGGGACGAGCGGGTGATCGGGTGGAGGCGAATTTCTTGGCACATGTCGGTACTCCTAAATTCCTGGGTATTGGTCCAAAATGTCGTCCTACACAATTTTGAAAATAACTCTGCGCTGTTTATTTGAGTTGGTTAGGAGAAGAACCTAGGGTGACAGCTGTTGGTTATTGATTTCGCAACCTTGTATGGCTGGCCCTGATGGTCTTGGGTTTGAGACCACCTTTGTTGGTATAAATTTGGGGTCTTATCGTTCCAATTTGTAATTTTTCGTTGTGCAGCCTTGTGCTGTGGGACCTGATGGTCTTTGGAGTTTTAGACCACCTTGTATGCACAAATTTGGGGTCTTATGTCCTAAAATTTTTTTTTATAGTGTCACCTTGTGTGACGGGCCCTGGAGGTCTGGGTTTGGGACCACCTTATACGTTCTAAATTTTTGGGCCTTCGTAGTATTCTTGATAGAGATATGGCTGTCCCCTAGGTTGAAGAGGTGGAGTTCTGAGAGGTGTTAGAATGTTAGCATAGAGACCGGATGTTGTTAAGAAAGATGTTATTTGTATATAAGTTAGAGGCAAGATGTTACTAGTGGGAGAGAGACGAGTATGAGATATTTATCCTCTGTTAACTTATATTTCTTAATTTATACGTCTGCTAGTAGGGGCTGTATAGTGAGGTTTCCTGTTGTATGTTACATTTATTTATAGTTTATTTTATGGTATCCAAGTTTTTATTGTTACCTATTGTTTAAAAGTGAATGTTTGAAATTAGAAGAGTCGTACGTTTTGGTTACCGCGGGTGACAAGGATGGGTCATAGGTGCAGGAGGTAATACCGGTAGTCATCCCCGCCACCACTTCCCCACCCAGTCACGTTATATGGGATATCCATTGGTACGACTTTCAGTTATATTTTAGAATGCTATTATTATATGATTCTATTGTGTAATTTTCTTTTGGTATCTTTGCGTATTTATTTAGTGAATTAATGTTTCCTGTTAGTATTGGTCAAAAATAGTGCTAGTTTGAATACTGCATTTATACTTATTTGTTATATTTTATTATGTAATCCTATGTTTTGTAAGAAGGATAGTATATTTTTATATGTAATGTTTAGGTTAGGACTGGATTTCATTATGATTTCTGGGTATGTGGCTGGGGATCCAATTTTATTTTGTTCTAATTGAAATGTTTCCCTTTCTTTATTCGGTGGCATACATTGAAAATGTGTGGTAGGTCTTCAGAGACCCGGCAGTGGTAGCAATTAGGGTTGTGAGGAAAGGGTCCTATGTATTGTCCGTAGCTGCTTGGTTTTGCCTGTGTTTAGTGTTTTGCCTGTGTTAATTACTTTTTGGTCTGCACCTTTGATTTTGGGGGGGTTTCCTGCTTCTGTTTACTTCATTGATAAAGTTGTATAGTTTCCTGCCTTTATTGTTTTCATTCCAGTTATCCTGCCATTTATTATTTATGAGTGTTGTTGTTAGGCTATACAGTTCGCTAATACTGTAATTTAGTTGTACATAATTGGGTTCGTTGAGGTTTTGCTTGGCTGTTAAGCCGGCTAAATCGTTTCCGAGTATGTTAATGTGGGATGATATCCCCATGAACTCTATTTGTTGTTTATTGTTATTTAGTTTTTCTTTAGCATTGAGTCGGTGTGCCCAAAGAAGTTTTCTCTAGATTTGGTGTTATTATTGATTATTGAGGAAATGATGCTGAGCGAGTCACTTATTATCACCGCCATGGGTATGTTGTTTTCCTCAATCCATCTGAGGGCCTCTATAATGGCCCAGAATTAAGCTGTGTATATAGAGCAGTGGTCATGTAGTCTTTGTCCTGTTTTAATGTTTACTTCTGGAATGACGTATGCGGCTGCTGTTCTAGGTGGATCTGTTATTTTGGAGACGTCTGTATAGATTTTGATAAAGTTTGGATATTTAGTGTTAAATTCTGCTCTTATAATAGAATTTAGCTGGTGTTCATGTTCATTTTTATTTCCATATTTGGTAATGGAGGTATTGATTGTTGGCCAGATGTTGTTCCATGGCTCTGTGTTATAGTTGTTGGTTATTTCCGCTTGGAAGTTTTCAATGGGGGAGTTGTCCTGTTAGTTGGTTTACTAATTTTCCTGCAGGAATAGTGTGTTTAAGTTTGGTGCTGAATGGTTTGTTACATTTATCTATAGCTATACGTGTGGGGTGGCTGTTAGGGTGCATTGTTAATCTGGCTGCATATCTTAGAGTAAGTTCTTGCCTTCTAAGATGGAGCGGCAGTTCTCCAGCTAGTATTTGAAGTTCCGTTAGCGAAGTTGATGTTAGTGCGCCAGTGCTTATAGTTAAAGCCTTCCTTTGTATGCTATTTAATTTATTTAGGTGTTGTTTAGGTGCTGAGTTATAAATTTGGCACCTGTAGTTTATTTTGGATCTAATTAGTGCTCTGCATAATGCTAGTAGGGTTTCTTGATTCGATCTCCAGTTGGTTCCTTTAAGATTTCTAAGTAAATTAAGGTCCTTGTTACACCTTTTGACTAATTCATCAATGTGATGCCCACATTTTAGATGCTCATCATAATACATACCCAGAAATCGTGCAACTTTAACAAATTGTTTTTCTTTATTTTGTATTGTTAGCTTGGGGTATTGTTGATTTAATTTACGTTTGGTGGTAAATAGTAATGCAACAGTTTTTTCATGAGATAGTTTGAAACCCAATATATCAGCCCATTTCCCTATATTATTTAAACTTCCATGAATTTCTTTAATTACTTTGTGGTTGGAGGGGTTTCCTGCTCTCCATAGTCCACTGTCATCCACAAATTGTGAAAGTTCAGTTAGGTTGGATGTCAAATTTTTGTCTAGATCGTTTATCATGATATTGAATAGAGTGGGGCTGAGTACACTCCCTTGTGGTGTACCATTTTCAAGGAGATGTAACTCAGAGAAAGTGTCACCAACTCTAGTTATTATTTTGTGGTCTGAGAGAAAGTTTTCAATTAAGTTGTACATTCGTCCTGTGATGGCGTAGTGATTTAATTTGGCTAATAAGCCTTTGGTCCAGATGATATCAAATGCTTTTTCAAGATGCTGCAGCTAAGTTCCTGTCTACTTTACGTTTAGAGTTAAATGCTAATTTTATTGCAGTTTCCAATCATATAAGCTGATCCGTAGTGGATCTTTTGCTTCTAAAACCGCATTGGTTTTCAGAGATTGTTGTTGTTGTGGGGTTTAACGACATTTTTCAGCACACAATAGGCTGTGCATGGCGGCCAGTATTAATGGTGGAGGAAGAACCTGGGAAAACCCCGAAGAAGAACCACCAACCCACGAGAAGCTACTGGCAAGCTTTCTCACATACCCACATTGGCCGAATCCTGGACTCGAACCCACGCAGACAGAGGTGAGATGACAGTGATCCGTAATGGAGAGCACTTTAGACCACTCGGCCACTCGGGGCCCCTTTTTCGGAGATTACATTGTTGCATTCTAGGTGATGTTTTAATCGATTGGTAATGATAGTTTCCGTGATCTTGCGGATGCTGTTCGTTAAGGAAATGGGTCTATATGAGCTGATATCATTGGGGTCTTTACCTTGTTTGGGAATAGGTTTGCGTTTTTCCATTTATGAGGTAGCTTTCCTAAGGTCCATATTTTGTTTAGTAATTTGATTGTTGATAGCTTGATGTTATTTGGTAGGTTTTTATACATAATGTATCTTATCTGGTCTTCCCCTGGGGATGTTTCCTTTTTGGATCTTAATGCTTGGTCCCATTCATAAGCTGTTATGTCCTTATTTAGGTTTGAGTCTTTTGGGCCAAGGTCACTGAATAGGTTTTTGTAAGTTTGTTCTACTTTACGCCTATGTTGTTAAAATGCTGGGGTGTGGTTTTTATTACTGCTTATGTCTGAGAAATATTTGCTAGTTGGTCAGCTTTTTCCTTGTTAGTATTGGCACCAGCAATATTAGGGGTGAGGTAATTGCTTTTCCTCCAATTGTTCTAATTTTGTCGCAGACTTGTTTGGTGCTGGTGGTTATATTATTGTTAGAGCAGTAGTTTTGCAAAGTTGTTTCTTCAGCCTGTTTGATTAGATTTTTAAGGTTTTTTTCCTGTGTTTACAGGTGATAAAATCACTAGAGTTTCCTGTTTGCCTAAATTTGTTAAGGCCTTGCCTTTTCTCTTTGAGTGCCTGTTTGCACTGATTGTTCCACGGTGGGACGGCTTGTTTGTTTGGGATACCACTAGTTTTGGGTATGCTGATGGAGGCTGCTTGAGTTATGGTATTAATTAGATTTTCATAATACCCCCCCCCACACACACACACACAGCTCGTGATGGGCATTGAAATCACCACAGATGACCATCTGATCCACTCGTTTACGGTTATTTATTTGCCTGTATGTAATTAGATTTGATACATTTGCATTGCCACCTGGGTCATAGGTGTTGAAAATTTGTATATTACCCCTCCCTGTGTGTATTATGAGGGACTGAATTTCTACTGCTAAATTGCTACCTGATGTTGATGTAATGGAAGTTGGGGTTACATTTGGTAAGTTGTTTATAATACAGATAGCTAATCCTCCCCCTTGCCCTTTATTTCTATTTTGGAAGTAGCCTGGGGCATAACCTTGGATTTTTGGTAATGATCTGATGTTGTTTGATAGTTTGGTTTCTTGAATGCAGATTATGTCAGGTTTGTGAGATACGTTTTGTAGTTTGATTCTTAGCTCATTTATGTTTCCTGACAATCCTCTTGCATTCCATTGCCATATTGTTATATTTTGATTAGTTGTACTATTCATAATTGTGGTGGTCGTTTAGTACTTAATTGGTTTAGGTGGAGGTTTATGTAATCTTGTTTAGGATTAGCTGAAGTTTGTTCATTTGATAGGAGTCTTCTTATTAAATCAGTTTTAATTTCCCTAATTAATTTTTATATTTCTAATTCTTGTACTGGTTTGGTGTTGGGGTTGGTGTTAATTTCTTCATTCCTTGGGGGTGTGGTTTGTGTGCTTTGGTTAATTTTGTGGTAGTTTTTGATTGGGCTATTAGGTTTTTGTTGGTTTTTGATTTGGTTTGGCTCTTTAATTGATTTGTTAGGGACCCTAATGTTATTTAGAGTTTTGTTTTTGAGTATTTCTTTTCTGGCAGCATGATATTGCATCTGTTTGGAGTTCATAAGGTGTATAGTTTGGTTTTCCTTTATGGCAAAATGACATTCAGGGGATTGGTGGTTGGTGGTGGCCCTTGCAATTGGTGCATTTGGGTATTTCCCTTTTACATTTGTCCCCCCCCCACATTGTTGACATGATTTAATAAATTTGCATTTGGAGGCAAAGTGACCCCAATGTTGACAATTGCTACAGAACATTGCCTTGTTTATAAATGGTTCCAGGCGATATCTTATCCCATAGGGGCCTAATCTTACTAGGGTGGATAGTGGGGCTTTGGATTCTAGGACGGCTGTTAGTTTCCTGTCTTTTACAGTTTTTTAGTTTGAATGCCCTATCTATGGGCGTACCACTTTCTTTAAGTCTGGTGGTTAGTGTTTGATTGTTTAAGCTTTTTTTTTTTTTTGTCCTTTTAGCTTAAGTATGGCTTTGAAGGTGGTTTGTTGTGTCCTGGGGGTGGGTGTGATTGAGTTAGTGTGTTTGGTTGGGATTTTATTTTCGGTTTGGTTTAGGTTTCCAGAGGTTGTTTTGATTGGTTGTGAGTTTTTCCTTGCCTTATGGTGTCTTTCTACAGTTATTTTGATTTTGTTGAGTGATTCTAATTCTGAGAATTTGGCCATTTGGCTTAGAGTGCTGCAGTCCACTATGATGTAATGTGTGTTTGTCCTAATGATGTTGAATTGTCCCGAATGCACCCTGAGGAGGGCCCCTGTTATGCTATTGGTAGAGAGATTTAGCAGTTGGTAAGAGTGACTTGAGGGGTGGGGTGTTTGGTTTGTTAATTAGGGGGATGGTAACAGATTTTTGGTTTACTTTGTTGGTGGAAGGTGGAGTGGTTTTATTATTTTGGGGGGGGGTCAGTGGTCGGTTTTTTGCTTGCTTGGTGGTGGGGGTGATTGTATGGTCCATTTGGGGGTTAGTTATTGTTACTGCTACCCCTTGAGATTTTTTGGGGTTTATGGGCCCTTTTCTTTTCCCCATCCCGTCCCATTTTTTGGGGATTGATTTAATTGTTGGGGTCGGAGAATTAGCTAGTTTGGATTGTGTTTTTTTTTTTCTTGTTTGGGCTGTATATTAATTGCTCCTCGGTTAGTGGTTTGGCCAGTCCCGGGATCTGGCTATTGTGATAAATGGTTTTGCTAACTTTATTTGACTGGGAAGGTTATGTCTTGTTATACCCATGGGCGCTATGGGAGTTTCGTTAGTAGCTGCCTGCGTATTACAGGGTTTTCTAGTGTTTATTGGATTAATCCTATTGTTGTTGTCTGGCCCTACTTTATGTTGGGTTTCAATGATTACTGAAATGGGTTTAGTAACTGCGATTGTGCCAGAACCATGTACTTGGGGGTGAGTGATTGATTTTCCCCTTATTTTGTTGTTTTGGGGTTTGTGGTTCCATGTTTTCCATTGGTATGGTTGAATCTAATTCCTCAAGGTTCAATTAAAGGATTTAAGTCGCCTACGCAACTAGTGCTTTCGCGACTGGTTAAGTCTCGAAGGTCGAGATTTTCAATTGATCGGGACTGTAGGAATGGAGCCACTACAGTCCCGCTTTTATGTGCGAATGTCGCACTTTTTAATTCATGAACATGTCTGGCCGAGAAGAGGAGGTAAGGGCCCGTGGTACGCGAAACGCCACAGGAAAGCTGTACGCCCAGAAACGGCAAAGCACATAAGATCAAATCAAGTCCAGTTGTACTAGTGGACGGAAATCTATTCCAATGGTGTGTAAGCCACTCGTGTAATTTTCCTAATCCTTTGAGTTGTGTAATTTCATTACTATTTTTAATTAAAGTTGGAATTTGGTATACATGGTGTACTTTTGATTTTCGGAAATGTTGTCAATCAGCTGGGTGTCAAGCACCCTATACATGTTTGGGTCACGCTGTGTTTACTTTCGGTTTTCATTTTTGATGATGGTATACGAAGATCTGAATTAGGGATGTGGGGATAAAGCTTGTTTCGAAAGAGGTCTTCAATAGCCGAAGGAAGAACCTCGTATAAATTGGCAATTTGAAAGTCAATGTCCATTTTCTTCTTTACTCCTTCTTCATTCTGTGATACCCTCTTTCTTTCTTCTTCATGCTGTTGTAGTGTTTTGCTGTTTTGCTAGAGTTTGCTGTTCTGTTTCGACTCGACTTTCATTGCCTTAGATCTTGATTTTGCAACTGGTCTTTTATCGCCACGATTCTTTGTTTAATAGCTATATTGAATTTGAAAGGTATGTTGTGCCCCTTTTTGTTGTATATATTAGTATGTTTGGTCTGAGTATCAGTGTTGGATTTACATGTCGTGTTAATAATTGGGGACTGTGTTGTTATTGTTTTTGTTTATTTAGTTCCGCATTGTGTGTGGGTGGGGGGGTGGCCTTTTGACATGGCTTAGGTCACCTTATGTCTTAAGATGGTTGGGGCCTATGAATTTTTTTAAAATATCCAACCACTCTTGTTGTCGTGTGTATCTGGGCGTGATGGCAGGGGTTTGCCACCTTTATAATATGTATACATAGTTATGAGAATATATGTGTTGTTTTTCTCAGACCATGATGGTTAGTATTGTGTTAGCTGCATGCCTACATGAGAGAAAAAAATAATAATATTTAAAAAACACACACACACACAACAACCATGGGCGTGCGCTTCAGCTAACAGTCTTACCTCCTCAAGGTTCATATGATCACCCCAAAAAGCATGTAACGCGCAGACCTAAAAGAAGCACTCACTCACTTTTTACTTCTTCTTCTCTTTGAATTAAAGTGATGTTCGCTCATATAGAGCATGTATCACTGTTTACTGTCACCACAGGTGACTTTTTAATTACACCTGGGGGAAGGAATAAGTGACACATCCCCCAGGCTTTTATGTACTCACAGAGTACTTTTTAATTTAAGCTGATAGGTTGTAGGACTATTAAGTCCTTAATAACCTAAATGTAAGTTGGATTTTGGGCGGGGGGGCACCAGACAAACGCACACACACACACCCACTTAACCAAAGAAAAAAGTGTTTTTTTATGTGTGTTTGTTATCTCCCTGATATGTTGTTTGTTTATAAGTTTATATAACAGAATTTCCTAGTGCGCTTCTTTGACCTTGGCTAGAGGTCTCCTACATCCCATCTGTGCTATTTATGTGTATGCTATATGTTTTGTATGCTGTAATATGTCTACATGTGGGGATAGCCTTCGATATCAAATTTTTTTCCCAGCTGTCCAATGATCCTTATTCTTGGATCCAATTGAAAGTTTTGCTTATTTTAATTTAATCATTTATTCCATTTATTTTTTTAATTTTGGCGAAGTAACGGTGAGGTAACATGTTTACGAAAAGAAAAATTCCTGATGTGTTGGTGTCTGCTATAACGTGTCGTTCTTCGTATATATTTACTTGATAGGGTCAGCTGTATTCGAGTGGGCTCCATATTTGCTTTATTTGTTATACTTCACCCAGCTCGGATTTGGCTGCCTCTATTTATTGGTTATTAGTTAGTTGCCAAATTTTCCAAAAGTTCTTTTAGTCCCTCAAAGGGGTATATTGTACAGTCAGGGAGCTGTACTAGGGTTAGTGTATAGAGATAGAGTAAGAGTATAGTTTTGATAGTTTGACCCATGAGGGTGTTTTCCAGACTCTTCCACGGGCCTGTTCACTTCGCGTAGCGCCATGTGACGTAGCCCCAAGGCGTCCTTGTTCCGTACTTTCCTCATGGATGGTCCCTTTCATTTTTGGATATGTATGGTTACGATCTCGATTGGAGGTGCAATGTACCTTTGGGTTATTATCTAGACAATAATCTCATTGCCTCCAACCTTTCTTGCTTTTTTACTTAGTCTCTTTTTATTTACCTATGACTATTACTTGGCCACATTCATCATTGTTGTTATAATATATTCAGAGATTGTATATAGCGTCTTTTTATTAAAATTTCCATCCAAGTATAGTATATTCTGTTTTTTTGTAAACGTCGTTTTTGCATATTTCGGCTATTGTCTTTATTCAATTTTCCTTGGATTTTGTACATTGTGTCATTGTGTGGAGTATACTAAAAGGCCCGTTTTTACACAGTGGACATTTTGGCGGTACTCTGACCATATGCCGTCTCACTGCAGCCTCGCCTGTCAACCATGCATCGTGCATGTATATGAAGCAGAGGCTTTGGATTTTTAGGGAGCCTAGTTTTGTCCAGTGCCCTCATACCCTTTTCCAGTTAACATGTATGTTATTATTTTCTACTTTACTTTTTATTTTCCCCGTGATATCTTCCCTTATCCAGTTGTATGTTAGTTTTTCTTCCATTTCCCATAAGTCTTTCCTATCTCTGTATTTTAGCACAAGTTCCTTGATATTTCTGAATTTCCGTGGTATTTCTAATTTCTTTGTCAGTTTGTTATTCTTATATATATATCTATTCTATTTCTTAATATGAAACCATACCAATAGATGTAAATCCCCTCCCATGGTGACTCGGGTTCTGCTTGTAGCCTTTTAAATCTGTTTAAAATATTAAATGCTTTAAGTAGTATGGGGCTAGGTAAGGCTAGCCACCCTTCCCCTGGCCCTTTAGAGAGTTTTTTTTTATGTAGTGCATCTTGAAATTCCAGATATATTCTATAATTTTATTATCTATTTTGTTTAGTGTAACATTGCTAATGTCCATAGATTTTAAGATGTAATTAATGTTGGAGTACATATATGCTTTTGCCACTTGGGCTCGTTCCATGAGGCATAACGGCGTTAGTGCCCAGATATTCACATTTTTTCCAATTTCGTCTTTCGTCTTTTTACAGTTTTCCTTTTCCTCATCTACACCAAAAAAGATACATAGTTCTTTAACTCTTTCTCTGATCAGGTGTGGGGGGTAGTTCTGAGTGGTTTCCCCGCCAGTTTCCAATTTTTAAAATTTCTGTTTTATCGTGGTTGATTTGGGATCCTGACGCTTTTCCAAATGTTTCAAATTCCTTGATTATGTGTTTAAAGGAACTTGGATCCCCTATAAAGTTAGTGCAATCATCAGCATGCTGTAGCATCTTTACCTCTTCTTTTGTATTTGGAACTTTTATACCTACTATGTCTTTGTTCAGTTTTATGCTTATACTTAGCATTTTTGATTGCTATTACGTATAATAGCATTGAAAGTGGGCAACCTTGCCTCACTGATCGTTTATCGTCAAATTTATCTGTCTTTGCTCCATTTACCTGTACCCTTGAGGTTATTTTATTATACAGGATTTTAGTCCATTTCCGGATGTTGCTCCCGAAACCAAATTTTTCTAGTACTTTTTGTATGTAGATATGTTCTAATCTGTCGAAAGCTTTTACTTGATCAGAAAGTACCATGGCAGCTTTTTGTCCACTTTCATTTATATAGTCTATAATTGTTTTTAGTCTATAATTGTTTTTATACTCAATATATTATTTTGTATATTTCTACCTTTGGGTGCACACCTCTGGTTGTTATTTATAATTGTTCCCATACTCTTCTTTATCCTTTCTGCTAATACCTTACTTAATATTTTATAATCCGTATTTAGGAGGGAGATGGGCCCTCAAATTTTTAAGTCTTTCCTATCCCCTTTCCCTTTATATATTAAGATAATAATCCCTTCCCTCAAAGTTTCTGTCATTGTTTTATGTCTGAGTAGTATATTGTTGTATAACCATTCTAGTATTGGCGAGAACTCACCATAGAATTTCATGAAGAAATCTGAGGTGAGGCCATCTCCACCTGGGGATTTTCCTTTACTAAATGATTTGATACTTTTAATTATTTCTTCTTGCGAGATGAAATCATCACATAAGTCTTTATGTTCTGTTGATATCATCTGGCATTTTATTTCTTGTAGATATTCCTCAATTGTACCATCTACAATATTTTATGTTGTATATAAATTACTATAGAAATATTTTATATGTTGTATAATTTCATTTTTTTCTGTAGTTCTCTTGTTTCCATTAGTTTTTAGGCTTTCTAGGGTTTTCTCTCCTCCTTTCCTTATTTCTTCTTGTTTATACAAGCTTTCTGTTTGTTTTTTTTTTGTATATTTGCGTATATTTCCCTGCTCTAATTTCTCTGCCCTTCCTTTTCTCTTCTATTATTTTATATAATCTGTTTTTAAGTTTTGTGCCTAAATCTACTGAATTACTTTTCTTTATTTGTAATTGAGTTGCTTCTTTATCCATTTGTAGTTTTTTACTTCTTTTTTTTTTTGAACATTGGATTGCCTATTTTTATGAATCTTTTTTTTAAAAAGATATCCCATTCCCTATTCCCATTCCCTAATTATGTCTCTGTTTCCGTTTTCCGTAAATGTTTTTATTTCCTTTTTTACTTCTTTTGTGAAGTCTGGATCTTCTAGTAACCTATTGTTTAACTTCCATCTTCCTTTACCCCAGTTACTTTTGTTTTTAATTTCTAGTCTCATATGAATAAGTTTATGGTCCAAAATTTTCAAGTCTGTGATCCCTGCTTCTCTATATATTGTTTCATTATAATTTGTACTTAAAAAATTTGTCTTTGTTTATTTTGTATTCAAAAGTGTGTTCTTTCATTGGCATATTTAAGCGTCTGTACATATCCGTAAATTTTTGTTTTATCATGAAATTTTCTATCTCTGGTTTAAATCTGATATCATTTGTTGTAAGATCCCCTTCACTATCTATGTTATCCCCAACCCAGTTAAAATCCCGACCTAATATAACATTTTTCATAGTATATTTTTCTAAATATTTTGTTAGTTTCCCTAAGAATTCTTGTTTATGGTACTTTTGTGCAGGCATATATAGATTTATAAAATGGATCTGTTCAATAACTAAATGTAATAGTCTACCTTTAAATAATTTCCCTTCATCTATCCTTTCCCAGTTTATTCCTTTTTGACTTTTAATTATTGTGGCTACTCCCCCTTTAATATCTTTCCCTTCATAGTCATTAGTTATTAAAATGGTTTTCACATGATACTTTTAATTCTTTAGTGAAACCATTATGTGTTTCTTGAATGAAAAGTACATCATAGTTCAAATCCTTTCCAAATTTTAACAGTTTATCCTTATTTATTCCATTTATATTTATTGACAAAACTTGAAAGTTGTTTCCTTCCATTTTTTGTCTGCTCCAGGTTGTCGTAGTAATGGTTATATATATTTTCTCTAAATTTGTTTTCAAAAGTTATTTATTATTTATTTTATATATTATTAGATGGGGGCACTGGTCCCCCCTCCCCAGCAGTGCTGTTGAGAGAGGTTTCTTCCCCCGTAGTAATGCTTTCTGTCTGGTTTGTTTCGTTAATTGTGTTTTCCGTTGTGTCTTCAGTCATTTCAGTGTCTTGTATGTCCTGTGCACTTTTGTCATCATTTTCCCTTTCCGTTTCCGTTCCAGATTTTCCATCCTCATCATTCTCTTCTTCATCATTTTCTTGTTCACTTTCCATCTCCGTTTCTAATTCACTTTCCTCTTTTCCTTCGTCTTCTCTCTTCTTCTTGAGTTGGGTGGGTTTTTTTATGGTTTCTTTTTTTTTCTTGGTCTGTATTTTGTGTGTTAATGTTAGCCCCCTTTTCGCCTTTCTCTTGGGGCGATTCGAAGCCAGAGCCCGCCTTCCTCTTTATCCTGTTTCTCCTCGGTAGCGGGGCGGATGCTAGGGCTTTAAAACCAGTTAGTTCCTTGTCTATTGATCATTCATTTTCTTCTTGTATCCCCTCCTCTGATAAGCCTTCAAATCTGTTCTTTAGCGTCAGTTTCTCTTCTTTGGCTGGGGTCTTTGTCCTCCCTGTTTTGTTTGGGCTTAGGATTTGTTCCCACTCAGGGGTGTTCTGTGTGTCTTGTCCAATCTCAGTCACATCAATTTCTGGTAATGAGTTTATTGTTTCTATTTCCTCATTTTGTTATTCTTTCCTGATTTGTTTAATCAGGGTTAGTATCTGATCTACTTCTTCTTGTTATTGTTGTTGGTCCATATTCTGGCTGTATGTTGGTGCGGCTACTCTACTTGAATACGAGGCTGTTAGTCGCTGCTGGCGCTATTGTTGGGCTGGGGCAGTCTCTTGGGCCATGTCCTGTTTGGTAACATCTTGGACATTTCCTATCATATTCGATCCCCTATACCAGCTCTTCAGCCTGAACCCGAGTACGTAAAAAAATATTGGGATTTTTTTTTGCATCGTCTTTGCTCACATATACCCTTCCGATCCCTGATTTTATGTGTGCAAAACCCCAGACGGTGGCCATTTTATTGGTTATGACCTTTGCGTGGAACTTTTTCTCAATTTTCTCTACTAATGCTTCATTTTCTACTTCTACTGGCAAACCCATTATGTGTACTTCAGTTGCCTTCAGTTCAATTTCTTGCACAAATGGTTCCGTTCATCTCACTGTCGCTGTTACTCCCTTAATGTCTGTGTCTCTACGTCCAGAAAAGGGTGTTGGGTGTTTGGGGTAGATTACATATTTGTTTATCCCCTCCCCCCCCCTCCCCATTTTGCAATCCACCTATTTTGCCTATGTCTAATCCTAAGGTATGGAGTGCCATAAGGATTTCTCCTTGTTTGGGCACTGTGGTTGCGTCGCCAAAATCCAGTGTCTGGCACCCCTCCGGGTGACACACTATCAACTTTCTTCCTTCCACTCTAGTGTGGAAATATTGTTTTAGTTTTGACCCTTTCGGCACAGCTCTAGCCGGCATTGTTTCTGTCTCAGCCGAGCCCATTTTAAATAGATGAACAAGATTCACAAAATCTAGGTCGCACACCACTATTATTAATTCTCAACGTAAAGCAATGTATATTTTCCTGGAAAAAGGCGGTCACACGTTACTGATTTTACTAGGAATGTATGTAATAAACACTTATAAACACAAGTACCTGCAATCCCTCAAGGGAAAGAAGGTCATTAAAGCAAAATTTCATACAAGTCCCAGCCGGGATACTAGCACACAAAAACATACAATGAAAAATGACAAAAGGTGAAAAGAAATGAAAATGAAAAGCTCTAGCTATTAGTATATTAATATTCTTACCAAGTGATTATTCTTTGAGAGTTCACTTTGTCCTTGCCATTTCAGACGATATAACAACAGACTGTACTTCTCAAGAAGGAGTATAAGAAATGTAAGGTTTGTGCCATGAGTGGGAATAGTACCGCACGCACTCATGATTTAAGTTGGATTGAAATGCCCCACGAATCAACCCAAGCAGTATGTGACGCCCGCTACGATTGGTCGGCAGCGATGACGTCACATTAGGACACCTGGTCTTGTGGCCGATGGAAATCGTTCCACATTCCGCCACGTGTACGATGTCCGAGCGAGGTAAAGGAGGAAAAGGTAATCGGAAAGCCAGCCATGGACGTTGTGCACTCCCAAAAACGCCAGCCCGTACTTATTTCAAATCTAGTCCAGTTTTACTAATGGACAACATAATATCAATAATGTATTAGCCACCTCTGCAATTAATCAAATCAATCAAGTCGAAAATTTCGAAAATTGATTCCGAACAAGTTAGAATTTAGTGTACATAGTGTACATTAGATATGCTAAATAAAAACCAATCAGTTATGTCAATATGACTTATAAAAGTTGAAATCACGCATGAGTAAAAAATGAGTACGAAAATTTTATCGGTGGTACCAAAAAACGGGTCAAATTAGGTAAATTATGTAAATAGATATTATCAAATGGGTTCTCGAGCCAAAGTGAGAACCAAGATTAATGGAACAGGCAACTGGAAGTAACTCGGCATTACATCTCTCGAGTTGAGAAATGTCGCAGCTTGTCCGGATGTGGTCTACGCTGGTATTCAGTATGGCGTGTCCTTCACTTGTGGGTTGCACGAAGTTCATGTGGCCTCTTCAAGCAAAGTCCGCCATCATTTCCCAGCCATGATATTATTTTCAGTCGCAGTCTTAATACTGCGCTAATAACGCCGTCTGTCCATATATAGTCACAGCTCTTTCGTCTGTTTAGACCCGACGAGGTAAGTAGGCAGGTTTCAGCGAGCGGATATGCACATGTATATTTGCCACGCTTCCTTTCGTTTCTGTTTTGATGGCTAGTCGTGGCCCATGTGCATCACGCTTTATCGCTCCTATCTCTCCCTCTGTTTCGCATGGCAGACAGCGGTCTGGAAAATTTCTTTAACATATCTTGGGGTGTTCTTGCAGTCTTCTTTTCAGTGCCGGGCATACCATTAGTCCTTGTACGGCTGGTGGCTCATCATTATCACCTATCTTCATAGTAAATATCCTAGCCGCCACACGGACTGCAGTGTAGAGTGATCCACGATGTTGCCTGTTCGACGTCCTCTTGTATAATGATGATGAATGGAGTGACTTTTTACTTACAAACACTAACTACAAACACAAACACATACAGACTAGTTTTTACAAGCTACGGAAACGAATTGCTTATAGATTCTATTTTTACATAAAACAAAGAAAAGAAGTGTATATAGACACAATTCTATTTTTTAAAAGTTACTAACGTATAGTTGGCAATTTAACTAGTATGTCTCGTCTAGAGTATTGAGTAACCCTGAAAAGAACTGTTTTTGTGGACAGGGAGTTAAGGCAATCGTTTATCGTCTAGGATTGCATCCCCTTCTGGTGGCAGGCTTTCTCACAAGATAGGGCCTGCTTCTTAGGAAAAAAAGGAGAACTCTTTCGAGTCTACACGGCAGTCGACAAAACCTCTGGTTGCTGCTGTTGATGTTGCTCTCTCTGTGCTTCTGATGTCTGTACTTCGTCCATTCTTCTTTCTCCTTCTTGATTTCCTCTCTGAAGAGCTCTTCTATCAGGTCTTCGGTCACTTTCATCATTCTGACATTCTCTATCTCTTCAGGCCTTGGGTATCAGGCTTTGCCTGACACGATGCAAATGCACGTAGGCGTCGTTTTGTTTAGCTAAATTAGAAGGCATCTTCACAGGAGGATGAGTCAACAATTGATGATCAGACTGCAGACTGCTTCGCTTTATATTGTTCAAGCACGGACGCGATAGAAAACATCCGTACAATCTTTAGAGTCGGAACGCTATGGTAGTTTGATACAGGGAGAGGGATAGAGAGAAGTCAAAGAGCATGTATCATGATCAAAATTGAAAACAAACGACAGACAATTTGTTCAAAACACATTTTTTTATTCAAATAACTAACAACCAACAATTAACCATAAAACATTTTTTCGAACAAACAAATAAACCTTTTTCAAATAGCAATCTATTTTTGACAACGTTGTCAACGTTGTGAAGTGAAGCTAGACTTCCACTGATGGAAGTCATTGGGCCGTTGATTTACACTACGCTTCCTAGCTAAAGACAAAAGATAATCATAATGGTCACAAAACCATCGATCTACTTTGTCATCGTTTCTAGAAGAGTGACGAGCAAAATAAGTCATTAAATGTTCTAAAGAATATCCAAGACTGCGTTGATGAAGAAAATACACACAATATTGTCCACACATCATGGAATCTGTACCTTGTAATTTCACATTATTGAATCGTATCGTCTGGGCATTTCTTCTCATAAAGTCGATGATGTCGTCTTCCAAAGGTTTTAATCCATATGAATCAAAATACTTCACACAACCGTCACGGGAAAAGTAGACGCTTACCCAGTGGATTCATGAGAGATGACTGTCGTCCGTGTTGATGACCTAAGCTTGATGCTTTTGAGGTTAGCGATGAGGCATTTTATCTTTTAGGAATCTTGTCGTGTGTGCTAAAGATAAAACGCCTCATCGCTAACGGTCCTAGTGGCTAACGGTCCATGGAACAGATCTTCGATCATGGAATGATATCCTCTGGGAATGGTAAGTTTTCAATTCCACGCGGCTTATTGCATACTTGGTGGTCGTTCTGCTCAAAGTGTGACTGATGTCGCTTCCCAATTTAGGTACGCACGTAGATTTTGGCTTCCTCGATTTTGGTTTTGGGATTGTCAGTAGTTTCAGCCAACAAATGGAAAACGGCACTACTTCGATTCAGTCTCAAGCAGACATTCACGCCGTTCAGCAAATACTTCCCTTGCAACCACATGTCCAAATGCAAACTATCCATCAGTTCTAAACTGTTCTTGTTTATGATTTTGCTTCTTCGTTCTACAAATCCATCATTCTCTTTCGCTAATGTGTCAAACTGTTTCGCTTCTACAGGTTCCCATAGCACACAGGCATCTAGGTGTTCTTGGCGTCTATTCAGTGCGTCAAGAGATTTTCCAGGTAGGCACGGTAAGGGTAAGTATCCATGGTGCAACTGACTAGTTTGTTACACAAGTACAAGTCCACTCTGCTGGACAAGGAACGCACGAAATTGTTGACGGGAGCTACTTTCTCAGTGTTGTCTATAGGACCTTCATCCTTATTTAGAACTTTAACTCTCAGGTACAAGTAACTGCTGTTCAGATCGATGTAATCTTCGGGCTGTCCTTTGATTTCAAACTCGACGGGAGCTGAATCCGTCAAAGAGGAGACGGGATGAAAATCTACCCATTGGGATTCTTGCATCGTCATCATGGTGGGTGGCATGGCAAATAGATCCAGTTCCGACTTGGAACAGGCGGAAGACCCTCGGTGCATTCATTTTCTTTATTTCTATGTGATTTTTTAATAATCAAAAACGTCTAAGTCTAGGACAGTTCTTCTTTTCTTAGTCTTTCTAACTTTAAGAGTGTGAAGTGTTCTTAAGGTGTGTTTTTGTCGTCTCTTTCTGCCTTGTCTATGCTGTAGCGTCAGGGAAGCAGGAATTCCTGACACAGAAGTGTCCATGGCATTTATAAGAGTTTCTCGTCGGCCCAAAATGTCTTTGTCTGCTTTCAGCAAGACATTTTTGCCTGCTCTCAAGAAAGCGTCTTTGGGGTTTTGTTTGTCGATGATGATATTTTTGAGAAGTTCTTTGCCTTGCCTCAATGCGGTATCTTTCAAAGCGTGCAATCCTCGTGTCACCACCGGTTTCAAAACAGGAGCCACCGAACGAAACTCCGATTTCAATATATCTCATAAACCAGGTCCTCGCTCTCGAGCGACGCATCGGTTCACTGGATACATGTCTTACATGTCGCTAGAGAATCGTTTCCGAAAACGGAGTTTCACCGTGACTTTCCCTTTGGTGAATGTAATATTTTTCCCAGATCTCATTTTAAAGCAATGTTGACAGTGTCAAAATACGACTTACTGACGGGTAAATATTGAGGATGTACACATTCGCGGTGAACGTGATAGGTGTTTCCAACTTCCTCGTCAGCGTTCGTGGCAGAATCCACTTTGAAAGGAATCACACGCAGGAAAGGTACGGAGGTGTGTTCCACCACGTTATACTCCACCACATCGGAGTACACAAAGATCAAATTGAGTCATTGGTTCATTGCTACCGGGGAACGAAGTAACTTGGTAAAAGAATCGTTGTTAGAATGACTGGTAATACTTTTTTCCTCATCTCATTGTCCCCGCCCAAAATGTCAAACAATTCATGACAAAATAAAATGGACAACACTTTACCCTCCCAAAATTTCATCAGTAGGCGACGAGCAACTTTATGGTACTCAGTGGTGACACTTTCTGGCACTCTCCAAAGGTTAAAGAAACAGTGCATTGAACCTGGCAGCAATCGTGCTCACCAAATGTTGACCGTTAAAATAAGATCCTGATGTAATTATCAAGTTATAGGTCCACTTTTGAGTTCTGTGTTCTCATTTTATAATCTACATTCGTATTCAAGTAGTTTTGCATTTGCTTATTATGAACTTCGATAGTAAAAGGACATTTAGGACTTTGTAGGGTGAATGATTACCTCCAAAGCCACTTCCCAATGGACTTCGTGATCCAATTGGATGGACTGAGGTAATTTGGGCGTTGTCCGAGGGGTCACTCCAAGTCAGAGGAGTGTCTAAAAGAGGATTATTTTGATGATTGTTGTTGTTGTTGGAGTGGTGATTGACGTTAGACACAAGACTTCCGTTGTTTTCGTTGTTTCCGTTCGATGAGTATTTCAGGGAAGGATTGGGAAGAATGTAACCGATGCAATTGCTCAGTAAAATGGTCCATAAATGTTTGTCTCCTTGTTGCAAACTCAAATTGGCAATGTCAGCACCGATGACACAATACCCCACAAAGATTTGTCAGAAAAAGACGATTTGCATTTTAGGCACATGTTCTCACGTCTGAGATCGGTAGACTCCAGAGGTCCCTTTTATCTTCTTAGTCATTTTTTTAACTTGCTCCTATGAGTCCTCCTAGCATTGTTGCCAATACTCTTTTCAGCAAGGGTCCTAACAACATGAGCAAAATTCCTCCGCGTTGTACCAACATCTTCTTCTTTTGACGGTTGGGTATTTTCTTTTGGACCATTTGGCAAAGAACGTGACGATGATTGGCTAAACATTCTTTCTGATGTGGAGATAAAGGTATCGTGCCTTTCAAGACGTTCGAACAGCATTCACACGACGTCTTTGGAGGCTGTTTGAATGAGTTGTTTTCGCATGGGTGAAGGAGCATTGGACACGACAGACAATATGTCCCAATGTTTGGATAAACAAGGAGGAAGTCATTTCCTTTTCTTTCCTTTTTTAGCCAGAGAGTTGCGTGTACTTCTTTTGTCGTTCAGGAGCACAAAAAACACTAATCCCCATCTTTTACAGCAGTTTTTTTTTTAAATATACTGGAATGGGTCGCCACTGATTGTCTATACCTCGTATTAACTTGATGACAGGCATCACACGTCGTAGAAGGATTCGCAAAGAACTAAATCATGACAGTTCTTGCTTGGACAAATCCAGTAAACTGGCCCGATATCTCTTGGACTTTGATTTTGGGGGCAGGTATTTTGTTAGCAGCTGCTACTGCAGCTAAAGAGGAAGAGGGTGTCACCGCTGGAGGAGACGTTTTCGGTGACGTGGGTTTCCATTGTTTCATCAAATGAGGAAGTACGGGTGTCAAATTGGGTTTGGAAGGCATCACCAACAACGGAGTAGTGGAAGAACCTGAGGCTACTAGAGACATGTCACCGTCGCTGCAGGTCGTCGTTTGCGAATGTAAGGCTGTCTGAAGAGAGTCCTCATCTACGGTCCAGAAGTCAGAAGAAGTTTGAGGAAGATAAAAAGACCTATGCGATACCCTCTGTGTTAACGGAATGATGTTAACATAAAACCAAAGGCCCTTTTCAGGGCCACTCATATGCCTCGAAAAGATTTGCTTTCTTGCCGGAAAAAAAATTTTTTTTTAGTGTTATACATGTGTTTACCTAAGATAGCACGTATTCAGGCCAGTCCCTTGCTACAAAGTTGCCAATAGTCAGTACCGTGTACGTCACCCCCACTTGTTCCATTTCTATTGTCCCTATACAGGCCCAATACTTATATAGTCCCACCCATATTAAAATTCCCCATGTTAAATTCCCCTTGTCCCCAAACGTGCCCACTACCTTTTTGATTGAGATTTACATTGTCCCTAAACGCCTCCTACTGTATCAGATCTCCCATCTACCCCCATGTTAAATTCCCATTGTCCACAAACAGCCCCATGACCTTTTTGACTGGGTTTTCCATAGTCCCCGAACAGTCCACCATAATACTGACCTCACAAACTTTTAATGAATATAGTAATAAACAAATCAATTACAAATATGATTTCAGTATTATAATATATCAATGGGGTAGACACTCGATTTCTACTAGGAAATGCTCTACAACACAGCAGAAGAACTGCAGTACAAACACTGGGAGAAATTCTCAGAAGCTACTGTCAAAACAATGATGTAAAAATTGTCACGGAAATTTACAAGCACTCCAACATGTTTGATATAGTTGCATATAAATGTGCAACGTATCGTAGCATTCGAGTCGGTGGAATACTTGCTAATAGTTCATCTTGGCTTTTTTCGGCTGACAACCTTTTCGAATTTATTTTATTTTAAGACTGCAAGCCATTTTCCTGATCCAAGGAAACATAACAGTTAACTTGCAAAGGCCTGATTTACAAATTCGCATTGGTAACGCGAAAATATGATTGGTTGCTTGATGGAGTCAGTAAAAATTTAATAGCTAAGGAGATACTCTCCTGATTCAGGTACCCCAACACACCTATAAGGAGATAAAATGGCTGAGACTAGAAAAATCATCGAATCAACCAATTTAATAAAGTTTCTGCATACATATATGCCATTACAAATACATTAAATCGCATTTGTTCGCGTTACGTGTTGGTCTCGATATTCGACCATGCCTTAAATGTGGTTTCAGAGTAAAGTCGCGTAATCAGCTTTGGCGTCCATGTGGATCAGTTCGCAAGTATCGTCATACGCACTAGCAAAGGCTCAGCAACGCAATTAATACAGAACCGAATGCTACACAAATACCCAACGACTTCAAGACTGTTGAGGAAAAAGATACAGAAGTCAATGAAATAATATCCAGAATTAGAGCGATTACAGTTTCTGATCCTAGTAAAGAAAAACTTTTAAAAAATTTACGGACTTTGCAATTAGACAAAAATTTGCCGTCATATACCAACATGCCGACTGTAATTCAACTAAGGTAATTCACGCGGGCCAGGCGGGCTGTAATAGCACAGATGACTGATGATGAGCAAAAACGTTACCAACGTTACCGCCGTACTTCAGCTGCAATCGCTACTAAGGCTGCCGCATAAGCAGGACGACTGCAAGTCCCCGAATTTGAGTTATATAAACATGGTGGTGATTTATAATATTACTAGGCACTTTTCCGATCGAATAAGAGCCAGGTAAAGACGTGTTGAATTTCTTTAAAAGATGCGTCCATGAGTTGTATTAACATTACAGTGAACATGCACCTACCCGGTTAAGATGGTAATTGTTCTCCATATGCGTTTGAGCTGTGACAGTGATGATAGGTATTAATCACAAACCCACGGCGGTTCCCGTGTGATCCTGAACTGCAAAGACATCGAAACCATTAATGATGACATTGAGAAAGCTTTTACAAAGATTCTCGAAATGATGGTAAAATACACCAACGTAGGATACGGGTGGACTGTGGAAAGATGCGTGGAAACACAACTGCATATTTCCCGTTTAGGACTTTTCGAAGGTAAAATTATATTAAAACGGCAGCGTGTATTACGCGGCAAACAATAATCATTGTGAAAAATGAGGTACTGAATGGACGCTGCATCCCGAGAGCGATAATAAAGACCAACTTAGAAACAATAACAATATCTGGGTGAACTTATGTTTGGAAACCATCAAATTTCCTGTACATGTTACTTACATCAGTAAGTTTGAACGCCTCAAACCTGACGTCGCGATTAATGTGATTGTTTGGAAGAAAAGGCCTGCTGCAGATTCGACTAATTACATTGAAAAGAGCTCGGTACAATATTGATTTTTTATTGTCACAAGACCCAGATTCGTTGTACCATTATGTGTTGATACAATATTTTCCACCAATGGGTAGGAAAGTTCCATGAAGAGGTTGCATAAATGTATGTAGCATACATCACCTGCTTTATTACGGTGGAATTAGCAAAGAAATAAAAAATAAATACCGCCCCCCCCCCCAATAAAAACAAAACGTTGCACTATCATGCCAGAGACTAGCCAAAAAAAATCTAAATTTACTGCGCTACGAAGACAGATGAAAGTCCCATAATATAATTGACGCGGACTGCGAATATCTTCACATTCTAGTGGACGCCCTAAAAGTTTTTACAAACAGAGTCCAAGTTACAGAATATCTCCAATATGGGTTTTGCTATACTCTTGGTAGATGCGATGGGCAGGCTGAGCCGCTAATGATGTACCGCGGCAAAGCCTCGGCTAAATATGTCCGAAATCTGTCATCACCCGTGGATATGATCATGACTCGGGGTAGCATTCGTATTTTTCAGTGGCAACTAAATGTTGGATTTGAGATATTGCTTTTAGCTCCATCAACAACAAAAAGTACGCATTACTGTCACATCACTGGTGCGTACAGAGGAGAAGAGCATGCAATCTTCATTTGCGGATTTAAACAATGTAAATGAAAAAATAGTCACAGTTATGCTTTATAACCTGCTTGGGTAGTATGTATGGAGCCGCAACAGCATTGGATGCTACAATAAGCGTAATATGTATCAACGTGGAAAATTGCATGACGTTTAAGCTCGGGCAGAAAGTTTATTGACTCACTGCAGTTTCTGAGTTCCAGTCTCTACAAGCTAGTCAGTACCCTTGCGGCGGGATCCAAAAATCGATTCAAATTCACCCGTCGACATGGTAATGCTAAGCCTGACTAGGTTAAGTTGACAACAAGGTAAGGAGTTTACGCGTACAAGTGCCTTATGCGCCTTCTTTTGAGTCGTATTTGTCTCACGAAGGAATTTCTGCCAACGATTATGCACATGCAAAAAAAAAGTATTTTCTGAATTTCAGTGCAAACACCTAGGGAATATCATGATCACTTGGGAATATCATGATATGTACATACGAACAGAAATGCTTCCACTCGCATTTGAAGCGATCCGTAGCACATCTCTTATAGTTTACAATATAGACGGTGCACATTACTTCTCACCACGACGAATGGATTGGGATGCGCTTCTGTCAAAATAACAAATCTAAACATGGAGTTGCTGACAAAGATCAGCAACAGTTTGTCGGGCTTCGAATACACGGCGGGATTTCTATAACGGGCCAGTACCCTCAGTACGCTAATAATTCGCTAATGTATCGATACGACTCGAATAACCAAAAGTTATGTCGTGTAATTAGGTACCAACAGTCTGCACAGAGATAATACAGTGGGCAATGATGCAGACTATTCCTGTTGGCGGGTTTTAATGGGTCAACCCTGAGAGAATAAACATAAACGATTACAAAAGCTACAGTGACGTCGGGTACTTTTTCGAGGGTGATCTCGAGTACCCCAGACTTTCTTCATAGTAGCCACATTGATTATCCGCTGAACCCGAAGCGTTGTTGGTGCCTCAGAAATGCCTTTCCCCGTATCAGCGCGGGATTGTAAATTGAACCGGCCGCAAGTATAGGGAATGCACTAAACTGATACCAAACCTGCGAATGAAGACAAATTAGGTGGTCCAATGCATAATCTTCAGCTGTATATGAGGCCAGATATGCATATATGCAAAGTCCACCGAGTGTCATAGTTTCGCCATAGCGCACGGATGGTGTCCTACATACGCACAGGAACCACACACGAGTTTAGAAACAATTTATTTAAAGCCATGAGCAATGAAATGCTTGGCAGGTCAATGTAAAATTGACAAAAGCGGATGAGAGTTGGCCTTGCCTGGGGCGGCGAGCAAGCTAAACTTCTCAGACTTTCTGTTGACCCCACGTTCGAGTCCATCAAGATCTTTAATTTTAGACTCAATGCTGTTCACGGTAAAAAAAACTAAAAAAAAGGTAAAGCTTACAAATTGCTCCGTTTCCTTGTATATGCAACATCAGCAATGGTTATCACGTACTTGTGTGTGCGTCCACGTACCCGATTATGTGAAAGAAATGTGACATCAGCCTGATTAACTTCATTAGGTTATGTATATTTAATCTGTGTTTGTTATTTTTTCTCCATGATTATATGTTACGTATAACTGCATTTTGGACTTGCCTTTGTTGAAAATCAAGTTCATGTCTACCTGACGAGTAATCTTTATTTTAATAAACAAATAATACATAGCTAACATTTTCTCTAGAGTGGGTTGAATATAAGGATAATTATCAATTGAGGTAAACGTGTTATTTGGGTCTGGGTCTACGTTATTGGAATTACCTCACAGAATAACCCATTGTACTTCATGTTTAAGACATTCTATATTATAAATGTAGTAACATGTTTCATCCTGTAAACAATCCAGAATGTTCTAGATTGGAAAATTCCACTAGCATTTTCAGAAAATGTTAATTGTGACCTAGGTCAAGGAGACGGGTGTATAATCTTAACAAATTGAGAAATTACTCGTTATTGCCATAACATCTTGAAGCAGGAGCTAAAAAGTCTGATTAAGAACAAAAACATGGGAGATAAAATCAAAACCAATGTAAAACGAGAATCAGGATGAATAGATAAGGAAGAAATAAAGAGAAAACGATAAAGAGCAAGGAAATATGGAGACCTACATTCAATTCACTTCAATCATTGGATTAACGAGGTGTGCGCACATTAAGTGCATGTACCTCGGATTTATGACCGCACTGCGGCCTGTTAGCTGTTCCTGGGGGAAGGGATCAATGCATCATCCCCAGGCATTTATGTGCCCAAGGGGCACTGTTAATTTAGCCTCAGGTCGTGGGTCAATATAGGTCTCTAAAACGGCCTGAATGGAGGGCTGACATTAGTTTGAATGGACCCCATGTTTGAAAAGGAGACGTACATGAAAAAGCAAATGGCTTATATAGACGAAAGGAGATAAGAAGGGAGGGATGGAGAGACAGAGACAGAGAGAGAAGAATATCGAAGAAATAAGTGAAGGAACATGATCTTCATGGGAAAGGAAAAGAAGTTACAAAAATTACGATCTTATTGTCTGGAATTATATACGTCCCAACGTAAAGAAGATGAAGTTGTTATTAAGTATTTAGAAAACCCACAACAGGAAAAGGTGACCATCACATAAAGAAGACAGCTTTATCAGGGGAGAGGGAATTGATAATATTATTATTTTAAAAAAAACTGCCCAGGGGAAAATCACCCGGGTCATACGGGATAAACTCAGACTTTCACATAACCTTTAAGAAGGAACTTGTACCTATACTAGAATCCCTCTGTACTCTGTACTAAGAAAAGCCCTTATCAATGAGAGAATGGGGTAATACCAATTAAATACAAAGGAAATGGGGATAAGGAGGATCTTAGAAACTGATGGACAATCTCTCTCGTAAATGCAGATTATAAGATATTAAGTAGAATATTAGCCCAAAGAATCAACGGGGGTTCAATACAATTATTAGCCCAAAGAATCAAAGGGGGTTCAATACAATTATAAGCAAGCATCAAAACTGCTTTGCAGAATGTCGGGATATAAAATACAATATCCTAACTATCCAAACAACGAGCGACTATTTATACATACAATATAACTTTTATAACTGACTCAAACTCATTTAAACACTTGCAAAGTTCCTAAAACCTACATATGGTAACAAAAACTACATAATGCAGACAACAGACTTTGAAGATAAACTACTAGAAAAAATTGGATATGTTAATAATCAACAATATTTGTAATAATAAACTTCACTATCTTCCAAAAGATTCTCTCTTCAGGGAAACAGAAAATGAGGGGATAAACCTACCTAACCACAACTAATGGAAAATCGCAAACATTTGTCAGTAGAGTTAGAAAATTGACAGGTCAACACACATAAGCGTGGGAAGCATTATATATATTGAATATGTTAATAATCAACTATATATATATATATATATAGTTTATATATATAATGTATATTCAATTTTCTATATTTGTTGGCAAGTTTTATTTTATTTTATTACATGCTATTGTAATGAAACATTGAATGTTGGACTTGACCTGGTCCAAGATTGAATTGATTTCTGCTTGTCCCAGAAAATAAAATAGACTTTATTTCATTCATTGTAAACACTTAATACAAAGCTAAAATATTCTCTAAGTGTATGGGTTTAAAATCAGTATTATTAATAATAGAAGAAGTAATTATGTTCATTTGGGTCAAGGTTTTGGAATTTCCTTCGTGAATGTTACATGTTATTGGTTTTGATTGTGTAAACATCGGGATCAATCTAGAAGGTTATTTTCCATTAGGTAATTTTTTTTTTTTGCAAATGCTAATTGGGACCTGATGTAAACTATATATATGTATATATATATATATATATATATATATATATATATATATATATATATGCGAGTAGGGTAATTCTGCGCAAAGATCGATACGACATTCCTGTAAACATCTGATCACGTGTTGTTTTTGGTCGAAAATCCAATTTGTATGAAGAAAGACCGGTCTTCCTTCCATTAAGGAAAGTGATAGTCATAAAGGGTGCAAAAAATATCCCACATTTGTACCCTAATTGCATATGAAAATGTGATGTCTAAATGTCAACAAGAAGACCAACTCCATCACCTTCTTGAACTTTTAACACAGAAAATCTTATTTACTATGTATCTTTTAGAATCATAAAATAAATACATTATATAAAAGATGGAAATGTATACCTTAAAACAATACGGCATTTTAATACAAGTTTCCAATTTTGCAAGAAACTGTCCCACACGTACAAAATCGTCTGCTATCCGAAATGTGAACTTGCAGCTAGAACGGGATTCTCAAGAAATTCCCTGTCGTGAAGTCTGTTTCTAAATTCTTTAGTAATTTTTCCCCATAAACGAGACGTAGTAAACACATTAGAACCTATTAATTGTTGGTTCTCTTCAACATAATAGCATTTTTTAAATATAAATGTTGAACTTGACTAATTTGTTTACACGATCATTTTAGTTTGCTTAATATCTCTTGCCATTTATTGCCAATGTTACGTTGAATTTTGTAAAACCAGCTATAAACCTGGCCTAATTAGTCGACCGATATGCTGATAGAAACAATCCAAAGTAACATATTTCGTTTCCATGGATAAACCTTACGTCTTTTCAAAACTATGCACAGAATAGGCCAACATATCGCGAGTCACGAAATACAGGGGTGGTATCCAATGTGTCCAAAATTTATATTATTTTGAACAGAATATTCTGGTGACAATTGCCTATTTACAAATGGTAAGCATTGCAGTATTTTGTTTTCGTCAATATATATATATATATATATATATATATATATATATATATATATATATATATATATATATATATATATATATATATACACACAGTTTGAAAAGAATAATAGAAGCACGAGGAAACTCATATATCTTAGATTAAAGAAGTATAGAGAAGATAAAAGATATTGGAGGAAAAATATGATCAAACAATCTATAACATCATACAGGAAGAATATACAAAACACGATAATAAAGGTACAATAGCGAAATAGGTGTAATTGTGTGTGTGGAATACATGGGCCATGATTATAGGACACACGGTACTAATGATATGGAAAAATGGGAACCAGCCTGGAAACATAAAATAGATGTATATGGGTTTGGCTGACCAGGATTGGTTAATAATATAAGGTATGTTTAAGGAAAAAGAATATTTTGAGAACTTATCCTAGTTGTAAGTGAATTTTTTTTAGAGACATTGTTTTATTGATGGAATTTCAGTTCTTTAACAGTCTCGAGTTTGGAACACTCATTGCTAAAATTAGCACCAGACTCTGGTGCGGAATTGAAAGCACGTTTCAAACACCTGCAGGTCCAGAAAATGCCACGGCTCATCCTTTCCTCTACACAAGCAGCGGGGGGGGGGGGGGGGGACCATACAAACTTTAGAAGGTTCCAAATGCCAAAATAAGATCTCCACAAAAAAGGATTAACAACACGAAAACAAACAGCTAACTTTTTTGGGGCCTGAAAAGAGTATCTCTGAGAGTCCTCTCCGAGTTAGCTGTGTTGTTTTTCTTTGGAAACGACCAAGTGTGTGAATACGATTTTACAAAAAATGAACAACTCGTTGTCGTCGCCCTCCCTGCTGCTTATGAATTAAAAATTTTATCAAGCCTGAATTGATACCTTTTTTGGGATCATGTAAATTTATTGTTATAAATCCGTGTGGGGTTGATTGAGCATGACTAAAGAAATTGTTAAATTTATTCTTGTCCATATCACCGCTACACCAGGTCTGAGGAATATTTCGCAACGTGTGAGTATCAACTCCGTTAAACACAGCAAGAATATTACAGTTATCCCTGATCACTGAGTTACATAAATCACATCAGTGTTTTTGTGTCTGCCTCTAGAAAATATCCGAGCAGGGTTTGATTGTTTGTCCAACATTAAGTCATCATATACGACCAAATTGTTAATAGATTTGTCTAAATCATCAACATTCGGCGCATCATTGATATCAGTGATAAATTCAACAACATCATCACCCTTTTCATTTAACAAGTTTGCGCTTTCATTAAAATCTTTTATTACATCATAGCATCGTTGATCATCAACTGATGGTGCTACCAAATACAACTTATCCCACTTCATCCACTTCATTATTAAATTCAACAGTAATTGTGTCTTACCACTTCCAGATGGTCCTACGATAATCATATGAACATCATTTGGTAGCGCAGTATGATGCTTAACTGGTTCTCGTTTCCTTGTAGCAGAAAAGTCAGTGATCTCCGTTAGAATAATATAAAATAAATGTGGATTTATATTGTGTGAAATGCATGGCGCGCACGCCAACAGGTGATCTAACAACCATTACAACAAAAAATAACAGATTTGCGGTTACGGGCAAGTGTGAACGATGCGGTACAAAGAAATTTAAATTTATTCCCAAATCAGGTGAAAAACCAAAGCAAAAGCCAAAACCAAAACCAAAGTCAAAACCAAAGCCAAAGTCAAAGCCAAAGTCAGGTAAAAAAAAAGAGAAGAAGAACTCTTTGGTGTCGATACGACAATCGACAAAGCCTCTGTCAGGTTCAGGTTGCTGCTGCTGCTGCTGTTGCTGTTGTTGCTGCTGTTGCTGCTGTCTCTGAAGTCTGTACTTCTCTGTCCATTCTTCTTTTTCCCTGTTCATTTCTTCTCTGAAGAGCTCTTCTATCAGGTCTTCAGTGATTTTTAACATTCTCACATTCTCTATTTCTTCTGGCTTCGGTATCAGACTGTGTCTGACCCTATGCAAATTCACGTAGGCTTCGTTGAGTTTAGCTAGTTTGGAGCACATCTTCTTAGGAGGATGAGTCGACAATGGATGGTTAGACTGGAAACAACCCCCGGTTCTTAAAGTCAAAGCGCGGACGTGAAGGAAAACATCCCCACACGGTTTTTGAGTCGCAACGTTTAGTGAGTGTCATGAGAGGGATAGTAAGAAATCAAAGAGCATCAATCCAACATTCTTCTAACTAAACAAACCACAAAGGCATTTTTTTCAAAACACAACATTTTTTATTCAAAAATCACTTAACACTAAACAGCAACTCTAACATTTTTAACAATAATCCAACATTATAACATCAAACAATTTTTTCAAATCACAAACATTTTCTTTCTCAATGGACAACCTACTTTGAACAGGGCTGACAACGTTGTGAATGAAATTGTGATTTCCACTGTTGGAAATCATTAGGCCATTGATGAACACTACGTTTCCTAGCTTGAGACAAAAGATAAGCATAATGGTCACAAAACCATCGATCTACTTTCACATCGTTTCTAGCAGAAGAACGAGGATCAAAATGAGTCACTAAATGTTCTAAGGAATAGCCCAGGCTGCGATGATGCAGAAAATACACACAGTACTGTCCACACACCAAGGAATCTGTGCCTTGTAATTTCACATTATTGAATCGGGTGGTTTGAGCATTTCTTCTCATAAAGTCGATGATACCGTCTTCCAAAGGGGGCAATCCGTACGAATCGAAATATTCCACACATCCTTCTTGAGGAAAGTAAACGGCTACCCAGTGGGTTCCTGGGAGATGACTGTCGTCCGTGTTGATCACGTAAGCTTGATGGTCTTTAGGTTTGCGATGAGGGAGTTCATCTTTAGCACAGACGACAGGATTCCAAGAAGCCGTATACGAACTGTGGTTCAAAAGGTAATAAAGTTCCCAGGTATCCATTGATTTGTGTGTGTTTTTTTTTCTTCTTCACAGGTAATAATACGTCGTCAATTCGATCCTGACTTTTTGCTTGAAAATGTCTGACGAATAAACGGTTTTTCGTTCTGTTTCCTCACTCTGATTCAGGAGAGCTTCGATACGATGGATCTCTTGAGTGGTTAATGGTGAACAAGAATGTTCACGTAAGTCTTTATACCACTGGTGCAACACGTCTTTGTTCGAGATGAGACTCCAAGCTTCGTCCAGATACTCGTCCAATTTTTCTTCTTGACTTAACATTAGGCATTTATCGTGTTGAATTTGACTGGGATGATCGTTTTGACATCCATAGCAATTTTTCTTGATCAATTCCGTCATTTTGTCGACCAAGTGTTTGGCAAAACAGGAGACTAAATGGGCTTCTTGTTCTGGCCATCTCGACTTCATTATGATCACTTCTTCTTCCACAGTCTCCTCACATTTCATGTCCAAAGTTTCTCCACTAGGTAAAGAGGGAGAACAGTCTTCCATGACTTCTAGTAATCTAGAATGACTTCTCTCAAACTGTTGATTTCTATGGTATTATCGAATTCTGCATACAGGATGACGTTCACCGTTACATCAGGGATTCGGTTTGCAAACTGAATTTCCACACGAATCTGGCCAGATTTTATAGGGTGGAAATGTCCCTCGTCGCTGCCTTGGTCTGGAGTAAAATCGAAAGCCCACAAAGCATAGCCTCCTGCGTAATCCTCGTACGTAATGCCGTGACTGGTGTTGGTTCCTAACTGTCCGGTGGCTTCGTACAGGGACAAGTACGATCTCAAGTAATTCTTCTTGTCAAAGTCAGGTTCGAAAGGTCGGGTACACAAGGTCTTGCCATCGCGACTGACTTCGATCTTGGACACGCCAAAGTGTTGAAAGTAGAAAGGATTTTTAGCGATAGCTCCGTTGAAGGCTTCATTTTCGACGATACCAACGATCAAACGTTTGGGTAACTGTCCTTGGAACAGATGATCTTCGATCATGGATCGCTGTCCCTTGGGAATGGTGAACGTTTTCACTTCCACGCGTCGGATCGGATACTTGGCGGTCGTTCTGCTCAACGTCTGACTGACGTCGTTTCCCACTTTAGGTAACACTTCCACACGGCGTACGTAGAGTCTGGCTTCTTGGATTTTGGTTTTGTAATCGTCATCATTAGCCAATAAATGGAAAGCGGTACTGCTCAGATTCAGTCTCAGGCGAACATTCACTCCGTTCAGCAAACATTTCTCTTGCAACCACATGTCCAAATGCAAACGGTCCATCAGTTCTAAACTTTTGTTGGGTCCTTTGATTCTGTCTCTTCGTTCTACAAATCCATCATTGTTTTTTTTGGCTGATGCATCAGTTTCGAATGTTTCAAACTCGCCTGCTTCGTCAGCTTCCCATAGCACACAGGCATTGAGATGAGTGTTCTTGGCGTCTATTCCGTACGTCAAGAGATTTTCCAGGTACGCTCGATAAGGGTAAGTATCCATGCTGCTGCTGACCAGTTTGTTGTTCAAGTACAAGTCCACTCCGCTAAACAAGGAATGCATGAAATTGTTGACGGGAGCTACTGCTTCAGTGTCTATATCACCTCCTGCCTTATCTAGAACTTTGACTTTCAGGTACAAGTAACTGCTATTCAGATCTATGTAATCTTCGGGCTGTCCTTTGATTTCAAACTCGATGGGAGCGGAATCGGTCAATGAGGAAACGGGATGAAATTCCACCCATTGGGATTCTTGCATGGTCATCATGGTGGGGGGCATGGCAAACATATCCAGTTCCGTCTTGGAACAAGCGCAAGACTCTCGGTGCATCATTTTTTTTGTTGCTGTGTCTCAATAATCGAAAACGTCTAAATCTCGAACGGTTCTTCTTTTCTTGGCCTTTCTCGCTTGAAGTCTGGTGAAAGGGTGTTTTCTTCGTCGTCTCTTTCTGCCTTGTCCTTGCTGAATGCTTGATTCGGTAGCGTGCAGGGCATTTATAGGTGTGTCTCGTCGGCCTAAAATGTCTTTGCCCGTTTGCAGCAAGACATTTTTGCCTGCCCTCATGAAGGCTTCTTTAGGGTTTTGTTTGTCGATGATGACATTTTGGAGAAATTCTTTGCCTTGCGTCAGTGCCGCATCTTTCAAGGCGTGCAATCCGCGTGTCACCATCGGTTTCAACACCGGGGCCACCGAACGAAAGGCCGATTTTAACATGTCTCCTAAACCGTGTCCTCGCTGTCGTGCAACCCCTTGGTACACTGGATACATGACTTACTTACGAGTCGTGAGAGAACCGTTTTCGAAAATGGAGTTTCACCGTGACTTTTCCTTTGGTGAATGGAATATTTTGTCCCAAATCTCCTTTTATAGCAATGTTGACCGTGTCCAAATACGACTTGCTGACGGGTAAATAATGAGGATGTACAAATTCGCGGTGGACGTGATAGGTGTTTCCACCTTCCTGGTCACTGGTCGTGGTACTATCCACTTTGAAAGGAATGACACGCAGTAACGGTACGGAGGTGTGTCCCACCACGTTATACTCCACCACATCGGAGTACACGAAGATCAAATTCAGTCCTTGGTTCAGTTCTACAGGGAATCGAAAAAACTTGTAAAATTCCGTATTGCTGTTAATCTTCGGTTTAAAATTTGGAGCCATTTTTGTGTCTCCACCTAAAATATCAAACAAGTCACGATTAAAACTGATGGACAACGTTTGGGTATCCTGAAATTTCATCAGTAAGCGACGAGCCACTTTATGGTACTCCAGGGTGACACTTTTTTTGACTCTGTTCAGGGCTTTGCCAAAGGCGAACTCGAACCTGTCCACAATGGTGTCCACCAAATGTTGGCCACTAAAATAAAACCCTGCTGGAATTTTCACGGTGTAGAGTTTGAAGGCTGGATTGCTGGTGGATGTTGTTGTGATCCCTGAAAACCCGATGTCATTCATGGCTTCTTGTAATTGTTGGTTCAGGATTTCGACCTCAAAAGTGTTTTGATTTTCGGTGATGTTTTGGATTTGTGTAGGGTGAATCATTTCCACTAAAGCCACTTCCCAATGGGCTTCGTGATCTAAGGGGATGGCTTGAGGTAATTTAGCCGTGTAACAGCACAACGTGTTGTGGGGAAACACCTCCATGGAACTGTCACTGGGTAAGGTTAAATAAAATTGGTTTTCGTGACTCATAATTCCAGAGTTCTGTGGCTCTCCGAGGGGTTACTGGACGTCAGAGGCGTGTCTCCGTCTAAAATGGGGTTCTGATTGTGGTTGGACTGGTGACTGGCACTGGCACTGGACACAAGGTTCCCGTTCGAGGAGAATTTCAGGGAGGGATTGGGAAGCAGGTAACCGATGCAACTGCTCAATAAAATGGTCCACAATTGTTTGTCTCCTTGTTGCAAACTCAGATTGGCGATGGCTGCCCCGATGACACAATACACCACGAAGATTTGGCAGAAAAAGACGATTTGCGTTTTAGGCACACGTTCTCCACACCACACCCACAAGGGTTGTTTTTGTAAATCTTGCACAGAAGAACTAGGGGAAGAAGGAGTGGTCGACGTAGCTGCGTCTGCTGAGTGAAAGGGCATGATGGTCACTTCTTCTTTTTATAGTCGATGACTTGCGAAGCGTCGATCCAAGAATCGAAACTGGGTGGATATCCTTTCCAACGTACTTTGACTTCTTTGACACGTCGTTTGCCCACTTTACGGGTTCTGCTTTCGAGAATGCTTTCGATGTCGTACACGTCGTCTTCTTTTTTGGTGACACGTTGTAACTCGGGTAAATAAAACGTTCCTTTGAGCACTTCTCCGTTCATGTCTTCCAATTTATAGACGGCAGGATGACGGCCATGCACTCGTCCAGTGACGCGAAACAATTCGGTCGTCCAGTTAGGTAAGTAACCTTTGTCGAAAGTGCGTTTGGTTTTGCCAATGCGCACCCAATCTCCTACGGCCAACTCTCCACTTTTCTTGGGGACAGCCCTCGTCGGGGACGTACCGAACAGGCGCTCAAACACCAGCACTTCGTTGTCAGGAGTCACGTCTTGCGGGGCACGTCCGATGCTTCGATGGTAAGATTGGTTGTACGCTTGCACCAGGTGCGGTAAGATGTCGATGTACTTCAGAGTGTGGTGATGCGTAAAATATTTCCACATGCGTTCTTTCAAAGTGCGTTGAAAACGTTCCACGATGCTGGCTTTGGTTTCGGGATTCTCGGTGGTAAAACAATGAATGTCACGTTTCTTTAATTCTTTTTGGAAAGCTTGGTTCAGAAATTCGGTGCCTTTGTCCGTTTGCCATCGAAGAGGGTGACGACCGCTTTGTTTCAACAACCGTTGCAGGGCTCGCACTAACTCGCTGCTCGATTTGGAAGTCAAGGGCACGACCCAAGCAAATTTGGAAAAGACGTCGATGACACAAAACAAATATTTGTAGCCACGATTGTAGCTGGCCAAATGAGAGACATCGGCTAAATCGGCTTGCCATTGATGATCGATGCCTTCCACTCGGGTGCGACTTCTGGCAAACTTGCGTCGAATGGGTTTGTGTAAAGTGTAGGTAGCTTGTTCTTGTAACCATCGTTGCACTTGAGGTAAACGGAGACTTTTCAGTCGCGTTTTGGCAGCACGATACAATTTTTGAACTCCTGCGTAACCTGCAGGATGGGACGGATCGTAGTAAATGCTGGCTAAGACTTTTTCCATTTTTTTTGTGTTGGTTGGTGTGTTAATAAGGCACCCACTCTTGGAAGAGGCTACTCTTTTTCTCTTGGGGTATTTTCTTGGATTGCAAGGCTTTGCGTGTGCGACCGGCAATAGGTGTCGAAGAGGAGGAGGATGTCTGAGCAGGGGATATCGGTTCTTGTTTCACTTCTGTCTTCACTTCTGTCTTCACTTTCTTTTTCTCTTGTGAGGAAGAAGGGGTGGCCATCATCTTTTTAATCCATCCAATTCTGGAGGTAGGTGGTGTTGTTAACTTGCGTACTTTTTCTGGTGGAGTTAGAAACCCTTCTTCTTCTTCTTCTTTTCCTTTTTCTGTCTTGACCACTGGTACCGGTACTGGTACTGGTGATGGTGATGGTGCTGGACTTTTCATCAAGGTCTTAAAATCTTTCAAAGTGGGTAGAGCTGTTTCGTCTAAAGCTTTCTGGTGAAAGAGTTGCAGTCGTTGCAAGAGTTGACCGTACTTTTGCGATTTTTCTGTTTCGGACAAATCTTGGCGATCCAGCAAGGACTGCAATTCGTGTTGTAACTGGGACATTTCGCTCAAATTGGGATTGGGAGGTAAATGCGGGGTGCGTTGTTCTTGCCACCGATGGTATTCCATCCATCGTTTGTAAGGTACTAAAGCTAGTTTTCGTCCTTCCATGGGGTTGTCAGGGGTCGATTCTGAGATCTTGGGACTTCCGAGGGCCTTTTTATCTTGCTCCCACCAGTCCTCCCAACATGGTTCCCAAGACTCCTTTCAGTATGGGGCCTAACAAGAGAGGCAAAATGCCTCCACGTTGCACTAACATCTTCTTTTTTTGACGAATGGGAATTTTCTTTCGAACCATTTGGCGAAGAACGTGACGATATTTGCTTAAGCATTGTTTCTGGTGTTTGGACAAAGGGATCGTGCCTTTCAAAACGTTCAAACAACATTCGCACACGGTATCGATGACCTCTTTGGAGGCCGTTTGAATGAGTTTTTTTCGTAGGGGTGGAGAAGCTTTGGACAGGACAGATAACAGGTCCCCGTGTTTGGCTAAACGTGGTGGCAGTCCTTTCCTTTTCTTTCCTTGGGGTTTTCTGGAGGGTGACATCTTTGAGTCTTTAGGAGCACCTAAAAACACTGATACCCTACTCGGTCACAGGCCTTTTTTATACTGGAACGCGTCGCCATTGATTGTCTTTACGGCGTATCAGTTTGAGGACAGGCATGACACGTCGTGCAGGGGTACGTAACGGACTAAATCGAGCCAGTTCTTGCTTGGACAAATCCAGTAAACTTTGTAACATGCCCGATCTTTCATGGACTTTGATTTTGGGAGAAGGTACTTTGTGAGCAGCAGCCACTGCCACTAAATTGGAGGGTCCTGCCACTGGGGAAGTTCTTTTGGGGGTCATCAACGGAGAAGTTCTTGGTGTGATCAACGTCTCCAAGTACTCTTCAGTTCCTGGTGACATCAACGGAGAAGTGGATAAACGTGAGGCTGCCGGAGACGCAGTCACCGCTGTGGCAGGTCGTGGTTTGCGAGTGTAAGGTTGCGTCCTGGCCGCAGTGCCTCTCTTGCGACTAGTTTTCTTCTGTGGACTTTTCTTTTTCTTGGGGCTTCTTTTCTTTCTCCGGGGTGGTGTCTGGTAAGAGGAGGGTCCTGCCACTGGAGAAGTTCTCCTCTTTGGGGACTTGGTCTTTTTCTTTTTCTTCTTGGGGCTTCGTTGGACTTTTTTCTTGGGGAGAAGTTTGGGGGCATTAGGATCCCATCTTAAGAGTGAGCGAATGATGACCCCTCCCAAAGTACCGCTCCCTCCAGGTTTCAAAATGATTTGTTTTTTGGTTTGAGTGTCGATGCGGGGATCGGCCAGTTGGACCAAAGCGACTTTGTTTCGATCGAAAAAGCGTTGGGTTTGATGAGGAATCTGAATGATTCCTTGGAGTATTTGACGTGCCGTCACCGTGAACCATCGTAAGACTTCTTTGAGACTAGCTTCTAAGACACGAGCTCGTGTTTGTGGATCTTTTTCTCGACTGATGCCATACAAGGCACGAATCAATTTGACGGGAAGATGCGACTGAAGGGACGTCATGTTCACACTGTGAGTGAGACAGACGAAAAAGGGTCTGAGGTTTTTATAGATTTTTTTTCATGGGGAGTGAAATGAAGTCGAGGACGGAGACGTGTACAGGACAGGCCCTCCGTCTTGGCACCAGTGGTGAAACAAGTGGGTACGAAATCGCAAATCCTCGGGGGTCGTAGGTTTCAAATCGACGAGTAAATAGGCGTGTGGCGTTTGAGTGGCATCGTCGTACGCCTGAGTCAGCCAAGGCGTTCCTAACTGTTTGGCTAAGACTTGCACTTGCGATTTATCTCGAGGGCTTTTAAACAAGACCACGTAATGCGCATTGAGACTGATGGTGCGATGGGCTTTACTTTGTTGAAACAAATTTTGGGTGATGTAAACGACACTGGCATTACGGTGATGCCCTTTGCGCGTGAACCACAATTTAATTTCTTCTTCGTCTTCTCCTAACATGTCGTCGAAAATGACCAAATGGGTTTGACGGGAGTCAGAGACGATGCCGTCGTCTTCTTTAGGAATGCCTTCCACAAACACGATGGAATCGCCTTGACTTTCTCGCAAGAGGCTGTACGCCGATTGCCACTCTTTGTAACACCACACGATCCGTTGAGGGGGTCGATCGATCAAATGATGTTTATGTTCGATCAAACGTTTGACGAATTCGGTTTTGCCTGAACCGCTAGGTCCAGCAATGAGCATGTTAAAGGGATGGCGAAGATACAAAGCCTCCCAACTGGCACGATCTAAGTGTTCGTCGATGACTTTGACAGTAGAGGAAGAGGGAGCAGAGACAGTAGAGGTAGCCATGGTGTCAGAAATGTCACTTGTGACACGAAAACAAACAAGACAAGAGTTTATATACTTTTTCAGAACAAATTTATTGAATGTTTTTTATCAAACATGAATACGAAAGACAAAAATACATAAAAGCCAAAGGCTTAAGTACAAGGATAAAAGGCACATGATAACGATGAACGTGGAATAAACACAAGTGTCTGTACAACATGTTTTGGGTAATGTTCTAACCAGTTCTATAGTAGGGGGTAAGGTCACACAAGTGTCCTCCCGAAAGGGTCTTTCAGGCCTGTCCACGACAGTCCTGTCCTGGGTGACGGGTTCTTCTGGCACCGTCACTAACACGGGTTGAAAAGTAACTTTTTTCCTTGAACAACTCTCGTGCATACTGGGCCACTTCTTGGGTCCAAGCCTCAAAACCCCATTCTTTCCAGGCACGGACATCTGTCCAATGGGGATGTAAGTCACAAGCTACACACACATCGTCATACACGTCTTGGGTAGCTAAAAGTTGACGAATCTTTTTTTTCCTGTTGAGGTCGAGAAGTATCCAGATGAAAACGCAAGGCTTTGAGCAAAAGGAGTTTTTCGTGACCATTTAAGGCCATTGAGGTGGTAAGTACTGATTGTAAAGAGTCCACAAAGAATCGGCTGGTAAACGAAATCCCAAAAAACAAGTCACTAAGACACACACCACTTGTCGTCCCAAATTGAATGGATACAGTTCTTGTAATAATTGATGGTAATGATCCACGGTTTGAATATGGTCATTGAGTTCCTTCCACGGAATCTGTTGGATGACATGTGACATAAACCGTGGCATGGCAGCCTGTTTTTATATTCTCTTTTTTCGGATGCAATACACGTACTTTCTAGCCAGAGATCTTCGTTCTCCAGTTGGGAATCTAAATCTTGCATACTGTAACCGAAACGTCAGAGTTCGTTTAGAAGTTTCCTCTTCCGCTAAGTAGATTCCACGTAACAAATGTTGGTAATCCTTTAACTTGTCTTCCTCAATGTATTGCTGTAGGTGAATCTCGAAGTAACCATAATTATGAACATGTCGATCATTAGCGACCTCAAAGTTTTGAACAATGTCTGACCATTGAAAGAATTTCTGACGAATCAGTTCTCTTATACCATTCAGGTACCAGTGGTTAAAGATCTGGTGACGTAACGGATGCAATTGTTCTTTACGTTTCACTTGTATTTTCACCAGCTCTCGGTAAATCCTTTCTCTCAACTCCTCAGGCAAGCCCGAAATGTTCTCTTGTAAAGTATCCATAAGTATATACACTGTTTTTGGAATCGTTGGGTGGTGGCCAATAGCCTCGTTTAACTTTGTGCCTAATGTAATATCCACTCATAATCAGTCTTCTTGTACTTTGGAACATAGCATAATTTAAAAACGGACGAATCACTTTGAGTTTGCGTTTCACTTGTATTTTGATCAGTTCTCGGTAAATGCGTTCTCTCAACTCCACAGGCAAAGCACGAATGTCCTCTAGCAAAGTATCCATGAATAGGTCATACTAAATCTTCTTTGGTCTGACACAAGAAATGTACTCTTTGCACAAACATGGTTTTACTTCAGTGTCGAACTTAAATCGTTGAGTCACTAATTTGCACATTACAATTCGTTCAGAAGTTTCCTCTTTCACCAAGTTGACATTGTGTTCAAGATGTTGGTAATTCGTTAACTCTTCCTCTGGAATTCGATGCAGTACGTTTACAATGATGTAGATAGAATCGTCCATACCAAACCAATCCTTTTTAAAACTAGAGGATCGTTGATCAATGTCTGTCCGATGAAACACTTTCAATTGAATCAATCCTTGTATAGCCTTCAGGTACCAGTGGTTCAAACACCGGTGACGTAACGGATGCAATTGTTCTTTACGTTTCACTTGTATTTTGACCAGCTCTCGATAAATGCGTTCTCTCAACTCCACAGGCAAAGCACGAATGTTCTCTTGTAAAGTATCCATGAACAGATTATTATGGTAAGAAGTTACTTCAATGTCTCGGTCCCACTAAGGGTAAGTAATGACAATTCGGTGACCATCGAGCATGTTCTACGTAGGCCGAATCTTGCGGTTCCCAGTGGTGAAGTGACACACCGCAACTGAAGCACTTGACTTTATCTCCTTCGCCCAAGTAGAAAAATCCGGCTCTGGCTAATTCTTCAGGGGTCGGTCCTCCCAGATACTTTGGCCATTTTCCTTTGAACGATTGAAGACGATTTTCAAAGTCGCAGTATTCCGACAAACGCACAGGAAACGAATATTCGTCTTTCACAGGTTCGTTTCGACGAGGGTTGAGTGACATGGGCAGGAGTTTGCTCAGGGCTGGATGACATCCGTAGGGGGTAGACGTGAAGGTGAACATTCCCCTTTAAAACGAAACCCAGTAAAATGTCCAAGAGGACGAGCGGCATCGCTTTCGCAACCCACAGGTTTGACACGCATAGCATCACTTTCCATGATAGGGGTAGGGACACTAAAGTTCCCATGATGCTTTACGGCATCGCTCAGGTCACAAGGTACAGCATCGTATCCATCGCAAGGCTCACAATCGCACTCGTCTGCAAACTCCGTTACGCAATTACAATGGTAACCACATGGACAATCGCAGTTTCCTTCCGGACATTTTCCGTCGCAATGCATGGGTCTTATCCATCCAATATTAGTCACACTAGAGGAAGATACAACTTTTTTACAATCCCCAAACTGGAACGATGCCTCTTTCAAAGTATTCATCTTGTTCGCTCGGTCTTGGTAGTCATAATGAACTATCGATCTTACCTAGGGTTCCTTTTTTATATACAGACCAATACCGACGTGACCGTACGGCAACGTAAAGTGATTGGGAAGTCGCACTCGCTTCTGGTATACAATTTGATAGACTTTTTCCAAGGGTCGACTGATGATGTGGTGAGTGGGTAAACGTACAATTTTGTTCGGTTGATAGGTGGTCACTTTAAAGTTTCCATCCTCTCCCGATTGCAAGGCTTCTTTCAATACCCCAAAGTTGACCACTCGACTGGTACGATGATTCAGAGTCAGTCCTTTCACTTTGCACGTCGTGTGCACTTCTCCTTGTTTGTCCCGGTATTCGTAGCCGTAATTTTTGGGACCACCACTGACGAAACTTAGAATCTTGTCGTCGGGATGCTCGTCTGTCCAGGCTCCTAAACGGTCTCCTTCGATGTCAGGGTGCTGTTGAATCGGGTGATGGATGTAAATGCAACTGTCCGTGTCAAAGTACAGGACGCGTTCTTCTAACAGTTCTAAAGCTTCGTACAATTTTAAGCGAGCATGAGCTGTCACGTAAGCCGCAATGATGACATTTCCAAAAGGGTCGTCTTGTACAAAGTCCAGATCTTCTTCGTAATTGACCAAGATCAAATCCTCTCGAACGACGTCCACGTGTTTCATGTATTTGGTTTTGTCGTGAATCATCTGGAAGTAGCGGGAAGGTTCTGTCAAATATTCCGTCTTGGGTAAACACGGTCGTTGTGCCATTTTACCCCACAAGCAATTTAACATCACTTTGGCAAACGATCGCCTGCCTTCGTTTTTTTCGATGTGGTCTAAAGAGATGCCTTCTTGTGCGTAGTATTTCTCTTTGAATTGTATTTGGTCTTCGGGAGTGTGACACCAGGAAGGATAGCCACTGGCTTCTTGTTTCAGTTTCAAAAAGGTATCCACGTAGTCGGCGAAAATGCCTTTCTGAGTAGGGTCACCCTTGTGGTATTGTTGTGTCTTGGGAAAGTGGCAAATTTCGTACACTTCTAACAGTTGGTATCCCATGTCCAGAGCTTTGAACAATTCTACGCTGACCCAGGTTCCCGTCAAGGCACGTTCTTCCTGGCTGTGATGGCAAGGTTGGTCCTGGTTGCACGTTTCGGCACAAGTACGGCACAATGGAAACATCAGTTTGCCTTGACAATGGTGAGGTAAGACGGGATGGTATAGGTTCGTGGGAGGCAAAACTTTACACTTGATCAAGCCTTCGTATTGTCGAATGTTTTTCAGGTCGATGTGTTCCGTCAGCAATTGCGGGTGCCCTACAGGAAAGCGACAATATTTGCACACGTAGGGATACAGCGAACACACGTCCAAGTATTTGATTTCTTCTCCTTTCTCTTCGTCGGCTTGGTACAGCAAACAGGTGGCATTGGTCCTTCCTCCGTACAAACTATCCCTCGGGTTTAGGGGGTCCATCAGCTTGTAACTTTCCACGGCACGTTTAAACTCGGGATCGGTTTTCATACGGTGATCGTACTCGTGTTCCCACATTTCCACCACTTGGTATCCTTGCTGTTCTAACTTTAGGCGCCGCTGACAAGTGTCCTGGTACAGGTCTTCCATGGTCCGTTGTAAAAACTGATTTTTAGTGTCACGGTCAGGGTAACAGACGGGACATCCGTGAAATAAGCAACCGTTAAACTCGTACACGATCTTGGGGTTTTCTAAGTCCCAGCCATCGACCGAATACGTTCCGATGGTCTTTTCGCCCCCTCCGTTGCGGGCATGCTGAATCCACTTGTCTTCCTTGTCGCACAAGTAATGTAACCAACGTAGGGCTTTGACCGAGTATTGACGTTTGACATAGTGGGTCGTTTGAGGACTGATGACAGCCACGGTCTTTTCAGGCATGAATCGTTGGCGGTACACTAAGGAATACACTTTGGCAATGGTGCAAGCTTCTTTCAAAGGATCGACCCCTCCGTGTTCCATGAACAGTTCTCGAAATTTTCCACAGCAACGCCGTAAAATGTCCACGTCGGAACGACAATACTTTAGCATTTCTTCCTGAAAGTTGAAGGGGTCCGAGGCGTGAGCCTGGTACCAAGCGTAGAAAGCTTCTCGTTGTTCGGTACGCATGTTGTCGGGGTCGTAATAGTGAGCCTCAGGTAAATGGGGTAGAACAGCATGTTGGTTGGCTTCCGTATTGAAAAAGTGTGGAAAGTACCCTTTAGCCATTTCTGTCATTCCAAACGTTTTAGGCATTCGACTCAAAGGCATGGCCAAGTAACTCATCGAATCTTTAAACTGCACTTGTCCCACTTGCATGAAAATGATTTTGGCTCTGTTCAAAGTCACTTTAGGACGCTCGGTGCCATGTTCCGTATAGTACCTCAAAAGAAACTGTCCATCGTATACGGAGAAATTGTGAGCCATCACCGTGGCATGGCGATGACAATCTCGGTAACGTTCGATGTCCTCTTTGCTCCACGTCTTGTCGACGGGGTCTAAGACCCATTGGGCAAAATCGGCTAACGTGTTCGGTCCCCGAAAGATTTTTTCACGCCCTCCAGGAATCTTGCTGCAGTGAGGGCAATGACTGAAGATAGGTTCTTGAATACACTTCTCGCACGCTCGATGAGCCACGCAGAAATTAGGAATGTGAATGCCAGTCTCTTGCATGCATTCGAAATCGAAAAAGATGAAATTGCCTTTCTTCTTGTGACCGTCCTCTTTCTCTGGTGGGGGTTGGTATTTTTGCATGTAACATTGGTGTTCCAAGTCCACGATGTGGTGACAAATGTGACATTTTTTCTTTCCTGAACATACGTGTGTCTTGGTATTATTGGTACGCATGACTTGTTCACACGTAGGGCACAATCTCAGGAGTTGACAAGCACATTTCTTCTGTGAACCTTGCGTCTTCAGATGTTGTTGGTAACAGGTAGGGCTGACAAACGTGCGCAGACAAGTTGAACAAGGCACTGGTTCTTCGCTCAGACAGGGTGAAGAGGCCAAACATCCTGGGCATTTCGATCCACAATGCTTGTATTGCTCTCGATTGTTATAACCACGGTCACATTTCTCACAATAATAAACATATCCCAGGAATCCAGTGATAGTGGTAATGGTATCGAAATGTTCATCGTGATGATAAAGGTGAATGTATTTTCCATCCTTAAAATCTTGGCCTCGAAACAACAGAGGTCCGCGCACTTCTTGAGGGTGCACTTTCAAGGTGTAGCGTGGAGCTAGGACATCTTGCAATTTTTGCATTTCATGAATGCCACAGGGTGTGTCTTTGGACAGGCCAGCTTGTTGCAACAGGAGTTCTGCTTCGTTTCGTTGTTTGGCTCGGTCGGATTGTTGAATAGTTTTCCAGGTTCTTTTCCATTCTACCGTGTCGTTCTTGTTGGCATAGGTTCGTCCTACCACGATGGCACGGGCTAAACACATCTGGTCTTGAGGGTTGTGAATTTGGACGAGGCTCTTTTTGGTACTGCGAAGTTCGTTCACCAATAACACCTTATTGCGTTGTCCAGTCCCTTGAGGAAGAGAGACGTGAGCCATTTTCAGTGTGGCTTTACCATCGGTGATGTCAAACTGGTCATTAGATTGTTGTACGTGTTGAATCTTGTCCATGATTTTGGAAGGGGTTAGTTCTGCGGGTCTGCTAAACTCGATCCAAACAGGGGATTTCAAACCGTCGTGATCTATGGATAGTGTCAAGCGATCGTCTTCTTTGGCTTGACATTGTCGCTTGAGTGAAGTGAGCAAAGAATCCCACATCTCGGTGATGAACCCTTCTGCTTTCTCCAACGGTACGTCGGACTTGAAATCTTTAAACTTCACCGTGTAGGTGTAAGCCGTGGTTCTAAATTTTCTAGAGGAGCGCTTTTCCGTCTCTCGAATGGAATAGTATTTTTCAGGGTTGAGTAAGGGTGACGAACTTGGTTTAGAGGGTTCGGATTCTGGTTCACTCATGTCCTCTTCAAAATCACTGGCATGAATTTGTGCCAAGATTTCATCCCTGGTACGAGGCGATAGATCACGTTTCTGCCTCTTACTTTCTTTTTCTTTCCTCTCAAATGAATAGGATTGTTTCATCTTGAGTGAAAAACGTAAAATGACTCAAGTTCAAACACCATAGACTAATCTATAGTCATGGCAGACTAGCGTATATAAAAGGGTGTGTGTCTTGTTCTTTCACTATTCATTTCACTCTCAAGCCGAGCACAACGATGGAAGAGACTAACCAAATCGAACGTTTCGTCGGAGCTTTGCGAGGGGTCATTAGAAAATTCTCTTCAGACCAGCCTACGGACTACTCTCCTTCCTTTCGAGATAAAAGTCAGGATACTTGCTATATCTGTCAGAAGAAAGGGCATTGGTCTTCAGAATGTCCAGACCGTCAAAAGAGAAAAAAAACAGGGGATAAAAAAGACAAAAGTCAAGATACCTGTTATTATTGTAAAGAAAAAGGACATTGGTCTCCAGATTGCCCAAAAAAGAAACAAGAGGAGTCAAAAGAAAAGAGGAATTCTTCAGAAGAAGAGAAGGATTCTTCAAAGGAAGAGAGGGATTCTTCAGAGGAAGAAGAGGAAGAAAAAAGACAATTCTATTTAAATGAGGCAAAGAAACACGAGAAGAAAAGAAGAAGGGAAGAAAATGAGAAGAAAGAAGAGGGAATGACGGTGAAGAAATTGAAAAAACAGAGAAACTAAAGAAGGAGAAAAGAAGAAGTCAATGAACTTTTAATTAAAGTGTTGTGTTATGAATTGTGAATTGGATTGTAACAATGGAGAAAAGAATAAATTAGGTATAAAAAGGTAAGTGTCTTTGAGTTATGATTTTAAAATAAGAACGTACACTCACGCACTCATACACAGACACGTACTATAAGGGTAAAATGGGCTGTTGAATATTTTTTTGAGTTATTGGCAATTTGAAATTGTATATCTTTTCGAGAAATGTGGCTGGCCCTGAAAAGGGCCTTTTTTATTTCGGTGCAGGGGTGAGTTTAACCAATCAACTTTAACTGCCTTATGCCTTTGCCATGGCCAAGGCCTACTTCTGAACTGCGTAATGTTGATGATTGGGTTGAAATCACTAAGGGTGGTACGGTAGGCTTAGTCACAGGGTTGACGTGTTTAGCTCGGGAAGGTCGTATTCTCTTCGGTCGTGATAAAGAAGTCTGATACATTTGTTTCAGACTTCTTAACTCCGCTAAAATGTCCAACAGTACCGTGACCGTTTGATTTTCACCCTCTTGTTTCTTTGCTGCTACTTCTTCTTGCTGTTGCTGCTGTTGTTTTTTTCTTACCTCTTCTTCTTGCTGCTGTTGCTGTAGGAGAAAAACTTGTTCGGCTTCCTTTTGTCGTTGTATAAATTTCTCCAATTCTTCTTTCTGTCTCTGTATAAAATTCTCCACTTGCGGTAATGAAGAAGGTAACACAGGTTCCGGAACAAATTCTTGCGAGGAAAGAAAATCCACAAAATCCCAATTCACCTCTTCTGAAAGTAAGTCCGGGTTCCCTTGGGCGGTCTCCCCTGCTGGTGCACCCCATTGGATCGTTTTCTGAGTTTCCGTCATGTTGAATCACTGTCGCATAGATTGACTGCACACAAGCGCTAGCGAATCTATATTGACTACGTGACGTCACAGACTGCTCTCTTCGGATTGGATGCGGGCTGACTGAATTCTGTAACGCGTGTTCGGATTGGTGAATGAACTCAATCCGTTTCAATCCTTTCTGTCCCTATAAATAAGCGCAGTTCACTGCATTGATTCACCTATTCTCGGAGCCTCAACATGTGGACCGACGTTGAATCTTCAACCCTTGTGTCAACAATGATGTTCAGGACGGACATGCTCATGTATGTCCGATCCAAGTGGACCGTTGTCCACAGGACCAGCAGCAGCCTGTGGATAAGAAGAGTCTATATAGAGAGACAAGGTTGCCTCAAGAGGACTCTGATGTATGGCCCTGCTGTAAGACGAAGTTTGAGGACAAGAAGATGTCACAAATGCCCTTTATGTTAAGGGCATATTAGCATAAACCAAAGGCCCTTTTCAGGGCCAGCCATATATCTCGAAAAGAGATAGCCTTTCAATTGCCTACCCCTTTTTTTTAAAAAAAAAAAAAAAAATCCCATGTTCAATTTCCCTTGACGCTAAACCGACCCACGATTTTTTCCCCACGTTAATTTCCCTTGACGCTAATCCTACCCACGATTTTTCTCCATGTTAAATTTCCCTTGACGCTAAAGTGACCCAAGGGTGTTTTTAATGCTAATTGCCATTGACGCTAATCCTACCCCCCTTACTACTGCTAGGTGCTGGTAATTAATTATAAATGGAATCGATTTATTATTCCCCAAGAGGATATTGGAGGGGTAGCGCAGCAATTAGTAAACTCGCTGAAGCAGCAAAAGTTACACGCGTTACTGCTAAAAAGTGGTTATCCAAACAGGCAATATGGCAAATTTACCAACCACCACCTAAACAAATTCACTTTGCACATTTTGATGTTAGTGTTCCTAATGAAGTTCATCAAGATGATATATTATTTCTACCACATGATACCGTTAAAATCCAAAGACGTCAAATAACATACAAGTATGTGCTATCTGTAGTTGACGTTGCAAGTAGACATAAAGAAGCAGAACCGTTGTCAACAAAGACAGCGACTGAAGTAGCCGATGCGTTTAAACGAATTTATCAACGATGACCTCTACAATGGCCACAGTTGTTACAAGTTGATCCTGGCAAAGAATTTCAGGGTGCAGTGTCATCGCTGATGAAGCAACATAATGTCAACATCAGACCAGGACATACTGAAATTCACCGTGATCAGGCAATTGTTGAGCGATTTAATCGAACACTTGCTGAGCGGTTATTTGGATATCAATACGCGAAGGAATTCATTCAAGACAAGAGATCACGCGAATGGGTTGCAAGATTACCAGGTGTGATAGTTGCATTAAATAATGAAATAACTCGAACAACCAACATGAAACCTCTTAACGCAATTACCAAAAAAATATACCCGTACAGCGACGTGATTTTTCAGCACAACCAATACTGGGCAATGTCACTGTGAGATATTTGTATGAACCAGGTGAACTTGAAAAGGGTAAAAAAAGAGCGAATGATCCTATCTGGAGCATCACTACACACAAGATATCTGGCATAACTAGATCTACTGGTAGACCAGCAATCTACAAACTGGATTCAAGTGCTCCTCAACGTGGATTTACGCGTGAACAATTACAAGTAATTCTCGAAGACACACAATTACCGCCCAGATCACTTAACTAGCACATCTACGCCGGTTGCACTCAAGACATGTCAGCATCACATTTTGTCATATATGACCAAGACGATTATCTTTTCTACCTACGGTGAATTGTCCTGGGTGTTTACTCAAATACTGCCACAACATTACACAATTACAGCTTGCACAGTGATTATTCTGCTGTTGTTTCAGTGTCATGATAAATTCAACATCAAGGTCAAAATCGCGATTATTTTTTTGTTGTCACTCTGTTTGTAACCAGCTAATTTTTTTCTTATTATATCATTGCTGTTTTCATTATTAATTTCATCAGCCATTGACTCATCCAAGACAATTCTCCGCATTTGAGATATTCTTCTGACTCTGGACACAGCCAAGTAAACTAAGTTTGACCACTCGATACGATCATCAATGATCCAAACAACTATATCAGAGATAGTCAGTCCTTGTGATGAATGTATCGCCATTGCGTATCCTAGCGTCCACGGGGATTTATCAGCGCGCAGTGCATCTTCAACAACATTGACATCAACTGTGACAATATCATTTAATACGAGATTTTGTTTCTCGGTCTGTCCTGGTATATCAACGTCAATATTTTGCCGTCGCGTGTCAGCTGGTCGATAACACAACGGCACTGGCAACGTTGGAAACTTCTCCTGTTGTAACTGAAACAACCGCTGTTGAAGTGTGTCTCTGACTATCTTTCTACTTGCCACTATCAAGTCGTTTGGTCTCCACGTTTGCAGAAAGTCGCTCATTGAAGTCTCTGAAATTATTTTACGCATTATTTCGCATTGAATTTTATTCGGTTGTAGTCTGATTAATTTCTTAAACTCGTTTAATTCTGCATCAAGCGCTCTATAATCATCAGTTATCTCCTCGTAATAATCAACAAAATCTTTTAACCACAAATGTGGAAATGGGCCAACAAAAGGTGGTGGCTGGCCATGATCGCCACACATTATCACAGCTGTATTTTTTGTTAATAACCAATCGAGAAATGTTTTTAATGTTTCTAACGGTACCGTACATATTTCGTCCCAAATTATAATCCTTGGAATATATTTCTCTCCAATTCGATCCGGAGTCCATGCATCGCCCTTGTATCTGAAAAAGCTGTGATAAGTGCATGAGTTAACCCCTCGTTGTTTCATCTCTCGCGCGAGTCTATGTGTAGGTGTTAACACGATCATATCTGAATTCCGAAATAATTCAATCGCTCGAGTCGTCTTACCGGACCCTCCCGGCCCATTGAGATAAACAGTCTTGTGTCTGGATACTGGATCGTACACAGATGGCGCACTCGACATTTCTGATATTCTGATTTATAACAACTATCTTTGATCTCAACATCTGCGGACTCACAATAATCATATACCATTTCTTCTTTTATTCTCCACGAACCCCATGATTCATCATCAGTTGTAAAACGAAGTTACCGAATTCAGGTATTTCTTGTTGATGTAAAACGAATCCGTAGCAATTCTAGTGTCAGGGAATCTATTTATCATCGATAGCAAATTGATGGAAACATAAGCTAGCACTGAAGATCTTAAATGAGTATACTGGGGTGACACGCCATTACTATAACTAACAATTGTGCCTAACTTTTTTCCATCGGATAAGAAAACATCTAGCCGATCACCAAGTATATCTTTTTCTATTGCATCAGCGACCACAAATATATACTCGGCGGGATCCATAATTAGTCTTGCATGATGCCGTTTATGATCATATGCACCACCCTGAGTAAACTTGCCAATTATTCTTCTACCAAGATCCTTCGCGTTTCTTTTCTCTTCGAGGTTGGCGATTAATGTACTGTAATCATCACTTTCGCAAACAACAAGTTCAGGTGTTGGTAACCAAACTTCAGTCTGTGCCCGATATGATATAATTGCCTCACTGACCGTCAACGATATCAGTATTTTACAATCAAGCATATATCGTAACAACACTATTGGCGCCCAGCGCTTTTCACTAAAATGCCGACCAAACCAAACATAACAAATAACATGAAGACCCTTAGCCATTTCGAATGACACTACACGAGCGAATCCTGTCAGGTCAAAATCGGGTAATGGTCCATTAATGGCCACTCGCGTCATCGAGTTCGTGGGGTGTCCAAATCTTTTAAAGTATCCAGAGCATTCTCCCATCCCGAGAAAACTTCCTGGATAACACGCAACCATATCAACTGATATCATTTACTTGTAATTATACTTGGTATTCCACAATCCGCCGTGTCCGTATTCACAACAACTTAATTGTACATCTTCGAGAAACTCACTTCGGGTTGGCTTCCACGAATTATTTTCTCTGGCAGCATGGACTGCAACTGATGGACCAGTGAAAAAATTAGTTAGTAATCGGTCAGTATCTTTTCAGTATCTCTGTGCAAGTTTTCTCATTGTTTCATGAAGAGATTCTTTACGGTATATTTCACCGTTAGCGCGTACAAATTGATCACATTTTTCATTATCTGAACTCGAAAATAACCACACTGACACAGGATCGTTTTTACCTATGTCATTAATAAAATCAAACATGTTTCTCCCAGAGTTCTCCCCTGAAAACTCGGGGGGGGGGGTAAAATCTTACAGTTCGATTCGATCTCGTGGGAATATTGTGACTGCACTGGTCCAAGCGTGAGCGTTATGATCAATGATATTTATTGGAGCTCCTTGCGATTTATATTTCGATTCGTATAATACTTCCCTGTTATCGTGCTACGGTTATTGGGAATCTTAGTGTTTTTCCTAACTCGGCAACATCGTTTATTGTAGCTCCGGTATCCTTAACCCGTTCAATCCATTTGTTTATTTTTTCACGTCGTAACGCCGTTAGACCGTTTCCGCGCATCGCATTTGTAAAATGTTCTGTTACTCGTTCAGCTACACAATTCAGTGATGAAAATCTCACTGGGGCAAGATCATTAATGTTGGTTTTTTTTTATCGGATAGATTCCATAAATGACTGCTGTTACAGGATACGCTTGCTCGTAATATGGTTTATCAATCCCAGTCAGCGCTCCTGGTTTGGAATTTTTACATAGTATGACAGTTTTTCCATTAGCAAGGACAGGGTCACGTTTGTCGCGGATAATCAATTATCGTTTCTGCTCGCGCGATAAATTTTACTCTGAATAAATATTTTTGATCACCTTGATATTCATCAAGGGGGAGGTAATCGATAATCGTTTTCGCTCGTGTATTGCTCATTGTAGCATCCTTGACAGAGTCGATGACTTTGTCTTTGACTCTGTCAAGGCGTATAATTTTGAATGTAAACCACATGTGAGATGCTCCATCATCACGAAATTCTTTTTTGGCATCCCTGATAATATCAATCAGATCAACCAGAGCTCATCTCCGCGAGTCAGGGGTGAGTCTGTCAAGATCGAATTAAGAAGCTTTCCAGAGCCTGATTGCAGATAATCTCTCAAACTCCTCCATATTATATTTAAGACAAACATTTAAATAAAAACTATATATATATATATATATATATATATATATATATATATATATATATATATATATATATATATATATATATATATATATATATATATATATATATATATATGTATGTATGTATATATATATATGTATGTATATATATGTATGTATGTATATATATATATATATATATATATATATATATATATATATATATATATATATATATATATATATATATATATATATATATATATATATATATATAATGCCTCAAATCAATCAGTGCAAGTGGCTTAAGTGGGATCTGTAACCCATTGTAACAAATCCTGCAGAAAAGAATTCTGCGGGGAACATTCACAAAGTATTTGAAGAGGGAGTTTAGGACCAATACCGTGTCTGCGATGGGGTATTGGAGTCAGGGGTAAAACACAGCTGTGCGCAAGTTTCGGCGGTAAGCGATACAGGGAACTTAAGCGATATTATGATAAAAAAATAACAATGATGCACTGAAATGTGAGCGCGATTATATAACTAAGTTCTCAGGCAAATTATAAATTAGACAAATGACATTATTATTGTATAAATGAATCAAGAATGTGCCCCACATCCTATCATCAAGAATTATGAAGCGTCTCGTGATGGAATAGTTAGACATTGCAGGTTGAAAAAAACAGTTGGTGCTGATGATAATGCTGGTTATCTTGGATTTACTGCTGGGAAGAAACATTATCTCTGTCATCGTTTTGTGTACGAGTGTTTCTTTGGAGAGATCAAAGACGGTCTTTTGATCGATCATATCAACCGTATAAAAACCGATAATTCTTTATCCAATCTGAGAGCTGTCACGCAGAGCGAGAATTATATACTTGGAGAAACTGGCTGTAACAATAAGAGAGCCAAGGCAGTTGTATCCACAAATTTAGATACTGGCGAAGAGAGAATATTTCAATCGATGAGCGCAGCTGGCAAATATTTTGATACTCACAGATTCTCAATACACTCCGTGGCGAAAACTATAACCAAATCCGCACTCTCTAAAAAATATAATCAAATGATTACTTTTCATTATTGTTAGATGTGTTTTATTTAACTTTATTGTTTGTACTTCGCTAAAATCCGAGGTTTTTTAATGTAAATTTAGCATTATTTAAGGGAGATAACTCCGTTAAGCATATGTCATGCAATTAGTCCCCCCCCCCACCTCCTTGATTTCATCAAGGAGATTGCGCAACACACTGTCATTATCTTTACAGGTAATATATTATCCAGCGCGGCAGAACTATATAGTTTTTTTTTTCTTTCTTTTACAGCCAATACAACTCGTGGCGTAACCGTCTTATTGTATACACACTGCATCACAGTCTATTTCAATACATTAACACTTCCGCGTTTGATAAAATCAAAAATTGTCAGTACAGGTAGGTGTTATTTTTTCACGGGTAATGTTTAGAATTAAAATCCAGTTCAGAACTTAAATTCAGCTGCAAATTGTTAACTGTCTGTCAACAGTTACCTACATGATAATTTTTAAATCCTATATCATTAGATTAGACTATGGTGCAGTGGTAGATCGGCTGACTCTCGTCCCCGACTCTGTCAATGCCAGTGGTTCGAGTCTCGTAACAGGCATATTGTCGACGGTACCAATTAATATGATTTTATAATTGGGGGCGGCAGCCGAAGCCGTTTATGTTCATCTCTCTCCCACGTCAAATCGTGGGGGGGTGTTTTTCACCCTTGGGTTTTGATCTGGGGGGATGTACATGAATGCAATACAGGTATGTTTGTGACGCGCCCCCAAAATAAACAGTAGCCGTGGATGCATAAGCTCTAAGTCACATGGGCGCCCCACAAAAACAAAACATTCAGAAAGAACACAGCCCTTGACAGAGTCAAGAAAGAAACGATCACGGGTATGCCGAGAAGGCCATAAGAAAGGTCTCTGTAAGACAAAAGTCTCAAAACAAAATGTCTGAAAGGACCTCATGGAGACACATAGGCCAGCGCAGAGGGCCCATAAAAATGATAACCGCTCATCATGGCTACTGTTTATTTTTGGTCTAAAATATTTTTCTTTAAAATATATAATATCGGTATATATAATAATATGAATTACGAAAATATCAATGATATGATTGTTGCTATTAAAAAATTAGAAGAAAACGGAATATATATGATGAATTAAATCCTGAATAAATCATTTCTGATTTTGAAACACTGCATGAGGCTAAATGCGAAGGGCGGTATATTTTGCCGGATCAGTACAGATTTATAAAAAAGATTCAAGCGGCTATTTATCAATCGCTAGCTACGATAGAAGAAGCACAAATAAATGAATTTGTTTCGTTGTCTCGTGCAATTGAAAAAATTAGATCACAATTATCTCAAGAATACGAATCCAAAAAAATAATTAATACTCGCGTAAGGCAACTAAAAAGTTTTATGTCAGATTGTGAAACGATCGAAAGTTAGACCCCTTGATAAAATCAAGGTGATAAAATCAAGGATTTTATCAAGGTGATTTCATCAAGGGTACTTGGAAATTAAGTCAAGTACGTGGGAATGAAATCGAAAGTAAAAAAAAAATATTTTTTACCTGCATCAATCTGATGAGTTAGATAATATATTTTTTTACTTATGTCAACCTGATGAGTTAGATAATACTTTTTTTACTTGTATCAATCTGACCAGCATCAATCTGATGAGTTAGATAATATTTCCTTTAGTCGATCAGATTTAATGCAAGAGTGCGCGTAATTTAGAATCTGATCTTTATCACACGTGACCACAGAAATATGTTCTCGCTGTAGTTTATCCAGCTGCGATTGTGTCAATAAAAAATCCTCGTTACCGTATACATAAATAACCAAATCAACTGGGCCGATCAGAAACTGTGTAAAAAAAAATTTGATGTAGTTTTCAAGTACTTGCTTGTCGTGTATGAAAACATTCACGTGTTGTTACATTATATAATACTCGCTTGATTAATTAGAAATCAAGGTCTGTCAGTAAAATGTAAATATTTTTGTGCACTTGCAGATTTCTTTTCTTTATCTTCGTTTGTGCACGATTTTGACTAGTAATTACTTTCCGAATCGTGCAAAATGTAACATCCACCTGAGAAAATCTAAGGATAAAAGTCTTAAGACAAAATCTTTATGATTTCACAAATAAATTAACATTAACTGTTTCATTCCTCAAATCCAGAAGGTGGCCTGATTGGTCTGTTAGTTTAAAATTTATTCTTGATAAAAGCGGATTATGACACTGCAAATAAACCGGATTGATTGGCTCTTGCACGATCAGAAATTCTGGTGGATCTTTTAGTGTGAATGAATAAAGAACAAATCCTTGCTGGGCTTGATTTGATACTGTCGTGTCCACGCTGTAGCTGCCATCAATAACATCACACACAAGATTGACCGCGACCACAGGGGTTATATTTACGATTTCGGGGGATACATGACGCCCTTGCCCTTCTGGGTCATTGTTGTGCCAGAGAATAGTTGCTGGTGATAGTGTTTTTCTCCATTCTGAGAGTATATCAGGAAAGAACTCATCAATGATTTTGGTGGTGGATTTTTTTAGTTCGTCTGAACGATCGTTAGGGAATTTAAAATTCGGCAGATCAGCCTCTGTTATTTTGTAATACTCGAGAAAGCTTGGTTTATGTGAATGAATTGCTGTTGTTATAAGTCTTTGATGGATAAATTCAATATCAAATTGTATTTGATTTAATATTTCTATTTGCTTAATGATTTCATTTTTTGCCGACGATGCGTCAAGAAGATACTCGGTTAATAATTGACGTTGTTTTTTGTTGCGTTTCATACTCGCGACTAATATCCTCAAAAGTAATTTTGATATCTTGCTCGATATACAGTCGTAAGGGTAATCCATAATACCACTCCAGTTTATGAGTACGTGATGGTATGCAATAAAGTAGGCTATTATCCGGTTTAGTATTTATGCCTTTCCATAACGGATTATTTTCAAATTTTGGAATAACACCATGATACGATTTTTTATCAGTGATATAATCAGATTTTTTAGGTTCTGGTGGCAGTGGTTTTTCTGACGGTGGAATTTCAGGTCATCCTAACACTGATCTGATTGAACTCTGATATATGTCCACGGCGTAGTCTGGAGAGTTTATCTCAATTGCAGAAGACAGCGTTGGTTCATGAACGGTTATTGCTATTTTGGATTCTTTTCCTGTGATATTTTTTATTCGACGTTGTAATTCCTCATTGATTTCTTCGATTTGATAAGACCCGGTTAGCATCCCAATGACGTTCCAGTCGGGTGTACCAGCTGGTAGGTTTTTATTTGCAAACACAAACGAATTATTCTCTGGTAATCCAGCAAATGATTTTGATCTGATATTGGGCCAACTGTGGTATATTCGTAATTGTGCTAGCGCGATTTCTTTCACCGGAATCGCAGTTGGAAAATTAATACTAAATTCTGGTTTAGTCGAGCTTACTGTTATCATTGAAGTTCTCTTGGGGCTTGTATTTTCGGCTATCTGTTGAAGTAATTTCGTCATTATTTATCTATGTTGTTTTTAAATGGCGGGTGCAGTCTTCATATATCTTAACCATTAGTGCGAATTCGGAATCTGATTTTGTTTCGTCTTTGAGGCTTGATGATATCAACGACGACAACTTCGAGTACGCGGCCGTGGCTGTGTTTAGCCGCGTAACATAATCGTGCAATTTTGTGCTCGTGCACGTTGATATATTTTTTCGCGATTATATTAAAAACACCTGCAATTGCCGCTGATGAAACGCATATCGTTACTACGATTGCAATTGTTACTGGCGTTAGCGCTGATAATACTACTCTGGTGGATGCAACTAACGTGGATACTGAGTATACAATAGCATCCAGGATGATTACATGTCGCTGGCATTTTTTTACTTTTGTTGTATACGTGTCGACGATGGTTTTTAACTCTGACTGCCATTCGCGTACTTGATCGTATCTATATTGTTGCGCATCTAATGTTGTTGTTGACGCTGTCATTGACTTCGTTGTCCTTAACTATGTTAAGAGTGTCATTTATTATCTTACGCAGTAACCAATTGAGGTGTTTCAGCTACGAATTCAAAACACCACCAGTAAGATGTTGCGGTTAACGTCTTATCGGCTGCTTCCAGTATAAATTCTTCTTCGGTTCCGCTATTTATTATTACAGTCGCAACCCCGGAAAACTTGTCGGTGGAATGCCTCCAAAGATATGTTGAAAATATCTCAAATTTTGCAGCACTGAACACAGACAGTCTATACACACCAGTGACTGTTGCGGTATATTTGATAGTATTATTTTGTTTAGACCATGTTGCGAATCCAGATGATACCGTGTATACTATGTTGGTGATATGCCCGGGAGTAACTCCAGGTGGGATTTTAATCAGACTGGTTTTGTTAACGATCTCAGGAATCCCACTTACGATATCTTGCTGTGTTTGTTCGATTGTGTCGATGTTCGTCTTGATATCAGAAAGTTTTATGTCAACGGCGAGCGGTGTGCCGAAGAATTTATCTATGAGCTCATAAGGTTTTTTGATATATTCTGTGAAATCTTGCAAAAGCGCCTACGTGAACGTCATACTCGGCCCGCAGCATGGATAATTTACTGTCTACGTTGTCGACGTATAGTTTGTTTGCGGCGTCGTTGTCGAATTTTGGAGTTGTTACAGCTACTATTTTGTTTCCGTTCATGTTGAGTTCACCTGCCATTGTGTCACCGGTATTTTTTAAGCTATTAGCAACTCTCTGTATGATTTCATCTCTGATGGTTGCAAACGATATACTTGAGTCTCTGATTTTCCGCTGTCAGTAAACACAACGATGTTATCCTGGGTAGCTCCAAGAACCCTGTGAGCTTTGTCATTCCACTTGATATTGCTGGTTTTTAGTTTTCCGTATCGGTCCTGAAAAATAACAACCTCATCTGGGTCTATCCCTGATAACGTTAAAAGATTGTCGATTTCATCTTTGGTCGCATATTTTGAGAAATCTACGTCGCCGCGATTTTTTGTCTTTGTTTCGATGAGAGATCTTCCGTAAATATCAACCATTATTCTTTAGGGATTGTTTAAAATGTTAAATCGGTCCGCGGTATACTCGTGCACGACTTCCTGGGGTGGTTTGGTTGATTTTGATAACGCATCAAGCACATTAATTACTTCACGGCCGCATATTGGTGGATCGGTTAGTGTTTGTGTTGGTAGCGTTGAGCACCAGACTGGAATTGGAGTGCCTTGTATGTATTTTAGAAATTCAACTGGTGGTGCTAACCCTTACGAATCGAAATAGATAATTCTACGTGGAATGTATCGCTTAAGCAACCCAATGAGTTCCTGGACCATCGCTGTTATCGAGATTAATAATTCCAGTTTCTGGATTATTCGGTTGTTGTGGTAATTGATCTCGCATAAAAACACCTCTAAAATTTTTTATTTTAAGTTGTTTAGCAGTATCGAGTAAATCAAAATTTGACATTGGTAAAACACTCTGTCTTTTAGCGGCGTTTGGGATACCATGAAAGCGGAGTTCCTGGAAGTCTTAGACCCTTTCCGTACCATGAGGGCGGAGTTCCTGGAAGTCTTAGACCCGCTCCTTTTTTTGTATCCCTTCCCAGTTGCTTTCTTTAATGCCATTCCAGCACCTGTTCCAACAGCACCTAACGCGGCTGCTTTTGCGACAGCTGGGGCAGCAGCATCTATCAGTGCTGGTATTGCTGTGAGAAGTGGAAATATACCACCGGTTTTAACCATATCCTTGATGGCTTTTGGAGCGAAACCAAGTTGAACTCCAGTTTTTGCCTGCTTTGCTTTATTGAAATGTTTTAGTTGGGTTTTAGTCAACGATAACTTTTTTGGGCCGCCACTAGCGATTTGATCTTGTTTTAGTGTTATCGTTGTCCCACATGCGCTCGCGTTTTTTGATTGTAATTTTTTCGCCTGACCAGGAGTCAGAGTGACATTAACGTGACTGTATGACATTGTTATAATTAACGTGATTGCTCTAATTGTCTACATATTCTCCACGGGAGCATCAACGACTCTCATTCGACCACTAATACCTTCAAGTAACATTGCCTTGTCACTGAGTATGACCAGGATTGTTCTGTAACCACGATCGGGACCAGCAACTGGCAGGTCATTAACATGAGCTCGGAAGTGTATATCAACGAGTTTGTTTGGATAAATCAAGATGCTCCAGCGGAAAGTAATAAATCGGGTACAGCGTTGTAAAATCATACTGTGATATTGACGTTCCAGTATGTATATTTAGATTACGCAACAGAAACGTCAGCCAGCGATTATATGCGCGCGCCACATGATTATGTGTAAAATTTAATGATATATCTTCGGATGGTTCTTGTTGTCTGTTTATTCTCAACGAAACATCGGTAACGCCAAATTTGTCAAATACCATATGAGATTGTGTCTGGTCATTCAATCGGGTTTTATTTTGCAGTGCAATAAAAATATGTCGTGGCGCAGAAACATCCTGCTGTGATGCTATATGCCAAGTAAATAAACCTTTGACGGAACTTTGGATGGCGTCTGTAGTCACTGTTAACCACGATAGCAATGATTTGCCACCTTAATTCATAAAAGAGAGTAATCGCGGCTCTTCTGTGACCGACGAGTTAATACCGGCATCCACAGTGAAAGTTTTGTTATATTTACTCTGCCAGCATCAACACCATCGGCTCGCCAGATCAGATCATTCTCATCACCTTTTCTATAAAGCACAACTGTGTGTCTAGCTCCAAAGATGACCCTTCTAATATCTCTACAAAATCAGAAGATACGAGTTAGTGGAATCGCGCACGAAAAATCTTTATTTCCTGACAACATTGACCGGCGTGTTGCAAATCCCAAGTTGTGAGTCGCGTTAGTTTTTGTAACATTAAAATTAGCCCCTGGTTTAATTATGACCCTAGGGGGAGTGTCAGCTGGTCGATCACCTGCTGATGCTTCTGCTAATACCACTTAAGTATACTGAATATGATCAGCGTTGTCGATAGTACCTTTAGCAAACATCATCGATGGCCCAGATGATCTTACGTAATCATCAGAATATCTTGCTAGACCAATTATTGTTGTAGCAACATCAACATCATTCTGGATGGATTCGATATTTTTTCCATCAATCATATATGTGGCGCTACTAAACAATGCCATAATTCCATTATTGACAAAACCAACTCGGTCATTGGTGCCGTAGTTAGTATTATCCGCCTTTACAAGTTCACATTCTACTTCAATAAACGCCTCACAGGGCAAGAAATATCTACTTGTATCATGAACTTGAAGTTCGATATGCCCCTGTTGATCTGGTTTAACTGCATCATAGGAATAAAATTGATAATCACGCACTGAGTTATCTCGCTGGACCGGCTCATCTATGTTAAATGCTGGGTCGGATATGCATTTGAACATTTGATACAATTACCTATTTTCCATATGGTGATTATCGTCGTTGCACACGAAGTCCACTTCCTGCTATCAAATTCGCTGTTATATTTCTTTGTACTTGTTCAGATTCCTGATCCATTAACGCTGCTAGTTTTTGATTTGCAGCTTGATTTATTACCTTATTGACATCTGCGGGCATAATTTCAGTGCTTGGTAATTTCACCGGTGGTAATTTTCGTCTTATTAATCGTGCTAGTCTTTCTTTGATTGCCGAGAGTGCCTTTCCAGCAACATTGGCAATTGCACCAGGAGCTTTTTCACCAACAACATTAATAGCTTTCATTGATAATTGTTTTGCAAGAGGACCAACTTTTGGTGCTAACCCCGCAAATAACCCCTGAACCACGTCGCCGAGTCCATCTCCGTAGGTTGCTCTATAGACTGGTAATCGTGAGTTTACTACTCTGATCTGCATGGGCGTATAGTGTCTATTGTATATGACCATGTTATGCTATTTGCTATTGTTTAATCACTGTAATCATCGACGAGTTCATCAATGAGCTCTCGGTATATACTAGTGTCCATGACACCACCTTGAAATAATCGCCGACAGATATCAGCGGCTTCATTAATTATTTCTGGTGAGTTATTTCCAGCGCGTTTTCCTCCTATGAGAACTTCTAACCGCGAAACGTCGTTAAAAATGTTCTCAGGACAGGGAATAAAACCACTCCCCAAACCCTTGCCGGATTTTGGTTCAGCATCTGGTTCAACATCACTTGGATGATACATTTCTTCCTCCTCCACTGCAACAATCGGAGAAAATTGATGGGTGGGGTGGGGGGTCTAGCTGGTGTTTTGATTTCTTTTGTTTTTGTTCTTGTTTTCGTTCCTTTTCTTTTTGCTTTTGTTCTCTTTCTTTTTGTTTTTTGTTTTCTTTCTTTTTGTTGTTGTTCTTTTTCTTGCTCTCTTTGTTCTTTTAGTTCATGATGATAGGCTTCTACTCCTCCTGAATAAATTTTGTAATCAACATCTTCTTTGTCTATAGAATCAACATTTCGATTTATTTTAAACACCCAATTGTTCCAAGTACTACTATCTACTTTTTTAGCGTACTTAGGGTTTAAAAATTGATCTCTGAAACGATAACTTTTAGCAGCAAACTCCCCAAACCTGGATTTATCCTGTCTAGTTTTCAATTTATATTTTTGAATTTCTTGTATAGCTTCCTCAGTAACTTTTTCCCTAAAATCAATTCCTTTTTTTGGGAGGGTTCACCAACAGCGACTTCAGATGTTTCTTTGGGTTGAGGCTGAGCTGCAGCTATTTTTTCAGCAGTCTGTTCTAATACCTGAATTAAACTCTCTTCTTTTTCCCCTGGCTCTTTCTCAGGCCCCTTAATAGCAGTTAAGACTTTTCCAGTAACCGCAGTGACCGGCTTAAATAACTGCTCCGTTTCCGCTGCATATTCAACCTGTGCCTCTTTTTCCCTAAAATCAATTCCTTTTTTTGGGAGGGTTCACCAACAGCGACTTTAGATGTTTCTTTGGGTTGAGGCTGAGCTGCAGCTATTTTTTCAGCAGTCTGTTCTAATGCCTGAATTAACTCTCTTCTTTTTCCCCTGGCTCTTTCTCAGGCCCCTTAATAGCAGTTAAGACTTTTCTAGTAACCGCAGTGACCGGCTTAAATAACTGCTCCGTTTCCGCTGCATATTCAACCTGTGCCTCTCGACGCGCTTGCAAATTTTTTCTAAAATCATCTCTGACAGGAAGACAGTTTTTGATCGCTTCTTCTCTCTCTCGAGATAATCTAGCTGTGTAGGATTCTGAGTGTACCATTATTTGGTATAGCAACAGTGTATCCCCCAAGGGTGTAAAACTGAGGGTAAAAAAAAACCCTTGGTGTCAGAACTGGGGGTCAAATAAAAAATGTGGGGGTCAAAAATATACTGACAAATTTTCATCAGACTCGTACTTTTTCAGCTTGAAATAGGATATTGCAACTTGCACAACATACTCTCTCTCTCTCTAAATATACAAATAAACCAACATGCATAATTAACAAACAAATGCATTGTCCAATCAAAGAATAATTTTATTTGCTCATTTTTCTTTTAAAATTGTACTTTTAACAGTCTCCTTTTAATATTTTTAAAGCAATATTATAGACCAACATATTACATACAAGCCAATACAAAAAGCCCAATAAATATTTTTAACTGAATGGCAGTCACTTTACTGCCCGTCATAAAATGTGTACTATCATCGGTTTCATTGTACTTCGTCCTTGAACAAATTTATCCAAAAATCAAGGAGGCTAATGATTCATCTTGTTTCTAATAAGTTACACTTGAACTTTACGGTCTTTTTTTTATTGCAACAAAGTTAAACACCAACAAAATCTGCAATGCCCCCCTGACTGTGTAATCCAAATAAACGCATTTGTCTCGGCAAGTTTACTGATTTCTTTGCTGTGAAAGAATGTCTTGGGTTATAATGTGTTCTCCAGATATCTTGTGGCGACCGAGGGCAGATTTGTTAAAATTCTTAAACTCTGTCACGAAAGGATTATTCACTTTTGCCGTCTAAGCAATCACGCTATTAGAAGTCACACCGGTAATCTTAATGGATGTGCCGTATTCCAGTCAAGGGAATTATTTTCTCCATTTTTCATTAAAGTTAGATCCACCGTTACTTTTGTGTTCTGCTTCCTTCACTTTCTTCGCTAATGATTTATGTGCATGACGTTTTAATCTGGAGATCACTTTCTAGTGCAACAAGCATTGAGATTCAACATCAAGATTGATGACAACGAGTTGGTTCATTTTTTGTAAAATCGTATTCACACACTTGGTCGTTTCCAAAGAAAAACAGCACAGCTCGGAGAGGGCTCTCAGAGATACTCATTTCAGGCCCTAAAAAAGTTAGCTCTTTGTTTTCGTGTTGTTAATCCTTTTTTGTGGAGATCTTATTTTGGCATTTGGAACCTTCTAAAGTTTGTATGGTCAACCCACCCCCACCCCCCGCTGCTACATAGATCCTGACATCCAGGTTTCATCTATACTGATCATGAGCACTCAGAAATTTTAAGTTATTGAATTTTTAATATAATGGTGTTTACATAGGTTTACTATAGGAATTGAATTAGTATCGCGAGTCCTAAATCATTCAAAATACAGAGGATCCTGCTAAAATATTTACACGCGGTATGGCTTACAGAAGAAGTAGCGATACGTAGACACACGAACAGGCTCAGGTCGAAATGCACCTTGTGCAAAAAGGGAAGCTTTGTTAAGCAGCACGTCATTGTACAGTTGCAGGCAAATGAAAAGAAAAGAGCCAAAACAAGGAAATTATTTAGTGCAAAAGGGGGATATCATGCAAATAAATCTGTTTACATAGAATCCCAAATAAAGGAAGTTTGAACAAAACATCCGTCTTTATCATTAAAACTATGATGAAATGGGGTCAAGTTCTTATATTAGAGAAAACTAATAGGCATGCACATATATAGAGAATCATTAGAAACGCCTCCCAGACCTTGAGTGATATGGTCACTGTTGGAGATGGGATCCAGTACACCGCATTACTTAGGGGGCAGTTTCAGCCAGTGGGAAGGCAGGATACTCCTCTCACATGTCCGAGTTGCAAACACTGATTTGGGTTACAAGAAAACTTTACTAAAACGTTTTCCCACCACACTAACAAAGCAAACATACGTACAAAACAAGGACATGAATCAACCCCAATTAGTTTTTTTTTTATATACGTTTTCCCATTAGGCCTTTTTCAGCGCCGTTTTCGACAGTACCGTAATAAACAGGTTAAGTCGATAAAAAGGCAAATAAAGATGGAAAATCCAGGCCCTTGTATGACGAGACCGATCTGTAACAGGAGACATGAACAATACAAACTGCATACACAAAGCACCAAAAGAACACTTGGAAATTTCTTTTATTTTCCTTATATTTGTTATTTTTGTGGTGGAATATGACGCAGAAAATGCCTCTCCAAAATGCTAGGCAAGTTTGCTACTGTAAGAGGGAAGTTTAAAAATGGAAGTTACTTCCTTCCCTTTTTTCCTTACATTTTCTTATATATCTTAAATAAATCAATAGACGACTAGTGAAAACACAGTTTTGGTATAGATGCCGTCCTAACACAAATATACATACACACAATGTAAAACAATACATATAGCATACTAGTCCGAGTTTCTTCTGACCCTTGCCACCCCATTTTTGATATTTGGACATTTATGTTGGGTGCAGGGTTAGAGTCCATTCCCTATCGAAAAGTTGGAATTCGCCAACACCATTTGGTGTCGACATGGGGTAGCCACATACTAGCCGGCCCAGCAAACTTGAATGACCTTTCATCGAGATATACCAGCATGAAATCGATAGCAATATGATTTTCTCAGAAATTGCGATCGTAACATTTGTTGTCTTTAATCCGCTGACAGACGAGACGAAAGTTGACCTGGAGCTGCACATTAGTCACGTGACAACCCAACTCTGGCAACGTACATGTCAATGAAATCAGTCACGTGATTTCAACAATAAACCATTTCTAGTGTTGCTGTAGGAAAACCAATCGAACATATATATGAAAGTCACGTAATTATATATATATATATATATATATATATATATATATATATATATATATATATATATATATATATAATGAAAAAAAAACAATATAAAAAACTTCTCAAAATATTTGTGAAAACAATGACCGAAAATCTGTACATTTTGCAGCAATTTGAAGAAAACCACATTCACTACACAGAGAACATGTCAATGTGATAGTCACGTGACACCAACAAAAACATCGCTGACACGTGCACGGTACTTCTTGAAAACGGTTTTCTCCAACCTGTGGCGATACCGACATGTTTCTGGTCGTTGTTCTCAGTATAAATATGTTGAGAATTAAGTGTGCATTATATTTATTTACAAACATTAAGTGACTTCTATATACAATGTCAAAATTCTATTTACAACAAATTTGGAAATTTGTTTATTGTCGATATCATGCAAATATATGAACTCTGATGTCATTGACATGTAGGTTGCGAGATTTGTATAGTCATGTGACTCGGGATGCAAATGGCCATATCCATTCAAATTTCATGAACGCTATAGTTTTGGCTAGTCTGTCAGCGGATTAAAGACTAAAGAATGCTATGCTCGCAATTTTTGAGAAAATAAAATCATATTCCTATCGATTTCATGCAGGTATATCTCGATGAAAGGTTGTTAGGCCGGCTGGTAAGCGGCTACCCTATGCCGACACCAAATGGTGTCGGCGAATTTTAACTTTTCGATAGGCAGTGGACCCTGACCCTACACCCCAACATAAATATCCAAATATCAAAAATGGGGTGACAAGGGTCAGAGGAAAGTCGGATTATTATCATACACAAAACAGTATAGGGCGACCTTCTGGCAAAGGTCAGAAGAGAGGCGGGAGAAGGAAAACAGCCCTATCCATCTGTATCTGGCAGAGAGTATTGACCCTTTAATCTCAAATTTGGGAACGTCGGGGAACCAGACCGGGAACCCCGACTAATACTAACATTAGAAAGAACAAACCCAAAATGACATCTAAATAAATTTTGTATCCAAATTCTTTTTCTTTTTTTTTAAGAATATATATTCTACAGACCTTTGGGGGAAAAGCCAACGTAAAAACCTTTCTAATTTCGGACACATGGGGGGGTGGAGGGACTCCGCAAAGGCTATCAGTTTATATAGCTGGGAACTTGTGAGAAGCCCACATATACATATTTTGATTTGGGTGTAGTTATTTATTCAAATTATTATTCTCTATAAATATATTGTGTTCAACAATACTCTTGGACAGAAACATTAATTATGAATTATAATGAATCCAGTCAAGGGCATCTTGGATTATATTATTGTGATTCATCGAAAGACTATTGGCACATTTCCAAGACAAAGACACATAACATATAGGCACATAACAAAATCCAGTGTTGGCTCTTTTACCAAACACCAATGGAATTTAATTAGAACTTTATTCATTATGAATGGTAAGAGAACATTTTGGACAATTTGGGATTTAGTTCGCTATACTGTTAGTTCTTTTCAAATTTGCACTTTCTATTCCAGGGAAATTAATTATTTCTTGAATTTTACAAAACTTGTTAGTTTCTCTCTTTTCTGTTACTTAATTTTGGGGCCATTGAGCCTTAAAAAGGTGTTCTTGCATCAAACCATTCACGGGAAATCTTCCTTGGTGTCGATGCGTAAATCTGACATAACGCTTGTTTGGCCAACCACTCTTGAGCAATACCGTGGCATTAACTCGACAATAACCACACAGACAGGAGAATATCGAAGTTGCTTTGATGTTTATCATATGAATGTTCTTTTCCTCCAGTGAGTGGACTTTGCCCACCGAACGGAATCTTAGTCTTCATACCTCATTTGATCATGCATCTGGCGATTCTTTCTCCGAGAGTAGGATTAATAGCTCGTAAAGGATGAGATCGATATCAACACGGTGACGTGCACGGATATCATTTGATGTTTTGTAATCGAGAGCATGCCGCTAACACCCAGTATCGACACGATTTATCGGAGTTTCTCTAAGCTAGTATTTTTTGTTTCTTTTTATTTGTTCTTCTTTTGTTTGCTGTTTTTGTTTTTTGTTGTTGTTAGAATCAAATCATCAAGCCATATTCAAGGTCTATTGCATTTACATGTTGCATGATGTCCCACCCTGTCACACTATCCTGACAAGAGGCAGACTAGTCATAACACTAAACCTCTTAATGCTGAGCGACAAGCGAGGCAGCTGTTAGTACCATTTTTATAAGGCTTTGGTATGACTCGGCTGGGGATCGAACCCACGACCTCCCGCATCCGAGGCAGACGCTCTAACCACTAGGCCACCGGAGCATTCTTTCCAAAAAGAGCCAACTCAGTTGTTACTGGTGGTGCATACACACAATGCATATTCAGGTTTGCCGAGTTCATGTAATTGGTAGTGGTGGTGGTGGTAGCATTAGTACTGAGAGGCTTCTTTGAAAATTATTATAATTATTGATTTAGATTTTTTAAAGCAAATTTGAATAAAATGTATGAAAAATAATATATATTTTTTAAAAATATTTTTTAGGCCAAATTTCGTGCCAGTTTTTATTGTTAAAGCACATTACACTAATAATAATTGTAATATCTTGTCAGTTATTATGACTGCAACCACTATTAAAGTAACTACTAGTAGTAATGGCGGTGACAGTGGTGGCAGCAATAGTAGGAAGGGAGGCTTTGCATATTAAAAAAACCTTCAAGTTTAACTTTCAATGGTTTTCATTTCCATAATGTAAAACAGAATCTTATGAAAGTCACACATTTCATGCAAGTATATCTACAGTTTAAAATGTTTTAGTTAAAATTGATGACCATAAAAATGCTACAAGATCAATACAATAACTGGGTAACTGTACTGCTTTACACACAAGACACCTGGCAGGTAGTCTCAGGGATAACTTTGCAAAGCTAATTATGGTATTTTGTTTTAAAAAAAACGAGCATACCAAGATGGTATCATTTTAAAAGAATGAAGAAAACCGATTATTCTAGTTTGGAAGGGTGTAAAAAATGTTGCCATTTGAGCTTCTACTCCGAGGTAGTTTCCTTGTTTTAGCAATATTTCCCCTACCCCCGTACAAGGGATCCCAGTTGGTCAAGGGGTCCAAGATGCTTGCTTTGACAAATACAAATTAAATAATTTTTTATCAATTGAAATCTGTATTCTAGATCTATCTTTTAGTTCCTTTTAAGTGTAATTGTTATAAATGCAATGTGTCCTCTTGTAATTAAATGTAAAATGCGTCAATCTACCGTAAGAGCTATGTCCACGAGCTTTGCTATGAGAACCTAATTAAGTGCCTAACGTGTTTTGATAACTGACTTGCGGAAGTATTTGTTGTATTGTTGCACTGAATTAAAAGCTGGAGGTGGAATAAAAAGAAAAGTTAAAAGGCACGAAAATCCTACTAACTTAAAATCTAGTGGCTTTGGTCATATGTCGGGTGAACTCACTTCATTTGATCAATCGAACACTGTTATACATGTTATTGTGTATGTAACATAAACTACTTTAAATTAACCGACTCTTTCATAAATGTGATCAAACATAACAAGGCAGCCAAGCGAAATGAATACTTCATAAAATAAGAGCTTGATTTCATAGATACGGACCATTGTGGGCAAGCGAGTTTCAGAGAATTCTTGAACTGGCACCTAGAGATATCCTCAGGATGATAAGAAATTTCATTTTTACTTCCAATGAACAATAAAAAAACTGAGTTTCGACGTAAACGTGTCATGAAATAAATGTTGTGTGTGTTTTTCTTTTTAAAAAAAGGAATCTTGTTTGGTTGTTTCAACAGTTAGTCGAGTTCCTTGCTTGTGGACTCCCGATTTGGCAGTATACTATTAAACACCACTGAGGGAACCAGACTCATCAAGAAAACAAAAAGCAGTGACGTAATAAAAATATTTTTCGCGTACACGTGATTATTGTTCAAACCAGTTGGAACGATCTTTCATATGTTGGATATTTTGAGAGAAAAAATGTTATTTGAACAGAATAACGAATAACTTCATTAGAAAAAGCGCGTTATTAAAAATTATTATCAATGTGATTGTAAATTGAGGATTCAGTCATTAAACAGCCCAGTTCCCTAAAGCTGTGCTCCCTCCACGGTTTTCTCGTTTTAAAGCGATTTTATGGAATTTTTGGAGGTCCCTAGGTAACTCGTGCCTCGCTTATAGTGCGGTCTATGTCTGTGGACCCCTCTGTGCGCGAGTTATCGAGGAAGAGGTGTACAGTGCATTTGTATATTTTTTGAATACATCAATTTTAGTTGTTTTGCACACAAAAATCACATTTTTATTGCTATTTAAATTTATAGACAGGAAAGAGTCCTCATATTTCCATATACTGATCACTATTTATTTGGTCAATAAATCCTTGATTTCAGCAACCACAAAATCATTGAAAATTTATACCACAAGAAAAATTGAGAATTTACACTAATTAATAGCATTGTTGTTATAGAAAAGAAAGAGAAAGATGAAAGTTAAGGAAATGTGAGATAATCTTAAAAATTTTCTTTTATGGTAATTCATAATGTTTTTAACTAAGTTTTAATCACTGATTCCTGCTGAATATTCAGTGAGAACTTATTGCTGTAACCAAAGTAGTCAGAAAAATGTGCAACACTTAAGGAAGAAAATTCAAAATGTTCAGTGAAACTAGGGCTGGCAGCACCCTCACTTCTCTAGCACTAGTCAGTCAAGCCATGTGAAACCAGGACCAGGAGCACCCTCACTTCTCTGGCTCTAGTCATTCCATGTGAAACCAGGATAAGGAGCACCCACGCTTTTCTGGCACTAGTCAGTCAGGCCATGTGACATCAAGGACTAGAGTAAACTCATTTCTCTGGCACTTCTCTGGCTCTAGTCAGTCAAGCCATGTGAAACTAGAACCACAAGCACCCTCACTTCTCTGGCACTAGTCAGTCAGGCCATTGACATCAGAGACTAAAGAACCTCACTTCTCTGGCTCTAGTGAGTCAAGCATGTGAAACCAGAACCTCGAGCACCCTCACTTCTCTGATACTAGTCAGTCAGGCCACATGACACCAGGACCAGGAGCACACTCACTTCTCTGGCACTAGTCAGTCAGGCCACATGATACCAGGACCACGAGCACCCTCACTTCTCTGATACTAGTCAGTCAGGCCACATGACACCAGGACCAGGAGTGCACTCACTTCTCTGGCACTAGTTAGTCAGGCAAGCACCCTCACTTCTCTGATACTAGTCAGTCAGGCCACAAGACACCATGACCAGGAGCACACTCACTTCTCTGGCACTAATCAGTCAGGCCACATGACACCAGGACCAGGAGCACACTCACTTCTCTGGCACTAATCAGTCAGGCCACATGACACCAGGACCAGGAGCACCCTCACTTCTCTGGCACTAGTCAGTCAGGTAAGCACCCTCAATTCTCTGATACTAGTCAGTCAGGCCAAGTGACACCAGGAGTAGGAGTACCCTCACTTCTCTGGCACTAGTCAGTCTGGCCATGTGACACCAGGACCAGGAGCACCCTCATTTCTCTGATACTAGTCAGTCAGGCCATGTGACACCAGGACTAGGAGTACCCTCACTTCTCTGGTACTAGTCAGTCAGGCCATGTGAACCCAGAGAATGGAGCACCCCCACTTCTCTGGCATTAGTCAGGCCATGTGAAAGATAGGTATCTGTGACAACATTCTGGTGCACAACAAACATAATTTAGATTTCAATTACAGCCCATATACGGAAGATGGATTGATGGATGAATACATGAACTGACAGATACATGGACAGAAAGTGTGATAGATGGTAAGGCAAATGAAGGAAAGTATTGAATTCTATAAAACACTAGGTTCAGCAAAAAGTACTGATAATAGAAATGTCTGAAACCCATAAATAACAAATAAAGTCTGGCACATCTTTGGACACCATTTTACTTGTCTTTCTTAAAGTAAAACAGCTGCCTTTGGATTTCATGTATCCTACAGCTCATCCTTTGGTGTTGGTGCATTTTGGATGAGTTTTAGGAATTCTGCCTCTGTTCTATCTCCATTGTATAATGAAAGGAAGTTGCCTTTGATATAAAGACGGAATGTTGGAAAACCTTTCACTTCTTCTTTTGTGCATATTTCTGCAAGAGGAAAAAAGGTTATAGTTTTAAAAAAGGGTTCTGTCCCATTTCTGAAAACAAGGCATATCACAGCACTAGTTAATACATGCCAATCCCTAGTGTTAGTGTACCTTAAGTGGCAAAATTGCATAATCTAAGCATAAAAATGGTAATCTATATATTACATGCACAATAAAAACCATATTAAAAATTTATATTAAGTTCGCTACTAACGTGAATCTAAAGCTGGTTAAAATTCTTATCACACATGGGCAAAATCCACATGGATTAGTACCCAAATACAAATACAACACATATTGACAAATTATGTATAGACAACACTCACTTTTACTGGTTCACATCTCTAACTTTCACTGAATGATCATAAAGTCAAAAAATTCTGCAATGAGCATGATGATGTACTCAACCTGAGTGCTGCATTATATCACTTTCATGTAATCCTTTTTAATTTGTAAGGCACTAATGACTTATCCGTTTCCCAATCAGACATGTTTTGAAGTTTAAAAACATTCATCACCTCAAGCATTTTTCAGTAATTTATTATTTGTAAGTCACATCGAAAAAGCCTGTTTCACTTAACATCTAGTTTCTTTTGTTTTAAAGTATAGACTATTTGGTACCTAAATATATTTTACAAATAAAATGACTGAGACCAGTTGTCAAATTGAAGAAACCAGTCTGTTTTCTTGTAAATTTGTCAAATACAGCTGCTATAAATGGAAAATAAGGAAAGTACATGTAGGTCTACAATGGACTAATGAATGTACTCTTAAGCTCATCTAATGCAGCTTATCGTCTGTTTTAGAATATTCTCAATCTATATATGTGTGGGATTAAAGAGACGGCTATAAAAATAACATATACAACTTTTGTCGTTTTATGTATAATTTTTTTAATGTATCAAAAAAAGCATAATCCATATACAGATGAGCATAAGACCCAACTTGTAGAGCTGTAAATGGGTACCTGGGTACTAGGGCACCTGCCCATTGATAATAACCCAGGTAATAAAATGAGCCATCAGGTACCTGTTTACCATATACATGTTTTCTACCAGTGCATGTGGTCCCATAAGCCCTTGGCTTGTAAAGGAAGTACTCACTTTGCTTTCAAGTTGACAATCCTTTTTATTTAGCTGCAAAGTTAATACATGTACTTGTTCAGTGCCAAATAGAGTTCTGCCTCTTCCAGTAGATGTATGACCTTAATGTCTTAGCTTATTTTCCCCATGTGACAACCTTATCATTGAGTTGTGAGTGTTACTTGGTCAGTAGCAAGTAAAAGAGGGCGGTTTCTTGATCTTGCCCCACAAAAGACACATGTTCAGTTGCAACCTTTGATAGATTTCACAAACTGTATGATCAAAGTGTTACTAACAGAGCCCAAGCTCAGTCTCTACATAAGCACCCATAGGACACGGAGCCAAAGGACAGTGAGTCAGATGATATATATATATATATATATATATATATATATATATATATATATATATATATATGATGACTAGAATGAGATGATTTACTAGACAAAGATGGAGGATTTCAGAACTTTATCAGATAATGAGAATGAAGCCTTGGGCTTTGTACCAGATGACAGATAGTGACATTTTAAGGATAGTGTGAACTTTAAACAATGTGGACTTAGCTTTCATTGTTTATTTTCGTAAGACAAGTGGAATAAATACATTATGGGATATTGTGAATTAGATCATTCTGAACTAATTTTATACTACTATCTGACCTGTAATTCAATTCAATGATTTATCATACAAATGGATTTAAAATGTCCAGTTTTATGGATTTTAGTGGGTTTAATTAAAACAAATTTTAAATTGCTAATTTATTTGTGACATATTACACTCAAAAATAAAAGTACATTTTACAGTTTTGCTGTTGTTTTTATGTATGTATGTATGTATGTATGTATGTATGTATGTATGTATGTATGGATGGATGCATGCAAGAATTTATCTATGTATGTATAGATGAATGTATGTATCCAGTTGGGCTTATTTATTTTTCAAAATGCAACTCTGATGACAAATCACCTCTTCAGATAGATCTGACTTGCAAAATACACCACAACTTAAACAATTCAATCAATGAAAAATTACACAACCTACAACAAAGCAGTTCAGGTTTGTACACAACTGATACAATTTCCATTTGATCGGGTACCTGAGTAAACTGATCATTAAGATCGACGGATACCTGGTAGAATTTTTTCTAAAATTTCCACTGCTCTACTAACTGGGTGAAAAGAAGCACGATGCTTACACCAAAACTATAATGGTTGGCATGAATGAAACAGTCATGAAAGACTGACTTTAAATTGATTTGTGCCTTGCCAGGGCAGGTTTCAAACCCACAACCCACTGACATCTAGTCCTGCATGCTAACCACTGAGCCACAGCAGCTCAAAATACAAACAAATTCTAAAACCAGGCACACTTATACGTGTTAAAAACATCTTTATTACTACAAATGCATAAAAACCACACAAGTCTGACTCTATGTTGAATCTTCCAAACTTTCTGTGACAAAATAAGAGGGTTCTAAAAGTGTAAGTAAGTTCTCACCACAAAATGACTATCAGCCTTAGTACTCCATGCAACAAAATAAAGTATAGGAATTACAACCTTGAATGTTGTGCTTCGTGTAAAAAAGACAATGACCATAATATTTAAGTTTTATGGCAATCCACCATATTCTGTGGATCTAGCTGCGCTAATAATCTTGCATCATTTACAGTACAAAAAAGTACACAAAAAATGTATCAAGTCCCTTGATAGGACTGATGGTCTTTGCAAGTAGCTCTGTTGGTAGAGCATCCAACTCGTAATCCAAGCATTATGGGTTCTATAGGTCCTAGTTTAGCTGCCTTAGTGTGTCCCTGTCATATAGCAAATAATGTGTTAAAAGTGCAATTTAAAACAAAAAAAATGTAGACTGTAGGAAAAGAATTCCAGGAATTCCAGATAATATTTTTTTATTGGTGAGCGTTGAAACTACCTGGTATTCTAAATCGATAAGATTTTAAAATTAGTTGCTCTAGTGGGAATATTGGATATAAGATCGCCACCATTTTTTTAAAGAACAAAGTAGACATTATCAGAAGGCTTTTGGTGAAAAACCCGATGCCAATATGACCATCTGTTTGAAAGGGGTAACAATAATAAGAATTTCGATATACTCCTCATGGCAGCTATATCTGATAAAGATCGGCACCAACTGCATTTAGGATCAATTAGATATGATAAGAAGTCTTTTGGATAAAACCAAATTTTGATATGACCATGTTACATTTCTGGAACAGCAGTTATAATAAGATTTTCAAGATGGCCACCATAGTGGCTATATTGGATAGTAGATTGACCATAAGATGCCAAAAGAAGCCTTCTGGTGAAAACCCCAAGTTGATATGACTTTCCATTTAGGAATAACTATAATAAGTGTTATGCATTTTTAATTTGTATGATTTGTTGGCTTTTCTTAATGATTATATGTTTCGTATTTAGTACCTAACCTTGTCCAAAATCAAGTTCACTATGTACCTGACCAGGACATTTATTTTGTAAACAACATATAACATATCTAATATTTCTCTATGAATGTGGTTTAAATATTCAGATCATTATTAATGTAAACATGTTTACCTGAATTTGAGTTAAAAGACACGGTCTTGATTCTGACCTCAGAATCTTTTAGAGTGGAAAATTCAGTTAAGTGAAGAGTATTTTCAGAAAATGGTAGCGATCTAGGTCAAGTAGAGGGCTATATAATCTTGTTTTTCTAAAAATTACTCATTTTTGCCTTAATATCTTGAAGCAGAATCAGCTTTATTGTTGTGTTGAGTGTTTCATTTAGGTGGATTTATTTATTCAAATTATTATTAACTAGAAATACAGAGCGCTCATCAATAATATTCTTGGACTGGAACATTAATTTGGAATTAAAGTGAATTCAAATAAAGACAATTTTGAATTATATTATTCTAATATATCAAAAAAATGTAAGTACATCATTACACTCCAGGTCATTGGCACATAAGCACATTTTAGACTACAGGCACATCAACACATTCAATATTGGAACTTATTTGAAATACCAGTAAAGTCAAACTGGAGCTTTATACTTTTGGACTTTTAATAGGACTCTTAATACTATTTGGAATTTAACTCACAATATTCTAAGTTCTTTTAAATGTTCACCTTGTATTCATGGGAAATAAATTAAAGTAGTCCCCCTCTTGAAAAGCCCCCCTGACCAGTGGCCACCTGCTCCTTATGGCCAGAATCCGTTGGCACTGACGAGTTTGTGTTCAAAAGTACCCCTCGCGAAAGACCACCAGGCTAACTTGACCAGCATATTAGTGCAATAATATAACATTTACCCCTCACAAGCGGCCGCATTTTATTTTAATATGTATCCAGAACCAGTATTTTATTCATAACGTGTGTTAAGTAATCCGATTTCTGTTTCCCGATGCCATATTTTCGTTACTGAAAGAAGTGTTGACTAAAGTACATGTACCACTAAGGGGAATACTATATCATTTACACCTCACAAGAAGCCACATTTATTCCATAAAGCCGAGAAAGACTCAAATTTTATTCCATACAAAAGGGTAAGTACATGTAATCCAATTAGCCTTACTGCTGTGTTATCATAAGATGTCCGGTTAAGTCACTCTGATAATTGTTAAGATTACAATTATTGAACAGTAGTAACAGCTGAGAAGTGGCAGCATCGATGTACAATACACAAGTCAGCAGGAAAATGGTTTGATAGTCTTTATGGCTTCCCTTAGTAAGATGTTGAGCGTGTTCACTTTGATAATTAGTGGCTATTACTAATGACAATAATTGTCTAAATTACAAATCCTAAAGGCCGCGAGGTCAAATCTGCGTGATTTTAATGGTACATATCGAAGCCGTTTTGGCTTCTCTCACTTAGTGTAAAGAAATGTATAAAAACAATAGGGTACCAGACTGCGACTAACGAATCATGTGACAAGATCACTTCCTTTAAAAATACGTGCAATTTGTTTAGATGCATAAAAAATTGTTTTATCAGTACTGTAGTTGGCAACATCAATAACTTAATGCAAAAAGATAACATGCCATCAAGGAAAAGAAAAATTTCAGTTTAGAAGAGAAAGTGAAAGTAATTCAACTTACGGGGTGAGGGTGGGGGTGGTGTCTCGAGGATCCTGGCAGAAAACTAATGTCGGACAGACTCAGATAAACAATATCGTGAACGATAAGGAAACAATTCTGCAGAAGTGGGAAGGTGAAATGGATGGAGGAAGGAAGATTATTTGAGCCAGGAGATGTTTGTATCCTGATTTGAATGACAAGAAAAAGCAACAATTTTGTAAGTTGAATTGGGATACGATGACTTTACCGCAAGTAACGGAAGGTTGCACAGATTTCAAATGCGACACAATATTAAGTGTTTTTTCCTTAGTGGAGAATCAGCTGATGTTAATAATGAAATTATCGAAGATTGGAACAAAAGACTAAACGATACATGCTGGGGATATGACAGCAAGGATATTTTTGATTGTGACAATTCTGGTTTGTTTTTTAGACTATTACCAACAAAGTAACAGATGATGTGATCTGTAACATAATTATAAAGAGTTTGAAAACTATATCAATTGTTATTCATAACATTCTTTTGAAAATGATGAAACAGTTTGTTTAACAAGATGCATGTGATTTTTTTAATGAAAATATTAAATGTTTTAGTATTAAATGTACTTGTGACTTTCTTCATATGTGTTTACTATTCGCACTGTCATCCCCCTCTAGAAATGCCACCCTCATTATAAGACCACTTCCCTGCTGCCATAGGGGTGGCCTTATAAGAAGGGGACTACTGTATATGTTGAAATCTTTTAAAAAATTTATGGTTTTCACTCTTTTCTGTTACTTAGTTTCTGGCCATAGATTTGAAACAAAAGATTTTCAAGATACCTGCCATGGCAGCCATATCTGCAATCAGACTGATACCATTTCATCCAGTACCAGCTTGACAGCATACTTAGTCCTCTGAGAAAAACTGCAGTCAACATGAATTTTCATTTAGAAGGAGGAATGACAACAAGATTTTCAGGTCGACCACAGTGTTGCCCATACTGGATGTCAGATTGACACTATTTTCATTAGGACCAACAACTAAAAATTGTTTGAAGTCTTCTGATGAAAACCCTCCTGTCAATATGACTTAAGTTCAAGAGGAGTAGTGATAAAATGTTAATGATGGCTGCCACCATAATGGATGTTAGGTGAGCAATTTTCATTTGAGACTAACTAGACATCATAAGAAGTCTTTTAGTGAAATCCAAATCTATTAATAACAAGATGACTACTGTGGTGGTCACTGTGGATACAAGAGTGGCACCATTTTCATTTAGGACCAAGTAGACATGGATGAATGTGTGTGTAATGTTTCATTGCAAACATTCAAGCTGTTCAGGATGAGTAAAGATGACTTGTAACAGATGGATGACAGGCAACAGGCCATCTCATAAGCTCTTCTGGTCTATGACCAGTACATCTGAACATTTAAAGGTTTTTGGGACTTTTCTTGTGTCAATTGTTAAAATTCTTCATCAAATAAAGGAATGGTAGAGGCAGGGATTTAGGTGGTACCAGCTGATTTACTTCAGTATTAATTAGTTCTTCTGAAAGACATCTGGGGACCAATATACAGCCTTTGCTCCATTTACATACCCCTATTTTCTTCAGCAGTACAATCCACAGCTGCAAATGATCTCTTGTCATCCAATAATTTATCTGCTGCAGATTGGTATTGTGGCTTGGCTTTCTTACAATGGCCACACCAAGGGGCATAGAACATGACCAATGATGCATCCTGAGTGGTTACAAAGGTGGTAAAATTCTTCCCATTTAAATGTTTAACATTGCTCTTTTCTGTGCTCCAAGCAGGTTCTGGTGGTGGTGGTGGTGCTGCTGCTTTAGGACTATATTAGAAATAATAATAATAATAATAATATCATCATCATCATTTAATTTTATATACTGACTGTGATAATACAGTAAAACTTGACTTCAAAGACAACTCATATGGGAGACAATGTATCTTCCAAGATCAGCCTCTTAATGTATGGATTAATTTAATATAGTTTAATTTTTTTAAATAGTATGACAGCCTCATTTGAGACCACCTCTTTTGCAAGAACAGATTCTTAATGTTCACCACTTTTATACAGCATGATAAACTCTTTTGAAAGAGCACCTGTCTTGACAGACCCGATTCATCATATACAGACGATGTACACTTCTGACAGACTAACAATCTTAAGGAACCATTTTTTGTTGGCAGAAGGGGATGGTTGCTCAAGACATGATTTACTATATTGATAATTTTTGAATGCTCAATTGCAGAAAGCTTTGAAATTCATTACTGTAGTACTTACTCCTTCAAGAAAGCTATGAAATCATTTGCCTCTCTTCCACTTTCATAATCAAAAGCAAATTCACCATTCCTGAAATGAAAAATTTAACTGTATTCATAGCCCATTTGTTTCCTTGTCCATAAAACTAGAAACATGTGGAATGTATTGTACAAGTCTAAAAAATTTAAAACTTATTTGAGTTTGAATTAAAGGAGTGAGCTTGGGCATGTGCATTTTAGAATTTATAAACTTGGGCATTTTGCAGTTTAAAATTTTAAGTTTTACAAAATTTTTTCTTTGTTATGATCTGTTTTGTATGCATTTAACACCACTGTTGGCTTTTCACATGATAGGAAAAGCTACTAACTGAGATTACCCATCCTAAAAATCACATCTGTAAACTGGTGCAATGGTCAGGTCCAGCACTAAAATCTTAAGTACATCACGGCCATTTACATCTTGTCTTTGTATTATTAAATATACCTAGTAATATGTGTGATAATTCTTCCAAAGTGCTAGTTATTGTACAATTTTAGTACAGAGCAAACATTAAGAAAACATTTTAAACAATCTGGTTTGATTTGATTTTGTGGGCGTTTTCAGCACATGATACTATATACAACAGCCATTATATTAAGTGGAGAAAAAAGATCGGAAGATCCCCAGAAGAACCACCTATCCATGAGAAGCTACTGTCAAGTTTAACATTCTCACATACTCATGTTGGTTGAAGAGAGCTGTATGGGTGATCTGTCACCTTACAGCACAAGGCCACCTGGTGCCCCTTCAAACAATTCAGGTAAAATTATATAAGAGTTTGTCCAAAAATGATTAAAAATAGAATCAGGTCATAATTGTATGGACATTCAAAATCTGGAGTAAGATTTGACTACATAATATTTCCTGATGATTACTTATCCAATCACCCTGATATTTCCAAATAAACTCTGCCATCTTTCAAATCCAGCCATCTCTGAAAGACAACCATTTGGCTTTCTCATACAAACAAAGGGAAGGAACTCTCACCAATTACCTCATCTTTCAAATGCTAGGTGGCTGCCATTATACCAGATGTTTATCAGTTTAAATTTGAGCTAACAACATTGATGATGTTTGTTGGGAAGAGGGTGGGTGGGTGCATGAGTTAATGTGATCTGGTAAGTATTTTCAAATAAATACAATTTTCTAAAATAAAATTTACTTTCTCTATGAATTATATTCCTTGCTCACATTAGTGTTGAGAGAATCAGTAATAGATGGATGAAATGCATCAACATCAAACGTATTCTTAAACCCCCCCCAAAATTCCAGGCATAAACATAAAAAAGCAACCAGGCCAGTGAGGAGGTCGTAATGATGTTTACTGGATGTTTGGTGGTTGTCTGGGCTGAAGTCACTGAACTCAACAGATTCAATTCTTGTCTCTGATCTTAAAATGCGAGAAGGTCAACTGCAAACCAGTTAATGGCTTGTGGGACCCAAGAGTAGACCAAGCCAAGATATAAAGGCTTTATGGGTTACATCCTATTTTCTGGTCTTCATCAGAAGAAAAAAGCATTGTCATGTCATACAACTTTTCTACATGTACTTCAAGTGGGCTTACTCATATCATGGAGTCAAGCAAGGTTGCACGTTAGCCTTGATCCTTTTCAGTATGATGTTCTCTGCCATAATTACTTATGTCTTCCATAACCATGATTGATATCAGATACCAGATTGATGGCAAGTTCTTCAATCTGAGCGGATTACAGGCAAAGACTAAGTTACAGAAGTGGGTGTTCATGATCTCTTTGCTGATGGCTGTTCACTGAATGCCAGATCTGAGTTGGACATGCAACAGAATATGGACCATTTCTCTTCAACTTGACAACTTTTGTCATGTACTCAGTATCAAGAAAACAGGGATGATGTACCAACCTGCACCCGGACAGTCTTGCATAAAGACTGCCAACAGAGTAAACCACCAAACCCTGCTTGCAATGAACAAGCTTACCTATACTGGTGGTACAATGTCCCATGCAGTAAACATTGATGATGAAATAAATGCCAGAACTGATAAAGCAAGTGTAACTTTTGGTGGACTATGTGCAAATCTGTTGGAGGGCAGAGGCATCAGTCTGCAAACAAAAGATCTACAAGGCCATTTTGTTGCTGAACCTGTTCAGACACCATTTTCACATGGGCTGCCTAATGAAACTGATGAGGATAAGATAAGATAGCAGGACAGGGTTGTAGACACTGAGGTTCTCACATGGGCAGGACATGTCACCAGGACATCAGAAGAATTACTGCAAAAGATCTATGGTAAGTTAAAGGTGGAAAAAATGATCTCAGGATGGTCAGAAGAAATGCCTCAAAGATTCCCTTAAGTCATCTTTGAAGCTTTTCAAGACTTACCAGAGTCTTGGATAACCTTGCACAGAATTGCTCCACCTGGTGCAGTCTCATCCATACTGGAGTTACAGACTTTAAACTGAGGAGAACTGCAGAGGCAATGCATAAGTGTGAGCAGTGTAAATGTCTGAGCTGCACTACTTCATCTGTTGATCAAGCACCCAAAATAGCATCTACTATCCCAGTGTACAACTGACAGTTCTGGGCACAAATTGGCCTCATCAGCCACTTGCATACTCAGACACCAGATTTTCATTGATTCAGAGTTGATAGCCCTGTTATTTGGTAAAGGCAAATTTATTATATGTTTCATTATGGAGGTATAATCAACCATTATTTCACTTTCAGGTATATGGGAAATTAATTACAAGGTCTTATATTGTTTTTGACACCAACTGGGGTTGAACGTACACTTCCCAGGCATTTTACTCCAAGTGAAATGGGTAAGCTCTCGCAGAAAAATACTTAGATAAATCTTTCATATTCTCAATGCCACTTACACATGTTTATCCTCTGGTGGGTGTGAATGCAGCCTCCTGAAGATTCGGTGGTGATCAGAGTTTACGAAGACTGCCAAAGACCACCTTCTCTCATCAACACACTTCACAAAAAAAACATCGGCCAACCTCAAACATGGCGATTTGCATAATTTATGTGTACCTTAAGTTGTCCATTGTGTAAAAAATTGATTTCTGGAATAATTTTGACGTGTGATATGAGGCATCTTAAAATTGCCTGCTGCAAAAGCATGCAGCGTGTTGACGAGTCTAACTTTTTTATATCTGCTGTGTCATGACAGCTCATTGAAATTTACACCCAAGGTTTGGTTGTGATGCCGAAAAAGTGAATAATAGACTTCCAGAAGACTTATGAATTTTCGATTGTATGTTGAAAATCAGAAGCTTGGATGTACAATAAGAACAAATTGTGACCATTTTTGGGTATATTTTTCATTATCTTTTGTTTCAAGGGTTTGAACAGTTGATTCACCATGATTTAGAGTACAAAGATGTAATGCTGCCGCAGAAAATAAATCGATGAAGAATTATCGTTGGAAAAGATTCATGCACTTTTTAATGCTCTCTATAATCAGGTCCACATGCAGTTATAAATATCTCATTGGTCACATGTTGTAAACCACCCAATAGCAAACAGTTTTATTTTAATTACATGATGTAATGGTATGAAAAGTTGTGTACATTCATTTGTTGATTAATTTTATATTTTTCAAGAACCAAGGCTTATTTTCAAGGACTTTTCAAGGTAAAAATGATTTTCAAGGACTTTTCAAGGATGAAATGATATTCAAGTACTTTTCAAGGTAACATGCGAACCCTGATGTTACTTTGTTTATCACTCCTTAAATGAGTACAAAAGTAGAAGAGGAACAAAATAGAACACCACTACAGCAAAAAGGCAACTGCCTTGTTTTGTGTTGTTTGATCTACCCAATTCTATTAATATAAAAGTGATGCTTTTTGTTTAGTTTTAATGTTTTGCATTCCTCAGATAAATTCAAAGAGTACGAGGTAAATTTCAAGGAGTATTTTAGCAAATGCATAAAGTTTTCAATTACAAAACCAATTTTTTAAACAGTCATTGAATTTTCAAGACTGGTAATGAGCTGCAACAACATGTGGAAAAACAGGTCAGTGAGTTCAGTACACTCCTGGTACCTGGTCTAAAAGACGTATGCCCAAGGGGGGGGCCAAAATTCTGGTGAAAAATTCCTGATAAATTCAAAGCTTGTTTTTGCAAGGAAGAGATGGACAGAGGGATAAACTCCCATGAAGCTAACAACTGCAAAATCATATCCCAAACAAGTCTCCTCACCTGCATTTTGAACAATGTATGGAATAGGCGTAGCAACATGGCTTAAAGAAGTTTATAAGGGGAAGGTATCGTTGTAGCATCCCCAACTACACAAGCCACAGATGATGTTTTTGGATTCAGGCTCAAGATGTCACTATCAAAGGAATGGGATATCAGTTATCTCTCTCTACCATTTCAAACCTTTCTACAACAATGTGGATCATGTCCCCTCAGTCCATAAGCTGTAAACCCTGCAAACTAATGCTGAGGAGTGTTCAAATATCGACAACAACAAAAAACCTCATAAATAAGGTTATCAAAACCTTGCATAATCTTAATTAACAATACACATTGTTCATACAGGTCATGAAAAACTCTTGAATATAATGTCTGATCTTGAACACCCTTGAAAATTTTAGATGTGGAAAAAGCCCTTGAACAGTCTTTAAATTTGCTCCGAGAGTTCCTATAAAACCCTTGAATTTCACTAATATTTGACATATTAGAGTATTATTGTTTCAATCTTACCCATTTAATTATTTTGAGGGAAAGCTTAGCATTAACAAGCTTTATAATCTTTAATTCCATTTAACCTTACATTTATTTAGGTCTCTTCAACACTATCTTGTGGCCATGCTGTTCTACATTTTTACCTAATCTTGCCAATGCATAGTCAGGTGTCAAACTGGTAAACCTATTAGTGCAAACAGCAGATGAAGCATGGTGAATGTTAATTTTGTAGTCTGTTTTAACAATGGGGAATTGCATGTTCAATCAAAACTGATACACAGATCCCAAATACTGATTAAAGTTGAAAAGGGATAATGACAATGTATTCTTTGTGTAGCATGTGAATAGATCTGGGGAAAATGGTCCATTATACCCTTTCCATGCATATAAGAAGTTAAAAACAAAAATCACTGGTGAGCATTTTGAAGTCCTCTGAACAGTCATTTATAACTTGTGTTTTGAAGACAGATTCTGACAAAAATGATATTGGTCAGCTACATTCTTCCTCTCCCTCCTGATGCAGCTGGTGGATGAAATTGGGCCAGAGCTCCCTCACATTTACGGTTAAATGTCTCAAAGAGCAATACCATGAATGCAGGAATGGACACTTTAGACAGAACTGACTCAGCTCAGCTCAAACTGAACAAATCCACCAAAAACCTGTTTTCAGCAATTTTTCATGACAGTTCAACTGCATCAAAATTCAGATGTACAAAGAGGAAAACTCCATCTCTGGTGACCATTGGTATAGTGCAAGATTTTAAGGAATTTTTAGGAAAATAAAAGTATAGAAAACTATAGAAAAGTAACTTACACTGTCTGATTAAATAAGATGACAGCTGAGGCAGATGGATATTCATACTGGCAACGTGACAAAGTCACAACGACAGAATTCTGGATTCCAGTTTCTTATACTCTCCATCCCACAGTATGTATGTTAACCCTTTACCTCATGCAAGCGCCTTTGGACGCCTCTATTTCATTCGCATGGAAGCGCCTTTTGATGCTTGCTGTAAACATCAGCCATTTTAAGCAGCTATTCGTAGCGCCACCTTCAGGGGAAACCCCCTATTAGATACTACATTCATTTTTGTGAATGACAATTACGTCACATCACGTGGTCACTGTTCATGCACTGGTCAAAATCTGCTATTTAAAGTAACTGGGTTGTAATCTCCACTCTCCTAAATGGAGGTTGCAGATTTCATTCAGTACTTACGAAGTTTTCACAATTAGAATCACAACTATGAAAGCTTCAATAACTTAGGTAAAGGCTCTGATATTGATGTAGGCAGCAAATAGTTTTTATAAATTATCAAATTCAGATGACTTAGTGATGTAGACACTGATAAAATACTTGTAAAATTCGAGTATGAGAAATGGCAGCTACAGCTGGTCACACTGCTTCACTGACCTGACGGTGAACAAGTTCTCTCAAGATTTTAAAGCACATAAAAAATTCTCCTGTGAAAAATAATTACACAGCTATAACAATCAGACTTTACTCTTAAATTTTTCCACATATAATCGATGTGTACCAAAAATGTAAAATGGTTCAAATTGCAGTTAAATGTAACATACACTACATTGCTTAACAGTTAACAGGCAGGTCTATGCGTATGGAGTCGAATAGGTAACAGGTGTTCTATTTATAGTGCACTGCACTGGGTAACTTCTGCTCTATGAGTAGAAATGTGCAATAACTTCATTTGATCCTGGGATCTCATCTTTATGAAGCGTGAATAACCCATCCAGGATGACAAGTCTCAAAGATATAAATCTTTCCCTCTTGCATAGGTTTAAATAAGCAAGATCTCCCTCTTTGCAGTGGTTCATTTTGTTCCAGGTTCAAAGTCTTCATCGGGTACTGTACATCCCTGAGCTGAAGGGTCTAAAGATGAAAAGGTTTCACAACAAATGATTGCCCATGAACAGACGCCTGTTCTTAGAGGAGACATTATGATTAAAACTGAACCATCAAGACAGAGCTGTAGATAGTTTGGATCAACCAACAAGGCATGTAATTCACTGATTCTTCATACTATAGCAAGCACAAATAGGAAGCACATTTTATAAGAGAGCTGAGCCAATGCTCTACATAGTAGTTCAAACACAGCCTTATTCAACTACATCTGAATGAACTTCTACAGGAAAATGTTAGCTATCTGAAATAATGATGCTTTAATTAGCATGATGTATTACTGCTCATAGCACTGACAGATTCTCCACTTACCCTCGTATGCTTTCATAGTTGTGGCCTTCCTGCCAATTCTGTCCACCACTTGTTCTGAAACATTTGTCACCGAGGGCTCATCTCATATGATCCCAATGTGCATGTTCAACAGATCTGGACTCGATTAAAATGCTTGCCATTGGGGTTGTTTGAGCAGGTGAGGAAATATCCCAATTTTCCTGGGATTTTTTGGCTAGTAGGTTTAACAAGTTATTTATTGATGATTTTTACCACTAATGGGGTATGGCAGCAGTCCAAATCTAAAACCAAAATGGTGGGCACGTAAGAGCTGGGGACTGTGTGTAATGTTTGCATGTGATGATGGCACAATCTACATGTATGAGAGAGTTATCTCAATAATAGTGATCCTTTTTGCTTTTGTTCCATTTCACATTATTTTGAATTGATGTGAATTGAGATTATGTAAATTGTGATCATACTGTATTCTAAAAATTCTTTACAATATTGTATTCTAAATTTTCGCTTCATTAATCCTCACAAAAGAATTGACACAATTTGAGAAATAACTGTCCTTTTAAAACTATTTTCTACTATGTCACTTACCAATGGAATATCCATGGAAGATAACAAATTCCAATCACCTACCATATCTAAGTTGCATCCCTTGACTTAAACTGACCTAAAACAGCTAGTGCATATGTAGTTCATTACCAATTTTAGTAACACCTTAGTTTGTTTCTATTATTAGTAGTTAAAACAATATTTGGTAAAAGAAAATGTATACTCTGCTACAGAGAATGAGGGACTGAAACTGAATCCAAGCTAAAAAATCTTCACTCAGACTCAATGATTACTATTAGTACTTGTCTTTTATATTAACAATGACAGCGAAGTTGCTGATGCAGAAGTAATATCATATTTACTATTGAGAATGAGACAAAGGTACATAGACTGAAAAAGACACAAAAATAGTCTCTCGAGTTTTAAAAATGTTACTGAAGAATGATTTTGTAAAGAGGGAGATTCTGTTGAGTTAAGCATGTAGTCATTTAATTACAAAAAATATAGCAATAAATTAAAATAAATGAATATTCTTTTTTTTTAAATGGACTATAAACTTTAGGTCAATTGATCTGCTACACAAAAAGGTTTTTGGACCAAGAGATAATTCTCTATATGTAATTACTCTCATACATAACAAAATTCACATGAAAGAATGACAAAATACTTACTTGAAATATTTTACTGAAATTTAAACAAGAATGAATAAATTAATATATGTAAAATTTATATCAAAAAATGATTTATTTTAAGCTTAAGCTGTTGACTGTTTGAACAATTGGAATATAAAATTCTGTTTGAAATTAACGTAATTTTTTACAGACTTTTCTCTTCATTACAACTGCAAAACAGCTAGACAAGTTATTTGCAATAAAATTTTAACTTTGTAATTTGAACTTTGCTGAAGATGCACTTGCTGCTGACACATCACTTTTGTCTTATATAACCTCCTAACTAACCTTCTCAAATACATTGCAAACAGTCTCAACATTCTGATGTATGTCAACATGTATCTTTATATTATTACCACATGTAAATGTGACTGAAATAATTCATAAATGTTGTTCTTCCTGAGCAGGTGTCCTTTGTATGAAGATGTCTCCAAAATTTATTTAATTGTAAGGCACTCCTCACTAAAAGGCACTTCAGTAAGACACTGATTTATAAGGCAGGTATGGATCCCATTTGTGATCACATTTTACTTTTACGGGTCCGATTTATAAGGCAGGTATAGATCCCATTTTACTTGTATTTCACTTGTAAATTTTGCATCAAATTTAGGTAATTTGGGAAAAGGAGTTGGGATTTTGCTCTTGATGTGGAGAACATGTTTCAATCTGTTATTCTGTCTATTCTTCTGTTAAACTAGTGGAATGATAAGCTAATGTGTCAACATGCATATCTGATGATACTGACACAATACATACTAAGTTTTACCATAATCCACTAACAACTGCTGGACAGGCTGCACCAGCAAGATTGTCATAAACTGCATTACCGTAAATGCTCGCGTATAAGCCAAATAATTTAAGAAAAGATAAAGGCCTGGAAGAACAGGGGTTGGCTTATCCATGGGCCAATGTGTAAACTTGACAGTTTTTAGGTCATTTTGTTGACTACCATAATAGCTGTAAATCTTGTAACACGAAACAATAATTTTTTCCGTGTCCTAAGACACAGGCATGTAAAAAGAAAAAGTAACTTTCAGTGACCCGACAATTATTAAACTGTTATAAAGTACTATGATTGATTTTGTTATTATTTTGCATGTGCATATTTTCTGATTTCTCCAACATGAAGTTAAATAAAGGTAAATACAGACTTCATAATTCGCTGGCCAGTTGAGTTTACCAGGGAGTCCATGCTGAACTATAATGTACAGTACTTACAAGTGCAAAGCTTGCATAGCATCACTTAAATCCTTACTTATTCCCAAACATAGATGCAGGTTTTGCTTTATTCATTGTTTCGACCAAATTGCATTCTTCCAGATAACATTTCAGCAAGTCCTTAATAGCTGTTTCAACATTTCAGCAAGTCCTTAATAGCTGTTTCATTTACGTTGAATCACACACTCACAAGTTACTCATTTTCAATGATATAAGCAATCCTACAAATTGAGGTAATATTTTTAAAAAGGTATGCATGTTTATTTGTACAAGGCACATAACCATCATAATTTACATGTTCATGAAGAGTGGTAATAATAAAGGCTAAAATTCTCATAGAGATCAACTAAGATTAACATCAGTCAATTTTAGTTGTGTTTTAACTGAACAAGGATAACTTTGCATGTAACTCATTTTAATTTACAGAAAAAAGTTCTTGATAATTTATATTCTTCTAGTTTATTGACTTAGCTATGCTTGGTAAATATGCTGCAAAGACTCCATTTTTTAAAAAAACAAAACTTTCATTTGCTGTGAAACTAATGGTAAGTAAGAAACAAAATTTAATGTGCATCCTAAATTTATATTATATTAAATGAATAAACATAATTTGTTTCATATTAATTCTGTGCTTTGAAAAAGCTATTTTTATTCCTCCATGAACACAATAACTTCTACTACTGCTGCTGTATAAGAAAGCAATTTCTCTACAAAACAATAACAAAAACTGTACAACTAATTTTGGTTCACATCAAACCCTTATAATAGTAATATTTAATCAGCAATAACGGGACACCCATGAATGCTGAGGAACAGGAAATTATAAACAATAAACTGTATTAAAAATTCTCAAAAATACTCATTTTTTTTTATTATAAAACCTATGAATTCTAAGGATGAGGGCCCAAACATTTTATTGTTCTATTCATTTCTGTAAGTATTCAGGACGATCTGAGTGATATTCAACACAAAAGTGAAATGGGGAAGCAAAGGCTACAAATGACTATAACACTTAACACAGTCTTTCCAACATGACCTTACCAAGTAGTAAGCAAAGATGTATCAAAATCCATTTTTGTTAACTTGACATATTAAATGGGATCTCAGGAAGAAGAGCTTCCCAATTTTTCTCTTACACATAGCAAGACAAATACATCTTCTGGTTATGACCAGTATATTTACAAAGTTTTGTGGAAATCCATCACATGAGATTGTGTCATAAACTGTAACAAGACAAAAAATCCAATAAAATTGCAGGAGTAGTGGCAAACCATCAAAAACTTATTGCACTAATGAGTGCCTGACAGAAATATGGATGAATGGAAGACACAAGGATTTCTATATATCTCCACCTCTATAAAAACAAAACAGGAATGTGCTCATGGAACACAAATGTCCAACCATAATTCCATGAAAACTGGCCTACTTGTGCTGTTACGCGAGTACATTTCAGAATACCACTGGCAACATATTAAGTGTAGAAACAATTTTCAAAACACGAGAAGACAACTTTAAAAAGTACAAATCTGACAAAGCTGAATCGTATGGGATAGAAACTACTGTCAAGACAAAATGCTTCATACCTACTTTAGATATGTCAAATGGTTCTGGGAATATTAATTGGACACGAGTAAGATGGATTGATAAACCCAGCCTAAAATAAAATAGGGATAACTTATAATGTCCAAGACTATATCTTTTTACAGGAGGCACTATCCAATCATTAGACAAAAACATACAAACTTTCATTAAGACATCACAAAAAAGGTTAAATATATTAGTAAATAAAAGGGTGGGATTGACTGATGGACCATCGGGTCTATTCTCCAAAATTTGTTTGTGGCTGCCATAAAAAATATAGATCTATGGACAAACATGGATGATAGGGGTGATAAAAAAAAATCTTTCCAATCAGAAGGATTATTTTAGTGTGAGAAATGCTTTCTGAGTTGGCATAGTTTCACATTTTTAGGTTTTTAAAGGAATCCTATACTTACATGTTGGGTAACCTCTGATATTATATTTACTACCCAATGTCTGTTCTGCTGTGGCATCAACTGTGACTAAAACACCATTAAACTGCAAGTAATAAAATAAGGATTTGTGATAAGAAACATATACACTGTAGTTTCAGTGACTTTCTGTTTAATAAGATGCCATTAACTGAAAGAATCTATCAAACCACATTTGATTACTTTGTTTTTATTTATGGTACAACAATAAAAAGTATGTTATTTAGTACTAATGAAAATGGAGGACATACCATGGTAGCCAACCAATCCTGGTTTAAAGATGGGAAAGTTAAGTTCTTTTGCATCTTCTGTCTAGAGACTTAAGCAAGTAAATATTTTCCCCCATCCATCACTGCTAATAGGAAATTGTCATACAGAAAGAAATTCTGCAGCTGTGGCCATGATTTTAAATAATGGACTGTGATAATTATATCAGTTATCTTTATCAGCTTTTAGAGATGCAATAAAATTTGGATCATACTCACTTCTGGTGCATTGTAAGAATTTCTAACTTAAAATACATGACAATTTTAAGACTAATTTCCATAAAATATAGGATAAGTACAGGAAACAAAATATCATCCATAGATAAAGGGTAAAGTGGATTAAACTTATATAACAGTTGCAGGTACTCTGTAATTTAAAAAAATATGCAAAATTCTGCTATTAAATGGTGTTTCACTTGAATATGGGCTCTAAATGTTTAAGTTAATGAACCCATGTCCCCTATCTCCCTCTCTCTCTCACAAACACTTAAGTCAAAAGGTTTATGTAGATATACAAGGTAAATCTAATTCAACATTTTTATATGCCACATACATGTGGTACAGTACAGAGCTATCAAAATTCATTACTGAAACAACTAAGCAGATGCAATATATACATATGAAACAATTAACGACTAAACACTATGCCCATACAGAACAAGAACTGGCATATGCTGTGATGTAGGCATTGATTAATAAGTATAGCTACTGAGTGGGTCAAGTGGCCTATGTAACAATGATCACAATATTTTTTTCTATTAAAATACTAGCTGGAAAATCTTTTCTTTTAAATATTTTTTTATTGGCACTATAACAAAGTAGGTTGGAATGTGTACTCATTCAGATATATATTAATAATGAAGTCTATGGGACAATGAGTGGATCCTGCTCTATATTTTCAATGAAGCTTATTTTAAAATATTTGGTCATGAACAAATGTGTTAAAACTATTATGTTCAACACTTACTCCCTCAGCTGCTAGTTTAGCAGCGGCCTCTCCATAGGCTGGTTTCATATGCTTACAATGACCACACCCTGAAATTGCAATTAAAAAAAAGTTACACAAGATCTGTAGTATGTAACCATATCATCAGTTCTTTTCTAAGTCAGTCAATGATACATGTCAAAATCATACTGTGCATGACTGCTTCATACTTAAGATTAATTGTGCATAGCACTCTATCAAACTTTAACTTTTATTTCTCCAGCTGCATGTGGCTGAGTTATAAGTATGCTAGCAATCAGAACATGTATTGTTGTTAAATGAACATCTCTATAAACGCCCTGGGAAGACAGTCATATTGTCACTGCAACTCAATGGCATCAATATGTAAAATTGTAAAGAGGAGGTTTTTATCATTAGGGGGCTAAAGCAAGTTGTTTGATTGATGGCTGAAAAGAATTTTTGTTCTTGCAGCTGAAACAGGTGTTGCCTTTTTTGCCAGTGTGATAATTCAATATCTTCATCTATCTGACAGGCTATCACTGAAAAAAGGAACAAAAGTTCACCTTTGTGGAAACATGAGCCGTATCCCTTTTCATTAGGCCAGGGGTCATTAAGTATTTTCAAAACTTGTCTGCTTAGACTGAGATTTACAAGCTTTATAAAAGTCAGCTTGCTCAGGGCTCTTGGGAGATCTGAGCCTGCCCAAAACATAGTTAGAAGAGCATAAACAGACGTACATGTACACAGACAGAAAAATGGATAGGTAGAAATGATAGAAAAGGATTTGGAGAGAGATGTTTAAGTAAAAGATCTTGAACCTGAAATTAAATAAGCAATCATCATTTTATTTTCATCATTTCTCTCGTAACCTGGCTGGTTGTAGGGTGCAAATGATGACTTTGGGACTATCTCTCTCCATTTTGCCCTGTTCTCCACTGCCTTTGGAACTTTGCAATGATAATACCTGCCCACTCTATGACGATATCTTCCCATCTCTTTTTCTGTCTGCTTCATTTTGTCTTTCCTCTCACTGTGCACTGTAGGATTATCATTGACAGACAAGATGAATGTGAGACATGACCATACCATCTTAGTTTGTATTTTTTTACCATGGTAAGCAGATCTTCACATGATCCAATTGCACCCTGGATTCTAATGTGCACCTCCTCATTAGAAACGTGATCTTTGTATAAGATGTTCAGGATCTTTCAATAACATTTCATCTCCAAGGTATGAATTCTTCTCAATAGTTCCGCTGTCAGTGTCACACTTGCATACAGGAATGTGGATATGACGAAGGAGCACATAAGCTTGATCTTGGACCCAATTGTGATGTTGTCCTTCCAAATAGGCTTCAGCTGTTGTTTGTGCAAAAGTGGAAAGAGCCTTAGGTTTTGGAACCTTCATCAGAGGCAATAGTTCCTAGGTACTTGAAGCTTGTTACTGTGCCTAGCTTCGGACCATTCATTCTTATTTCCTTCTGGATGCCACTCGGTTGTTTGGCTTAAGCTTGGTCAGTACTCTATCCCAATCCTTAGTGGCCCTCAGTTGAAATGGTTCACTAAAATTTTCAGTTCTTGTTCATCTCCCCATTATCAGCAAAGTGCAGGTCCAGAAGTCTCCATGCTGAAAGCTCAAAACAGTATTCTGTCTATCTGTTAAGAATATCTTGATCTTCTGTGAGACTCTAGCCAACCTTGTCCTGAATCATGGTAGATCTCACCCATTTCTCTGTTGCCAGGTCTTTCACCAAATGGTATGCTTTTTTACTGTTATTCTGGTTCAGGCTTTTCTCTGTTCCCATACATTGGTCCTGTAACCAGCTTTCCTTTGCTCTCTTTAACCTTATCTTAAATGGTGCTGTTAATCTCCCTGTATTTCTCTGTTCCTTTAAGGTCTCTGCACTTCCTCCTCAGTTTTCTTCTCATATCACAGAGGTCAAGGATATCTGCTGTGATCCAGGGCTTCTTTATCTTATGTTTGCCTAGGATCTCGCTAGCTGTGCCTATTACTGCCATGTTCAAGATAAGAGAGTCTAGGTTTATTTCTTCAGCACCCAGAATCATGAATGGTGCAAATTTGCCACTTAGTGATGCCTCAGATGCTTGTGTCATGCATGGATCTTTAAGCTTTTCAAGTTCAAACTTGATCCTAACCTGTCATTAGCAAGTCATGGTTGCTTCCTTTGTCAGCTCCTGGGAAGCTGTGTTCTGGTAATGTTGATACAAGAGCGGAAGTGCTTCCTCACCAAGATACAGTCAATCTGGTTGTGGTGTTTTCCATCTGGATGGTTTGTGGTGGCAAAAGGTGTTCATTAGCATTTGGTTATTGTAGGTGGCAAAGTCCAGGAGCTTCAGTCCTCTCTCCTTGGTATGTTCATTACAGTATGGACCACAGACTTATTACCAGTCTGCCTGTGCATCTTCGACTTTGACTTACTCAACTACAATATCCTTCTTGGGTGTCTGGTCAATGAGAGTTTGTAACTGGTCATAGAATGCCTCCACTTCGGGGCCCCAAGTGGCCGAGTGGTCTAAAGCGCTCACCTTTACAGATCACTGCCATCTCACCTCTGTCTGCGTGTGTTTGAGTCTCTGGCTCAGCCAATGTGGATATGTGAGAAATCTTGCCAGTAGCTTCTCGTGGGTTGGTGGTTTTTTCCGGGGTTTTCCTGGGTTCTTCCTCCATCATTAATACTGGCTGCCATGTATAGCCTATCTTGTGCTGAAAAATGGTGTTAAACCCAATAACAACAACATCCACTTCTTCGTCATTCATCATAATTCGATGTTGGGGCACAATCCTCTAGGATGGTGATGTTGAAAGGAGATACACTAAAGTGGATGGTAATCATCCTGAGAGACAATGGTTGACAACCCATGAATGTACACGATATCCTCATGTACCATAAATCCAACTATGTTCTCATGCTTATTCTCAAGTCCATTGAAGAAAATCCTGTGTCTTTCATCTGTTGATCTCTCTCCGAAGTTCTTCCAGCACATCTAACAGAGTCCAAGGATGTGCCACTGGTATCTTCCCATCTCATGGGTTAGCTCCTCAAGTTTCCCTTCTGGTCTTAATGTCATGACATTCCACATTATAATGGTAATGTTATCTCTTTGCACTTACTTTAATGGTGGTTGCATACTCATCACCCCTGTCCTGTGACTGATCTGGTATAAAAACTCTTATCTATTGTCATTTCTGGTGTATCATGGGCAGTTGCAACCTGAGCAGCCCATCCCACTACAAGCTGTAGAGAACAGCAGATATCCATGCTACTGTAGGACTTGCCCTGGTCTTGAAAACATAGCAATTGAGTTCATCTTAGAACCCCTCTGCCCTGGCCATTGAATTCAACTTGGAAGACTTCCACTCTGTGATGTCATGTTACCACCACCCTATTTCTCCCATAGGTAACAAAATCTTGAGATGGATCAGGTGGATTCAAATCCAGGACCTCTTGTATACAAGGCCAATGCTCTAACTACTAGATCACTGGAACAAGCAATAACATTAATATAATAATGATACTCATTAACCCAAGCTGACTGGATCTTTCTTGCATGTCTTGTAGCATTATACTACCCTTTTTTTTTAAAAAACAGGTTCATTTGAGCTAGAAACTTTCCTTTTTGCCTAGATAAGAGGGAAGTCTTATCTCATGAACATCAACAATAAATAATAAACGCTAGACTGTTTGTAATTATTCATTTATGCTAACAAGTCAATACTTTTTTTTATTCATTTACTTAAAAATTGTCACCTAGTTACCTTGAAAATGGAAACATGCATTAAACTATTTGACAAGTCAACATCTGGGAACACCTATTTTTGTCCATTTAACTGTTTGCCCAGCAATAAGTATGTAATGGTCTCCAAAATTATCATGCAAACAACAGATCATAAATAAACACGACCTGTGGGTACCACATTAAGTACATTTGATAATGCTTTTAATGAAATCTATCTAGCGGTTGATTGTTAGAGATTAGTGCATTTTATTTCCAAACCCACCTGTTAAAGAAATCAGACAAGTTATATTAGTGTAAAAGTTTACACCTGCTCACCCGAAAATTTGGTCAAATATAACAAAGCAAATCACTGACAAAGACAACTGTTTAGAATCTGCAAGCTCAAAAATCTCCCAAACATAAGGCATTATGAATGGAACATGACACTTTTGTCCCCCACTCTTAAGTTTTGGACTTAACCTTGGGCATGTATCTTAGAAACTTGAGCTTGTCCAAACTGAATTTGAACTTGTCCCAGGAGTCGGTTAGTGCATTTTTAAATCCATGTGCAGAGGCAAATAAAGTTTTGGTTCATGTGTTACTAACAATAGCCACATAAGACTTCTTTTTATTTCCTATTAATCACAGGCCTATCACGTATGCTGACTGTTTTGTTTTAATCTCGGAGAGTTGAGCAACTAGGTAATCCAAATTGCTTGAAAAATAAGCAGCTGTTTCTATAAAGCCTAATTATACATGTTGACCAAGTAGTGCAAATACACAACTCTACTAATAAAACAACAATAATAATAATAATCATATTCAGTGCATTTTATTGTTTAAAAACCAAGTCTGAAAGTTTCAAGTGTCATCAGTGTATAACAGACAATTTAGATTTTTTCAAAGAGTTGCCACTGTTAATAGGTTTGACTGTATTTGTAAACACAGTACAACCATTATAGTAAGTATTGATAGTCAAGGTATTTACAATATCAAGAAGGGAATATTCATAATGCACTGATGCATTAATATATTGTGCCAATTTATTCCTTATACCATCCATTCAAACCAATGGCAACTGTCCATTGCCCATACCTGCTAACTTAATTAACAGTGGTAGTGGTTGGGGTCTAAGATTTTTTTGAGTGTTATTATGGAAAGCATTAAACAATTCCAAACATTTTCCCAAACGAGGATATTATTTCAATTGTGACTATATTTTAGTAGCGTACATAATGCCCCACCCCACACAAATCATGAATGCATACTTAGGAAATCATGTTTTGCAAATCACAATCATGTCAGTGTATTTGGTATTTAAAATCAAGATCTTTGTATGCATTTGTGTAACTTAGCCGGTCTGATAGCATCCTGATTCTAACTAATACCAGAAGGTACTTGGGTGGGTGGGTGGCCCAGGAACCACTTAAATTATGTTCCACAGCTTGAAGTTTTCAATCATGTAGGAAGAGCTTAGTGACACTGCGGTTGTATCTACAACATAAACATGAAGAATGATGCACCCATGATTTCTGTCAACAAAAATAACAATGAAATTGCTATACTTAAGACATCCTTATTTTCCTAAAGCCCATGTGGATTGTTTGGTATTTCATAGTGTGCCATTGCAAACAAACGTAAGTTATTTCATGATAAATGAAAAAAGTGCCCCTGCCTAAAGACACACCAAAGTAACCAAAATGGTGCTATTCTGAGGGTACAATGTGAACCTGCATCATTTTAGTTGTGGGTCTGGCATACTAGCCACTAAACCACTTTGGTTCCTAGTGGAAAAAAAATAATTACCTAAGTTAAAGCTACATTAAAAGCCCAATTTCCTTACAAAATCAAACATCTCAGCTGAACAAAAGCAAAGAAATCCCCTTTATTTGAATCAAGAAATCTTGTGATAAATCCAATATTTTATGAAGGGAAATTTCAAACACATTAAAAATTTGGCCAGTTATCAAATTATGACTCATCTTTAACAGCAGACATCAAATATTCTGATTTTTCCAAAGCAAGAAATCTAGAAAACAAACTTTTATTAATAAATGACTACACTGAACTTTATATGATACACAGAAGACAACTAAAACCAAGATATGCTTCTTAATGAAGTCTTCAAAAATCAATATTTTAGCAACAAATATATCTGTTTCAGATCCTCACATGAAAAAAGAAAACTTATTTTATGGTGTAACTGAAACTTACATGGAGCATAGAACATAACAAGAACCGAGTTATGTTCCTTGATAAAGGCATCAAATGTGTCACTGGTTAGGTGATGAAGATTTTCTTGCCCTTTAATATCTGCCCATTGCTCCTGGGGGGAAGGGGATGCGGGTGTTGGAGTTGGTGTTGACACTGGATTTAAGGGGTCCTTCATAAAATTAACAAAATCCTGCTCCTGTGAAAAATGAAAATGAAAAAAAAAACATAAGAAAATTGCATCAAAAACAGAATTTATTCTCTCAAACAATTAATTAACCTGATCAATAGCAAAATAATGGTCAATGCTTTACTGTAAAACAGGTCCAATTTAGTTCAAGAGTGTGAGAGTGAGGACTTAAGACAAGCAAGACGAACATACATACAAAAAGACTGCCTAGCAATGAGACAGAAAGAGACAAATGGACAGAAGTACAGACACATAAAGAAGGGCATGGATAAAGAATGATACCATGGCAAACAAAAAAGACAAAAAGGCAACAAGTATTTTAGTAAATTACGTTTCTCCAAGAAGAATACATACCCAATCACATTAAAACTAGGAATACAAGCTTCACAACCTCTTGAATCCAGCAATTTTATAAAAACAAAAGAAAAAAGATCTCTGATGTCTATATACCAAGCAGCTGATGGGAACAAACTTCTACAAAAACATCCCTGTTATCCCCACAAGAAAGAACTAGCTTAAGCTGAGTGATACATCAACAAGAATGCTTGCACTTGAGGAGAAAGAGAAGCAAATGCATGAGTTTCCAAACTTTAGTATCAGCCTTCCTTTGAGGGAAGAATGTCTTCATTCTGTAAGATGGATAAACTCTTCTAATATAACAGCAGCACAAACTGATGGACATGTGACCTGTTACACTACATTCTGATAGGAATAAAAGGTGACTTTCCCTTAGGGAGTAAAACAAACATTGGTGAATTCAGCAAAAGCACTAAACCCATACCCATGAGGAGGTTGTGTTTACCTCAAAAGGGTTTGGAGGCCAAATGGGCCACAATGACTGGACCCACAAGACTCAATTCATGTCTTTGTAATACTTGATCTCAAAAATAAAACTTGAGATTGTTGGCTGTGCATGCAAGTCAAGGGTTCTCCTATATCTTGGATCAAAACATGGCATCTCTAAAAGATGGATTAACTGCTCTCCTAATATGATGGCAGCTCAAGCAATGGTCTTGTGACCACAACACTCAGGTAGTGTTTGACTTTCCCCAATAGAGCCCAAAATAAAACCAATAAATGGGCAAATCCAGCAAAACCACTACACCTATACCCATGAGACTGTACTGGCCTCAAATGGACATATGGGCAATCTGGAATGCAGCCACTGGACACACACAATAAAATTCATGTCTTTGTGATGCTTGATCTCAGAGATTAGTAACTTCAGAAGTTTGACTAGGAATACCAGTCAAAGGTTTCTGCTGGATTGAATTGTTGCAATTAAATGCAAGTCTCTCTTAGATTGTTCTAATTTCATGAGAAGAAATTGTCACAATTGTTCAAAAATGCTTTTTTTGTCCACTGATTGGGAATCTATTCAAAAGAATTTATAAACACTCACACATGCATGGGCACATACCCTCATATATGACATCAAGCTGACGAGATAATTTGGAATACATCGAGTGTATTACCCACTTCAGCCATTAAGCCAGGGCTTGGGGAATTTTTTCCTCTTTTTCCTGCCTTAATGGGAAGAAAAGATTTTTCAGAACCATGGCAATTTTAAATAAAGTCTCATAGCATGGACAGGGTCTTGCTTAGCTGCCTCTCTTGAAATGTGAATAGAAGAGACAGCTTTAAAGACAAATTTATGATTGTTGGCAGATACACATCTTTTATCCTAAGGAATATCATCCAGTCATTTAGTTCTATATATATATATATATATATATATATATATATATATATATATATATATATATATATGTATGTGTGTGTGTGTGTGTGTGTGTGTAGATATATAGTTAATTGTAAATGTTAAGGGAATAGAGAGGTTGGTGTTGTAAAAGAAAAATTTCAATACTTGTGTATCTGTTTGAGCACTCCTATAGGCCGATATTTTTTTTTCCTGTTTTTAATTATTTTCTTCTGCTTTGTTTCAATAAAGTTTCTATTTATCTGGTCTTCTGTGATTCATGCAATGTTTACAACCCATTTCTTTACTTATGTCTTTCCATTTGTTAGTTTTTTCCAATGATAAAGTTAAAATGATATCTATCCAAAGATTTGAATTAGGAGTTAAATTTAATCTTAAGTATTATTTCTTTAAAATACTGCAATTTCAACTAACTGATTAGACATTTATGTTGTCAAAAATGGCATGGTTGGGTGGGGGTAGCTTGTTAACAGCACTTTATAAATATGGATGGTGTGTGACTTTGATTTTTAATGTAGCGTTAACAATTTTTCAGTCATAATGCTATGATGTCTGCAATGTGGCAGTTCAGAATGATGTCTAGCACTAGGGCATCATGCCGCAGACATGTAGCATGATGTCTCACCCAGTCACATTATCCTGAGACCAGGCTGACCAGTCCTAGCACTAACCTATTAATGCTGAGTGCCAAGCGAGGCAGCTGTTAGTACCGTTTTTGTAAGTCTTTGATATTACTCGGCCGGGGATCAAACCCCACAACTTCCTGCATCCGAGGCAGACATGGATTGTAATATAATGCCAAGGAAGTGGAAGCCATGTGCCTTTTACAATCGTCAATGATACACTTAGACAGCCTGCCTCTGGCTTGGGAAGTTATCACACTAGCAAGTCTCAGATTACAAATCCAATGCTATCCAACTGAGCAACTGCATTCCCCCACCCCCAAAAAAAGTGAAAGTGTGGATCCCTAATTCATATAGGGGGTGTACTTGTTTTGTGTACAATTCATTTAAAAAGATTACTTTTGGCATTTTTCATAAGTTCTCCATTCAGCTGCAAATAATATATGGTATGGTTATACAGACCTTAATGGGCAAGGGTAAACGTCGCATGAGACTTGTCATGGACATCAATTTTAGGTCATAATGTCTAATCTGCAGTAGCTGTTATGAGGGGATCGTGTTGTCCTTCATGCACATACACATTTCAACCACTATAGTACTAAGAGCATCCACGATGAGAGAGAGAGAGAGTAGAAAATGTGGCAGTGAGATTCTTTATTGAACGAATCTTTAGTGATAAACAAGGGGGCATTTGCAGCCTTTTGAATGTCTTATACACATCTATTATATTCTTTAAATTTTTCAATATGCGAGTTGCATATGTACAATTTCACTGTGCACACCCGCCAACTCAAATCTGGGCAACATTGTTAACTGTGGTTCCTGCATTATTTCTGGTTCAATAATTCTCAGAAGAAAAAACATAAGACCCAGTGCTCAACAGCTCAATGACATATCTGAGGATATGTGCCCATGCATGCATGAACATTTATAAATTCTTCTGAATGGATTCCAATCAATGCATGTGAAAAGCATTCATGACCTTGCTTTTATGTTTATTTGGGGGGGTGATATTTTTTTTAAGATTTTTGGGAGGAACTGTATATTTTTCCTTTCTACTGAAATTTTTTTTCACATAATATAATGTAAATAATAGGTGTTTTTATTTCTAAACATCAGAATGTTATGTATATTTTATTTAATTTACATTTGATTTAATTTGTTTGTTTGTTTTAAAAAAATTTTTATTCCATTACATGCTGCTGTAATGTAACTTTATTTACTGGAATAGAGTTCTGTTCTGGCTGATTTTTTAATTTTTCAAAGTAAACAACTAATAATCGAATCTTTGTAACTAATGCTGACTTAGTTCCTGACCTTGATTCAGAACAAGTGCAGGTTTTATTAAACAATTTTTTTTTTATTCTCTCTCAGGGTAAGATTCATAAAGTGGTCTCAAGGCCATATCTGGAGTACATGACAAATAACATGTTTATTGTTACAAACTTTTGGTTTTCCAAGAAGGATGAACTCTTGACCTCCATCTGACACAGTTCTTGAACTCTTTAACTAATATGAGTTGTCTGAGACTTTTGTAATCTTTATTAACCTTTCTAGAAGAGCACCACCTTTCAAAGTGTTGTGCTTTTTCCTATGCAAATTCGACATAGGTCTGATGAGTTGATTTTCTAGAATTCCTGAAACCTTGTTGATAAACCTCAGAGACTAACTCATAACCATTTAAGACATAATCCTTAACCACATCATAGTCAGCACTCTGCTCTAGTGACAATGAATTGTAAATATCACTAGCTTTACCAGTAAGTACACATTGTAATAACTGAGTCCAATGCTGCCGTGGACATTTAAAATTTTCAGCAATTTTTTTCAAACTAAGGAAAATATTTGTCTACTTCCTTTTCTCTAAAAGGGGGCACTGACCTGATAGTAACTGTAGGTCATAGGAAGGCTTTTGAGAGATCCTTTGGCAGACTGGAATGGCCACTTGTAGTTGCTAGTTGATCAAAGATATTTTGGAACCAGAAATACATTGTGATTATCAACGGGACATCATGAGATACATACAGTCCATTGTTGAATCAATATCAATTAATTATCTACATGAGTGCAATCAATATTTCAATATTGCTATACGATTGAAAACAATATCGCACTTGTGGATGAAATGTACATTATTCATATTTTTGTACAAATTCTATACTTTTATCACTCTTGGTGATAGAATCATATGTTGTCAACATTTGTGCATAAATTCTGTACAGTGATCATCCATGGTGACAGATCCATATATCAGTCATATTTGTTTGTAAGTTCCTTATTTTGATTCTTGTTTGATAACTCAATGAAGTTCTGATTAGAAATGATATTTCTGTTTTTAAACTGTTGAACTTAGTGTGTACCATTCTGTTAAATCCATTGTTGAAGAGATTCATTCATCATTCAAGGATATTATAAATCAACATCACATTCACAGAACTGCTTCAAATGTCTTTGCTAAATCCAATCCCACCTTGGTACAATGATGTCATAAGTTGGAGCACTACCGCTGGTTTGCATGGGTGCTGACTCCAGTAATATTTTTCACTTACTGTTTCAGACTGACAACAGCTAATGCAGATCAGTTGAGTAAAAATCTCATCATATACTGGTCATTTTTTTTATACATACTGCACACATTTTGATGCCCTCTGAGAAAAAGATATCATTGGCTTGTACAATTCCATAATGATATGCTTCATATGGTAGTGCACTTAAGATTTGGAGATCTTATCAGCAGTATTAATTACATGGTTCCCACGCTTTTCTAAAGATACATTTCTAGGTCATTTCCAGGGTTCTTCCAGGTTGAAATGACTTTTATCAAGGTTCACATATGACCATTACTGAATGGAACTAAAGATCATTTTAGATTAAAAAACATCCATTTTCTAAATCTAAAGATGTTTCTCTTTCAAGACTCTCCAAAAGCACTGAAGTCAGGAAAGATGATCATATACAAAACCACAAAATGTATCGCATGAAACAAGTTTGATTATATTCCTATAAATTAGCATGTAAAGTCATTTCAATGTACTGAATACAAATTCTAACTTTACTTTGCTGCATTATGTTGCTAAGTGAGAACAAGATAATGAACATAAATTATGTTTTGTTTCCTTTCAAACATTAAATTCTAAAGAATTCCGAAGCAATATATAAATGCATTTCATAGAAAGTAAAATTTCCTATTACTGTATGAAAAAAAGGAAGGCAAATAATTAAAATCTTGTCTTGTAACGAAAAAAATTTAACCATGAATTTATCTGTGCCAATAAAATCCCAAACAAGATTTTCAAACAACCTAATCTCCTTGAGATGATCTGGTAAAAAAATCCATCATTTAAAAAATAAATTAAAAAAGGGTTGATTTAAATTTTGACAAAAGACCTTTAAAATTATATACTGTTGTATAAACAAGGACTGAATTTTCTGTAAAATCAACTTGGCTTCTTGTAATTCATTAAACCAGGCCCCAAACATCTATTGATCCTAGAGCTCATGTCGTTTTTTAATATATACAATGCTGTCTGGCATTTCTGCACACCTAAGGTTTCCGTCTCCAATACTGAAGTAAAACACATATTGAATTCAACTAATTGACGAAAATAAGATACTGTAATGCTTACCATTTAAAAAGAGGCAATTGTTACTACAATATTCAGTTTAAAATAATATTAATTTTGGACACACGGGATACCACCACTGTGTTTCCATGCCTCACGATATGTTGGCCAATTCTGCGCACAGCTTTGAAAAGATGTAATGTTTATCCATTGGGCTATAGAAATGAAATACTTTACTTTGGATTGTTTCTGTCAGCAGTTCAGTCGAGTAATTTGATCAGGTTTATAGCTAGTTTGACAAAATTCAATGTAACAATACCAATAAATGGCAAGCAATATTAAGCCAACTAAACCCATCTTGTAAAAAACAAAATTAGTAAAATTCAATATTTTATATTTTAAAAAAGCGCTATTATGTGGAAGAGAAACAACAATGAATAGGATTAAATGTGTTTATAACGTCTTGTTTATGGGGAAAAAATACTAAAGAATTTAGAAACAGACTATACGGCGGGAAATTTTGTGAGAATCCCGATCTAGTGGCAAACTGACATGTTGGGCAGCAGACGATTTTGTATGTGTGGGGCAACTTCTTGCAAAATTGGAAACTTTGATTAAGAACATAAATTTTTTAAGGTACAAATTTCCATCTTTTATAAAATGTAGGTAGTTGTATGATTCTAAATAGGATTTTCTGGGTTACCGGATCAAGCACAGGAGTCTGACGTTTTATCAATAAATAAAGCATGGCAAAATCTCCGACAACATGAAATTACCTTATCGGTAATATAAATGAATCCAGTCCAGTGAAATAACCTTTATTTTCACCATTATTTTCTCAGAAATGGCAAGTATTATAACTGTTATGTTGCTAATCTGCAGTCAAACAATCTGGTAGCATGGGAACCCTGTAGTTATGGTGTCACTTAAAGACTTAGTGGACATGGTTAAACAGTTTGGTTGAGAAGGAGAAAAGATGTTCAAAAGGAGAAGGCTCAGGAATGGGATCAGAGATTAAATGAAGATTGAATGGGAAATGTTAGAGGTGCAGGATGGCAAGAAAAGTAATTTATTTAAAGTAAAAGATAGAATCAGAAAGGCAAGTAGAGAAGGAAAGGATAGAGTGGAAAAGGGAAGCACAGTTAGAAGCCATAGAGTTATAAGATAACAATATGGACAGAAAACAAATGAGAAAATCTGAATTATTAACGGCTAAGTGGGAGAGGCAGAAGACCCATGTGAGGATGATAAAGTTAATATTAACATTTATCTGCATAGGTTTAAATTACTGTTCAAAAGTGGAGAAGGGATGATTGGTCTCTCTATCTCAGCACATTATTAAATGGCATAGAGCCAGATGTGTATTCGCATCTCACTGTGAATGATGCACTAAGACACTTATGAGATACAAATTAGTCAAGCTAGGGTTCAGCACAAAGTTTAAGCACAGCAAACCTGAGGTGAAACATTCACCTAGTTTTTCAGTAGAAAGATAAATTATTTACATTGGTGGGTTTAATGAGACAGAACAAAAACATTCAAGGGTCTTAATTTTTTTTTATACTTAGGGACTAGTTTTAGCCACTTGCAGTAAGCAGCTGTACCTGTTTCTGTGGAAATAGTCCTTCACAAATATCTTTGATATGGCTACACCTGCAGAATACTTTGCCAAAGCTTGGGGAGGTACCCAGAATGTGGTCTCAAGACACAATGAGGCGTGTGATCAGTCTAAAGATTAGAAACCCAAAGAGCTCAAGAAAACTGGTACAGTACCAACATAGTTGAAAATTTTCAACCTGGTAAGGGTGCAATGTTATACATGTGTAAGGAGTGGGTTGACATCTTGCCCAATAGTCTTTACTGACAATTACTTTTTGTTGGCAGAAGGGGTGGTCTCTCACAACAGGTTTTACTGTACTAATAAAGTTGAAAATTTTCAACCTGTTAAGGTTCTTTTTTATTGGGAATATTTTTGCTGCTTTTTTGATGCATGATTATAAATGATCTCCAAATGTACCTTTTTTAATTGCACAATTTTTATTATTGTTATCAACAAAAGTGTCAATGACATAAAAAGGTATTTTATTAACATCATCAAGAAAATATTTTTCATCAAACCTTTTGCATCTTCTAAGTTTTATTTTCTCATATCTGTTTGATATATACTATTCTTTTAGTGTTGTGGCTACCACATGATACTAGTCAATCAAAATTTTTGGTATTTGAAACAAATTTTGGATTGTTAGTGGCAATAATATTTATTAGGGATGGGAGGCAGTCTTAACATAGCATGTTGGATTGACATCTATTAAAACTGAATGTATCGCAGATTGATCTAAGGATTTTACTTTCTTCTGTATTTAACAGATCATAGTTGAGATCACCTACTACACATACAATTTCATACATGTACTTGGTAAAAATAATGTTATGTATATTTAATTTGTAGGTGTTGTTGTTGTTGTTCTAGGGTTTAATACCATTTTTCAGCACAAGATAGGCTATACATGGCGGCCAGTATAACTGGTGGAGGAAGAACCCTGGAAAACCCAGGGAAGAACCACCAACCCACGAGAAGCTACTGGCAGGCTTTCCCACGTACCCCCGCAAACCAAGCCTTGGACTTGCACCCATGCAGACAGAGGTGAGATGGCAGTGATCCGGAATGGTGAACGCTTTAGACCACTCTGGGCTCCAATTTGTAGGTGTAAGTTTTTCTCCATGATAATGTATAATTGTACTAATTGCCCGAAGTCAAGTTAATATTGTTCCTGACTAGAGACAATGATGTTGTTTATATTTTGTTAAACCAATAATACATAATTAATATTTCCCTCTGAGTGAAAATTAAATATTGTCATTATCTTAGTCAAGGACATTATGTTTACCATGTTTTTTATTATAATTTCAGTAACTGTCATTATCTTAGTCAAGGACATTATGTTTACCATGTTCTTTATTATAATTTCAGTAATTGACATTATCTTAGTCAAGGACATTATGTTTACCATGTTCTTAATTGTAATTTCAGTAATTGACATTATCTTAGTCAAGGACATTATGTTTACCATGTTCTTTATTATAATTTCAGTAATTGACATTATCTTAGTCAAGGACATTATGTTTACCATGTTCTTTATTATAATTTCAGTAACTGACATTATCTTAGTCAAGGACATTATGTTTACCATGTTCTTTATTATAATTTCAGTAATTGACATTATCTTAGTCAAGGACATTATGTTTACCATGTTTTTTATTATAATATTTCAGTAACTGGCATTATCTTAGTCAAGGACATTATGTTTACCATGTTTTTGAAAAAATTCTGATTAATGAAAAGGTTCCTATTGTATTCTGTTGGCATCACTGATAAATACCAATTAAATAAGTTTTGTCAAGTGAAATTTGGGTTTTAATTCAATTATTTAATTCGGTTTCTGTGTAATCTTCATAAATGCAATACCTTCTTGTATTAAAACATGAAAAATATCAACTATCAACTCTATATCCGTGAGCAACTCTATGGTTAAGAATGTTTCACTATTACTTGCAATGATATCAAGGCATCAAAAATTTACTAACAGAACAATTGTATACAAAAATATGAGTCTGGAGGTTGATGGTTGTTTCACAAAATAAATTTCCCATTTTGTTATATTATGGAATCTTATGAACAAAAAGCAGTGAGACATAATCTTTTCGCATACATGTGATGGTTGTTAAAATCTCTTGGAATGTTAACAATCTTTCAGGGTTTGGGTATCTCCAATAGAAAGGTAATTTATATAAAAAAGCAAACAACTTCATTAAAAATGCTCTTTGTAGACAATTACTCACAACACAATTATAAAACGAGTACTCAGTCATTAAATAGTACAGAAACCCCCTACCCCCCAACTTTCTCTGTCAAACAGGGATGGCATCCCTTTCTTAAAGTTTGTTGAGGTCTCTTGGTAACTCGTTCCCTCAGTTGTAGTGTGGTCAATGTTTTTCAACCCCATTTTGCACAAGTTATCGAGGGAGTGGTACGGCAATATTTTTAGTTAACCATAATGAAGGCTAGATCAGCATTCAGAACTAGCTTCTTATTAATAATGTTTAAGTGAAAACCCCAAGGTCAATATGAACTTCAGTTCTGAAGAAACAGCAAAAAAAAACTATCAAGATCACAGTCATTTCGAAGTTTAGATCAAAGTCATTTTAAGACAAAGTCCACTACATATTGTAACAAGATTCTGTCAAGAAACAAAACACAAGTACACAAAACATGTCAGTGTAATTGTACATCCAGGAGAATTAAATACAGCTCAGATATGGGCCCTGTGTGGCTGAGTGGTCTAAAGTGCTCAATGTTACTGATCAATGCCATCTCACCGATGTCTGCATGGGTTCGAGTCTCGGGTTCAGCCAATGTGGGTATGTGAGAAAGCTTGCCAGTAGTTTCTCATGGGTTGGTGGTTCTTTCCAGGTTTTCACAGGTTCTTCCTCCACCATTAATACTTGCTGCCATGTATAGCCTATCTTGTGCTGAAAAATGGCATTAAACCCTATAACAACAACAACAACAACAACAGCTCAGATGGCAAATAATTTATGAGGTATTTTCCTTCTGGTCAAACTGCTTATTGTAATAAATATTTCTCTAAAAATCTCATTTCAATTCAATCGTCTTGTTGATAAGAGTAGCAATACCATTTTTAAGATGGTTGTGGAACCCATTTTGTGAGCTCGTATCTGTACCATTTTCAAACCAGATCAATGACATATTACAAGAAGTACTTTGGCAAAAACCATACATCAACATCACCTGTCATAAAAAGAAGTAGCAATAACAAGATTTTAAAGAAGGTTGAAATAGTATATGGTGGAACCAGTATCATTCCTGTAGATAAGTACAGCATCCTGCAGTCAAGAGGAAATGCAGCAAGAACCCAACCTAAGCTATAATTACATTCCAAAGAGTGGTCACATAACTCAAAATCACTCAACTCAAAATTTTGGGTTTCACAGCCTTTAATTTTCATTGGAAAAAATATAATTCATTTCACTTTAATACCATTCATTTTAGCTGTTTATAAATCTCAATTTTTTGTTTGAGAAAAATAATTATTCTTTTAATCTGCACTTTAAATATGAAATAATACAAATTTGTACGAGATCACAGTAACATGAAATTTGCATAAGTCAGTGGATACCTGTACTATCCTAAAACAGATCCATGTTGTCAGCCAATCAGAATTTAAGAATTCACCATGCATGCAATGTACAATGTTAACTACCTATCATTAAGAAGCTATTTTGTGAAAACAAGTTCTGAAGAATATGATATAAGATTTTAAAGATGTTTGGTGGCAGATTAGCACAGTTTTCATTTAGAAACATCTAAATACCATAAGAAGACTTTCAGTAACAACTGCATTTTTATAATACCATCCAATCAGCCAAAAATAATGGCCACCATGTATAGCCTATCATTTGTTGAAAAACCCAACCACTGAAGAAAAAAAAATATCCAAAATATTTATTGGGACTTACGATGAGAATTACAAGAGCCACATTGGATGTCCAATGAGCACTATTTTCATTTAGAATGAATCATATATATTAGAAAGTATCTGATTATAAACTCAATGCTTATATATCCTCCATTCAGGAGTAGTGATAACCATTCAGCAATAACAGGATTGTCAAAATGGCCATCATGGCAATAATGTTTGATGTCAACTAACCACTATTTACATTAAGGACCATCTTTAAATATCAGTGTCTTTTAGTTACATCAGTGCAACCATCTGTTCAGGAAGAATTTTTAAAATGGCTGCCCTAGAGGTTATATTTAATGTTGGAGGGACACCATATTCATTTGGGACCAACTAGACCCTGGGATGAACGTGTTCATAAATTTTCATGTCTATGATCCAGGTATTTTGGGAGAAATAGCAAAAAGAAATAAGTGCAAAAGGCTTGCTAGACAACAAGCCACTATGCAAGTTCTTCTGCCCAGAAATCATAAAACTCTCATTTCTGTGTCTGAGCTGAGATTTTGTACTTATCAATCACAAATGATGTTAGTGCTTATTTCTGACTGGTTGATAGTGGTAACTCAATCTTGAACTTAAGCTTTATGATCTCCATGTCAGGTCTTTGACATACAAATTTAAAAATGCAGGCAGCAAAAAGACTTATCTTGGAATTTACCAGAATGAGATATTTTGTAATGTCAGCAAAAAAAATTGCACATCCATTAAATAAATAGATAATTCTCATCTTGAATACATTATTGTACTGTCTGTACTCAAAATAGTCACTTAAACACTGCTTCTTGTATCTCTTCATGAAAACTTTTTCAAACTTACCTCTCTACCTCCCATATATTTCTGCTCATTCTTGCCATAGTTGAAATATTTAAAGGTAGGATAACCGGTCACATCATGTGATGTACACATGGTATTGTGGGTTGTACAATCTATTGCAGCAAAAACCACCTGTAAAAAGATATTGTAGGTACAAGTGTTTTCTTCATCACAAAGATGTTTTTTAAAAAAAACAATACTGACTTAATTAAAAACAAACCCATGGGACCACTGCAATTTGTTTATTAATAAAGAATCTCTTTACAGTTGAAAACCAAAATATGCCCAATAGATAAAAATGGCTCCACCAATATGGTAAACTTGAAGATTACATTTTTTTAAAACTTAAGTTTCTTTGAAAATACCTATCCATTCACATTAATGTTAGGAGAGTAAGTAAGCACTGCTACCTCCTGAATCCAGCCTTCTGGATATGATTAAAAAATGATACTTGTACATCTATATATCATACAAAGAAAATCCTAACCATCTTCTCTCCTTACCACCACTAGGTGGCTACCCATCACATGGATATTTCCTAGTTCTAACCTGGGCAGCACATCAACAAGACTGGCTACCTACAGTAATGTGATTGGGTAAGTATTGTTCGAGAATCATAATTTGAATTTATTTGATTTTATTAACATTAGGAGAAGAGGTAACTGGAGGGGGAAAAGCTGAGCATCCTACCTCTACCAAGGTCTCATTTTGAATGAAGACTGACTGTATTCCCTATTTGAAGGTTAACGGTTACCAACTCTCCAAAAAAAAGACCAGCCCATGTGATGGTCATATAACCTGTAACCATCATATACAGACAAGAAAATAATTCTTTATAATGATAACAATTCTGGGTGAATTCAGCAAAGGTGCTGAACCCATGAACATGAGGAGGTTGTGCTGCCATCAACTGGGCCTGGCGCTTGTCAAGACCACTGATACTGAACCCATAAACATGAGGAGGTTGTGCTGCCATCCACTGGGCCTGGTGCTTGTCAAGACCACCGATACTGAACCCATAAACATGAGGAGGTTGTGCTGCCATCCACTGGGCCTGGTGCTTGTCAATACCACTGATACTGAACCCATAAACATGAGGAGGTTGTGCTGCCATCCACTGGGCCTGGCGCTTGTCAAGACCACTGATACTGAACCCATGAACATGAGGAGGTTGTGCTGCCATCCACTGGGCCTGGCGCTTGTCAAGACCACTGATACTGAACCCATTAGATTTTATTCCAGTTTCTATGAGGCTAGATCACAAGAGATAAAACCTTGTGAAAGTTGATTGCACATGCTAGCCAATGGCTTCTATTACATTTGATATCATACTGTAACAGTTACATTTGAACACAAGGATTACTGAGTGAACTATCCACTTAAGCCACAATGCGAGGGCTTCAGGGGTTATATCCTCTTTGTCAGTCTTCACTTGAAGCAAGAAACATTAACAAGACCCACAACTTTTGTCCATGTGCATAAATAATGCCTGAGAGCAAGGAAAGGGTACTGCATTACTGCCTCTCTTGATGTACTGATCAATGAGAAAGAGCATTTGACCATTCATTCACTGATCACTGACAGCATCCTATACTCATTCACAAGGCTTTGTTACATCGTTAGGCTCACAGAACCATCCAATCTGAACTGAAGTTAGTTCAGGTTCATTGAAAGAGATGCAGCTCACTCACTCTGCATGTTGAGACTAAGGCTATGAGACAGCATGTATTATCTGACACAATAACGGCTTCAATGATGCTCTGGCTAAAGGCTTGAACTGATCTGAGTTGAGCAGCATCATAACCCATGAAAGATTCCATTATGGAAACAGAGTTTGAAATTTTGGCCTATTAAAGTAAAAGCTGGCTAGCAGATCCAATAGATCTTAATCATTACCAAAATTTCCTCTGCCTTAAAGTGTTGGATATCACTGAGTGCTAGCCTCTGACAACAAATGAATGCTATCTTGTTCTCGTAAAAAAGCCAAGGACAAGACTGAGAGACTGTGGCATTCCAATGGATGATGCTGTCAATTTTGTACCAATGTCAGAAGAAAAGCTATTTTCCCTCATAAGCCATTGAAGGGCTAAGCTACTAATTCAGCTCACATAGCAAATATATGGAAACATCACAATATTAAAAATTCAATAACTTTAAATTGCTGAATGTGCATGATCAAACCTATATTGATATCTGTTATGAAACTCAATGCATACAACAAATTATTCTAATAAGCCAACTTGTATTAGAGAGGCAACCAAGATAAACCAAATTTTAACAGCATAATATAATTACACCAATGACAATTTAAGTGTTATGGATCAATGTTACATGAACAATAATGACTGGTTAACAAGTGCACAAATATGAAAAACTCATTGGGAAAAATGCAAATGTTATATACAACATTTATACTCTGGAATAAACTGTTGGATTGCCAAAATTAATTGCAAACTGCAATGGATTCTTTGGAGACATTGTACAGTTGCAAGTGCAAGCTGAAAAGGGGTGGGGTGGGCATGTCATCATGCAAGGGTTTGTAATGGAATATATACAGTATGTATGAACTACCTTGTTATCATCTTTATATTTTGCTGCAGCTTGCATGTATTCTGGTTTTGCCTTCTTGCAGTGACCACACCCTAAAAAGAAAATATTTATTATTTTATTTAAAATTTATACAATACAATAAATACTGGCTGTACTCTATTATTATTAATAGAATATGTTACATGCCTATAAATCTGATTACTGCATACTGCAGTGCCGAGATGGAAAACATATATATATATATATATATATATATATATATATATATATATATATATATATATACACACACACATATATATATATATATATATATATATATATATATATATATATATATATATATATATATATATATATATATATATATATATATATATATATAGGAGAGAGAGATTTACAAATCCATTTGCCCGACTCCTGCCCATGACAAGTTCAAATTTGGTTTGGGCAAGCTCAAATTTGCATGGCACTAGCCAAAAGGCAGGTCCTAAAAATTGAGAGAGGGATACAAGATACAAATTTTTTTTATTGTACATTGGTTTCAAGGTAAAATACAGTAACTCTGTGCAAGTTAACTTCCATCAAGGGGCGTGTTTAGTTCCTAATGCTTTATGTTCTGCAAGTTTTATATCCTGCAGCCTCACCACAATACAAAATTCAACACATGTACATATCTAACGTTTAGTTCTTCCTTTTTCTGCATAGCAGGCTACAGTTTTTTCATCTTACTGTAGAAGTCATTTCCATCTTGTAGTCAATGTCAGACTAGTATTTTCTCTTGCAGAAGACGTGATCATTAATATTTAAAGCATGTTTGGACACATAAGGCATAAATATTTATAGTTAACATATCAGTTAAATTGTAATCATACTTATATGCATCAGGGTTTTGATGACCTTCAGGTTCCAAGTTAGCCTAGGGCAGTTTGTTGAAGATTTTCAAAGAGCGTTTTGATGCATGTCACCATTTTTATGGCGAGAAGGTGTTAATTATCAAAAAACGACTCAGGAGATTTCTTTGACAGGTATGTATTTGGAAATAAAAGGTACTCATCTCAATTAACTACCAGGATGATTTCATTCAAAGTGTGGTTTTGTTAGGAAAATGTAACACACACGTGGCATTAATGATATATTGTTTATATAATAATTACTGGAGACTAAATACAAACTGCTTGGCAAACAATTAAATGGACAAAAATAAGTGTTCACAAATTATTCTCAAAAGTTGAATTCTGAAAGTGACCTTAATATTTTATTAGCCTTTGAGCCTTAGGGTTTTTCTTTACTCCAAGTACAAGCCATCCATAATGTTTAGTACCTGTTGATGGTGGTTTAGTACTGGTAGATAATGGACAAGTAAAAGTTTATTATGTACAAATGGAAAGATGGATGAACAGACAACAATAAGACATAAAATGCTCAACTTTCAAGCAGACATATAAAAAGTAACAGTCTTTTAAACTTAAAACAAAACTGACATGTTGACATAACTAGTTACTTCTGTTTATATAATGCCAAACAAGTTCTTACATGGTGCATAGAACATAACTAAGGCATGCTTTTTCTTCTTCAGGATATTTTTAAAATTTTCATCTGTCAAATGGACTACATCACTCTCAATCTCCTCCCATTTGGCTTCCATGGGTGGTGGTGGTGGAGGCTCAGCTGGGCTGAAAAAAAAAATGAAAAAAATTCCAAGCTCATTAAATAAGCAATAAAGAAATAATGTCATGAGTGCCAAGTATCTACTCATTTTCACTGCCCTAAATTATGAAAGAAAAACATCTCTATCCCCATCACTGTGAATGAAGGAAGGGTTTAGGACAGGGGTGGACAAAATAATGCCTGTAACTTGGCTTTATCCATTAACTAATATCATAGGGTATTGCTTTAAAAATCACTTATCCAGTTTGCACCCTATTATAGGGAATAGGACCTGCACCCATGCAATTTAGGAAAAATACAGCAACCAAAAAGAAAGTTTTAGAGTCAAGCACCAAAAGTGGGATATCTGCATTATATGAAATATTTCTCTTTAGGGAATGGAATTCTTTAAGGACCACTAAAAATATATGGAGTGCTTGGTAAATTATACCCAACATGAGATGAAATACATGATAGTCTAATAAATAAAACTGCAATTTTTTAAAAATAAAAACAAGGCCCAACTGGTCATGATATCACTCATCTCTCTGACACATGCCAAATAGTCAAATGTGAGAACAGTAAAATAAGAAGCTTGGGTCAGCTGTAGAAATTTCTTCCAGTGCTGTGAATTATATATGTTATGAAAAAAGTTTCCCTGGGTCACAAGTTTCTGTAACTTTAGCCATATTTGACTGCTCATCAGCATCTTTTGTCACATACTCTATTTTAGTAAATTGTGTTTCTCTGAGAATGTATACTTGATGAAATTAATGCTGGGAAATAAACTCTGCTACCTCTTGAATCCAGCAGTACTTGAAAGATGAAAAATGTCATCTTTAACAGCTATATAACATACAGAGAAAAGAAGCTCTTCTTCCCCAAACCAGCATGCAAAACTGCTGACTACTCTTGGATGTGGGTGATATGAGAAGACAAATAACTTGCACTGAATCTGCATTCACTAGATGCTTGTAATATCAAAAAGAGACTATTTTGCATCTATGAGATGCCTTAAGATACATAATACTTCCAATTCCCAATGTTGACAATGTGATGCCACCACAGGCAAGGAAAAAAAGAACTAATCGAATGGCATGCAACAATATCAAGAAAAATGACAGATTGGTCACAGAATTAGTTTGGAATGTGTAATAAAGAAAAAAGGATACATGCCAAGACCACAATATTGCTGTTACAGTTATTTCACCTCTGCATCACAAATGATATCCAAGACTGTATTTCAGTGAATTTTCACATAAGTCTCACATAATGTAGCTCAAGTTATTGAATTCATTCCACACACAAATGAATTCAACACCATTTATATCAACATACAGAGCAACACTACTCATTTGATATACTCTGTGTTATGTATATTTAGTTTATATTTGATTTAATTTAATTGTTTGTAAGTTTTAAAATCTTTTTATTTTTAATTTCATTACATGTCAAAGTAAAGTAATTTTGTTTACTAGGAATTTGATATTTTCCAGAAAATTCAATTTGACCTGAGTCTTTTCATAAACACCTAACAATAGAAACACTGTTTCTATTTTTGACTTAGTTCCTGACCTTGATTCAGAATAACTGAAAAAAGTGAACAACTTTCTATTTTTATTGTATTCTCAGAGTAAAATGACTGGTTTTTATCAAGGTCATACAGCCTCTATTTCGCAATTCTGGTTTATTGATACTGCGCATTAGTTAAGATTCAATACTAATGTTTAGATAGATATTTCTCACTTTCGGGCTTATACCTTGGACAATAGAAAGTGTTTCGTTGTGACCAGTTTTGAGTTACATTTTAATTTTTATTCAAATTATTTGGATTCTAAAAGATTAATTCGTTTTCCTAGAAATATCTGAGTGCTCATACAGAATTCTTGGACAAAGACATTTCTTTAACTTTTATTCGGAATTCAAACACTGGAATAATACTTTCTGTGGTTCACAAAGAACTATAAACACATCAGCGGTATACTGACTACAGTATACGTCATCACCTTCCATTTTGGAATTTTCATTGGGACTCGAACTTGAATTCATTAGAACATTTCATTACTAGGTCTTCTAAAATTTAATATGTGAATTATTCTTGGATTATTTTTTGATTTCTTAAAAACATAAGTTCTTTTATATTTTTGACACTGTTTTTCCAGGAAAATAGATTATTTGTTAAATTTTTCAAAACTTGTTGTTTTAACTCTTCCTTTTGTTAGTTTATTAGAGCCTAAACATGTAACATAAGACCTGAAAAGAGTGGTCTGTGTACATGTGATCAGCAGTTATTTGAGCTGTCATATGACAAAGGTATATTAACAGGGTCTACTCAGTAGGTAAATTATATCAGAGACATGAGCTGAATCAACTATAATTGTTAGCTGTATTCTGCTGATGTGGATGCATCCAATCCAGTTCCAGTTTCAGCAATCCACTGCTAGAACTCATCTTTCTCTGAAGAAAAATTTCAAAAGCAGCTGTACATTGGATACAAAAGATGCATCTTTGGAGACTGGGTTTAGTCCTAACACTGTCAATGATGACATCTCAGTGGATGAGGATCCTGATTCTTATTCAGACTGGACATCAGTAGTTAGGATTATGATGTCTAGTCTCAATATAAATTATGCATAGATCTAGATCAGCATTATTGTCCTGCTCAGTAAATACTGGCCATGTTAGGCTGAATTAAATAAAATTTAATGAACTGGACATATATAAATATCTTAATTTGTGTTATTCTATAAATGCATCATCAGGCAGTGCATCTGTAGCTCTAAGAATGGCATAGCAAACTATGAGGATGGCAAACTTCAGTGCCTTGTTCCTCCAATTCCGACAATTCATTGCTTGTAAATAATGGAGGGGAGAACCAACAAATTCTCCTTCTAAACTAATCCACTTCTGCAGGAAAGTTAACCAGATATCATGAAAGGATTGCACATGCACTGCAGGTCCCAGAAGATTTACATTTTCTGCTGGTTAGGTACATGTTGTGTGGCCCTTGTGGCCTTGAACCTTTAACATTTGGGACATTTGTTGTCAATTTAACTAAAATGACAAAAACGAAATATTTCATAAATACAAATCAACAACTTCAACATGTTAATAATTTGCAAAGCCAACAGCTATTAATAGCCAAGTGAGTTAAAAATACAGCGTGTGAAAACATTAACACCACCATGGAGCATGTAAGAGTAAATGAAGTCCACAAATGTGACAAATTCACTTAAAAGTGAATAAAAAATAAAAAATAATGCATACCACCTATAGTAGATTCCTTACTATCACTAAAAGCCCAAATTTCAGTATGGTAGGTTGAAACCACAAAGCTAACACAGGATTTTTTTACTCTGGTGGCAGCTGGCAGAAGTAATGGGTACAAGTTACTGCCCTCCATCTAGATCAGGCATGGGCAACTTCCTCCAAGATGCAATACAGATAAGTGAATTTTAAAGCCACACCCAATGATGTAAATTAATGGAAAAAACCATGTCACATGCCAGATGCAACCAACGGGTCCTAAATTGCCCACTCTATGGATACGTATACTTTTCATGAGATTAAAAAAACCTCCATCTTCCTCTATGTTGAAGAGCTTCCAAAATTGCTCAGGACTGTTTGCAAGGTCTCTCAACAGGAGAGAGTTTGCTACTCTGCATGTGCATTAGTAGTAATTGAGGTACACACAGGATTTGGCACCAATCCCTATATCATGGGGAGATCACTCTTTCTGACTACCACATATATGGCCTAACATTTAGCTCCTGTAACTTAAAATATTAGCCGTGAGGGACTGGATTTGCGAGGTAACAGTTTTTATTCCTAAGGTTTTATGATTAGGTTACACATATGAAGAATGGCCAGGATGCTTCTTGAGTTTAAGTTGCTTTAATAAATGCTTTTACTATGTTTAGTAATATTTGCAGATTAATATTGCAGATTGTCATCATTACGAATTATTATAAAGCACTTCCATATTTCTGTTGAATTTGGTCAAATTTTCTTCATTGATTTTTGAGTAGTATAATTATTTTTCAATTTTTAGTAATGGTAGACTTATTTGATTATATACTGGCATCATTTGCATAAATCAGAATGTACTTTATGCCAAGATACATTCTGTCAAATCTATGTTGATTTTGCAGCAGGTCTCTAAAGGTATCTTTTTTGTAAGAATGGCCACATTTTTATGCCAATAATATATTTAACAGGGGGAGGACCCCTATTGCACTTTGGGGGGGGGGGGCATTGATGAATGGTAGCTGATGGGTAACAAGAGTACTAGAAAGAATATGCATACCTAATTTAAGACAAGAATTAGATGATTTTACAGCACTTTTTTCACAAAAATATAAGGTATCTGCATACCTAATTTAATTTGCTGAGCTGGTAAATAATCTTCCCTGCTTCTTCTCACTACACTTCTTCAACTCCATCAAACTAGAATATTTTCCAACTGGTAGGTTTCTCTCGTAGGCAATATAACATGATGTTCAAATAGCACAAATGACAACATCATATTTTTACCACCATTTTTAAAAATGCATGTACTGCTGCTGACTAGAATTTCTTCTGCATCACATTTTCCCAGTGCTTGGACATGATCTGCCAATTGCATATGCCGTGTCAAAGTTGATGTTTGAAAATTTGTGCAACAATTTTCGTTAGTAAATGGATTATCTTTCTTATGTTCCTGACACAAAACACATAGCATCCCTCCTTTTGGTTCTTTCTTAACTAGCTGTAAGTACTCAACCACTTGTCTTAGAATTTCAGTTCCTTTTTTCTCCTTTTCTCAGCCTCCGGTTCCCCTTCCATATTCCCTGATGATGAGAAGCCAGCTAGTTACGTGTCACAGGTTTGTGTGATGTCTTCATTTTGCATTGGAACAGGAGAGCTTTCCTCTAGCTCTTTAGTACTGATCGTAGCAGACGATCTTACTGTGCAATCCATAGCAGGCAATCTTAGTGCAGTGAAGTCTGTTATCTTCCTTTTTAGCAGACTTAGGTTCATTGCTTATTACACTCTATAAATTTCATGTATGGCTGACTAATGGATCGAATTGACATAACCATCTAGGGAACATTCAAATTGGAACCACTTGATAATTACTGCAAAATAGCGTAGACTCATCCCCTATCATATGTACATATTTAATTAGACAATATGGGCAGTATCTATATAAAAACTGCAGCAGATCTCATCTTATAGATACTTGTATTGTTTCACTGTATCTAACTTATTATAGCTTGATTGACATCATTGGCAAAATGGATGACTAAGACTTAATTCTGACAAACTGTCATTTTTAATTTCTGTCTTTAATGAAAACAAAAACCCAAAATAAAAAAAACCACAAGCACTGGGTACAACAAATAATCTGCTTGACCATTCCCCTATTGGTTTTGAGAAGTTACATGACTAATGATCTTATAGCAAGAATCACACAATCCCACAGCCTGGCATCATCTCTGCAAAATGCTCTCTGGTCAAATTTTGTTGAGCCATTTTTACAAGAAATCATTTAAAAAACTTTTCTATTATTGCAATGGCTGCCACATTTGATGGCAGAATGACAAATCTCTTCAAGTCAGGATGCTTGATGTCCAGTATGGTCAAATTCTGTTGAGCTATTTTTGACAAGTCATTAAAGGTTATCTATTCTGAGTATCAGTGCTGGATCCACATCATTTGTTCAACTTACAAGCAATTTTGTTCCAGGATGCTTTATTTCCGATTTCATTGAGATACATCAAGGTGTGTTGGAAAACAAACTGTTAAAAAGTTTTTCTATTGTTAGTAATAGCTGCCATAACTAATGACTGTTCAACATCATTTTGCTCAAAACTGAAGGACCTTTAAATCACAATTCTACCTACCAATCTTCTGTTATCTAAAAAGTTACATACAGCCAATGTTGATAGACAACACATGAAGAATACAAAGCAATACTATAAGCTCATTTGGTGTTATGGCCCAATGAACTATAATAATCCACATCTAAATTTACCTGAAAATAACATACTCACTTTTTCATATGTTCCAGAAATTTATCTGCTGTTCTCTCATTAAAATCCCAAGCAAAGGCACCATCTCTGTTTGAGGCAAAAAGATAGAATTGGTAGAAACAGCTTATTAAAAAATGAAATGACTTACTTCTGTTGTGTGTGATAATAACTCTTCAGTATCAATGCAGGAAATTTGTGTTCCTGATGCAAGTAACTTTTGTTTTGTTCTTTTGTGGTTACAAAGTTTATAAACAAATGGGATAGGTAACAACCAAATAACTGCATAACTGCTTGAGATAATGTTTGATATGTTAAGTTAGCAAACTGATTTGTAAGGAAATTTGTTAGTGATGTCAAGATAGTACAGCTGTTTTGGGATATCACACACACACACACACATGCATAAACACGATAAAATAAAAACGCAAATAGGAAATGATATGACAACTCAAAGCCAAGTCTCCCTGTGGGTTCAAACTACTCCCTCTTGACCAATGAAGGGAAAAGTAACTTCTCCCTAAACGTTTAGCCTATTGTGAACCTTGCAAAATACTGCAATTATTCAAATCTGTAAATAATATACTACAACAAAAAGAACCTATATTTTCTTGGAAACAAAAACATTTTCTTTTGCCAATTTGTAAGCATTTAAACAAAATTTTCTTTGAATTATTTTCAAACATGTGACAAAAACATGATTTCAACCAGTACATTTAAAAATTTTGATCAGCCGATTGGCTTCCAAACCAGTATATTTTATATCGGCATAAATTTTACATTTCAAGGAAACTGAATACAAAACAAGTGCATTCTCAGTACAGAACAGTATTCATAATCAGTGTAGCTGCAAAGTGTCCTATTTCTCCCATATTTGTCCTTTATTTTCGACCTGAATATGGGTTTATGTTTTTCGTGTTACAATAAATTACCTTGCAATTTTCTTTAGAATGGGCACCTGGATCCATTCTTAGAGTAAATGCACTGCATGTTACTTTGTATATAGGGATATAGAGTTCTACAATATGACTGATTTCTTTGAAGCTAGGCCATCATGCCAGTCTTTAGCCACCATACTGAATTGCGCCAAACATGGCAGCTTCTCTAAATGCGCAGTAGACAACAGCCTTTAACATGGTATTTCTGGCCTACTGCAGGTATAATTAATTGTATGTATTACATTCAAAAATATCCTTCAAAATGCCAACATGAAAGTTAGAACAGTAATTTCTTTATTTCTGACAACTACATTATCATGAAAGTTTTAAAACACAGTTGAGTCATTTAAGAGAACATGTATATGAAAAAAGTGAGAGAAAAGGAAGGAGAAAGAAGTCAGTACTTACTTGAAATATTTGACTATTGCAATGAAAAGAAAATAATGAAAGTTATTTATCAACTGGTATGAGTATTTTTTTAACTGATTTCACTTATATATTTATACACATTGTAATATGATATAGGCATTAAAAAAAAAACAATCAATAGATCACTATAACTTGAAAAGTTGAGGGTAAAATTATGTTTCAAAGTTTTCTTCATTTTAAATTTTTCCAAAGTTACAGATCAAATGTTGTGGTACATCAGAACTAAACAAGAGATTCAAGTGAAGCCTGTTATTTGAGTTACCGATGTTTAAGTTAGTCCATGTTCGTAAAATTGACACTTACTGCAGAGCTCAGATGGATATTTTATCATTACATTATGATGTCCTTGATACAACACCAAATATTCTTGTGCACTTTTCATAAAAATAATAAACCCCTGCAAAAATAATTCATTAAGTCAACAAAAGAAATATAAGACTTTGGGAACTCTTTAGTGATTTAAGACCTGCCCTAACTCAGCCAAACCAACTTTCTTCTGCAGAAACCCAATGTTTATCTCAATAAATGTGTCACATTTAACAACTTCACTCACAAATATACTCTTTCTTTGTGTGTTTGAAAGAAGAGTCTATGATCTTCAACCAGTGTAAATTTTATGAATATTTAAGTACTCATTCAGCTATTAGTTTATGGAGAATTAGTGATAGGGTATTATTTCTATAATATCCTGTGTAATCATCCTCTCTTGTAGGTTGATATATCCATACCATTTCATGTAATGATCTTCCCTTGGAGACTGAAATATCCATATCATTTTGTGTAACAATAATACTACTACTAATAATAATAATCATTAGTCAAGGACCGTTCTCCCTTGATGCCCTCTTAAGGAGAGTATAACAATGCACATTATATGAAGGCAGCAATAACTGCTGTGTATTTTAACATGTATAGTATTAAAATACTGAATTATATTATCTATTAGAAACACATACATGCTCATGATGTCTCTTCTTAAATACTGTAATATTTTTAGCAGATTGTACATGTAGAAGCTTGTTTCACAAAAATGTACTAACAAGGAGTAGGAGCTTGTTCCACAGAACTGTACTAACAAGGAGTAGAAGCTTGTTTCACAGAACTGTACTAACAAGGAGTAGAAGCTTGTTCCACAGAACTGTACTAACAAGGAGTAGAAGCTTGTTCCACAGAAATGTACTAACAACGAGTAGAAGCTTGTTCCACAGAAATGTACTAACAAGGAGTAGAAGCTTGTTCCACAGAACTGTACTAACAAGGAGTAGAAGCTTGTTTCACAGAACTGTACTAACAAGGAGTAGAAGCTTGTTCCACAGAACTGTACTAACAAGGAGTAGAAGCTTGTTCCACAGAAATGTACTAACAACGAGTAGAAGCTTGTTCCACAGAAATGTACTAACAACGAGTAGAAGCTTGTTCCACAGAAATATACTAACAACGTGTAGAAGCTTGTTCCACAGAACTGTACTAACAAGGAGTAGAAGCTTGTTCCACAGAAATGTACTAACAATGAGTAGAAGCTTGTTCCACAGAAATGTACTAACAACAAGTAGAAGCTTGTTCCACAGAACTGACTAACAAGGAGTAGAAGCTTGTTCCATAGAAATGTACTAACAAGGAGTAGAAGCTTGTTCCACAGAAATATACTAACAAGGAGTAGAAGCTTGTTCCACAGAAATGTACTAACAACGAGTAGAAGCTTGTTCCACAGAAATGTACTAACAACGAGTAGAAGCTTGTTCCACAGAAATATACTAACAACGTGTAGAAGCTTGTTCCACAGAACTGTACTAACAAGGAGTAGAAGCTTGTTCCACAGAAATGTACTAACAATGAGTAGAAGCTTGTTCCACAGAAATGTACTAACAACAAGTAGAAGCTTGTTCCACAGAACTGACTAAGAAGGAGTAGAAGCTTGTTCCACAGAAATGTACTAACAAGGAGTAGAAGCTTGTTCCACAGAAATATACTAACAACGAGTAGAAGCTTGTTCCACAGAACTGTACTAACAAGGAGTAGAAGCTTGTTCCACAGAAATGTACTAACAAGGAGTAGAAGCTTGTTTCACAGAAATGTACTACCAAGGAGTAGAAGCTTGTTCCACAGAACTGTACTAACAAGGAGTAGAAGCTTGTTCCACAGAACTGTACCAGAGTAATGGAAGCTCTTTTTAAGTTGCTCTTTTCTTGATTTTGGTGCTAGGAGGTTCCCATGTGATATTGATCTCAACTGGTATTGTGTTGAAAAATGCCTGAGTAAGTCCTGAAGATACTCTGGTGCAGTTTAATGTAGACATTTTAAATAAAAGAATTGCCTTGTGAAAATCTGTAATGATCCTCCAATGGGGATTGATATACCCATACTATTTTGTGAAATGATCCTCTGCTGGGAATTGATATACCCATATCATTTTGTGTAATGATCAACCAGTGGAAATTTATATACCCATACCATTTTGTGTAATGATCCAGAAATGGGGATTTATATAACGATATAATTTTGTATAATCATCCTCCATAGGGAATTGATATACCAATACCATTTTGTGTAATGATCCAGATGGGATTTATATACCCATACCATTTTGTATAATGATCCTCCATTGGAAATTGATATACCCTTACCATTCTGTGTAATGATCGTCGTTTGGAAATTGATATATCCATACCATTTTGTGTAATGATCCTCCAAAGGGATTTATATACCCATACCATTTTGTGTAATGATCCTCCATTAGGAATTGATATACCTATACCATTTTTTGTAATAATCCTCCCTTGGAGATTGATATACCCATACCATTTTGTGTAATGATATTCCATTGGGGAATAATGTACCCATACCATTTTGTTAATGATCCTCTATTGGGAATTGATATACCCATACCATTTTGTGCAATGACCCTCCATTGGGGATTAATGTACCCATACCATTTTGCTAATGATCCTCCCTTGAGGATTGATATATCCATACCATTTTGTGTAATAATCCTCCAATGTGGATTGATATCCCGATACCATTTTGTGTAATGATCCTCGCTTGGGGGTTGATTATCCTTACCATTTTGTCTGATATATCCATACCATTTTTTTAATGATCATCCGTGGCAATTAATATATCCACCCAATTTTGTGTAATGATCCTCCCTTGGCGACTGATATTCCCAAACCATTTTCTCTAATGAGCTTCCCTTGGGATAGATAGTCAGCTAAGAGTATTACAAGAAAATGAAGTTAACCTATTTTAATCATTTTAAATTGCTGGACCCTATGCCAAAATATACATTTATTGAAAGTTAAGTAAATTTCATGAGTAATCATCCTTCAATTATTATCAAATTTTTACTGTACAAAATAGTGATGAAAAGCTTTTGTAAAAACAGTGTTTGTATATTATAATTTACAGCCATCCATCACAGTGGTAAAGAATGTCAAATTCTGTAAAGATGGTCATAATAACAAGGTTTTTACTCTAATGAAGTTTCCATTAAAATCCATACACATTTATTCAAAAACCTGAAAAGAATTAAAAAACCAGTCTATATACAGGAACCTCGGGATTTTGAATACATCACGAAAAGCATGTAACATGAGCAAGTGTGATTTACATTATTCATAAGGACATGTTCTGTTGCAGAGTTCCTGTTTTCCAAGATTTTCACCTTTACATTATGTTCTAATGCAACTGAACTTCTGGAGAATAAGATGAGGCCAGATCAATACATTGGCTTTGTCTTTTTCACAAGTAACTTCCAGTTTAATAAATATTAATGGTATCACAGCATGCCAATTCTGGTTACAGGCAATTGGAAAATTGCATCACTGATGCTAACAAGCTTTTTCCACTGCATTATTTTGGAGATAGAGAGCTACATAGGTAATTCATTGCATTTTTCTTCTTGCACCTCGTGAACAAAAAATATGCCCAATATGAGAGAAATTTCAGCCCTTCATGCTATTTTCTACCTTAGTGTCCCTGTTTAGTGAAGCTTTTGTCAAGGAGAGAAAACAGTAATAAAATAGTTAATGAGGACTACAAAAACACAAACTATACTCCTTCAGTTTCAAAGATAAATAATTTATATTTAAATATTCACAATATTTATATTCATATAGACTTGAAAAAGTGGTCTTCATTTAGTGCTTGTTTAAAAACAATTACAGTTGCTATGAGTATGTGCATATACCATTTAAAGCAAAATGCCAGTTTGGCCTGAGATTTCTTCACAAGTATTTGTAAAACTTCTGTTCTAAATATAGATTTGAATACTTTAAAATGCTTGCTACACGGCAAACAGTAACAATTGGATATTGGTCCTCTAATATTACAACTAACAGTACGGGGCTGTTATTGGCATCAGTGACCACTGCTGATATCATGACTAGCACTTAACAGGATAAAAGTTATTTTATTCCTGATTTAAACCAATTGAGAATTGCGGAATTCATGGTTTTTTTGCATGCAGTAAGAGTTTTGAAATTCATGCCAAAATCGTGCGGGTTAGCAGCTGTGAATGGATATCATTATTGAAACTAGGAACTGTTTACTCAGAGGTATTATTGATAATGGAATATTGTATTGCCCTTGTACATGAGTAAGATCATAATCAGCGTGAACCCTCTCTCTCATATTGTGGCATATTTTATTTTGATCACAAGGTGCAAGAAGAAAGATGTGATGGAATACCTATGTCTCTTTTGTCATGGTTACTTGTTTTCTAACATATCTATTCTAATACATATAAATGTAAACAAACTTAAACAACATATATTACTAATGCATGCTGTTTTGGCACAATTACATCTCATGCACATGAATTTAATAGTGAAGATCATGTAAATATTTTTAAATCCTTCTCGATCTTGGTTCCTTTATTTTTGCATACACAATATCTTCCCCAAATAAATTCTTTAAACGTTTTTCTTAATTTGGAAGAATCTTTTTTTTAAATACCAAAATTACAAGACATAAGATAAAATAATTTGAATGACATAATCCGTATACAAGTTGATTTGGAGCATAAGGCAAAGGCCAGACATCCTGATAAAAAAGTACCAAAAATCAAGATAAATATACTGAGCAAAAAAATAAAACATACTCTACAAAAACGTATAATCAGCAAAAAGGAAGCATGTGTGTGTGTGTGTGTTTGTATGTGATTAGGATTTTTAACGTAGCTTTAACGATTTTTCAGCCATATTGCTACAAAGTCTGCAGTGTGGCAGTTTATAGTGATGTCCAGCACTGGGGCACCATGCCGCAGACATGTAGCACGATGTTCCACCCAGTCACATTATCCTGACACCAGGATGACCAGTCCTAACACAGCCTCTTAATGCTGCCAAAAAGGAAATGAGGTTACTCTTATGATAACTGAAACAATTTTTGATACAGTCTTTGTTAGTTAACAAGTCATTACAAATTGAAGCTATGTGAGATTCTCACATGTTTGCACAAATACTTTTGAGGTACATGGAACTGGAACATGTGTGCCATAGCTGAGTGTTTCCTGCATTCTGTATATGCATACGATGCATGGTAACAAATGTATGTACATATTAGTGTTCAATAGCACACAAGCACAACAGGTTATGGGTGAATAATAATGGTAAAATTCTAAAATTTAAAAAATAAAGAATTGCAGCAAAAACTTGAGCCCTTCCAAATAAACATACACATGAAGGATAAGATAAAAGAAACAAACTAAGGTAAAGCTGTTATATTTCCGTCAAATGTATACAAAATGAAGGGGAATAAATTAAGTGATATTCATACTTTTGTTACTTTGCTGTTGGAATGTTTGTGTGTTTTGCTGCAAACTTCATCAAATAAGTTGTGTAAAATAAACATGCTGGCAACATACTATCTTCACATATACAGAAGCTTTGAAGCATTTTTATTAAATAAACTAAAATAGTACAACTTTCCTCAGTATTGGTGTCTGTTTTGTTAAGCGAAAGTGGTTACTGCACTTGTAATATAAATACTGTATATCTTATGCATTTTGTCTTGGAAGTATCTAGCATGCGAAGAAATCTCTGCTAATAGTCAAATTTGTTATACCTGTAGGAAATCCTTGTATTTTATATTCTGTTCCCAACCGCTTTTCTTTTGTGGCATCAACAGCTGCCAATACTGCATCAATCTGAAAAGGCAAGCCAATTTTATTTTTAGAATAAAAAATAATTCTAAATTGTCAAAAGATTTTTTAAAACAGTTTCCAATAATGCAGAGTCTGGATAATCTGAAAAGTACAATCCTTTACAGATGAACCATAAAATAAGTCATAACCATTGTTATATTACTGTATAAATACAGTAGAGGGAGGAGGGGAATCCTATAGCTCTTAGCGTCCCATTTCTGAAATCAAACCCTCCTACAAAAATAGCACCAATGTCAAAAACAATAAATTGAGGTCTCTAATGTACCACTTATCTTGCTGCTTTATCTTCCTCTTGAATATGTGTCAAATTTGTAGGCATCCTTGTACATGACCCGAGACATCCACTGTTCATCATAACCCCCACCCCTGCCAATGTGTGCCATGACAGTCCTGGTATAAAACACCATGGGGTGAAGGTAAAAGTAGTGTTGTCAGGTAACATGTATCTGTAGCTTTCTTTAATGCCATCTCAGCAGAAATTCCAACAGCACCAAGTGCAGCTACTTTGGCAACAGCTGGGGCTGCAGCAGCTATCAATGCCATCATAGCTACAAGAAGTGGAAATATACCAACTGTCTTGGCTGTGTCCTTAATGGCACCCACAGAAAGATCAAGTCCAACACCAGTCTTTGATTTCTTGGCATCACTGAAGTGCCTGAGTTGACGTTCTGTCAGTGATAAATTATTTGGGCCTTGCAATGATGCTGCTTTCAGTAAATGTTTTATCCCAGAATTCTTTTTCACTGCTATTTGCAGCTTTTAAATCTAATCAGGTGTCATAGCAACATTGACATGTTGATATGACATATCATGGGATATTTAATTACTGATCATATCTGCTTCCAAAACACTCAGAGGGCTTTGCAACAGATATCAAGTGATCCAGTTACATGTTTTCCACTGGTGCATCAATGACTCTCATTCATCCACCAACAACCTTCAAGCAGCATTGTCTTGTCTGAGGGTATAACAGCAATTGCTCTGTAATTAGCAATAGCTCCTCTTTCCACATGAGTTTGGAAGTGTATATCAATGAGATTGTCTAAATAAATCCATGTGCTCCAGCGAAAAGTAATAGACTGGATACACCAGCTGTGATATTTGTAGACCAGAATCAACATTCTGATCATGACCCATGAGTGTCATCAAATGATGATATGCACGTGCAACATGATTATTATCAACATACAGTATTATGCCTTCAGCTGGTTCTATATGTCCGTGTATTCTCAGTGGAACTTCAGAAACACCAAGTCTTTCAAACATCATTGTACTGTGTGTTTGTGAGTTTACACTAGCAGTATCTTGGAATGCAATGCATATATGTCCCTGTGCATAGACACCCTGCTATTTGACATAAGAATAAACTATTAATTGTACTTTGAACACTATCTGTGGTCATCGTCAGCCATGACGACGTTGATTTACCACCTGAGTCCACAAAAGAGAGTAACCACTGTTCTTTGGTCAATGACGGTATCATTTTTGGCATCCACAATGAAAGTTTTGTCAGTATTACTTTACCTGCATCACTGACAGGGTATCAGACTGTGTCATCAGTGGTAGCCTTTCATACAAGTACAACTGTATGCTTGGCCTCGAAGATAACTTTACAAACATTTCTGCAAATCCAAAGATATGTGACAATGGAATTACACATGAAAATCTTTTGCATTGATCGGCATGCTGTGAATCCTAAGTTGAAATCTGGATTAGCCACATGTCAGCATTATCTCTGACTCTGATCTTCTTGTCTTTGTTTCTCTGTTAGTATTACTTCTGCAATTTGGCATCTATCGCTGTACTAAAACTGCTAAAATCCTCATCATCACTTCATCTGACTTGTGGAGCACTGCAAATAATGCAAAACATATATTTACGCCAATTTTAAAAAAATCCTTAACACATTAACCCCTAGCGATGACTTAACGGGGCAGGAGGTAGTAGATTACTGCCGAGCTCTGTAGCATCATGGTCATGCACGATACACTAAAATGGGTGGTATTATAGAAAGGTAGACAGATGTAGCTCTACAATGATACCACATATACTGGAATATCTAGTTGCACTACAAAATACAGATTTTAAAAAAAACTCATTTTTTGGACCAGACTTTTTTCTAACCAAAATTCGCCTGTGGTCAGAGTCCGATTTTGTGTCCAGATTTTAGACTTTTTGGTCTCAGATCTAAAGCAAACCGGTATGAACTACAAACAAATAGACGAGCCTTTGCAAAAAGGAGGATAAGATAGGCATATGGAATAAAGAGTGGTCTCGATACAAAAATAATGGCTCCGTTTAGCGAAAAAAAAAAGAAGAAAAAACTCCAACTTTTACCCTTCTGCTCATGCGCGAGTCAAATAGCCAATGAAAAACGATGTTTCTAACACAACTAGGCAGTAAGTTATTCAAAGATCACCGGGGATTTGGTGTTTTCGGATCTATTCAGAAATAGCTTTCAAAATGTGTTTCCTACTCGATTTTCAGGCGAAAATGACAAGAACCTCCTGGGGTTAATGTGTTAACATACTCAGATTTCACATATCTTTTTTGTTAAACCCAAACGCAGCAATATCAAGTATTTGTTCTTTATCCCTTATAGCTGCAAGACCCTCTCAGTGTTGGGGAGACTCTCCATTATCTGCTGTAGTTGAGCAGCACCTATTTCAGCTTGAAGCCCATGTAGAAACTTCTCTGTTTCTTCAGTCTGTGCCGCAATTTTTCCTGTTGCCTCGGCAGTCTCTCGAATGATCTTTTTTGTTTTTTTTATAACATTCTGCGATCTTCCCTATTATCTTGGTGGTCTCCATGATTGGCTTGAATAATTCCGCCTGTCCTTAGCAAATTCCACCCAAGATTCCTGATGCTGTTGTAGCTGCTGCTTGACAGAATGACAGACAGGGAGATAATTCTTAATTGCCTCAAGTTGCTGTCGAGCGAGTTTAGCAGTAAGAAATTCCACAGTTAGCGCAGAATTGCTAATTATTATTGTGTGTGTGTGATTTGGATTTTTAACATAGCTTTAACAATTTTTCAGTCATATCGCTACGATGTCTGCCGTGTGACAGTTTTTATAGTGATGTCTAGCACTAGGGCATCATGTCGCAGACATGTAGCATGATGTCCCACCCAATCACATTATCCTGACACCAGGCCGACCAGTCCTAACACTAAACTTGTAATGCTGAGCACCAAGTGAGGAAGCTGTTAATACCATTTTTGTAAGTCTTTGGTTGAACCCACGACCTCCCGCATCTGAGGTGGATGCTCTAACCACTATGCCACCGGAGCGGTACTCATTACTACTGATACATACTGATTTAATTACAGACCGCGCTCACATTTTCCCCAACTCACACAGCAGTGGAGCAAATCCAAAAATCTGACGGTTCACTAAGGTCATAGGATTTGCCTCCCCCTGACAAATGGTGTTGAGGAGCAGCATTGGGGGAGGGGACAACCAACAGTGGATGTCTCGGGTCATGAATGAGGACAATACCAATTTGACACACACAAGGTCAAGAGGAAAATAAAGTGGCAAGGTAAGTGGCACATTAGAGGCCTCTTGGTGCCATTTTCATAGGAGGGGTTGCAAATCTTCCTTGTAGAATACAAGGTTAAAATTATGACAGAATGCTTGTTCCAGGGCCTAATAAGCCAATCAAATTTAGTTTAACAAACTCAACCATTCATATTGAACCAAAGTACCCAGATGTGTAAATAATCATCACTTGAAAAACCGACATTTCACAACGAGTACTACAAGGCCTTTACTTGCAGCATGACGTGTATATTGACATGCACTTTAAAGGTTAAGAGTTAAATAAAAATCGTATTCTGTATAAAGCACATATTTAAATGATCAACTTTACACTAATTTGCAGGAAATGTTTTGCATCACTGCTCTCCAAGTTCACAAATGTGTACTAATTTTGCTAGATTTTCACACCTTGGTTTTATGCTAAAATGAAAAACAAATATGATATTGATACGAGATATTTAGTGTTATTCTACAATGTGAAAAACAATTATAACTAGATGTTATGACACTAATATGAATTAACATTTTGCTACAAGAGTACTGTGAATGGCACTTTACAAGCATACTCAATGTTTAAATGTCCTATATGTAGAAAACTGACACGTGCCATTTTTTCTTTCAGTCAGAAAAACCCTGACCTTTGCCCTGTTGACTCTGAAATTGATATACTGCTTTACCAAGTTACAACCCATCCCAAAGGTTTGGGCAAGATCTGTGATGTAGAAGAAAAAAAATTATTGTGTAGAAAACATTCTATTTTCTTTCAGTCACTGAAATTTGGACCACAAATTCCAAAGTCCTCTTCCTTGTCCCAAGTGGAAGACATCCTTAAAATTTGGTTTATGTATGTCATGTGTGAAAATGATTTATTATTTCAGTCAGGGTAACTTTAAACTTTTTGACTCCAAAATCAATTGGGTTCTTCCTCAAACCAAGCGCATGCTACCCACTAATACTGGTAACTGTACCGTATTTGCCAGCCTATAAGTCGATGCAGAGTATAAGTCAAATTTACTCATTTTGTCAATTTTCCATCCTTCCTCCATATTTAAGTCAATTCAGAGTATAAGACGAGGCCAGGTCAATAACTTGACCTCATATTTTACTCAAGTAACTTCCAGTTTCATGAATATTAATGGTATCACTGTATGATATTCCATATTACCGGCAATCGTGAAATTACATCATCGATGCTAACATGCTTGTGATTTTACTCCTTTTACAAGGTACTGCTATATTCTGTTATCAACTGACTTTGCTGAATAAACAGTCCATGCTTGTTTTAATTATGATATCCATTGCAACAAGAGCCACATGGCTGTGCATGCTATGTACATGTTAATTAAAGGTCTAAAGCTTGAACCTGATTATTCCAGTTGAAACCAGTCTTGAGTGCAAGATTCAACAGATGAGATAAACTCAGTGAGGCTAACAATAGGGAAATGAGGCTATCCATAGGGAAATCAGAAATGTGAAGCAAATTAAGAGACTTCAAAATAGTTTTATAATACATATTATTTATATGTCAATTACAATTGAAAGCACATTGATGTTGTGATTCATTTTATTATCTGTAGAACTGTTCCACATTCTAATTAAGAAAATAATGATTAAGAGTTCACTTGATCATCTCCAATATCTGAAAATCCCTTGAGGTCTTCGTCAAAATGAAAAATGGTGGCTGCCTCAGGGCTCAGATCATTGGAAATGTTCTCATTATCGTCTGCCTCCATCTCATCATCCTCATCTGGCTTCTCTATCCTGCTGAAAATTTCTGCTTTGGCAACGCCATTTACAATAGCTCATTCAGGAACCCTGTCCCTTGCATCATTAACCCAATATGCAACCTGGGAATATGTAGTGCGCTGCATACATCCTGTCTTTGTGACGCTGTGCTCGCCTGCCATCATCCAATGTTCCCACAACTTCCGAAGCTCAGCTTTGAAACAGTGTACGGAAATGTCTAATGGTTATAATAACTTTGTCACACCACCTGGGATAATGCCTAATGATGCCTTTTTGGTTTCAATCTTCACCTTTGTCTCAGCACTGATATTTGCACACATATAATCCATAATGAGGAGAGACTTCTTAAGTGGGGAAAAGTGTAAAAAAAAGCTCGATAATACCATACTGCCATTGTTTTTAAAAAAATTAATAATTAATTGTTTGTGAGAAAATACAATGATTGATGCATAATCTCTCTTATTGTCATTACAATATCTACTGGTGTTTATTAACAAATGGACAAAGGACTTAACAGAACATACCTTTAAATATTATTGTTATTTAGTTCTCCTTATAAAGTCCGTCACCATAACAAAACACCACATGCATTTTAAAAGAAGTCTGGAAGCCCTTTGATGTTTTCTTATACAATAAAAATTACATGTTAGTACATGCTAAAGTGAAGACCACAGACCCTTGGTCAACTAGTCTTATTGTTTCATTATAGTCATACAAATGTAAAATATAAAAACCATGTCATTTTCTATCGTAAATTTTAAAGTCAATGACTCCGTTAAATCAATCCGTATATACATATACAATCTTTTAAGTGTTTGTTCTGTTTTGACTTGGATATAATTAACATTATATTGCAAATCTATTCAACGATATACCCCTCTATTATCTTTATTGGTGAGTTTGAATAACAAGTAATGCGTATGATTGCTTGTTCTTATAACAAATTCTGCATGGGCAACGGCTTCAATAGCACATTGACAGATTTTCATTTCCCTAAAGACCTTAATTTTCATACTTGCAGACTCATTGATTTGACATATTCTGTCAATTCTTGCCCTCAATCTGGTTTCAACTGAAATAACCAAAGTGCAAAGCATGTTTAATTATCGTGTAAATAACACTGCATAGCCATGTGGTTGTTGTGATGATGCACATCATAATTAAAACAAGAACGAATTGTTGATTTAGCTGTGTTCATTGATAATGGAATATAGTAGGGTTGTAATACATGACGGTTATCACAATCGTCAAGTAACTCAAAATACAGTCTTTTTTTCTCTTTGCAAAAGCTACAAATAAAAACCACCCTGAATAAATATGGTCTTGTACAAGGACAATTTATTTTTCATCTCTCTATCTCTTGCATACACACACACACACACGCGCGCGCCCATGTGCTCATGCGCCTTAACTAAAACGTGATTTGAAGTTCTTTATTTTTTTCACTGCAATTTTATAATGAGATTATTGCCGCTGCAAAAGTACAAGTTGCACTTAATTTCTCGACAATGTGGACTCGCATCATTGCATAAAATTTACCAATAAATAGTACCCGTAACTAATACATGTTCAAACCATATTAATCATTTTGTTAGTCCTACATGTAAGCCCTCGATGCTGATATTTATGCTTTGACTTTTGTGCGCACTAAAACATAATGAAATGTGATACGTCTTACACGTAGGACTATCATTTTGCCAACATTACACAACAGCTACATATGCTCTAAATGCAGACGGGCTTTCACACAGAGATAACTCTCTCTCTCATTCACTAATAACAAATATCTTTTTGAGTACTTTTATTTTTATTGTAATTAGATTTGTGAGTTGAGAGCAGAATGAGATAGAAAATATACGTTTACTTTGTACGTTTGTACCGTTAGGTTGTCGAATAGTGCATGTTCTGTAGAATTTGTTCAGGTAAGATCCCTTTATTTTTCGTACATGGTTAGAACCACAAAATGATAAATTATTTATTTTCCATATAATTTTTCATACACTGAAATTAATATTAATAATTATTTTTTCATTTACGAAAAATTACATGAAATATGGTGGTTTAGTTTAAAACATTTATTTGAGAAACTTTGTCAAATACAATTATAAACATGATCTGGGGGATTCACTAGAAAGCATAATCTACAGTATTTTATAAATAATCATGGAGTGCTTGAGTTAATATGGATTACATCCCTTTGTAGGATCAATTAGATCAATGAGAAAGCTATACCGGTAATCGCTCACGTGTGTCCAACAGTATACTGGAAAAACAAATATCAATGGACCAGTTGCTAAAATGTGATCAGGAAGAATGAGGTATGGTTAAAAAGGATGAATAAAACAAAATTATTTCATTTCTTTTATAGCAACAAACAATCATTTGAATTAGTACAATACACTATAGGGTATCAACCGTAAGTGTGCTATGTGGCCTGGTGATTTTTTTACCGGCAATTGTTTTCTTTTATTTCATGTTTGAGAAGTAAGAAAATACCTGTTACCTGTTTTCGATTATGCTGATTATACAGCAATTTTAATAGCATACCGGGTACCGTAATCCATATACAAGTCGATGCAATTTCAATGACATAATCCATATATAAGTTGATTCAGAGTATAAGACAAAGACCTGACTTTTAAGTCAAAAAGTATTGACTTATAGGCCAGAAAATATGATATATGGTGGAGAACTTGAGTTATTATGTGTAAACAATTTTCCTTTTTTTCAGTCGCAATGATTTTGAATTTGACCATTTCAACCTGGAATCAATTAAAAGAAACAAAAAAAACCACCTCAATTTCTTATTCTAGCTGCAAGTTATCCACAATGTTTCATAACTATGGAACGTGGACAACAAAGGTTATAGTGTGGAAGACAAACTAGTAACATACAGAAGGACATACAGATGACTGGACATCATTACACACTATGCTATGTGTTGTGTTGGGCATATAGAAAATAAACTTACATTTTCTGCTTTAATTGCTGCTGCTGCTGCCTCATATTCTGGTTTCATCTTTTTACAGTGACCACACCCTGCAAGAAATTTTTGAGGAAAGTAGTGAAAATTACTATTTTCTGATATTTTTTTTTACTGTAATATACACTGATCCCATAAAAAAGTTAGATAAATCTGGCTGTGAATTAAATGTTTTTATTTTAAATGGTCTTCATGCAATTATCCAGCTTAATTTTGTGGAATGGAATAACAAGATCATAGAATAATGAATATTACAAATGTAACTGCTAAAGCTCTGCCTTACAATCAAAACCGGTTGATTAATTCTTTTTAAAATCCAATTATCCTCCCACCACCACCATCATTCTTGAATTCACTGTTGAATAAACTGTACTTTTGTGAAGATCAGCCAAAATCTGTTTCTAGTCAAGAACAGTGTTTTGAGATTTGAAATATATCTTTCAACCACCTGTGAATTGTTTACAGTAAAACCTGTCTTTACTGACTCTCACAGAAATCTCTCATTTTTTTTGCAAGTACCCTATTGAAAAGAGGTACAGCAGCAAAAGTTAACATAGGGAACCCATAAACAAAATCCTGTATGAACAGACCTTCTTTGTATAAATGGGTCTGCTAAGGTAGATTTTATTATATTTTGTCAGAGTAAACAGTACAACCTCTCATTAACAGCCACCTGTGGGATGGAAACACTTTAAATGTCATGACCATTGTATGTACATGCTAGTGTGATAAAGTTAAGATGATGCCTCTGATATACACACTGCAGAAACATTCTGCTATAATTTAACTGTTAAAACCTTTCAAATTAATTTTTTTTATAATGAATGCCCTCTATTAGTGTATACCTGAAGAATTTATCAAAATATAATATGAACATACAAGGTGCATAGAACATAACCATCACAGAATTATGGCTGTTAATAAAATCGTCAAAATCATCATCATGTAGGTGAACAACATCTGTTTCATCATCTGCCCATTCTTTTTCCTTCTTTGGTTCCTCTGGAGGCTTAGGGCTGAAAGCAACAAAAAAAAGTTTGGTGGTAAATTGTTCAACTCAAGACTTTATAATTCTGTGAGTGACACAAAGGGAAAAATATGACCAGTGGAAACATCTAACTGTAAGATCCTATTGCAAAATTTCCACGCACTACAAAAATGCAAGTCATGACATCAAACTCCAAGCCTGAAGTCACGGGTAGTACATAATTGAATTAATCCCTGATACAGTTAAGATGTATCTACGTACTGAGGTGGACTAAATTACTGCATTCCTGATCCATGACTGCAGTTCAAAATCCAAATTATGACCACTGACCTTGAACCCAAGGTCACAACAGGCATAGCTGCACTCATTTGTGATATTCTTTGAACCACAGGGGTTCGTTACAACGAAAATTTGGAGTGACCGTCCATGAATCAAGGGATGGGGGATCTAACCTGTAACAATAACACAAGAGAAGACACAAGTCCACCACAGCTGCCAACCTTCCAGGCTCACACTTAGTGAAAATAGGGATAAAAAGTCGTAAATTTGGACATGAATTAGTGAAAAATACCATGACAACAGCTCCATCCACTCTGACCATCAATACTACACTATATTAAGTTCGCAATATAAAACTAAAACACTACATATATGCAGAAATATTTATTTATCAAGACATGATACTGTGGCAGACTTGAACTTCCTCAACTGCTTGATCGTAAATTTGTTTTCTAAACAGTTCAGACTGCTGGTTGATCTTGGTGACTAAAATTGCGGACAAATTTTCTGCAGCTAAGGAGGCCCTAAAGTCTGTCTTATTTTTCCTCACTAGAGAAAATACTCTTTCTCTGTCACTGTTGCTGTGAGGAATGCACAGAAGCTGCAGCACTTCTGGTTCTTCCATAGGAAAATTTTGAAGCGATTTTCGAGTCCGGGAACATTTGTCAGAACAAATATTTAGCATGGTCTCCAGCTAATAAAGTTAGATGGTGTTCGATAAGAAAACTCACAAATAATGCTTCAGCGTCGGTAGCATGCAGGTCTTCCACCGATGGCTTAAAATATTCCAGAGCTGAAATCTGCAAATTCTTAATTTTCCCTTCTACGCGTTTTTTGCAACCGACGTGCTTCTTCACATCGTCTCTGCAATGGCAAACTGAGTGCAAAAAGCATGATGAATATCAATGTTTAATGGCAGAATGCACAGCCAATTTTTGATATATTCAAAATTAAACTTCATTTTTTGAGTAATACATTTCTTTTTCCCTGGTGGAGACATTTTCAAGATTTTACATGCGATGCTGAACGGTAACTCAAATCAGTGTTGGTGATGCATGTGCGGAGCAAAATTCCGGTTAGGCCCCAGTTTCTCTCAAAGGCATTTGTAAAACTACTCTTATACATATATAGATTAAAATAGGCTAAAATGCTTGCTACCAGGCCAACTGTACTAATCGGCTGTAGATCTACTAATATCGCGACCAGCAGTACCGGACCGTTTCGGCAACTGCAAATATCACGACTAGCGCTTAATGGGAAATCGGTTATTTTATTAAAGATTTAAAATAACTGAGGATTGGAGAATTCATGAATTTTTGGCTTGTGGCGTGAATCGGTGAATCACCGAAAGAGTCGTGAAATTCACACCAAACTCATGAGGTTTGGCAGCTATGGTCCACACCCTCGGTAGTTCCAACCCTGCTAGTTTATCCTAATTGCATCTTCTAATTTCTAACTTAAGCCAGTCATAATCAAGAATAGTTCAATTTTCAAAACAGCTTGACACACTTCATTAAGTTTGTGACATACTGGAGAAAATGCAATAATTGTTCGCCAATTTTGACGTCTGGACAAGTAATGTCTGGCAGTGCTGTTTGCATTTGGATAGTCTTGGATTTCACCACTGACCAAAAGGTAAGATCTGAACAATCTTGAGTCTGTAGTTCAATGGGGAAATCCAAGCCAATACAAAAGGTGGCCTTATTATGAAAAGAGACCATCACTTTAATGCTATCTGCTAGCTCAGCATCTTCATCATAGACATGTACCTTGCCTTAACTCAAATTTAAAGACTTGTTGATCCCTACTGCCTGTAGAGTATGTAATTGATGTATCTAATAAAGTCCTCTATCTTTCCAATTAATGTTGCTACCAGAAAGCTCTGGATCAAATTGGATGATTACAGTTATCTGAAACTGAACACAATTTATGATGTGTTCATCTTAGTTAAATTGTTTTGATTCTGGGGTATCCTGCTTTTTATAGATATCCCAGAGGTGTTCTTTTCTTCTCACTTGAAATTCCCGTTTAGTCTCACCTACACACTGTTTTGCCAAAGATATGGCAGGTAAGTAAATCACATTACATGTAGTACAATGACCTCTTTGAAGTATACTGAGGTCTGTAAATGTACATCTAAATATTTAAGATTATTTGCCTTTTTGGCCACACTCTTGAAGATAGTCCACCAGTTTATGAAGTTTGGCAAATTTTGAAAGTAGATTCCTGGCTTCTTGGTAGAAAGTGGTTATTGGCATTATGGAACCAGATTGTCCAGTTTTCTCTTTTTGTTAGTGTTCACAGATCTTCTAATCACTGTAGTTGTGGAAGAGATGGATTTTAATGCGGATGCACTTCTGTAGAGACTAATTGGCTCTCAGTGGATTTGGGAAGTTAGTTTGCTTTTTTGTCCACACTCTTGAAGAAAGTCTGCCACGTTTTGTAATTTGACATATTGTTTATCACAGCAATCTCATGCAAGTAAATAACAGTATGTGTAGTACAAAGACCTCAACTTTGAAATGTGCTTCTAAATATTTTAAAATATTTTAGATTTATCCATTTTCATGCCAAAGGTATAAATAATGGTCTCGCAATCTAGCACTTTGCAAGCATTTTACCCATAAAATCTAGGTTTTTACTTGAAAGCTTAGCTCTAATTAATTGACTGCTTAAATGACAACCAATTCTCTGTGCAAAGATTGGTTTCTTTTGAATAGTCACTGGCAGGGTCAGGTTAACAATAGATCTTATTGCACACTGTAAAAATTGATTATCTTTGTCATATGTGAAGGTCACTAAGATCACATTAGATTTATCAACCTTCTCAGTAGATCTGAATGATTTTTGTCTTGCTTTAATTCAAAATCTGTTACAGTTTGTTAGAGTTGGGTATCTTTTTCTTTCATAGAATTGGATCAGATCTGAAGGATGCTTCTCAAAGCCTAATTCCTTAAAACCCACAATAATATCAAGGAATGAGATTTTTATTTTCCTTAGAGTATTATAGCATACACTAGATAGTTTTATGACACTTATCATAGCTCGAAATTGGGGCCCCGAGTGGCTGAGTGGTCTAAAGCGCTCTCCATTATGGATCACTGCCATCTCACCTCTGTCTGCGTGGGTTCGAGTCTCGGATTCGGCTAATGTGGGTATGTGCAAAAGCTTTCCAGGAGCTTCTCATGGGTCAGTGATTCTTTCCGGGGTTTTCCCGGGTTCTTCCTCCACCAACAATACTGGCCGCCATGTATCATATGCTGAAAAATGGCATTAAATCCTACAAAAACAACAATAACATAGCTGGAAATTGTTTAATTCAAACTTGGATCTAGTCCAGAAAATAAAAATGTCATTTCTAAAACTCAGATAAATAAAAGGTTTATATGGTTCCAAGTTCACAAGTTTCTGATCTAGATCACTCATAAAGATATTGGCATATGACAGGGCTCATTACAGTGCTGCCAATTTGCATATAAAAGGAGTCATCAAAAGTGAAATTATTGCAGTGTAGTACCAGTTTTAACAGAGATAAGATACTGACTGGAGAGGGCTATTTGAGTTTATCTGCAGCCAGAGTTTTGGCTATTGACGATAAACCTTAATGGTTGAGTGTGTTAGTGTATAAAGAAATGACATCCACTACAACCAAAAATAAATTCTTTGGCAAATTATGGATAGCCTGAATTTTATTTATAAAATCTGTGGTATCTTTAATATAAAAAGGGATAATTCTGACAAGTGGTTTTCGTAAGTTCATTTTTTAGATTACTGATATTTTCAGTAAGGAAACTGATTCCACTAATAATAGGTCTTCCAAGAATCTTTCCAGGAATGAGGGATTTTATATACTTTTGGAAGGAGCTAGAGTCAAAGAGTAGACATTGTCATTGATAAAGTTATGGAAAACCTTATCATTAATTCCTCTTTATTATGAATTATAAGCACCAGACTTTTAACCATGTTATCAACCTGATGTGAGATGTGACTGAGATTTACTCATACATCAAATTTGATCAAGATCAGTTAATCTTTGTTCAAGCTATATTTTCAGAAGCCTTTCTATGGCACATATAATTTGTTTCCTTTGAGGTTTAATTTGATCATGCCAAGGGAATGGGATGGCCCTTTTTGTGAAACTTATGTTTCTTTCTACTTGAGTTACCACATTCACTATGAAGGACCAAGAAACTACTGCTGGACAATAGGTCATGGGCCTGACTGTCCTTTATGCATATCAAAGAAAGGATCAATCCGTGCAATGTGGGTGAAATTTGACTTTAATATTTTGACAGTGTAGATGTCCAGAAGTCAGAATCTTAATATAACATACACAGCAATCACTGCAGCTTCTGGGACAAAATTCAGATCAAACAGACATAAAGGCATCAGAAAAGCTACATACTCATTCAACCAGCTGATAATCCCATCCTTGTTATTTTCACCTCCATATCTATATTTGACCCTGCCTTCTCTGAAAGAAAAAATAAACAAATAAGACTAGTTATTATAATTGAATTGCAGCTTCCATAAATATTAGCAGCAATAATTGCTCTTCTCTATCTTTAGAATAATATATACATAGCTCTAGACAAGCCATGTATATCCTGTAGACATGTATATCCTGCAGACATGTATATCATGTAGACATGTATATCATGTAGACAATTCAATTAAAACTGCATCAAGAAACTTTTTAAAGTCTCATTCAAAGTGCGCAAAACAATTTAAGCATTTTGACCAAAACTGTCGCCAAACTACTCCTACACTGAGCTCAGTCAACATATCATGATGTGTTTAGTCAATATAGATTATACCACTGGTTCAAGTTTCAGATATTCCATGCACATATAAAATAAAAGTATTTGATCACAATGAGAACAGAGTCAAATAATTAAACACAGTGTAAAGCAGTCAAAGTCGCTAAGCAATTTGATGCATTAAAAAAAGAGCATGATTAACATCCTGATGATAAAACTAATTACTGCAGTTTTGTATTTTGTGGTTTTCACAAAATATTTCGTTGAATTTTACAAAATGCAATTAGTTCCAAAACCAGCAAGAAAAACAGGAAATTTTAAAGTCAGTTATGTTTCTCCAAAAATACTTATCCAATCACATTACCTCCAGAATACAGCCCTCCCCCAGATTGTAAAGAAGTCCATCTTTACATTGTGAAGACAAAGATAAGTAGCTCTTACAGATCACCTCCCCCCTTACATGGCTAAGGGGCACTACATATACCAGATATTGTTTTTAACTTGCGCACTTTCTGAGACATGACGCTCACACTGCATGGGGTGAGGGGGTGGGGTGGGAGGGATTTATAGCAATGTGATCAAATAAATATTTTCAGACAAACATAATTTACTATAAAATTTATTTACCCCATCAAATACATTTCCCAAAATGCACTAACGTTAGGAGAACATGTAAAGAAGGAAGAGATGCTGAGTATACCACCTCTACCAAGAACCCTGTAGGGCCAAAAAAAATGCTACTTTTAAGGGTAAAATTCTCCTAATGATAGTTGATACAACTGAATATAAGCATATATACATGTGCAAGGAACTATCCTGTAGACTCCTGCACTCAATAAATAATTATAAAGTTTTCTGATAAAAAAAGTGAAAGTCGACTGATCCTATACAAATTCAGACTGCATATACCTGGACAGCAACCTTGCTTCTCTTGAAGTATCAACTGACAAGAAGGGCAGTATAGTTATTTTCTGGTTGTCTTTAAACGGAAGCCTGTTCTTAGAGCTGTTCCAATAAAACATATACCCCCCCGGGGGAAAGGCACTTTCAAATTCAACCAACCCACAACAGAAGCAATTTTAAAATATTATAATCCACCGTCAGATGTGTTTTAATCGAGAAACACTGCCCCGTACAGAAGTATATTTTTTAAACATAATTTCTGGCTATGGGTTAGTGGGCGGTAGAAGCGATTTTAATATTGGGTTGGGGACAGAAGCGATTTAAATGACAGCTGGCTGGAGGTATTCTACTGAATTCTTATAGATCATATTATCTACTGCATATTTTTATTTGCATTCATTCATTATAATCAATCTTTTGTCCTTTTGTATGTCTCTGATGCTGTGAAATCACAGATTTTCATGGTGGCTTATTAATTGTAGATGTCACTGATCAGTCAGTTAATAACTACTAATTTAACATCCATGAATATATATTTTATAATAGATATTTCTATTCTAACACAGAAATCCTGACTTTGTATCCTTACTAAACTGTGAGCATATGAGATGGAAAAGTCTTGAGTAATCCTGCATCACACACTGCGGAAAAGTTTACATTTTAGCTCACTTAAATTTTCTCTAACAATGTTCATTGTTCCAACTAGAACTGTTATAACTTATTCAAGCTATATTCACCAATATCTCGAAATATGCATCTGTAATAAATATTTGTAACAAAGTATGAGAATGCATCAATATTTTTCAAAGATGCATTTGAATTGAGCAACAAACACAATCAACAAACGAAGAAATAAAATTATTCACATCTCTCAGGCAGAAGTAGTGTAGAATCATAATCTGCCAAAAGATTTCTAAATTTTTAAATTTGCCAAATATTTTTCCAACCATACTGATTCAGTGGACGTACCACCAGAATGGACAGAAACAGACCAGAAGGTTAAAATTGATTTGATACATCTTTTAAGTAGCTAAATTCATACTGGTTGAGTTAACTGTACACCCTTTATGGTCTTCCTTTTGATGAAATTTTTTACTGAAGCTGAGAAAATATGTTGCACACATAAAAAACGAGACACACTTCTACTCATTATTGTTTTTATTATACTTCTCCATTCCAGTCTGTTCTTATGATCTTGTCCCCCCACATACTGTTTGTCTTGTTTATGATATGTATCTGAATTTCTCACTTACTTTTCCTACTACTATACAAATGTTCTGTGAATATGCATATCAGTGTGAAATGCAACTGGGAGACTAAATCCAAGATTGAAAACCTCTACATTTCTGAATGTATTCTGCTTGGATTCCATATTTCTGCACAAAACTCAAGAGTTCAGGACTCTCTGTACTAATTCAGTTGCCACTGTAAATTTGTGCAAACACCACGATATTAAAATTCAGTAACTTAAAATTTTGAGTGCTCATGATCAAATTTATATCAGTATAGACACATCTATGACGACAGCTCTTATGAAAAGAAAACCATAACAGCCACACCATTTTCTGGATCTATACAAATTTGAAATGTGTGCTCTCAATACTGCATCAAAGGATCAGTTGCTGATTTCAGTAATGAGTCGTTCAAACTCGGGTCTGTAAAGGGATGGAAATTATGTTAATGAAACAATGTCCCTCACTTTTTTCAGTTACAAGTAGGACAAGCTCTCAAAAGATTGTTTTTACTAAAATCTTACTTTCATTATCAACCAATCAGGGACATTCAAACCCATATATACTCTATTTTATCTTCACTGATTTACAGTATGGTTTTCATTCTCTCACATCTGTAGTAATGTGAGTCCTTGAACAAACTCTCAATGGTTGTAAGCCTTTTTCGACCATGCTGAATGGACACACTGTAAGATAATGTTCAAGTAACAGAAATACCATGGGATAACCAGAGACCAATAAAATCGAATAGTCAAGTTATCTCCTCTGCAGGGATGCTGCCAGGATTTCAGGATGTACTCTAAATTTTGTGTGTGTGTGATCTCCAATGAACAAGTGGTGGCAGTGGGAATAGCCATTGTTGAATATCTCCCTAACACTTAAATATCTGTCACTCTTTCTTATTGTTCCACTCCGTTACAGCTCAACTGAAATCAAAATTCTCGAAGAAATGTCATCTCTAGTTGTATAGCGATTATTACTGTGATGTCACTGGGCATAGTCATGTGGTTGTGGTGAGGTCTTGGTTGGGATGGCATAAAGACCATAGGCTTACTCCATATTTGACAGCTAATTATGAAATTGTCAAAGGAATAGAAAAATTTCTAGCAATTCAGTTGGACTCGGTTACTTGATTCATAGTCAATGAAGAGGTTCTAAAATTGATGTGTTTATTTTGGAGCTATGTTCCATCATCACATTCAAGATTTGGATATACCAAAGGTGAAATTGGTACAGTTGCATCCTAAACTACTATCGTGGCTACTTCAAATGTTATTTAATGTGAGACTTTAATATAAGAACTCATAGCTTCAGTGATTTTTGGGTTAAAAACATTAATTTCTTCTCAAACAACTCAATTTGGTGCAGATTACATTGTTTTTTAATAATACAGTGAGAGTTCTTGATGCGTAAAAATTGTGCAAGAAATGAACAACATCAGATCAGAAAATTACTACCACTGGGAAAATAATGTCATAGGAATATACAGAAATAATGATATAATTATTTAAATAGAATATGTGATGACAATACAAGCACTAGTTCTACAACTTTGTACAAAATAAATCTTGTACAACTATTCTGTTGTTTCTAACAACACTGTCATATGGCAATAATTTCTGTCCACTTTTTACTTTAGTCCCTTGCTAATTAATAGTTTCAGATTTTACAACACTAAGCACATTTTACCTTTTTGACAAAAACACATCATTACAAATATTTAGATTGTAAGAAAATAGAAGTTACAATTTTATTAAAAGCACTGGTACCAGTAAGACTAAAGGAGATGGTAAAAAAAAAGAATCAGGATGAACAGATTAGTAGTGTAGGAAAGAATCCATATATCAGAATGATATCAAGTATTTTTTCATCAATTTCATCATCAGTTAATGATACTGCTTAAAAATGTATTGTACTAGATAATAGACTTTTTTAGTTATCCATTTTGCAATACAAATACCAAATGATGGCTTGGAACTAAGTGCCAAAAGGTCTGCAGAAAATACCACCATGATCAAAATACACACAGGAAGAACCGAACACAAACAGGACAAATTTTATCCATCTTGCTTTGAGTTTACACAGATCAGTCAGTCTCTTATGTTTAATGTCATTTAATTTTTGCACATAGAGAGCATGTACATTATGTTGTATGGGGATTCTCTGATGTTCCCTATGAGCATTAATCTGTTAATTGTTTCTGAATTTAATATGATCCTCCTCCTAGGTGAATGAATATTATTCTGTGCTTTGAACTCCTTTCATTGCCTGCTGTCTGAAATGCATATGCATAACTAGCTTGAACTAGTTACTGTTCTTTATGGTTGTGCAATTTTCAACATCTCACATGTATGGCCCCATGGGTATTCTCTCTTGGATATCTCTGTTCCAAAAAGAAAAGTTTTGAACCAGAGGTCTCGTTAGGATTTTAAAACTAAGAGTCCATGGCTCCCATTCTAGTACAAATATGAGTCCCACCAGCAAAAGTTGCAGTCCCCTCTCAGAAAACTATGCCAATTATAAGAACTATTGGTTGCCATAGAGTTTAATTTTTTCTACATTCTTTATAACACTGATATAGCTCTTGCTTGTCCATCAGAGTGAGTCTGAATTTTTTTGATCCAAGGAAGGTCTTATTCAAAGCACTCAGCTAGGCATCACACACTTTCTTACACTTGGCTACTATCCCTTCCAAACTATCAGTTCTAGCAACTTTAGCACTCTTCTGAATCTCACAATCTTCGTCAGTTTGCCGTTGAAAACCAAAATTCTCATTCAAGTCTACGTCCCAACATGTCATGATTCCTAGGTCATGTGCACTGCTTATTCCGTTACACTCAGAAATGAACACAATAATGAAAGCTAAAGTAGTTTATTTGATGTACTGTTATAAATGACCACATGTACATCTATGGGTGTTTCTGCCTCTGAATTCAAGCCCTGTAAATATCAGTAGATTTTCCCACCCAGCTGCTAGTCAAAGCCTTTGATCTTGCCGCTTAGCCATTACAGTATGTTCTTTTGATGTACTCTTATAATGGTAACGACTGGTGGGGGGGAGACTTTCAACCACTAAATTCTGTCATTGTAAATATCTGCACAGCTAACTGATCAACACATTTTCCCACTATGCAGGTGACTGAAGCAGGACTGGCAAGTCTTTGAATTTTACTGCCCACCTAAATAAAAAAATTGGCGTCCAAATATGCGTGATTATAAGCGTTTCTGAGACCTCTGTCAGTTTTCACTAACATGAACCCTGCCACAGATTCATTTACTTTCCTTATATCAGTGTTTTGCTGCCTCTTATGCCAGATTTTTCTCTTCCATAATGCTGTATTAGGGTTTTAAGTCCAACATTCCCAAAGTCTGCTTGTTTAGACATGGGTATCTTGAATAAATATAACCGGCATATTGTCCATCCAACACGTACATCGGACTCGCACTCAACATCAATTTTGGGCTCAAAATCACACACTGGTATTTCCAGTGACCTTTTCCCAATGTCCAACAGACCGATATACATGAAATTTATTGTCTTCATAGCTATCACCAGCCCGTATTTGCCGACTGAAAACGTTGTGATTCAACCATTTTGGTTTCCTGTGTGGCCCTTATTGGAAACACGCACTTGTAAAACTTCCACGATGAAAGTAAGGCTAAAACTCCATAAAATGCCTGTTACAGGGCTAATGAACCAATCAAATTTAGTTTAACAGCCATATCTGTATGTCGCATCAAGTGCTTTGAGACAGCTGCGGCAGCGTGAATTACATCGCGAAATGCACTTTTAAAGTTAAAGTTATAAGTTTAATAAAAATTGCATACTGCGCAAAGCACATTTTTTTATATCTGCGATGTTGACGTAATTTGCCTAACACATATCACTGCTTTAAAAGTACGTGAATTCGTACAAATTACGTGCACTCGAGTGTACTGGCATCATTTTCTGACCCAATGTTTTATTCAAGTTAGACCGCTAGGATGGGGTTAGATGCGATTTTAAATATATATTCGTTTTTTTTTTTCTTTCTGACAACCCCACCAGCGATTTTTCATTTTGTTAACACAACCCACAACAGAAGTGATTTTCCTAACCAACCTTCCACTGTCAGAATCAAAACAGTTCGAAACACAACCTCCTACAGAAGTTTTTTTGAAGTGCCATTCCCGGGGGGGATATAAGTTTTACTGGAACAGCCCTTAGTAATTAAATCCATTTGTGTCATTCAAAAGACTGAACCATCGAAACAAAACTGTTGTTAGAATAGAGCTTGTTTACTCTTGATTCTGAAGCCAAGGCCATGAAAAGCTTTATAATCATAAAAAAAAAACCCACAAATAATACAATTCAAAAATACACAGCGAAAGTCATATCACTGAGTCACTTAACTGAGTACATTTAAGCTGAATCGAACCAATTTAAAGCTGGTATATAATTAGCTATCTAAATATTAATTTGATCCTGTAGTGAAATGTACATTCTAATTTAAGGGCAGTTTTAAAGAATCATCTAAATGTTTACTTGATCTCAGTAGTGTAATGTACATTTAAGTTGAATATAACCAATTAAATATCATTGTATAACCGAGTCATACAAATGCTGAATTAATCTCCCAAGTTCACACAGGTTTAATGTTCTTCTTGTTTGGGGTTCAGTGCCATCATTCAGCACAGGATAGGCTATACATGGTGGCCAGTATAAATGGTGGAAGAAGAACCCAGGACAACCTCCGTAAGAACAACTTACCCACAGAAAGCTACTGCAAACTTTCTCACATACCGACATTGGAAAAGTCCTAGACTTGAACCAGTGATCAGTAAAGGAGAGTGCTTTAGACCATTCATTTACTAACAGCCCCTCACACAAGTTTAATCAATGCTCAAAAAATCCAACAGCCCAATGCCCGAGGGCCATCTAATTTCAGATCAGGCATGTCTTGTATTCTACATGAGGTGCCAGTCAGGATTGTAAAACAAAAATTCAAATTTATCAGAGAAAACTTATATTCCTCTGATGAAAACACTGGACAACAAATTTTTACAAAAGTCATGTTACTGAAATAAAATTAGTCAATTCTTATCAATTTTTATGTGCTGAACACGAATATGACAGTCAAATTGCAAAATTGGCTCTAGTTTTTTTGTAATCTGCAAGAAATTAATGTTTACATAACGAAATGCATTCCAATAGTAAAAGGTCAACTGTAATAGCCTACCTATAAAAAATCAAGTCATTGACTACATCTTAGATTTCTTCGCCTGTCTCTTGTACAGCTGTTCGGGAGCATCTCTGAGGAGTGTCCAGCAGTAGTCAGCCAGCATTGTAGTGGACCATTTTCCCTGGTATCTTTGTTCCATTGTTGCGATATCTTGATGAAAACGTTCGCCGTGTTCATCACTAACAATACCACAGTTGCTAGGAAAGAAATCCAAATGGGAATGAAGGAAGTGAATCTTTAGAGACATATTGCAGCCAAGTTTCTTATACTTCATCAACATGTCTTCTACTAGTTCCTTATAGTTTTCTGCCCTAACATTTCCGAGGAAGTTTGTAGAAACTAGGCGAAAAGCATTCCATGCTTGTTTCGCGTCACCTTCCAGCAAGTTGTTGAACCGGTCATCTTTGAAAAGCTCTCGAATCTGAGGACCTACAAAAACTCCCTCTTTAATCTTTGCTTCGCTGAGTCGAGGGAATTTTTCATGCAGGTATCGGAATGCTGGCAAAGTCCGGTCAATGGCTTTCACGAAGTTCTTCATCAAACCTAGTTTGATGTGAAGGGGTGGTAGCAAGATTTTCTGAGCCTCAACCAGAGCTGGGTGTTGGATATTCTTCTCTCCAATGGCTACATTCTGCCTGTGAGTCCATTCCTTCCTCATGTAGTGCATTTCCCTTGCTCGGCTATCCCACTCGCATAAGAAACACATGTATTTTGTATATCCTTGCTGCAGTCCCATTAAAAGGGCAACTACCTTCAAATCACCACAGAGGTGCCAGCTGTACTTGTTATACTCAATGGAATTCAGTAGCTGCCTTAAGTTATCGTATGTCTCTTTCATGTGGACAGCATACGCTACTGGAATAGATGGAAGAATGTTTCCATTGTGCAAAAGCACAGCCTTGAGACTCAGTTTCGAAGAGTCCACAAATAGTCTCCATTCTTGTGGGTCATGAGTGATTTTTAAAGCATTCATGAGGCCCTCAATATCGGAACAGAATATCAGATTACTTTCCTTTCTGAAGAAAGGCTCCAATTGCTGGTGGCGCTTTCGATATGCAGTAATTGTGACATCTTCTTCTAGAAGATTCCATTGTTGGAGTCTTGATCCTAGCAATTCTGCCTTGTTCTTTGATAAGTCCAAATCACGAATCAGGTCATTTAGTTCTTCCTGTGTTATTCTGTGTGGGGTTGATGATGCACCACAGTGAAAATCTGGATCACTGCATGCTGATGGACCAGGAGAAGAACAGGTCGACTCACCTTTGTCTTCGTCAGATGAATCAAGAGAATATTCTGCTGGAGGTTCTGGAATAGGAAGTCCCTCACCATGTGGAACTGGTCTCAATGCAGACGGAATGTTTGGGTAGACTATTCTCGACTTCTTTCGCTTCGTTATTCCGCCGGAAAGAGGAGGAACCAAGCAGAAGTAACAGTCATTTAGGTGGTTGCTTGGCTCTCTCCACACCATTGGGACTGCAAACAGCATTGATGACCTTTTGCAATTCAACCACTGTGAAAGCTGTGTTGTACATGTAGCACAGCATATATGCGGAGCCCAAGGCTTGTCTTGGTCACCAACCTTGCATCCGAAGTAAAGATGATATGCCTTCTTCACTTGAGAATTGATACTTTTCTTCTGGTTGGCAAATGTCACTTCCCCACAAATATAGCAAAAATTGTCCGCGGTATTAACACACTTTCGAGGCATTACTGTTCTTTATTGTACGTAAATGGATAAAATAATAAGTTTTATGTAACAGTAGCTTGAACTGTCTCGCACAACGTCTAAAATATTTTAAATGCTGAACCTATCTGATTGGGCTTTATATAGTACACTGCTTACGTCAGCTTCAGCAGCCGCCTGGCATTAGTATAATAGGCCTACACATGTATAGTACACTGCTGACGTCAACTTACTTCAGCAGCCGCATGGCATTAGTATTGCATTGCATCAGAAAATGATGCAATCAACTGTGGATGATGTGAGCATGATGGTATTATGCAATGTTACATCATTATTCCGGATGTTGCTGCAGTCCTACTGGAGAAATTTACACAGTGAAACATAGAAAATGAGGTATATGAATATCTTCAAAACGAGAGCCAATACAAATTTTTCACGGTTATATTCGTGTTCGGCACACCAAAATACTACAGATTAGGGCCTTTTCAAGTCAGTAATGATTTCACTGTTGACCAGTGAAATCAGAAATGTATTTTCACGATGTAGACATAGCTGCCATAACACAGTGCAATCTATAAAGTGGAGATCCACTTTTAATCAAATTTTAATGCTGCATGTCAGGCTAAAAATACAATTTGTACTCCCAAACCCCCTAACACAGTTGTGTTTCAAGAAAACTTTTTTCAGGAATCTTTGAAAACAGAAGAAGAAAAAAACCACCAATATCAGTATATGCCCATTAAATGTAGCATATATAAACAGTAAACAGTCATGATTGGAGCTGATACAAAACTATCCCTTGGACAGTTCAAACTGTGGTAATTAAAAGCCAAATAGCTCAAGTTATAAACCACCATTCACATATTACTTAACTGACTGACAATAACTATTGAGACGTGTTTGAAGACTGCAGTGGGTGAGCCCAATGTGCTAATTTGCATAGGTATGCTCAGGACAATGAACAATCAAATAAGTACACCAAAGAAATGCAAGAAGCATGTAGGAGAACAAAAAGTATTGTGTATCATTGCTTTGAATGAAAATGTTTAAGCCATATGTATTTTAGGTTTTTGACAAGTTTGTGAACAGTGGCAATGTTTCTTTGAAGTCAGATTTTACTGCATATATAAAATGCAAAGCAATGATCATTTCATTTGTCAGAATAGTGTTCAAGTGTGATTCATTTTTTAAGTTGATTTAGGAAGCAATTAGCTATCAAGTGTATCAGCAAAACCCAACAAAAATAAATTTCAGAACTAGTCAATGGAGTTTGTGTGAAACATGGCAGCAAAAAAAAAAAGGTTGTGGGAGAGGCAATTAATTCTTTGCACATACTGCAAACAACATATTAACATATGCCAACTTGGTTCTGGCCATGATTGGTTCAGAGAATTGAGCAGTGAAGTTTGAACACCAGTACCATCCAGTCTCTAATCGCAGTAATGATGAATACTAATAACACCTGCATTACCTTCAAACCCCCTATTTAATTGCAACCTTTTGTGACAACTATTAAAAAAGAGGAAATTTTGGGCATATGGAAATTGGAGTCTGAGCTTGTGTAATTTCAGTCAGGGCTTGTGATTTGAGCACTGTTAATACAATCTACAGTCATGTGAATGTTTACTCAATATCTCCCTTATGTAATGTACACTCAAGAAAAATATAACCCACCTGAAAGTCAGAGTATAACTGAGTCATCAGAAAGGTCCAAACAGGATATGCTATTGTTTAAATAATACATGGTATTAGAGTAATTAATCTAGGAGTTTACTTGGGTAAAAGCTGAGATAACCTGCAGTATACCTACTTAAAGTAGTACAGTGTAGGAAAACCTGTGATATTGTATTCTGTCCTGAGATTCACAAGATGAGGTTTTTCCACGTCTATTCCAACTAGAGCCTGAAAATGAAGGAAAATAAAATAAACAATTTATGACAATACTCTGAAATAGTTGTCAAATAATGTAATATATTTTTTAACCCAGTGAGGCATACGTCCTTTTTCTAGAAATGAGACTATTAAATCCAGATTTCAGCAATTTGTGAATGACCATCTCCCAAAGCAAACATTAGAAGTACATAACAAAAAGGAGCTTAAATTTTATTTTTAAAAATATCTGATGATGCAGCACTCCCCACTTACTGTAATGTCAATCAGTATAACACACACAAAACCTATCTCAAGTTGTGTACAGTCATGGATCCCATTTCGTTAAGCAGTAGTAAATTTTATATGCATTAATGTACAACATTACAAGGCCATCTCACTATAAAGTGATATACTATATTGTTCCCATACATTATAATGAGGGTGTATTCTAAACAATTAATCTATTTAGAATTGCTTATCCACTGAGAAAAGGAGTATATAAGGAAGGGGAGGGATAAAATTTACATCTACTTCATGAAAAGGTGTGTCTTATTATCACAAGTAAAAGGTAATCACTTTGAAATATCTGAGAACTTAACTTTTGAAGAAAAAAAACCATTATCTTTTATATAGATATGGGTCCAAACTATTGTATACAATTTGAACAACAAATTAGGAATGGCCTGAATGTGGAGCCCACTCCTGAACTTTTTGCAAATCAGTGTTGTACACATCAAGATGTATACTACTGCAGTATCATCAATTTTTGTGGTTTTCATTGTTGCCTCGAACCACGAATTTAAATCCCAACGAAAAATGAGCCCTGTAGGATGATGACCCATCCCAATTTCATAGTGTTTCATTCCTATAGATTAACACAGCTACTAGTATTTAATAAATCAAAGTCAATACTGTAATCTGGTAATTAAATATTAGATTTTACATGTGTTGGTTTTATTTTTTATTTTAACCTTTTGAAACGAGAATTATAAATCATTTTATATTGTTTCAATGCACACGTTCGATGAGGTATCTGATAGCTGTATTTGTACACTCACTGCCTTAAATCAATATGTGAGGTAAGTAAGGATAGAGAAAATAGACAAAAAGCATAAGCATTCAAACAATAGTAATAGTAATGAAAGAAAAAAGAATACAAAATAACAGTATATGAAAATAAAATGTAATACTTATTCAAATCGATTGTTCATTCGAGTACAACTGTTGTTGAAACATTTAAATTCTTCTGAAAGCACATTTCATTTTATCCATGCATTTTTAATCCAAAAGTAAAAGACTATTAACTATTTCTTGAAACACTATTATTGATGAAACACAATGTATATACAGGGCCCCGAATGGCCGAGTGGTCTAAAGCGCTCTCCGTTATGGATCACTGCCATCTCATCTCTGTCTGTGTGGGTTCGAGTCCAGGATTCGGCCAATGTAGGTATGTGAGAAAGCTTGCCAGCAGCTTCTCGTGGGTCGGTGGTTCTTTCCGGGGTTTTCCCAGGTTCTTCCTCCACCATTAATACTGGCCACCATGCATAGCCTATCGTGTGCTGAAAAATGGCGTCAAACCCCACAACAACAACAATGTATATACACTAATTAAAGGAGAGTATTAAAGCGCACACTTCACAGATATTTGGACAAAGCCACTGTATCAACATCATGTCAATCAAATTTCATGGTGCTCACAAATGCTTCTCAGGTAAATAATCCCAAATTGAAGACTTAAACAAGTCCAGCTTTCTCAAAACCACTGATAATTAGGTTTGATCTTTCATTCATTGTCGCACGAGCTGCAATTATCCATTCGGTGTGAATTGTCCTGATTAATGAGGTTGCAAGGTTTACTAATACTGTGCACTGATCATCATTAGCTGCCTGGTAATTAAGTGCCTGCAATGTGTTTGCAGCTTCTGACGGGTTAGAAAGTCCAGGAGCCGAGGGGGTCTAAGTTGAATTTTACAACTCTTAAGCCACCGTGTTAACGCCATGATGGACAGTGGTTTATGTAAGAGGTCTTTCATATGTACTTTAGTAACTGATTGGCCTAGTGTTGTTGGCTGCATCGGCTTCAACTGATGTTATTCACTAAGTCTAAAACACGGTGTAAGTATTGAATTTGTCAGGTCTTTGATTTGTGCTCACACAGGTGGTAGTCTTGTTTTAAACATTATAGTGACTGCCGTTTGCATTGGTAAAGTTTTATTCTTTTGTATTTTTTATTTTGGGCATTTGTAGAGGTTAAACCATGAATGAAATACCTACTAATATACAAACTCTGACAGGCAAAACCACAAATTTAAGTAACCACAAAAAGAATTTTTTAAATACAAGACCAGGAAAATTGAGCCCAATGAAAATAAATAATACTAAAGTACTACCAATTAACACAACTGACCAACTGTAACTACAACATGATACTAAAGTACTACCAATTAACACAACTGACCAACTGTAACTACAACATTTTTATACACTAAATTCCAAGCAAGTTAAATAATGCTATACTGCAGTGGTTCTCAAACTTTTCTTTCAATGACCACCTGAGTATTGATGAAAGTCTCAGGAAACCACTTGATTCCTAAGGGTTTTGGCAGACCACTTATTGATTTTTCCCAATGTTGATTGCATTATTAGCTAACAGTTCAAAAGCACTTTGCAAAGAAGCATTACATATTTTTTTAAAACTTAATAAAATTAACATTTATTCTACAAATAAAAGCACACAACTTATATTTTAATATCATTAATCTTTTGTTTCTAATGTGATGGATGAGCCTGGGTTTTTTTTGGCGTGTGCTAAGTTCAACTGCTTGACAGTTCCACAACCTTTCCACAGACCACCAGAATGAAGTGTATGGACCACCAGTGGTCCATGCAACAGTTTGAGAACCTCTGCCATAGGTTTATTGACAACCCAATACTGATATGTACACATATCAAGATTTTCAGGAAGACCATCAAGGTTGCTACTTTAGAGGTTGTATCAATCATTTCAAAACAGGCAGAACTATATATCACACAAGATAAGTAATTAAATTGTGCTGATAAGGCCATGTGTGTTGAAGATGTCATCATTTCCAATGAGGACCAATTAAATACAGTGAAGAGTGTTTTATTGAAAATCCCAAGTAGATACAACCATCCATTTCAAAACAGTAGCGATAAATAGATTTTCAAGACAGCCACGAAAGTAGTCAAACTGTATGAGGGCACCTTTTAATTTAGGACCAACAAATCATAGTTTATAACTCTCTTTTTTTGAAAGTTTTTTTAAAAATTTCATTACATGTTAATGTAATGTAACATTAATGTAATGTAACATTGTATGTTGCACTTGACAATATCCAAAATTGAATTCATTTCTGTTTGACCTGAATGTTACTTTTTTCATTTTATTCTGTAAAAAACTAATACACAGCTAAATTATTCTCTATGTATGGGCTTAAAATCAGAATTATTATTGATAGAAGTAAATGTTTATTTGGGTCTAATTCAGGGTTTTGGAATTTCCTTAGCGTATTCAATATAGTCCAGGTTCTGGTTTCTAATAATAACTAGTATTTTTATTTTGTAAATATCATGACCATTCTAGGTTATTTTCCATTAGGTAATAGTTCATTTTAGAAAATGCAAATTGTGACCTGAGGTCAAGTAGAGAACTAAATAATTTTGTAACTGAGAGGAAAATTCATTTGTGCTTTAAGTTCTTGCACAATGATATGTTGTGCCCAGTATTATTTTGGTCTGGATTTATTTTCTTCAACTTACTGAATTCAATGATTATTTTCTCTGGAAATACAAAAGTACTTGGATAAAATTATTGGGGAGACAGTCTTTGGAATTTGTAGTGAATTCTAACCTGGCACTGTATAACTGTGATTCAACAGAGGACTGTACGTATATCAACACTCTATGAGCTACCACAGATACATCATCACCTTCAGTTTTGGATTTAATTTGGACTTCTGCTGAATTTTATTCAGGACTTTAAATTATTAGGACTTGAATCTGTAATTCTAGGATTATTAGGGATTTAATTTGTAATACCATGAGTTCCTTTTCTTACATTTTTACTTTGTATTCAAGGGAAATAAATTATTTGTTGAATTTTACAAAGCTTGTTACTCTTTTTTGTAACTTATGTTAAGAGCATAGACAGGTAACAATGTCTATGACATCAGAGGTCCAACAGTCAGCAGACTGAAGACATAATGAATGTTATACTCACAATTTCCAAGAAAATAAATCATCATCCTATCGATTTCATGCAGGTATGGTTCGTTGCAAGTTCATTCAAGTTTGCTAGGCCGGCTAGTAAGTGGGTACCACATGCTGACAACTAACTGTGGCAGCAAATTCCAACATTTGGAAAGGCAAATGGCTCTTACCCTACACCACAACATAAATGTCCAAATATAAAATGGGGTGGCATGGATTTAAAAAAACACAGATTATGACCAATGGAGCTAAAATAAGGTCAAAGAAATTCTGTGAAGCTTTAGATTACAATGAAAGCCATAACTTACTGCTTTGCCTTTCATCTCTGTAGCAGCTGCTGCAAAATCTGGCTTTAGCTTCTTACAGAATCCACACCCTAAACAAAGAAATGTGAAAAAATAATAACTCTCAAATAAAAAGAAACCAATCTCTACAGTTTAATGTTTCATTCATACTACATTTTCAATCCTAGAACAAATTATACAAGACTTTTATTATTGTTGGATTTAACACCATTTCTCAGCACAAGATAGGCTATACATGGTGGGTAGTGTAAGAAGTGGAGGAAGAACCCGGGAAAACCCCAGTAAGAACCACATGGTTTTATGTACTGATGCTGAGGACAAAGTTTCCCACTCTCACAAATCCAACACTTGCATTGTTACATAGCTGCTGAATTTTCTGTTATATGTCCCACCAGGTCAAACTAAGCCTTTAGGATGGAAGACCTCCGCAGAAAAAGAGCCTGTCATTTTTTACCTGAATCCCATGCCTTGGATGAAGTAAGTTAGGGAGCAAGTGGCAACCTAATCACATGATGCACATAGGAAAATTACCTGCTACTGGATTAGTTTTTTTGCAGGCCTAACAAATACCCATTGTATCCAGAACGACAAGGCTCAAGTTAAAATATAGTCTCTTCCATCTCAAAGTGACATAAACAAGTGAGATTTTCTTTTGATCACATTGCTAAACCAGTTGCCCCCCCCCCCCAATCATACAAATACTTGCATGCAAACACAACTACCTAATAAACAGAGACTGTGGACAAAAGGACATGAACACAATTATTTGATTAACATCTATTCTGAATTAAAACTGATAAAATGATCTGTGCATTGGGTACAACAAATCTAGGGAATTGCAGGTAATTTGTGCAATCTATCCCCCAATGTGTTTAAAAGTTATGGAAGTCTCAATGGATTTTAAAAAAAAAACAAGTGATATCACAGCCTGGCTTCATATCTTTGTAAATATGTATTTCAAGCCTGATCAAACTCATGTAAGAAATGTCATAGTCACAGGTTCAACCAATCACACCATTAACAAGGATGGAGCTCATTTATCCAAGTTTTCTGAAATCTTGAAGATATAAGCACAAAAATATTGTCTATATAGTGGTACCAAGCTTAGCCAATCAGAATCACCTCATTAATATGTCCATATTCAAACTCATCTGACACATTTATGACATAAAGGTATATTCCAAGTTTTATCCAAATTAGATTTAAAAAATGCGACCTAAAGATTGGTAACAAGCAAATATTTATAGACAGACAACAAACTTATAGGCTTATACTATAAGCTCACTTAGCCTTATGGTCAGTTGAGTCAAAAAGTGCAACAATCAATATTCTGCCAAATCACATACAGCATTTGTCTTTCATGTCCAAAATGTCTCAACAATGTAAAGCTGCAAAACTGAGCATTTATCTGTGCTAACAATACATAATATAACATAATATAACAAAGAAGTTTAAATGTTCATTCATTCAACCGCATGCCTAAAGTAAGCCTTTATCTGTGCAACAATACATAATATAACAAAGAAGTTTAAATGTTCATTCATTCAACTGCATGCCTAAAGTAAACCTTTATCTGTGCAACAATACATAATATAACAAAGAAGTTTAAATGTTCATTCATTCAACCGCATGCCTAAAGTAAGCCTTTATCTGTGCTAACAATACATAATATAACAAAGAAGTTTAAATGTTCATTCATTCAACTGCATGCCTAAAGTAAGCCTTTATCTGTGCTAACAATACATAATATAACAAAGAAGTTTAAATGTTCATTCATTCAACTGCATGCCTAAAGTAAGCCTTTATCTGTGCTAACAATACATAATATATGAAAGAAGTTTAAATGTTCATTCATTCAACTGCATGCCTAAAGTAAGCCTTTATCTGTGCTAATAATATATAATATAAAAAAAGAAGTTTAAATGTTCATTCATTCAACTGCATGCCTAACGTAAGCCTTTATCTGTGCTAACAATATATAATATAAAAAAAGAAGTTTAAATGTTCATTCATTCAACTGCATGCCTAACGTAAACCTTTATCTGTGCTAACAATATATAATATAAAAAAAGAAGTTTAAATGTTCATTCATTCAACTGCATGCCTAAAGTAAACCTTTATCTGTGCTAACAATGTATAATATAACAAAGAAGTTTAAATGTTCATTCATTCAAATGCATGCCTAAAGGTAGCCTTTATCTGTGCTAACAATACATAAGATAACAAAGAAGTTTAACTGTTCATTCATTCATCTGCATGCCTAACAATACATAATATAACAAAGAAGTTTAAATGTTCATTCATTCAACTGCATGCCTAAAGTAAGCCTTTATCTGTGCTAACAATACATAATATAACAAAGAAGTTTAAATGTTCATTCATTCAACCGCATGCCTAAAGTAAGCCTTTATCTGTGCTAACAATATATAATATAAAAAAAGAAGTTTAAATGTTCATTTATTCAACTGCATGCCTAAAGTAAGCCTTTATCTGTGCTAACAATACATAATATAACAAAGAAGTTTAAATGTTCTTCATTCATCTGCATGCCTAACAATACATAATATAACAAAGAAGTTTAAATGTTCATTCATTCAACTGCATGCCTAAAGTAAGCCTTTATCTGTGCTAACAATACATAATATAACAAAGAAGTTTAAATGTTCATTCATTCAACTGCATGCCTAAAGTAAGCCTTTATCTGTGCTAACAATACATAATATAACAAAGACGTTTAAATGTTCAATCATTCAACTACATCCTTTATCTGTGCTAACAATACATAATATAACAAAGAAGTTTAAATGTTCATTCATTCAACTGCATGCCTAAAGTAAGCCTTTATCTGTGCTAACAATATATAATATAACAAAGAAGCTTAAATGTTCATTCATTCAACTACATGCCTAAAATAAGCATTTATCTGTGCTAACAATGTATAATATAACAAAGAAGTTTAAATGTTCATTCATTCAACTGCATGCCTAAAATAAGCATTTATCTGTGCTAACAATGTATAATATAACAAAGAAGTTTAAATGTTCATTCATTCAACTGCATGCCTAATGTAAGCCTTTATCTGTGCTAACAATACATAATATAAATATAAAGAAGTTTAAATGTTCATTAATTTTCTTCCAATACTGCAGATACTTGCAACCAAAAGCTCTTGTATCAAACTTTACTTACATGGTGCATAAAACATTGCTAACACAGGATTCTTCTCTCTCTTTAGCAGTTTATTAAATGACTGGAAAAAAGTAATCTGTGATTGTAAACCCAACAAACAGTACACAACACTGAAAATATTTTTAAAACCTATAGTTTACTATCAAAAGTAAAAGAAAATTCTTAAAATGGGTAATAAGCAAAACAAATAGCTTGCAATTACTATCACTGCTTAGAATAACAATTTGCCAAGAGAGAAGGCCTGACCATTTCACTTTCTGGAGGACAGGGGAACAGGAATGTTTTTAACAATGTTCTTGCTCTTATATGCTAAAAAATGAACTCATGATGTCCATCATATTAACCGCAGAAAATTATCTTGCAGTAAATGAAAAAAATATCCTGGTTTTAAAGAAAACCCCTGACACCACAGAAAAAATCTAAATTGTCAGTCCCTTATTGATACCCTCTAATCCCAATCTTCAGTTAATTTTGCCATCAGCGCTCCACAATAATGTGAAGTTTCAAAAGTAATATAAAGCTTAATCTTTTAGTAACTTCAAAATTAATACAAATTTAGCTAAGGTGATATATCTGACTCTTCAATAACATTTTGGCAAATTTTGTCTGACTAAATGCTAGCATGCATAAGATTCCAATTTTTCTCACTAAATTTACAAACATTAAGTTCTGCAAAAACTTTAATTTTTCTTCCACTTTTCCTTAAAAATAGAATGGAGACAAATACCTGTTCACTATCCACGTGGACAACATCTTCTGCACCAGCTTCTTCATCCCAAGGTATATCCCCTGTTGGATCCAAGAGAAAATTTACCATGGACTGAAATTTAAATCAAACTTTAAGAACTTGATTTGACTGTGATCTAATTTTAGTGTTTTGGTTAAAAAAACCTCATAAACTTAATAAAACAGTAAACAGAAATCGAAATTTAAAAAGAACCATTAAAGGTGAACATAAATTAGGTTGCTGTGAATGATATCTATGGTATCAGTATGACAAACTATCAACAGACTACAGCAGAAATACCATTAGAAGGAATTGTTTAGTAAAATACTTAAATTTTAACAATGTAAATTGCCTTTAAGGTTGTCAACTCTTGAAAACTCAGTGTTTACTGTGCAGCTCCAAATGACGATTACCTTAAGATATCATCCATACAAAGGGGCCCCGAGTGGCTAAGTGGTCTAAAGCGCTCTCCATTACGGATCACTGCCATATCACCTGTCTGCATGGGTTCAAGTCTCGGATTCAGCCAATGTGGATATGTGAGAATGCTTGCCAGTAGCTTCTTGAGGGTTGGTGGTTATTTCCAGGGATTTCCCGGGTTCTTCCTCCACCATTAATACTGGCCGCCATGTATGTGCTGAAAAATGGCGTTAAACCCTACAACAACATCAATGTCACTTGTTATCAAAATGCATTGCACAACCAGGAACTATGGGTGAGATTGGAAAGACAGTGTTGCAACTTCTACCTTTTATCACATAATTAAAAAGAAAAAACATAATGTGGTATTAATATTCAAAATAACTTTTTCAAAAAAATAATTATAATGTAATGAAAACTTATATAAGACCTTGGGAAATCTTTAGCCTAGCTGATAATCCCCAAGAACAACAATACTGACTGCTTATGATAAAAATAATGATTTTCAGGAACAAATACTGATTTTTAAAACTTTAATGTAAATACAACTATTTACAACCATCTGTAAAGTAGGACAATAAGTTACTTAATTATTTAATGATAATGACGCATGTGTTGCACTCTTGCATCTTCTCAACGGGCACCCTGTTCTATTTGTTTGCTCATTCAGAAGGGGCATGAGTGCAACACACACTCAGACATCGGCTATTTATAGAAGCCTTTTTTACACCTTGTTTTTTTCCAATCATTACTGATTCCAAATGTATCATCTTTCATTGATGATCTAAATTCTGTGTTATTTTCTTGACTAAGCCATTTCCATTCTAGCACAGGAGTAATCCTTTTCAATTTTACTGCCTGGGAAAAGTGTGCCAAATAAATCACCAGCAACACTAGCAACCAAAAGAGGAAGGTTAATTTCTAAGAGAAATTTAGTAAAACGAGATTCTGATCAAATTATATCAAGGTTCTCTCTGGTATTTATAAATGTTGTTAAGTTCAGGCTGTGTTGTTGATGATGAAGCAGCATGATGACATTTATTAGCTTTTTTATGCTGTTTTATGTCACAGGCACCTGCTTGCCCAATAGCAAAATCACAATTACACAATTTGCAAAACACAATGTTTACTCCTTTACCAGATGGTTTCAAATATCTAAACATGACAGCATAATTGTCCTTCAAGTTCTGGTTTCTTTAATTTGCTGGAGAAAATTCTGAATCTTCTGCTTTTCTTTTTGAATTGAATAGGTTTGGAATATTACAAGGATGTTAAACAGTGATAGTGGCAACTACTTTGCACAGTCCAATATGGTTGTTAAAGACTGGCATGGTAGTCTGATTTTAAATGAAACAATCATATATTAGCACTTTATATCCCTGTATTCATACTTTATGTTTACTATCAAAATGGAACCAGGTGCCCATTCTAAACCAAAAATTGCAAGGAAATTTTTAATTTAATTTTTAAAAAATAAAAAACAGACCTTTTCAAGAAATAGTCAGGTCCAAAATACGGGACAAATATGGGGAAAATGGGACACTTGACAGCTATGCACTTTATGACCCATGGTAAATTGACAGTATTGACTTTCAAACATTGAAAAAATATGTGGTCTCAATAATTGTCATAGTGAAAAATTCACACACCATTATACACTTTTCTTTGTGTGTTTCATAAAAGTCTATAATCTTCTACTAATTCACTTCCTATAACACCAACTGACCTAGTAAATTTATTTTCTCCAAGGGCAATATTAAGAGAGACTTTCCCTATCAAATTTTCTTGGTGGACCTTTATATTTTTAAAACTAATTTTGTATTGTTTTATATGGAAAGTGGAAAAGTGGACTGTTACAAGGGTGCACTGGTTTTCTGAGAACAGAAGATCCCTGACACCAACAAATCAAGTAACATGCACTCAGTAAGTCAATACTGTGTGCACATTTTTACTTATTAATGCCTGTACAGGTATTATGTCAAATACAGGAGCTATGCTAATCATCAATAAAGATTGGAACAAATTTGATGTCTTATGCATTGGTCTTTGTTCACAAAAAATTACTGGAAGGCACTGATTTTGTCTGAATAATTGTTAATCCTAATTATAAAACATGTTTGGTATATAATCACTTATAAGTCAAGTCCAACTGCAGATTGCAAACACCCATATCTGCCATCATGCGCCATAAGATTTGGTTCTATGCAGTTTGTTTAGAAATAATCAGCAGAACAAACAACTTAGACCCTGATTTGTCACTGCATTATGTAACAGAAGATCAGTGCTTACATCACTTGTAGATCAACTAGACTTAAAGCAAGTATATATAGTGCCAGCTGAACTGACCACATGGTGAAATAGTCTGGAAAGCAAGTGTCCAGCTAATAGATTTAGCTATATAGACTGTAAAAAATCACTGAAAACTCTATGACAGACTACTACAGCAGAGGTTGACTTGGCTTATATAAAAAAGTCAAATTTGGTGTGAACACGGTCAAACTTATCAGGTTCTTTCTAGATGAAAAATATTATGTAACAAAATCTTGTTTAGCATGAGTTACCTTTTTCACCATTTTCCTGTCATAAACTTTATTAAATTCCCCATCTCTGCAAAAAAAGAGAAGAGAAAAAGATAAATATACAATATATTTGTTAAGGAAAGTAAATGTCATTCTTTTCTTTTTTCTCATATATTTAATTAAGTCTATGTATTCAAAACTATAACTCAACTGCAACAAGTGGCCCGATCACTCATCTGGCTGACATCTGCCTAAAAGACAAATGCAAGAGCAATTGGCCTTGAAATCTGGGACAGAAGAATACTTTGTGCTGAAAGTTCTCCAGTGCCGTTGATTCCATACATTATTAAAATGATTGTTTCAAGGATGCTCTAGTTTCTCTATATTCATCCATACCTGGTCCCATATTAGCATCATCTATCCAAGACTTCTGCCAGAATGCTTTGTGTCAATCCCGGCCAAATTTTGTTCAGCAGTTTTTAAAAAGAAGTTGTGTAAATGTTTCTCTACTTTAAGTACTGGCATCCATAATGTGGAATAACATCTTTTGTATCAATCTGAGAGGAATTCAAGCAAGAATACTTTCTGCCATGATCAAATTATTTTAAGAGGCTATTTAGAAGAAGTTATTGGGGTTTTATTTTGATTTTAAATAACAGAAATCAAATTTTAAAGCAGACTGTCTGCAACTGTATAAATACAAAAGTGCTTCATTTTTACAAACAATTTCCTTTAACTAAAGTTAGGTCATCATAATTCTGTAGGAACTTAATTTGGTCTTCCATGCCAAGGCAGTTTCTGAAAAATAGGGTCAGATTATATTTAGTGTTTGCAAGAAAAACTCCTGAAAAGATTTTGACCACTTTTAGTAACAATGACCATACTTTGATGGCTATAGTAGTGGTTTCCTGGGTTTAACATCATTTTTCAGCACATGATAGGCTATAATGGCAGCCAGTAAATTTTGGCTGTGGAAGAATCTGGGAAAACCCTGAAAGGAACCAATGACCAACAGGAATCTACTGGCAAATTTTTCTCATACCCACATCTGCCAAGACAGGACTCAAACCCCAAGCAGACAGATGTGTGATGTCAGAGATCTGTAAATGTGAACGCCTAAGACCACTTGGCCACCCAAGGCCTTACTAGATCTTAACATTAAACTGACATCGTTTCCACCAACATTAAACATCTCTATGTCAGGATGCAATAAAAAATGGTTTGGTTGAAACTGGTCAAAAAGGTTGATGATGGATGTCATTAAAGTTTCCCCAGTTTGGAAACAACAGTCTTATTTATTGTTTAGATCATTTTGTATAAACTGTAACGGCTTCCAGCCAGGTACTTTCTGCCAAGTTTGGTCAAATAGTATTCAGTGGTTTTGGAGATGTCATTTAGATATGTTCTGTCTTTAGTAACAGCATACATATTTGATGGCAGATAAATATTAGGTTTTTTTCCAAATCTGAATGTCAAAACTGATCAAATTCTGTATAGTGATTTTAGAAAATACATTTGTAAAATATTGGCCATATCTGACAGTGGATCAGCAGCAATGGTACAGAAATGACATTTATACCATATTGATCTGTGCCAAGTTTGGTTGAAACCAGTCTAGAGTTTAACAAGAGTTAACACTTACAGATGACAAATAGGTTTTGCTATTTTTGGCAATGATAATGCTGTCCATGTTTGATTGCTTAATCAGCATCACTGGTATAAATTTAAAAGATCTTCAAGCCAGTATGCTGTCAAATATGGACAAAATCTGGTTAGTGGTTTTTAAGATACATCATTTAAATGGTTTTCTATTTTTACTCTCAGTGGCCATTTTTTTTTTTCTAAATACAGCCATATATGGATAAGCATCATATTTGCAAAGGTCATTTAAAGGTGTTCCAATTTTTAGTAATGACAGTAATACCCAAAAGACCTTCAAACTATGATGTTTTCGTATAAACTTTCTTCAGCTGATTTTAAGAAGTCATTAATGGTTTTTCTACCATTTTTCTAACAGCTGCTATATTTGATGGTGGACTGTCATAGTTTGTGGTTGTTTTGGATCTAATGCAATTTGTAGCGCATGATAGGTTATACATGTGGCCAGAATAATTGGAGGAGGAAAAAGGCACAGGAACCACCAACCCAAAGGAAGCTTCTGGCAGGCTTTTTCAAAAGCTTTTTGTCAGGATCATTTTTGTTTAATTTGGAATTACACTGATTGGTGTTTGTAGGCATTAAATGTGGAATTTTATTAAATTTTACTAATGGAGGCCATAGTTGATTGTAAATCTGCATTATTTGTAAAGAACTTTATAGCTCTTCAAGCCAAAACGTTTTTTGTCAAATTCTGTTGAGTGGTTTTTCATTAGTTGTTGAAAACAAATTGTCTCCATTTTTTCTAAATGCAGCCATATATGATAATTTGTACAAACACTTGGAAGTTCATCACACCAGTATGCTCTCTGTCAAATCTGACAAAATTATGCAGAACAGTCATTGAATTTCTTTTCTTTCTATATTTTGTTCTGTAATGGTAGTCATATCTGATGGCAGATAGATTCGATTCCAATTAACTAATGATATAAAAATCGAAAAATACAGGTTAAATTTAGAAAAGGAATACAAATGAACAGATATCCTTTATATGGGTGTGCATGGTAAGACAGGTGACAATGAACTGTTATGATTTGCTTACTTATAATGTAATAGTTCAACTGAGATGGGTGACGTCTTCATGTTCTTGCACAGCTTTTTAGCTTCACTTTAAAAGAAAAAGAAGAAGAAAATATCATTAATAAAAGTATTACAAACTTTTATTTGTAATGTAATTGTACTTAAAATATAGCATCAAAGTCACCAATGGCAATTTAAGACATTTACCTTCAATTAAAATAAATATATTGCCTGAAAAAAGTATCATTCTACTTCATTATTTATCTACTTCGTTAATTTCTTAATCTTTTCCTACATACATGCACATCTAGGCATACTCACTTCATTTCATTGCAAGCATATTTCTAAGCATCTGTAGATTTTAATGGAAGCATGTTTTGAAACCAATGACATAGCTTCAAACAAGTTATTTCAGATGTACCTCGTAAACAATCACAATTTGCATGGTCAGTTCAAAAGCACAATCTGATGAGAATAACTACTCAAGTTCAACAAGCCTCTTGGAAGCTTCGATAATAGCAAAACATGTGCTGGTATATTAGATGAATCCAAAACAGCCAGAGATAAATTGTCATTAGAATTTCACAAAAATATGAAATTCGCTGCCACTATCATTGCTGGTAGAATCAAAGAACCCAAACTATCAAATCAATTTTTAAGGAACAAATTTATCTGAAGATCTCTTCTGCAATCAAGAAAAACTAACCCAAATAGCCCACGAAGCAGTGACAACAATTACCAAACTTTTAAAGCCCAACACTGAGTGGAATCGAGTCAATGCACTATAACCAATGACTCACCACATTTTGTGATTTTACACCTTAGAAACAAACAATAAGCACTAAACATTAAATTTAAAAGCTTTAAATACATGTATGTATTATATGCCTAAGACTTTCCTACCTAAGAATGAGCCAGAAACTTACTGTCAAATTCTAAAAGTAGGAAATGATATGTTTATATTCTGGTCTCATATTATGATACTCTCAAATGAGGCTGGATCTACTTTTTCTTCAGGTTTTCCTGGTTACAACTCAACAGCATGAATAACTATGCAATAGTCTCACTCTAAATATAAATGGAAATGAGTAGCATTCTCTTTAAGTAATCCGTATGTTTCCAACAATCTGTTCAATGTTGCTGTAAATAACCATAAATGTAATGGCGTCATTCTTATACCAAGTCCTCATCAGTCTCACAATGCCCACCAGAAACAGTTCAAATGCTATAAGCCTGACCTCAGATAGGAATTGGGCAAGTGGAATCTAGGAATCATGGATAAACTGACTTGTCTTTAAGTGCATTTATGTACTACCGTGACAGGGTCCCTTGGTCAAAAAGCTCACAGACATGGAGGTAGCATGTGTAATATTTAGACAGACCCCAGGTATAAGTTATCATTATTAGTTGAGTACTGTTAATTATTACCAAATACTCTACAATATAGGGATGATTTGGGAGTTTCCTCAAGGATGCTCTTGTCTGATGTGGCATATGGCATAATTTCTAAAATGATAATGGATTAAATAACTCAGAGAAAAAAATCATCAACCTTATGTTCTTGATTGTCACTCATGTTATAATAGTCTAATAAAAGTCTACACTATATATATATATATATATATATATATATATATATATATATATATATACACACACACACACACACACAAAATACTAGAGGGCCGATTTTATACCGTATATGCACTTTAACAACTAATGCTTGAATACAGGACAAAGTTTTGACAAGGAAAAGTAAACAGCTGAGCTGATTATTTCCCAGTACATAACATGTTACATATAATACCATTTGGTCAATCATCTGTCAGCCACTAAACAATCTATAAATTACAAGTCCCAAAACTAACTCTTATGTCACCTTCAATGTTAGTAAATCTATTTCAACTTGCCTACAATCTACCAAAGCTAAAGTTGCTTTTCCTTTCATTTCTTCAGCAACCTCCTCAAACAATCCCATAGATTTGGATGATGCACTCTCTACAAAAGAAAAAAAAAGATGATGCATTCTCTATGATAGAAAAAAAGACAATGGTAGCCTTTAATATGGATTCATATATAATACAGCATGTACATCAATGACATATTCTAACCTAAATATATAGGGGCCCCGAATGGGTGAGTGGTCTAAAGTGCTCACCGATATGGATCACTGCCATCTCACCTCTGTCTGCATGGGTTCAAGTCTTGAGCTTGGCCAATCTGGATACATGAGAAAGCTTGCCAGTAACTTCAGCGATTCTTTCCCGGGTTTTCCCAGGTTCATCCACCACCATTTATACTGGCAGCCATGTATAGCCTATCTAGTGCTGAAAAATGGCATTTAACCATATAACAACAACAATAACTACCCGGTAACCTAAATATACAGTAAAACCTGCCATAGCAGCTACCTTTTCATGAAATGATGACCTGTTCATAATGGGCTATGTTTATGGATCTCTGTGTTTGTGTTTAAAGCTATTTGTAAGGACATGATGGCTACATATGGTGATCTGGTGTAGGAAGAACCACCAACCCTCAGGAATCTTTTGGCAAGCTTTCTCACATATGCACGTTGGTCAAGCTCAAGATTTTAATCCACATGGTGAGAGTTGAGATGTAAGCAATTGGTAAAGATGAATGCCTTAGACCACTCTTGGCTCTGAACCCTTGTGTTGGTTTTCACATCACCTTTTGCTTGATGCAAAGAATACATGCACAAAAAGGATAAACTCTTGTAATCCCTTAAATCCTATACAGGTTTTATTGTAAACTATCTTAACACAAGAGCCACAAGCACGGTCTTGCCATTTTTGGCCTCATACTAATGCCTTTCTGATGGCAACATCAAGAAAATTCCCCTTTGCATGCCAAGAAAGTCTATATATATTCCATTCCCACTCCACGCCCGCTCGCTTACATTGATTGTAGCAAATTTTATCAAATTCCTATGAGGTTAAAAAAATCAATGTGAATTCAGCTTCTTTAGTACATTTTCAACAACTGAATTACACATCCACCTTTGTTTAATAGCGATCCATGTAGGCAACAGTAAAGCATGGCTGAAAGTGACCAATAGGTCTTAATGACCATCACAGTATACAGTCATGAACAGAATATAACATGTAGAAACTTATTTTGTTCAACTTACCATGACCTTTAACCTTCAGTCACAGAAATGTTAATCTTGCAATTAAGTTATCTATTCATATAACATCAACTGAAAAATATGTATTAAGCCACTTGCCCTGCAGGGCACATGACTTTGAACTTTTACTGGTCTTGCATACACCTGTCTCATATGTGTGAATAATTTTGGGGACTGATACAAAAAATTCATGTATTATTATTGTTTAAATGATCTGTACATTCAGACATTTCTAATACCCTTTCATGCTCTACATACTGTTTCCAATTTGTATCATACAATTTAAATGATTCATTGAATAATGCAAGGATTTTTTTTTTAAGTATGATATTGATGAACATTTTGCAACAATTTTAACAAATAAAGCAGCTGCTCCAGTGATAAAATAATTATTCAGACACTGGCCATTTTTCAAGTCCTTTAACAATTTTTTTTACTTGTCCTTACTTGAAATCCACTTGCTTAGCATGGCAATAAGTTTTACTATTATTTTTACACACCGACAATATCCCAAATTTAAATGGTTGGTCCCTTATACTTGTGGTATTGGTCACTGAACCATCATTCACATTCTGATGAAGTGGGCTCACAGCCAACTAGTCCAAGTTACATCTGACCCATTCCATTCCATTTGAGATACATTGACATTTTATGTCAGGGTGTGGAGTCAGAGCCCAGTACCCAATGAAAAACGCTGGAATGAATTAGGAAGGGACAGAGGAAAATGGGACCAACAACCAACAAGTCCACCAATTTCACAATTTCTAAATGCTCAGGTGGTAATTTGTAAATTATTATGGTAAATAATTGTGGTTACACCTCTGCTCTTAGATTTCTGAGTGTTTGCTTTAAGGTCAACATACAATCTTTCATCATGATCTGTATGCATGGATCTCCATGTTTCTCTATTAATGTTAATAACAGAAATGAAGACAGAAAGGCACTGATATTTTTATATCAATCAGTAAAAACAGTCGTATCAACAGGGCTCACAAAAACCACTTCTCCACTTGTCCTGACCAGTAAAAAAAGGCTAGGCCATGTAAAACTTTAGACCAAAAATGTGTGTTTGTTGACCCTAATATCTGGCAGGTGTAAGTTATAAATAACATCTACCTAAGCTCCTACTTGTTGTCGGTCTATAATATGTTGCAAATGTTGAATTTTAAAAGAATTACACAGGTACCTAGCATAAGCTTCTTGCTAAATATGGCCATATATCATATTATGTTGCAGGTTCACACTCAGACCTTGACTGCTTAATTGTGGTACCATTTACAGTGATAATTTTCAGTAATTCAGGGGTCATTTTGATGTGAAGAAAGTTGTCAAACATCCTCAGGAGTCAAAATTCCAAGACATTATAAGACAGAGAAGGTCAAAATGTTTCATCTGGTCATGCACAGCACCAGTTCACCAGTATTTTCAAGACTGAATTTTATTGATACATTTTCATGGCAGCAGATATTTCTGAAACCTACTAATTACTTTACACAAGAAAAATGTGCATTTTAAGTGTCTCAGCTGATTTTCACCAACTTTCACATTCTGCATGCAATCAATTTATAAAGCTGAGACTGTTGAGACAAAAGCTGAGACACAGAAATGTATTTTCAAATTATTTTGGCCAATCAACAATCTTCATTTTCATGGAACCCATGAATCATTTGCGTGAATGTAAGTGGAAATAGAGCCTTGGAATTCTTTGAAATGCAAGTTAATGACAATTTTGTTGTGAAAAGTAATAAAATACTAATGAAAAATATCTATTGGCATCATTACTTTGGCAATGTATAAAAAAGCTACACAGTTATGAAACGACAGGTTATCTAGGGCAAGCTTATCTGTCCAGATGAAGATCATAAAATATATACATTCCATGTCTCTTAATTTCTCCCATTACTAGCTCTAAAAGATGTGTGACATCAAGTTTACTGAAACATTCCACTGCAAATGTGATTACTGCTTACAAATCAACTACATTTTCTCAAGTTACAAGCCTTATTTGTTTATTAAAGGAGCCATGTATCAGAACATAATATTTTCATGGTTTTGATTCATGTTTGTATCAGGTTGTTTAGTAAAAGCATAAGTGTAGTGGTGAAAGTGTACTATATTTAGTATAATGAAGACCGGGATGAGTAACTCTTGCAACTTGCTCATCCCAGGGACAAGTGTTTATTTATTCCTGAGCCCTGAATAAAGTTTGTAAATAATCTGTGTGATAGTATGAATGAGTCAAAATTACACAAAACTCTCACACTATATCAACAGATTCAGCAGGAAGCAACTCTGAGAACTAAATGGATTCCAATATAAGGTAATATCTCTGTTTCTTTAGGTGAAAAAACATTGTATTGGTGACCTTTATAATGTGATAATCCTACAATGTAGCTTAAATGCCTTACTGTCCAACAATTACACAGGAAGGGCATGTTTTATTTAATCACTGAAATGAGCAAGGAACAGCTTATAATTATCCATTCTATACAAGTGAGTGCTAGTTATAACCAACCAATGAAATACAGATAGCAGATACAGGTGGCGCTCTACAGTTTTGTATTTTGTACAGGTTAGAATTTTAAAGAAAAAGAATTTCCCTGGGTTTCCTCACTGGTTATACTGGCTATTTAAAAAAGACCTTGTATATCTTAGGTATAGTTCAAAGAACCTATAATTCCCTTTTTTGGTGTATCACTGATGGGTTTAATAAGGATTATACAGTATGCAGCTTGGTCTTACTCCAGATGTGCACCTTTAAAAAAACTGCTAGCTCCACTTGGTCATTTTCATTTCCTGAAGTTCAGAGGTAAATTGCATTTTTTTAAAAAGAGCCAATAATTTTTTTTTATTATATATCTTGGTAATTCACTCACTGCAATTTCAGAAGCTGGTATTATCTGGCAAAATTCAGTTTCCATATCTTAATAGCTGCTAAAGATAGTGTACTTAAGACTAATTCTGACTGATTTTTAGTTAGCATTGTGCTTAGATCATGTACAATTTCCACAAAGTACAATATCCCAAAAAATGTCAGCCATATTACATCAAAGAAGCATAGACGTATGCCAACATTCTCATGTTTTAAATGCAAATAACTTTACCTTACAAACACCACTCTCTCAAAAGTACACAAAAACTGGTGAGTTGTAAGTAACCAAAAAAATGTAAAGGAAAGAGTTGTCTAAATACCTAGCTTTCAACAATATTTGCAGCCAGTTGTTTAAATACCTAGCTTTCAACAATATTTGCAGCCAGTTGTCTAAATACCTAGCTTTCAACAATATTTGCAACCAGTTGTTTAAATACCTAGCTTTCAACAATATTTGCAACCAGTTGTTTAAATACCTAACTTTCAACAATATTTGCAGCCAGTACTAAAGTACATAATAACTGGTAAGCACCCCCTATAGTACTGTTCCCATTCATATGCCACATGCTTGGATTTATACAAAATTAATCATTTTTGATAGAGCAGACAATATTTATAATGTCAATGATGTACATATACATGCCAACCACTGGCAAGGAAAAAGTGTAATCCAAGTGGATGAAAAGAGTAATTAACCTAAAACATGCTAAAAATTCAATTAACATAAGTATAAAACAATTTATTTACCCCTCTGGTCTTTTAACATCATTTACTGCTTTAAGTTTTCATATGTAGCACTTTTGGCTTTAGAAGGCAACAGACTGTTATGTTGCAGTTCAAAACACTTTGTATCACCTGATACCATGAATGTTTTGCATAGCTGCACACCAGAGGTGCTGGGTTATTGGGCCTGTTATCTGAATTCAGTTTTGTTTTTGTTAACAATAACAAACAATCTCTGTCAGCATCAGAATGGTAAAGAACCAATATTCCTTTCATAACCTGACAACGAAGAGGAAATTTATATCTTCCAGTGATTGGGTCTTTTAGCTGGGAACTAAGGTGCCGTTGCACATCAACTCTGCATCGAGTACACTGCCAGGTAACTTGATACTTCAGGAATTTCAAATGATCCAAGGTAGACAAGGGTGGCAATAGAAAGGGATATCTCTTGATAAAGAATCTTTTAAAGCTTTCTGACTGTCTCTCATTTACATTCAGCAAATGAAGCATTTAAAAGCACTTCATCTCCATATGGGAATTTCTGGGCATGTAATCACAGGCTGTAGCATAACAATCTCTTGCAAGGTGCATCAAATGACAGGGACAAAATGTTATGTACACTGATAGAGACATTTTAAAAATATAGGATGAAACACCTTTATGAACTCCGTCACTAATGCCTTATCAGCTGAAAACCCTATACAGTTCTGCCAACTTATGTCAAGTTTCTTCAAAAAGCTTTATCAAGCAAATCAAACATATTTTCTCCAGAGGAATCTACTGTTAATTCTGGTAATGAAAGAACACTCATAACTTTGCCCGTTTCATTGTCAAAGTATCTAACACAGACTGGGTACAATATTTTGTCATAATCACTACTCACATCTGTGACAATACAAAATGGACCAATTTTCATGGTTTCTGCTATTTTAAGAATTATCTTCAGCTAAATACAGAGCAATATTTAATTATTTTGTTCTTGCAATGCATATGTTTCTGCAATTTTGGAATCTGGAAACATTCGTTTGAACAAATGACCAACATGCTCTGCTACCACTAAGGGCAGTCTGCGTTCTATTAAGAAACTGGTAAATAACACCTCTACATTTATAACATTCATGTCTGCACTTGAGTTCTGCTGTAAAAAAGAAGCTGCCTTAGTATTTGAGTTCGTAATATGAGCTAATTTGATGTGTTTCTTTGATTTCAAGTGTTTTTCTACATTAATTTTACAACCACGACCAAGATTAAAATCCTTTCCATACAGCCTGCAATGGGCATAATACTGCCCTAGAATGAAAGGTTATATTATGTCATTCATGTATTCATCTTTGGAGGATTCTGTTTTTTGTCTTTTTCTAATCCATCTATGAAATTATATGAAAAACTTGTTTGCTCTAACACACGCATTGACTAGAATAAATCTGACTTCACTTTTAGAGCCAAATATTGACAGACTATTTCTGTACCAAATATGAACTGGAACAAAGAATCTGTGAGCAAAGACTCAAAATTAGAAAACCAGTCTGTTTTCTCTGAACTCAGCCATAAACAGAATATAATGATAGGGTGAAGGAAAGTACATGCAGGTAAACTGTACTCTAGTACAAAAGCCATTAGAGTGGGTTGCTAAAAAAAATGAATCATAACAATGAATACAAGTCAAAGGTGTGAAAGTTGAAACCAGCAAGTTTCATGTTTCTTGGAAATAGGACAGCTGCTATAAACAAAATATAACATTGGGAAAAGTGCATGCAAGTCTATGGACAAGTGTACTACTATGTCACAGTTACATAGAAGCCGTCTTTTCTAGAATATGATCTATGGGATTAATGGGATGTTAATACAAATGAGAAAACAAGTTATTGATTTTTTGGGGGAAGTGGGATACATTAAACAAGCTTAATTCATATAGGGTCATGCATAAGGCATAATTTAGTGAAAAACAGCATAATGATTATGCCAAAAACATAACTGTTGGTATGTATGTGTATAGATGGGGCACAGCTGCGGGATGAGTACTAATATTTTACCAGTGTCTTTCAAAAACTTTAAAATAAAAATGCCACATTTCATCAGTGGGCTCAAGGTTTAGTTCAGGCAAATCATATAACATTTTTTTTGACAGACCCAATGGGCAACTCTCATATGAAAGATACCAGATTGAGATTGGGTGGGGGGAGGGCCTAGGACATCAGGCTATCTGATTTTTGGAGCTCTGCAGTTAATAAAGCTTCTTACAAATACAGATCATTATTCCTATGCTTTTCACGAACATATGAGGGTCATTGTGAAAGCTTCTGTCTATTCATCATTCTATCCATCTCTCCAGATCTGTCAACCCTGATGAGAATGTCTCAGTAAGGCAGTTGATTTTGTTTCTCCGTAAGTTTGACCAGTTTTCAGTAATGTGTAACAAAATATAAACTGCCATTGTAAAGCTGGAAAACGTCTTTGAAAGATCGGTATTTGAAACATGCAGTGACGGTAAACATTATCTTCAAATGAAAAGTTTGTAAAGTACACGTAGACCTTATTTACTACTAGGATTTTTTGGCAACAATAATTTTTCTGTAGACTTTGCTTTTATGCCATAAGTTTGTATTTTAAGGGTAATTTTCAGAAACCTTACAGCAAAATCATCAGGGTTGGCAGGTCTGGGATCTCTCTGTCTGCCTCTTATAAATCACTGACTGAAAATTCATAAACATTACAGTTATGTTGCCTCTGTGGTGACAATCTGAGAGTAGGGTATCATTACTGGATCCTGAACCTGAGGTACAATACGAATATTGATGAAAGTCAAACCTGAAATAGGTTTTCTTTATTTCAAGCCTCATACCAAATATGATTTCAGTCAATAAAGTCCTTCAAATGTTATTGAGTCCAAGCTCAATTTTCTAGACAGACCACAGTTAAAGGGAGAAAGTTTGTAAAAATTCAGGAAGTGTTTTATCATTTAGTAGATTTCGTATTAGCTCAAGCATTTTGAAGTTCCTTTTAGTGTAATTAACATTATGCATTATTTCCGGATTACTTCTTATTCCGCCAAGTCCATATTAATTTTGGAAGTTTTAGTATTACTTTTATTCTGGGCCATTTAAATATAATGATATGGTTTGTTTTAAGGCATCTACTAAATTTCATGACAGTTTTTAATTGTAGCATTTAAAAAAATAAAAGTCAGGACTGCATTTTAATATAATATTCAGGACATGTTTCCATCTAAACTTTTTTATTGTTTTATATTTTAGTACTACCCTTAGGCTTGGCCATATCATTCTAACGTTTCGTGTTTTTTGTTAAGACTTTGCTATACTACCTGACATGTTCGTAATTTTCAACGTTACTTTATCTATGTTCATTTCAGTGTTGGCATAACTAAGAGGGAATTTATCAAATAATGTTGAAAATAAAACCTGACCAAGGTCTTCTGTATATCAACCCTCACATTAAAAAAATGTGGTTTCATCCCATGAACACAGGTTTTTGAGCAGACCACAAAAATCTTAAATCGATGGATGTAAAAGAATACCACTATATACCCTTTACACGGATATAGCAGCCTTGGCAGGGGCATAAATGACTACTTTGGAAGCTAACAGATGAATGAGTTGATGGTAAGGTGGGTAGACAGATTAAAAGATAGACCCTTGCAAAACACTGTTGTAAGTTCATCTCTATTTTCACCTGATTTGGCAAAAATTATAAGAAGATTTGTTTTGGTTCGCAGGATCTTCTTCAGCTCCTTCTGGTCATCAATTTCTAGGATGAGACTGGAAGACTTTTTTTTGGCATTTGATGGGACTGCAACAAAGCACTGAAAAAATGGAACAAAGTTAAAGTCAGTGACATTAATGGTAAATGAAGTTGTCCATTCACAACAAGCCTCTCAGTATACCAGTGCCTCTAAACAAGCTCATGAAACCAATTACATTTGTGCAGTATGGTTCCATTATCATTGTTCCTTAATTTATTTGAACTGATAAAGTTCTTGGCTGTTCAAAAATAATCAGACCCTTACTTACAGCATGAGCCACTTTTATTATCCCATAAACAATGTTATAAACTGGGTGCATCATAGTACTTAGTACTTTTATAATGTGTTATTTAATGTTATGACATGCCTGTATGTTTAGCAGCATGTCAGCAATGGCTATATAACCATCATCACAAAGAAATTCAGTAAACAAGCCCATTATCATGGTCTAATGCTCACTATTACTGCATCAGTCTTTTAAACAATGGTGATAAAAAGCTTGAAGCCAATATAAATTATGTCTTGAAAAAACAATGAAGTTCATAGGCCCCATATATTTCAGACAGGCCAGGGAATTTTGAGCAGTTGCTCTATATGTCAGATAATTGAAATCTCTTGAACCTTAAAAAGGTTTTATTGAAGAGTGCAGCCCATATTTGGATCTCACTATTCCATGACCTCAGATGGGTGAAGCAAGAGCCATTCAGGCCAATGTTCTATCATTCTGCTCTCTATTTTTCTCAGTAACACTATTTGGATTTTATAAGTGCTGTATTCAAATTAATATCAGACCACCATTCATTTTGGTCAAAACTTGCAAACATATATATAATCAATGTTTTCCCAGAGTTTACAAATATGTAATTTTTTTCAAATAATGAACACTACAAATGTATTTACATGATCAAATGATCACATTATTTGATTGTGACTTGTTGCTGTTAATATCAGTCTTATAATTAATATCTATTTTATAATTAATTTGAAGTTTGTTGCTGCTGTCATAAAATAGAAAATGTGCAAGTGGAGTAGTTGATTTATAAAGTTCTAAAAATCTCTGGTTTCATAATATGGTATAGAGTCCATCCAAAATAGCTGCAGGATTAAAATCCTTCTTTTAATCATTAACTCTTTATTTTGTTCTCAGCAAAAGATGAATGTATCAATAAATCTTTAAATGGATACCTAATGCATGGTCTTCAAGTAATAATCTTGTCAATGAGAATAATCGTCAATTATTGTACCAAATTTCCCAAGTTTATCAGGCCTTACTTCTTCTTTACCTTTCGCTTCTTTTTCTTCTTGTATATATCATTACAGTTCCCTGGATGAACTTTAACCAAAAGCAAAACAATAGATATGGATGCAAATGCAGCAAAATTGACAGCTATGTTTAAACTTTAACTAACTTGGGTTAAAAAGTACAACCAGGGCTTGAAATTATATTGTCTTTCACTAACTCACCGGATTATCAAAATAAAATATTTACTGATCCTGTCAAAATTTCACTGATCCTGCTAAAATCAAACAGAAGCCATTTCAGTTTCTAATTCAACTTTTTAATCATTAACATTAATTTAAAACAATAACAACTGTATAACACCAACAACACTCATGAGTTAAGTACCCCCACCCTTTCATATTTCTAACAATACTCTGTAAAAAAACGTACACAGCCTCAGTCTCTCATGGGTCATACATCAACCATTTGTGTTCATTTTCCATGGATTTCAGATAATTTCTTAGTCTAGATTATTTTGTGATCATGTCCTCTAAAAGGATGATTTAATTTCTGCCACTTAAGTGGCAGCTGTGCACCATGCAAATACTTCAATTTATTATATACCTATCAATTTTCTACCCAAGAATAAGCCAAAAGTTTACAGTTGGATTCCAAAGGAAAGAAAATTATACTGTCATTTTCTCAAACAAGGCTGGAACAAGGATTCTTGGTTACAACTGAATAAGTGTGAATAACTATGACGTAGTCTCACTTGACATACAACTAGGAGTAGCATTTTCTTTAACAAATTTGTATCATCAAGTTCCAACAATTAGTCCAATCTCATTGCAAATAACTGTTTTAAATACAATGTCATTCTCATGCCAAGTCACCACTGGAGCCTTTCACAATGTCCCATCAGAACAATTCACACGCCTTCGGACAGAAATCTGGCTATTAAGGTGGTGAAATCTTATGTAACCCAAAAAATAAGACAACTGCACAAGAGCTGCAAATCACATACATGGGTCAACACAAGTGGTTTCAACCATTGTAGGCCACAACCCACAAAAATCAAGTATTTTTGAGCCTCTGGACCCCATTGCCACATTTTGATAAGTTTTGCCACTATAAAAAAAATCTGGGTGACCCTCTAGAATGTCCTTGCAACCCTGATCTGCGCCACATCCTGAGGGTTGGGAACCACTGGTGTACACTATCTTTAGCAGTTATTAATATTGGTATTGCCCAATCAAATTTGTTTTCCTTATTTCAATAACTGCTCAAAATAGTGTACATTAGACTTTGGATGATTTTTCAAGAACATGGAGCAGCCATTTTGGTTAGCTGTATGCAAAGACCATGTACAATTTCCACAAGTACACATTCAGGAGTCAAGCAACCAAGTGAAGTGGGTGACTAAGTTGCCTAAAACAAAGTTCAACTCCACCTTCTTGTGTTAGAAATGCAAAAATTTCTGTCAATTTTCACTGTAAATTGAGCAACCGCAGTTGACTCTGAGATGCTCCTTTGACCTAGCCATAGTTCAATGTAGTTCCGATTTTGCATTGTACCACAAGCGAAATATATTGCATACATAAAAAAGCTGGTGTTGATATCAACTGCGCTGACAAATGAACTCTGGTACAATCATAGGCATGTGTTCTAATAGCTGACTGACTATAAACCCTTTCCTGAGCAAGTTATCACGGCCCAGTTTGTGCAAATTGTCACTTGATGATGAAAATATACCAACTCGTATTTCAAAACTTAAATATCAATATGTAAATAACAATTTTTCTATTAAGAATAGAAAAATAAACTTTCAAATTTTTTTCTCTCATGATTTTAAGTGCTGTGCTTGTGTCATAGTCTTTATAAAATCATTTTCAAACTGTAAATGAACCTGTCATGAGGCAAAAATGGCAGACTGCTGTGTCTAGGAAATACTTCTTGCTAAGAGATAGGACAATGCTATGTTGTGGAATTTGAAAAGCACTGTAAGCTCAATGTTGTTTTCAGTCTTTGAAAATATGAAATATGCAGTGAAGCAAATAATATCTAATACATAATATTACTATACGTAGACAAATACTAACACCATAATTTGCATTCCTATCAATGGATTATCAGAAAGTCTCTCTTTCTAAAAACTGATGCATCCATGTCATGCATAGTGCCACAACTGTTCTTGGCAGCATCAGTTCAGTTGGAAAGAAGGGTATAGTTCATTTACTGATGTTTATGCTTTAGTTTGCCATAGATGAACAGATATGGTATGGTTTTATCTGCAATTATGAAATCAGAATAAAGACCATGGTATGATGATACTCGTGCATTTATAGGCCAAGGAGATGTTTGAAGGCATGATTTAGAAATCTTCTCAACTGCTATTTTATAGTAAAGTCTTAAAAAGTAAACAAAAATGTTGAGGGGGGGCTTAAGCATTTTTACTAACTTGCAATTAGTTCTGTAATCTAGGTTATTCCTCATATCAGTCAAAATTACAATGGATAGTTTTTACTGTGCTCTTTAAAAGTCAAATGGCTAAATTACATTGCATTTGAACATGTACAAAATGTGTTTAAAACATAAATAAAACATTGAGAATTTTCTGCTTAAAAAAGATTTTGCTTCAAACCAAAGGTTAAATGCAGATATGCACATTGAGAAATTGATGATAGAGATCAAATAGCACAAACACAATACGATTTCAACAAATTTATGACAAACAATAATATTAAAAATCAACGGACAGAAAAACTCCAGGACACTCCAAAACTGATATTGCACCACTGACAAAAACCCTGGATAAAGGAAATGAAAAATCAATGTATAAATGTGACAATTACTGCTTAATGATCCAAACATGAACAGTGATATATATTTCGCTAGAGATATAGCCCTATATGTCAGCAAATACAAGCCAAATCACAAGGGCTCGTTACAAAGAAAAATTGGAGTATCCGTCCTTGAATCAAGGGATGGGGGTTTCTAACCTGTAACAATACTGTTACAGGTTATAACCCCCATCCCTTGATTCAAGGACGGATACTCCAAATAGTGTTACAGGTTAGAACCCCCATCCCCTGATTCAAGGACGGATACTCCAAATTTTCTTTGTAACGAGCCCCATACAGCCAAATGACAACTTTAAAACAAATCTTTACTGAAAAACTAAAGTTAGATTTGCTTTAATAATGTAGCGTTTCTGTCAGTTTTACTTAATTATTACCTTTTTAACTTATGACTCGCAAATATTCTAAATTATTATTCACACTGTCCCCATCCCCCCTCTGCCAATGTCAACACGGTCGAAAACTCGTGTGAAATGTACTTACACACATTAAAAGAAATAAAGCGACACCTGGAAGCAAATAAAGATATCGAAATGAAAGAAAAACCAAAAGATACGATTCGACTCAAGGGTGCAAATATATATTACCGAAACTATTAACAATGTAAATGTTAAAACTTGCACCGTCGGCTGCATCTTGCCACGTTCATGTAGATATGGTTAACACTATATTCTGTAACTATAGCCAATCTTTAACGAAACGAAACTATAAAAGAATTACGTCCCTGTCATTGAAATTTTATACAATAATAATAATAATAATAATAATAATAATAATAACAATAACAACCACGACCACGACCACCACCATCATCATCATCATCATCATCATCATCGTGTATTTTTTTTAAATACCGACCACTAGAGATAATCCAGGTAAGTCCGGCAAATGTAGTATCCATGCCGTTGGCCTTAAGGCAACCTCTGTTTTTACTGTAGAGTCTGTCTGTAGTATATATCAAAGAAGGACTGGAATAGGCCTAAATATAACCAATTACTAAATCAAATTTATACAGTTTCTTATCTCCTTGTTCCAAACTCAGATTTGGAATCGCTGTTCCAATGATACAATACGACACAAAGATTTGGCAGAAAAGGAAGACAGTAGTATATTGGTGCTGTTTCATCATCAGCATCAGTCTCTTGATCTAGTGTGGTCGTCGAGGCGCTGTGCTGCTGAACATCTGACCAGTTCCCTCCACTTGTTTCAATCATGTGTCAATGCCTGTGTCTCCGCAAAACATTTCCTGGTCCATTCTGTGATGTTGTCAGTCCACTTTTTTCTGTCTAATTCTCCTTCTGCCACCCTGGACGCTGCCCTTCATGACTGTTGTGGATATATTGTTGGCTATAGTGACATGGCCATACCATTTCAGATTTCTCTTTTTGACGGTGGTGAGGAGGTCTTCATATTTGCCTACTTTGTGCCCGATTGTGTTACGCACTTCTTAATTTGTGATGTGGTCCATTTAAGAGATGCCAAGGATGGTTCTGTAGCATCTCATTTCAAGTGATTGGATTCTTCGTTGTAATTCTGCTGTCAGGGTCCAGGCCTCACATGAATACAACAAGACTGAGATGACTAGTGCTCGCAATAGTCTGATTTTAGTTTTCAGACAGATATTCTTGTCTCTCCAGATGGGTCTTAGCTTTGATATAGCTGCCGTTGTTTGTGCTGCTCTTGAAAAAAAATTCTGCTCTTAACCCCTCTTCAGTGATTATGGAACCAAGATATTTGAACTGGCTCACTGTTTCCAGTTCCTGTCCTCTGACTTTACTCTTGGCTGAGATTTGTTTACCACTATTTGTCATCAGCTTTGTCTTCTCAGCGCTTATCTCCATGTCAAATCTGGAAGATGTTTCATCCAGGTTCTTCACTAAGAAGGCAAGCTCGTCTTCACTGCCTGCCAGCCCATCAATGCCGTCTGCAAAGCGGAGGATGGTGATGTTACGCCCTTCAATGCTGACTGTCCCACAGTGGTTTTCCAGGGCTTCGCTCATGATACGCTCTAAGTAGATGTTAAAAAGCGTGGGTGACAGGAGACAGCCTTGGCGTACTCCGACTGTTGTCTGGAACCAGTCCCCCACAGAACCTTGGGCAATTACTGCACTGGTAGCCTTGGCGTACAGCTGCTTGATGGTATTGGTCAACTTTTGACCCATGTTGCACTTCTTCATTGTGGCCCACAATGCTTCATGCTACACTCTGTCAAAGGCCTTTTTGAAATCTGTAAACACATGATAGATGTCATGTTGGTGCTGCGAGTACTTTTCAAACAGAACCCTGAGATTGAATATTTGTTCTGTTGTGCTTCTTCCACTCCGGAACCTGGCCTGTTCTTCAGCAATTATTTCTTCTGTCTGTTCAAGATGATCTTCAGCATCACCTTACTAGCATGACTTATCAAACTGATAGTTCTGTAATTTTGGCACAGCTGGAGATTGCCTTTTTTGGGGAGTGTTATACTCAGTGAATGAGACCACTGTGTTGGCCATTCACCTGTCTGCCAGATCTTGTTGCAGATTTCTGTTAGTAGCTCTATCACTGATTCCACCCCACCCCACCCCCATTCTTGATAAGTTCAGCTGGGATGTTGTCTACTCCAGATGCCTTCCCATTCTTCAGTGCTCTTATTGCTGACTCCACCTCTTCTTTGAGAATGAGGAAATCATAATCATTTGAGGAGTTTGGAACTTCAAGCACCTCTGGGTCTCGTGTGGACTGATGGTTGTAGAGTTCTATGCAATACTCAGTCCATCTTTCTGCAATGTCACTCACTTCTGTGAGGCCTTTTCCATCTTCGTCTTGAATGGTACTGACTCTTGGTTGTTTCTGTTTGATGAGGTCTTTCACAGTTTAGAATGCCTTTTTACTGTTATTCTTTATCAGACTGCTCTCTATTTTTGTGTACTTTTGTCCAATCCAATTTTCTTTTGCTTTTTTCAAGTTTTTTTTTTTCTTCTGATATTCTTGTTTATTTCGCGGTACTCCATTCCCCCTGTTGTGTGACTGGTATTTTGAGGTCTCTTCGGGGCATCACACAACTTCAGAATCTCTTCTGTAACCCAGCGTTTTTTCTTTGGGCGATGGAGGCCAATGATGTCCTTGGCAGCTGCTGTCATGGCTGTGTTGAAAGTGTCTGTCATTACATTTAACATCGCCATCCATCACAAGGAGTGGAGCAAATTTTCCTCCAATTGTGGCTTGGAATGATTTGTAGATGTTAGGGTCCTTCACTTGTTCAAGGTTAAATTTGAGCCTGATGTTTTTTGGCTTGTTAATTTTCTTCAGCCTCACTCGGAAGTTCATAAGGTCGTGATCACTCCCAACATCAGCACATGGGAACGTCCTTGGTTTTATTCTATTGATGCCAGATCGGTAACGGTTTTGAACCAGTTTGTAGTCGATCTGGTTGTGATGGGTTCCATTTGGTGCGTTCATTGTCCAGCATCGAGCAGCCGTCTCCCTCTTTCATTGATAAGCTTATTGCAAGAAGGTCTACAATGATCTTCCCATTCTTTTAGAGCATCTTTGCCAACTTTGGCATTCCAGTCTCCTTGGATGATGAGGATGTCCTTTTTATTGACCGTGTTTAGAATACCTTGTAGTTTGTTGTAAAACTTTTCTATTTCTTCGTCATCATGATCGGTAGTTGAAGCAAAGAACTGGATAATTGTGATGTTACAGGGAGATGCTTTCAAACGAATGGAAATGATTCTGCTAGATATGGGGCGGCATTCAAGCACAGATCCCTTGATGGCTTTGTTTACAAGGAAGCCTACTTCATTTATAGACTTGTCAAACTCTCCACTATAGTAGAAAATATGCCCATCTTCAGTTTGGTGTTCTCCTAGGGCTTTCCTTCTGAGTCACAGAATGTGCCATGTATAGTGTTCCAGCTCATGTGTCAACTCCTGGAGTCTTTCAATTTGCGCCAGAGTTCTAATATTCCATTTGGCGATGGCGATGCTGTCTCTAGCTCTGATTTTATGCAAAGTACTAGTAGCACACTTGCCACCTCCGTACTGGTGAGTAGTGAATGGGGTCACCCTACGTACAATGGGAATTACCATTAAAAACACCCCTGGGTCAATCTACGTACAATGGAAATTTAACATGGCGAAAAATCGTGGGTCAATCTACGTACAAGGGGAATTTAACATGGGAATAAATCGTGGGTCACTCTACGTACAAGGGGAATTTAACATGGGAATAAATCGTGGGTCAATCTAGCGTCAAGGGAAATTGAATATAGGATTTTTTTTTAAAAATAAAAAAAAATAAAAAAATTTTTTTAAAAAAGGGGTAGGCAATTCAAAGACTATCTCTTTTCGAGATATATGGGGGCCCTGAAAAGGGCCTTTGGGTTTTCTTCTTCTAATTTCTTCTTTTCCTCCACCAACTTCTTATTTTATCTCCAACACTCTTTCTCTTCTTTTTTTTCTCCTTCTCTTCTTTCTTCTCTTCCTCCTCCTCTTCTTTCTTCCTCTTCTCATTTTCCTCTTCTTTTTCAATTTTTTCGTTCCATGTTCTTATTCTTATATTTTCCTCTTCATCCTCCTTCTCCTCCTTTATTTCTTTCAACAGATCACTGATGATTACCTTCATTTTTCGTAAATTGTTTATCTCCATCTTCACTCGATGGGGACTATATGAATAGTGATCCTCGTTTAGGTTAACCAACATTTGCTCTATCATTCCTAAATTGTCGAGGACGTTTTGCAATTTTTCCATTTTGTCCATTTGGTTAGAAGCCATCTTCTTTGTATTCTTTGCAGAATGGTTTGAACAACGAGCACTGTGGGTTCTTATACGAAAAGCGCGAACGTGAAGGAAAACATCCCCCTAAAACATAAAATGGATCTTACCTAGATGATGACCCAACATCGCGCGTACGTTAAGGAAAACATCCCCCTACTTTCTCATTTCATATAATAAAACCCTAACTATACTCTTCACATACGCTAAGAAACCCATAATCTACTATTCACACTAACATACCTGAGCTCTTACAAACACAAACACACAAACTCACAAACTCATACCCTCACACTATCTAAAATAAGAGTTAGTGTTTATATACACACTACTCTACCTACACACATTGGCAAATTAATAGTTATTTCTTTTCTAGAGTATTGGGTAGCCCTGAAAAGGGCTGTTTTTGTTTGGAACTTCATGGACACCTGGTTAATGGTGGCACCTTCCAGGCCTGGCGCCACATACACATCTTATCCCCCAGTTACTTTTTACCTTTTGGGGGCAGAGAGCAGAGGCAGGATATGTCGCTTCAGAATCCCAATTTTCGCTCTCTGGGATTTTGAAATTTCTTCTCTCCTTTTCCTCCTCCTCTTCTTTGTTTCTTCTTTCCTCTTTATATCTTCTTTCTTCTTCTTCTTTATATCTTCTCTCCTCCTCTTCTTTCTTTCTTCTTTCCTCCTCTCTTACCAGTAGTGAATAGGGCCACCGTAGCGACAATGGGAATTAGCATTACAGACCCCCCTGGGCCACTCTAGCGACAATGGAAATTTAACATGGAGAAAAATCGTGGGCCACTCTAGCGACAAGGGGAATTTAACATGGAACTATAGTGTGGGTCTGTCTAGCGACAAGGGAAATTAACATGGGGAATAGAGTTTGGGCTTTTGGGATTTTTTTTTTAAAAAAATTTTTTTTTTTAAAAAAGGGTAGGCAATTGAAAGGCTATCTCTTTTCGAGAAATATGGCTGGCCCTGAAAAGGGCCTTTGGTTTATGTTAATATGCCCTTAACATAAAGGGCATTTGCGACATCTTCTTGTCCTCAAACTTCGTCTTACAGCAGGGCCATACATCAGAGTCCTCTTGAGGCAACCTTGTCTCTCTATATAGACTCTTCTTATCCACAGGCTGTTGTTGGTCCTGTGGACAACGGTCCACTTGGATCGGACATACATGAGCATGTCCGTCCTGAACATCATTGTTGACACAAGGGTTGAAGATTCAACGTCGGTCCACATGTTGAGGCTCCGAGAATAGGTGAATCAATGCAGTGAACGGCACTTATTTATAGGGACAGAAAGGATTGAAACGGATTGAGTTCATTCACCAATCCGAACACGCGTTACAGAATTCAGTCAGCCCGCATCCAATCCGAAGAGAGCAGTCTGTGACGTCACGTAGTCAATATAGATTCGCTAGCGCTTGTGTGCAGTCAATCTATGCGACAGTGATTCAACATGACGGAAACTCAGAAAACGATCCAGTGGGGTGCACCAGCAGGGGAGACCGCCCAAGGGAACCCGGACTTACTTTCAGAAGAGGTGAATTGGAATTTTGTGGATTTTCTCTCCTCGCAAGAATTTGTTCCGGAACCTTCGTTACCTTCTTCATTACCGCAAGTGGAGAATTTTAGACAGAGACAGAAAGAAGAATTGGAGAAATTTATACAACGACAAAAGGAAGCGGAACAGGCTTTTCTCCTACAGCAACAGCAACAAGAAGAAGAGGTAAGAAAAAAACAACAGCAAGAAGAAGTAGCAGCAAAGAAACAAGAGGGTGAAAATCAAACGGTCACGGTACTGTTGGACATTTTAGCGGAGTTAAGAAGTCTGAAACAAATGTATCAGACTTCTTTATCACGACCGAAGAGAATACGACCTTCCCGAGCCAAACATGTCAACCCTGTGACTAAGCCTACCGTACCACCCTTAGTGATTTCAACTCAATCATTATCATCATTACGCAGTCCAGAAGTAGGCCTTGGCCGTGGCAAAGGCTTAAGGCAGTTAAAATTGATTGCTTAAACTCACCCCTGCACCATAAAGAAAAAGGCCCTTTTCAGGGCCACCCACATTTCTCGAAAAGAAATACAATTTCAATTTGCCAATAACTCAAAAAAAGTACGTGTCTGTGTATGAGTGCGTGAGTGTAGCTTCTTATTTTAAAATCAAAACTCAAAGACTCTTACCTTATATCATTCATTTATTCTTTTCTCCATTTTTTACAATCCAATTCACAATTCACAACACAACACTTTAATAAAAAGTTCATTGATTTCTTCTGTCTCCTTGTTTAGTCTCTCTGTTTTTTGAATTTCTTCACCGTCACACTCTTTTCCTCTTCTTCTTCCTCCTCGCTTTCTTCCCTTCTTCTTTTTTTCTCTTGTTTCTTTTTCTTCACCTGTCTTCTTTCTTCCTCAGAAGAATCCCTCTCTTCCTCTGAAGAATCCCTCTCTTCTTCTGAATAATTCCTCTTTTCTTCTTGTTTCTTTTTTGGGCAATCTGGAGACCAGTGTCCTTTTTCTTGACAATAATAACAGGTATCTTGACTTTTGTCTTTTTTATCCCCTGTTTTTGTTCTTTTTTGACGGTCTGGACACTCTGAAGACCAATGCCCTTTCTTCTGACAGATATAGCAAGTATCTTGACTTTTATCTCTAAAGGAAGGAGAGTAGTCCGTAGGCTGGTCTGAAGAGAATTTTCTAATGACCCCTCGCAAAGCTCTGACGAAACGTTCCATCTGGTTAGTCTCTTCCATCGTTGTGCTCGGCTTGAGAGTGAAATGAATAGTGAAAGGACAAGACACACACCCTTTTATATACGCTGGTCTGCTATGACTATAAAGTAGTTTATGGTGTTTGAACTTGAGTCATTTGACTTTTTGCTTTCAAGATGAAACGATCCCATTCATTCGAGAAGAAAAAAGAAGAAGCAGAAAGTAAGAGGCAGAAACGTGATCTCTCGCCTCGAACCAGGGCTGAAATCTTGGCACAAATTCATGCCAGTGATTTTGAAGAGGACATGAGTGAACCAGAATCCGAACCCTCTAAACCAAGTTCACCACCCTTAGTCAACCCTGAAAAGTACTATTCCATTCGAGAGACGGAAAAGCGCTCCTCTAGAAAATTTAGAACCACGGCTTACAAATACACGGTGAAGTTTAAAGATTTCAAGGCTGAAGTGCCGTTAGAGAAAGCAGAAGTGTTCATCACCGAGGTGTGGGATTCTTTGCTTACTGCACTCAAGCGACAATGTCAACCCAAAGAAGACGATCGCTTGAGACTTTCCATACAACACGACGGTTTGAAATCCCCTGTTTGGATCGAGTTTAGCACCCCTGCAGAATTGACTGCTTCCAAAGTCATGGACAAGATTCAACACGTACAACAATCTAATGATCAGTTTGACATCACCGATGGTAAAGCCACACTGGACATGACCCACGTCTCTCCTCCTCAAGGGACAGGACGCAAAAAGATGTTATTGGTGGACGACCTTCGCAACACCAAAACGAGTCTCGTCCGAATTAACAACCCTCATGACCAGATGTGTTTAGCTCGTGCCATCGTGGTGGGACGAACCTATGCCAACAAGAACGACACGGTAGAATGGAAAAGAACCTGGAAAACTATTCAACGATCCGATCGAGCCAAACAACGAAATGAAGCAGAACTCCTGTTACAACAAGCCGGACTGTCCAAAGACACACCCTGTGGCATTCCTGAGATGCAAAAATTGCAAGATACCCTAGCTCCACGATACACCTTGAAAGTGCACCCTCAAGAAGTGCGCGGACCTCTGTTGTTTCGAGGCCAAGATTTTAAGGATGGAAAATACATTCACCTTTATCATCACGATGAACATTTCGATACCATTACCAGTATCACTGGATTCCTGAGATACAGATATTACTGTGAGAAATGTGACCATGGTTATAATAATCGAGAGCAACACAAGCATTGTGGATCGAAATGCTCAGGATGTTTGGCCTCTTCACCCTGTCTGAGCGAAGAACCAGTGCCTTGTTCAACTTGTCTGCGCACGTTTGTCAGCCCTACCTGTTACCAACAACATCTGAAAACGCAAGGTTCACAGAAGAAATGTGCTTGTCAACTCCTGAGATTGTGCCCTACGTGTGAACAAGTCATATGTACCAATGCTGCCAAGGCACACGTATGTCGAGGAAAGAAAAAATGTCACATTTGTCACCACATCGTGGACTTGGAACACCAATGTTACGTGCAAAAATACCAACCCCCACCAGAGAAAGAGGACGGTCACAAGAAGAAAGGCAATTTCATCTTTTTCGATTTCGAATGCATGCAAGAGACCGGCATTCACATTCCTAATTTCTGCGTGGCTCATCGAGCGTGCGAGAAGTGCATTCAAGAACCTATCTTCAGTCATTGCCCTCACTGCAGCAAGATTCCCGGAGGGCGTGAAAAAATCTTTCGGGGACCTAACACGTTAGCCGATTTTGCCCAATGGGTCTTAGACCCCGTCGACAAGACGTGGAGCCAAGAGGACATCGAACGTTACGGAGATTGTCATCGTCATGCCACGGTGATGGCTCACAATTTCTCCGGATACGATGGACAGTTTCTTCTCAGATACTATACGGAACAAGGCACCGAACGTCCTAAAGTCACTTTGAACGGAGCCAAAATCATTTTCATGCAAGTGGGACAAGTGCAGTTTAAAGATTCGATGAGTTACTTGGCCATGCCTTTGAGTCGAATGCCTAAAACGTTTGGAATGACAGAAATGGCTAAAGGGTACTTTCCACACTTTTTCAATACGGAAGCCAATCAACATGCCGTTCTACCCCATTTACCAGAGGTTCACTATTACGACCCCGACAACATGCGTACCGAACAACGAGAAGCTTTCTACGCTTGGTACCAGATTCACGCCTCGGACCCTTTCGACTTTCAGGAAGAAATGCTAAAGTATTGTCGTTCCGACGTGGACATTTTACGGCGTTGCTGTGGAAAATTTCGAGAACTGTTCATGGAACACGGAGGGGTCGATCCTTTGAAAGAAGCTTGCACCATTGCCAAAGCGTGTTCCTTAGTGTACCGCCAACGATTCATGCCTGAAAACACCGTGGCTGTCATCAGTCCTCAAACGACCCACTATGTCAAGCGTCAATACTCGGTCAAAGCCCTACGTTGGTTACATTACTTGTGCGACAAGGAAGACAAATGGATTCAGCATGCCCGCAACGGAGGAGGCGAAAAGACCATCGGAACGTATTCGGTCGATGGTTGGGACTTAGAAAACCCCAAGATCGTGTACGAGTTTAACGGTTGCTTATTTCACGGATGTCCCGTCTGTTACCCTGACCGTGGCACTAAAAATCAGTTTTTGCAACGAACCATGGAAGACTTGTACCAGGACACTTGTCAGCGACGTCTAAAGTTAGAACAGCAAGGATACCAAGTGGTGGAAATGTGGGAACACGAGTACGATCACCGTTTGAAAACCGATCCCGAGTTTAAACGCCTCGTGGAAAGTTACCAGTTCATGGACCCGTTGAACCCGAGGGATAGTTTGTACGGAGGAAGGACCAATGCCACCTGTTTGCTGTACCAAGCCGATGAAAAGAAAGGAGAAGAAATCAAATACTTGGACGTGTGTTCGCTGTATCCCTACGTGTGCAAATATTGTCGCTTTCCTGTAGGGCACCCACAATTGTTCACGGAACACATCGACCTGAAAAACATTCGACAATACGAAGGCTTGATCAAGTGCAAAGTTTTGCCTCCCACCAACCTATACCATCCCGTCTTACCTCACCATTGTCAAGGCAAATTGATGTTTCCCTTGTGCCGTACTTGTGCCGAAACGTGCAACCAGGACCAACCTTGTCAGCACAGCCAGGAAGAACGGGCCTTGACGGGAACCTGGGTCAGCGTAGAATTGTTCAAAGCTCTGGACATGGGATACCAACTGTTAGAAGTGTACGAAATTTGCCACTTTCCCAAGACACAACAGTACCACAAGGGTGACCCTACTCAGAAAGGCATTTTCGCTGACTACGTGGATGCCTTTTTGAAACTGAAACAAGAAGCCAGCGGCTATCCTTCCTGGTGTCACACTCCCGAAGACCAAATACAATTCAAAGAGAAATACTACGAACAAGAAGGCATCACCTTAGACCACATCGAGAAAAACGAAGGCAGGCGATCGTTTGCCAAAGTGATGTTAAATTGCTTGTGGGGTAAAATGGCACAACGACCGTGTTTACCCAAGACGGAATATTTGACAGAACCTTCCCGCTACTTCCAGATGATTCACGACAAAACCAAATACATGAAACACGTGGACGTCGTTCGAGAGAATTTGATCTTGGTCAATTACGAAGAAGATCTGGACTTTGTACAAGACGACCCTTTTGGAAATGTCATCATTGCGGCTTACGTGACAGCCCATGCTCGCTTAAAATTGTACGAAGCTTTAGAACTGTTAGAAGAACGCGTCCTGTACTTTGACACGGACAGTTGCATTTACATCCATCACCCGATTCAACATCACCCTGACATCGAAGGAGACCGTTTAGGAGCCTGGACAGACGAGCATCCCGACGACAAGATTCTAAGTTTCGTCAGTGGCGGTCCCAAAAATTACGGCTACGAATACCGGGACAAACAAGGAGAAGTGCACACGACGTGCAAAGTGAAAGGACTGACTCTGAATTATCGTACCAGTCGAGTGGTCAACTTTGGGGTATTGAAAGAAGCCTTGCAATCGGGAGAGGATGGAAACTTTAAAGTGACCACTCACCAACCGAACAAGATTGTACGTTTACCCACTCACCACATCGTCAGTCGACCTTTGGAAAAAGTTTATCAAATCGTGTACCAGAAGCGAGTTCGACTTCCCAATCATTTCACCTTACCGTATGGACACGTTGGTATAAAACATTGGTTGTAAGAGGATAGTTACCCCACCAGAAAGATGACTTCGCCACAGCAAGAATCGAGTGAGAAACCCGATGAGAACTCCAAGTTCAAACCCTACCATTTTCCAGTCTTCTTACCTGACTATTGTGATTGTGCCCGTCGATTGGACACGTTTCAGAAATGGCCTACGGATAGGGAAGGATTACCTTCTGCGCATGTTTTAGCTAGAACAGGATTTGTCTACTTGGGACCTGAGTCAGGATTGGGATACGAGGTACAGTGTTTCGCTTGCGGACTGAAGTTACGAATGGATCTATGTATCTATAAAGATTCAGCTATTCTGGAACATACTCGATGGTCTCCGCACTGCCCTTACCTTTCTATGGCCTTTCCACCCATCACACTACGGTACAATGTTGACGGTACCTTAGAGACGGTACCTTCCAGAACAGGACATAAAAAACGTAAAAAAGGAAAGATGTACAAGCTGGAGACTGCATTGCGACTAGTATAAAAAGGGGCTATGGTCAAGATCGATAGTTCATTGTGACTACCAAGACCGAGCGAACAAGATGAATACTTTCAGAGAAACACAGAACAAGTTGTTTAGAAGGGCACAATTCAAGTGTGAGGCTTCGGAAGTGGAATGCGATTGTGAGCCTTGCGATGGGTACGATGCTGTACCTTGTGACCTGAGCGATGCCGTAAAGCATCATGGGAACTTTAGTGCCCCTACCCCTATCATGGAAAGTGATGCTGTGCGTGTCAAACCTGTGGGATGCGAAAGCGATGCTGCTCGTCCTCTTGGACATTTTACTGGGTTTCGTTTTAAAGGGGAATGTTCACCTTCACGTTTACCTCCCTACGGATGTCATCCAGCCCTGAGCAAACTCCTACCCATGTCACTCAACCCTCATCGAAACGAACCTGTGAAAGACGAATATTCGTTCCCTGTGCGTTTGTCGGAATACTGCGACTTTGAAAATCGTCTTCAATCGTTCAAAGGAAAATGGCCAAAGTATCTGGGAGGACCGACCCCCGAAGAATTAGCCAGAGCCGGATTTTTCTACTTGGGCGAAGGAGATAAAGTCAAGTGCTTCAGTTGCGGTGTGTCACTTCACCACTGGGAACCGCAAGATTCAGCCTACGTTGAACATGCTCGATGGTCACCGAATTGTCATTACTTACCCTTAGTGGGACCGAGACATTGAAGTAACTTCTTACCATAATCATCTGTTCATGGATACTTTACAAGAGAACATTCGTGCTTTGCCTGTGGAGTTGAGAGAACGCATTTATCGAGAACTGGTCAAAATACAAGTGAAACGTAAAGAACAATTGCATCCGTTACGTCACCGGTGTTTGAACCACTGGTACCTGAAGGCTATACAAGGACTGATTCAATTGAAAGTGTTCCATTGGACAGACATTGATCAACGACCTTCTGGTTATAAAAAGGAATGGTTTGGTATGGACGATTGTAGTTACTACATTGTAAACGTACTGCATCGAATTCCAGAGGAAGAGTTAACGAATTACAAACTTTTTGAACACAATGTCAACTTGGTGAAAGAGGAAACTTCTGAACGAATTGTAATGTGTAGATTAGTGACTCAACGATTTAAATTCGACACTGAAGTGAAACCATGTTTGTGCAAAGAGTACATTTCTTGTGTCAGACCAAAGAGGAATTAGTATGACCTATTCATGGATACTTTGCTAGAGAACATTCGTGCTTTGCCTGTAGAGTTGAGAGAACGCATTTACCGAGAACTGATCAAAATACAAGTGAAACGCAAACTCAAAGTGATTCGTCCGTTTTTAAATTATGCTATGTTCCAAAGTACAAGAAGACTGATTATGAGTGGATATTACATTAGACACAAAGTTAAACGAGGCTATTGGTCGCCACCCAACGATTCCAAAAACAGTGTATATAATTATGGATACTTTACAAGAGTACATTTTGGGCTTGCCTGAGGAGTTGAGAGAAAGGATTTACCGAGAGCTGGTGAAAATACAAGTGAAACGTAAAGAACAATTGCATCCGTTACGTCACCAGATCTTTAACCACTGGTACCTGAATGGTATAAGAGGACTGATTCGTCAGAAATTTTTTCACTGGTCAGACCTTGTTGAATACTTTCAGTATATGAATGATGATGGGTTAGACGTTCGTAATTTTGGTTACTTGGAGATTCACTTACTGCAACGTATTGAGGAAGACGAGTTAAAGGATTACCAACATTTGTTACATGGAATCTGCTTAGAAAAAGACGAAACATCTAGACAAACTCTGACGTTTCAGTTACAGTGTGTAACATTTAAATTCCCTACTGGAGAACGAACGTGTTTGGTTAGAAATTACCTTTATTGCTTCCGAAACAAAGACACTATAAAATCAAGTTGCCATGCCACGGATTATGTCACATATCATTCAACAGATTCCGTGGAAGGAACTCAATGACCATATTCAAACCGTGGATCATTACCATCGATTATTACAAGAATTGTATCCGTTCAATTTGGGACGACAAGTGGTGTGTGTCTTAGTGACTTGTTTTCTGGGATTTCGTTTACCAGCCGATTCTTTGTGGACTCTTTACGATCAGTACTTACCACCTCCATGGCCTTAAATGGTCACGAAAAACTCCTTTTGCTCAAAGCCTTGCGGTTTCATCTGGATACTTCTCGACCTCAACAGGAAAAAAAGATTCGTCAACTTTTAGCTACCCAAGACGTGTATGACGATGTGTGTGTAGCTTGTGACTTACACCCTCATTGGACAGATGTTCGTGACTGGAAAAAGGGGGGTTTTGAGGTTTGGACCCAAGAAGTGGCCCAGTATGCACAAGAGTTGTTCAAGGAAAAAAGTTACTTTTCAACCTGTGTTAGTGACGGTGCCAGAAGAACCCGTCACCGAGAACAACCACTCGCTTCAGGACAGGACTGTCATGGACATTCCTGAAAGGTCATTCCGGGAGGACACTTGTGTGACAATACCTCATGTAGAGACTGTAAGAACATTACACACTGTCCCTAGGACATCTTGGTTACCCAAAACATGTTGTACAGACACTTGTTTATATTTCACTTTGATCGCTTTGCTGTGTTTTATATTCCTGTACATCACTATTTGGGTTGTATGTATTTTTGTCTTTCGTGTTCATATTTGAAAAAAACATTCAATAAACGTGTTCTGAAAAAGTATATAAACTCTTGTCTTGTTTGTTTTTTCGTGTCACAAGTGACATTTCTCATACCATGGCTACCTCTGCTGTCTCTGCTCCCTCTTCCTCTACTGTCAAAGTCATCGACGAACACTTAGATCGTGCCAGTTGGGAGGCTTTGTATCTTCGCCATCCCTTTAACATGCTCATTGCTGGACCTAGCGGTTCGGGCAAAACCGAATTCGTCAAACGTTTGATCGAACATAAACATCATTTGATCGATCGGCCCCCTCAACGGATCGTGTGGTGTTACAAAGAGTGGCAATCGGCGTACAACCTCTTGCGAGAAAGTCAAGGCGATTCCATCGTGTTTGTGGAAGGCATTCCTAAAGAAGACGACGGCATCGTCTCTGACTCCCGTCTAACCCATTTGGTCATTTTCGACGACATGTTAGGAGAAGACGAAGAAGAAATTAAACTGTGGTTCACGCGCAAAGGGCATCACCGTAATGCCAGTGTCGTTTACATTACCCAAAATTTGTTTCAACAAAGTAAAGCCCATCGCACCATCAGTCTCAATGCGCATTACGTGGTCTTGTTTAAAAGCCCTCGAGATAAATCGCAAGTGCAAGTTTTAGCCAAACAGTTAGGAACGCCTTGGCTGACTCAGGCGTACGACGATGCCACTCAAACGCCACACGCCTATTTACTCGTCGATTTGAAACCTACGACCCCCGAGGATTTGCGATTTCGTACCCACTTGTTTCACCACTGGTGCCAAGACGGAGGGCCTGTCCTGTACACGTCTCCGTCCTCGACTTCATTTCACTCCCCATGAAAAAAATCTATAAAAACCTCAGACCCTTTTTCGTCTGTCTCACACAGTGTGAACATGACGTCCCTTCAGTCTCATCTTCCCGTCAAATTGATTCGTGCCTTGTATGGCATCAGTCGAGAAAAAGATCCACAAACACGAGCCCGTGTCTTAGAAGCTAGTCTCAAAGAAGTCTTACGATGGTTCACGGTGACGGCACGTCAATTACTCCAAGGAATCATTCAGATTCCTCATCAAACCCAACGCTTTTTCGATCGAAACAAAGTCGCTTTGGTCCAACTGGCCGATCCCCGCATCGACACTCAAACCAAAAAACAAATCATTTTGAAACCTGGAGGGAGTGGTACTCTAGGAGGGGTCATCATTCGCTCACTCTTAAGATGGGATCCTAATGCCCCCAAAGTTATCCCCAAGACAAAAGTTCAACGAAGCCCCAAGAAGAAAAAGAAAAAGACCAAGTCCCCAAGAAGAATAACTTCTCCAGTGGCAGGACCCTCCTCTTACCAGACACCACCCCGGAAAAAGAAAAGAAGCCCCCAGAAAAAGAAACAGAGAAAAAGTCCTCAGAAAAAGAAAAGTCCACAGAAGAAAACTAGTCGCAAGAGAGGCACTTCGGCCAGGACGCAACCTTACACTCGCAAACCACGACCTGCCACATCGTCTCCGGCAGCCTCACGTTTGTCCACTTCTCCGTTGATGTCACCAGGAACTGAAGAGTACTTGGAGACGTTGATCACACCAAGAACTTCTCCGTTGATGACCCCCAAAAGAACTTCCCCAGTGGCAGGACCTTCCAATTTAGCGGCAGTGGCTGCTGCTCACAAAGTACCTTCTCCCAAAATCAAAGTCCATGAAAGATCGGGCATGTTACAAAGTTTACTTGATTTGTCCAAGCAAGAACTGGCTCGATTTAGTCCGTTACGTACCCCTGCACGACGTGTCATGCCTGTCCTCAAACTGATAAAACGTAAAGACAATCAGTGGCGACGCGTTCCAGTATAAAAAAGGCCTGTGACCGAGTAGGGTATCAGTGTTTTTTAGGTGCTCCTAAAGACTCAAAGATGTCACCCTCCAGAAAACCCCAAGGAAAGAAAAGGAAAGGACTGCCACCACGTTTAGCCAAACATGGGGACCTGTTATCTGTCCTGTCCAAAGCTTCTCCACCCCTACGAAAAAAACTCATTCAAACAGCCTCCAAAGAGGTCATCGATACCGTGTGCGAATGTTGTTTGAACGTTTTGAAAGGCACGATCCCTTTGTCCAAACACCAGAAACAATGCTTAGGCAAACATCGTCACGTTCTTCGGAAAATGGTTCAAAAGAAAATTCCCATTCGTCAAAAAAAGAAGATGTTGGTCCAACGTGGAGGCATTTTACCTCTCTTGTTAGGCCCCATACTGAAAGGAGTCTTGGGAACCATGTTGGGAGGACTGATGGGAGCAAGATAAAAAGGCCTTCGGAAGTCCCAAGATCTCAGAATTCACCCCTGACAACCCCATGGAAGGACGAAAACTAGCTTTAGTGCCTTACAAACGATGGATGGAATACCATCGGTGGCAAGAACAACGCACCCCGCATTTACCTCCCAATCCCAATTTGAGCGAGATGTCCCAGTTACAACACGAATTGCAATCCTTGCTGGATCGCCAAGATTTGTCCGAAACAGAAAAATCGCAAAAGTACGGTCAACTCTTGCAACGACTGCAACTCTTTCACCAGAAAGCTTTAGACGAAACAGCTCTACCCACTTTGAAAGATTTTAAGACCTTGATGAAAAGTCCAGCACCATCACCAGTACCAGTACCAGTACCACCAGTACCCGTGACCAAGACAGAAAAAGGAAAAGAAGAAGAAGAAGAAGGGTTTCAAACTCCACCAGAAAAAGTACGCAAGTTAACAACACCACCTACCTCCAGAATTGGATGGATTAAAAAGATGATGGCCACCCCTTCTTCCTCACAAGAGAAAAAGAAAGTGAAGACAGAAGTGAAGACAGAAGTGAAACAAGAACCGATATCCCCCGCTCAGACATCCTCCTCTTCGACACCTATTGCTGGCCGCACACGCAAAGCCTTGCAATCCAAGAAAATACCCCAAGAGAAAAAGAGTAGCCTCTTCCAAGAGTGGGTGCCTTATTAACACACCAACACAAAATAAAAAATGGAAAAAGTCTTAGCCAGCATTTACTACGATCCCTCCCATCCTGCAGGTTACGCAGGAGTTCAAAAATTGTATCGTGCTGCCAAAACGCGACTGAAAAGTCTCCGTTTACCTCAAGTGCAACGATGGTTACAAGAACAAGCTACCTACACTTTACACAAACCCATTCGACGCAAGTTTGCCAGAAGTCGCACCCGAGTGGAAGGCATCGATCATCAATGGCAAGCCGATTTAGCTGATGTCTCTCATTTAGCCAGCTACAATCGTGGCTACAAATATTTGTTTTGTGTCATCGACGTCTTTTCCAAATTTGCCTGGGTCGTGCCTTTGACTTCCAAATCCAGCAGCGAGTTAGTGCGAGCCCTGCAACGGGTGTTGAAACAAAGCGGCCGTCACCCTCTTCGATGGCAAACGGACAAAGGCACCGAATTTCTGAACCAAGCTTTCCAAAAAGAATTAAAGAAACGTGACATTCATTTTTTTACCACCGAGAATCCCGAAACCAAAGCCAGCATCGTGGAACGTTTTCAACGCACTTTGAAAGAACGCATGTGGAAATATTTTACGCATCACCACACTCTGAAGTACATCGACATCTTACCTCACCTGGTGCAAGCGTACAACCAATCTTACCATCGAAGCATCGGACGTGCCCCGCAAGACGTGACTCCCGAGAACGAAGTGCTGGTGTTTGAGCGCCTGTTTGGTACGTCCCCGACGAGGGCTGTCCCCAAGAAAAGTGGAGAGTTGACCGTAGGAGATTGGGTGCGCATTGGCAAAACCAAACGCACTTTCGACAAAGGTTACTTACCTAACTGGACGACCGAATTGTTTCGCGTCACTGGACGAGTGCATGGCCGTCATCCTGCCGTCTATAAATTGGAAGACATGAACGGAGAAGTACTCAAAGGAACGTTTTATTTGCCCGAGTTACAACGTGTCACCAAAAAAGAAGACGACGTGTACGACATCGAAAGCATTCTGGAACGCAGAACCCGTAAAGTGGGCAAACGACGTGTCAAAGAAGTCAAAGTACGTTGGAAAGGATATCCACCCAGTTTCGATTCTTGGATCGACGCTTCGCAAGTCATCGACTATAAAAAGAAGAAGTGACCATCATGCCCTTTCACACAGCAGCAGACGCAGCTACGTCGACCAGTCCTTCTTCCCCTAGTTCTTCTGTGCAAGATTTACAAAAACAACCCTTGTGGGTGTGGTGTGGAGAACGTGTGCCTAAAACGCAAATCGTCTTTTTCTGCCAAATCTTCGTGGTGTATTGTGTCATCGGGGCAGCCATCGCCAATTTGAGTTTGCAACAAGGAGACAAACAATTGTGGACCATTTTATTGAGCAGTTGCATCGGTTACCTACTTCCCAATCCCTCCCTGAAATTCTCCTCGAACGGGAACGTTGTGTCCAGTGCCAGTGCCAGTCACCAGTCCAACCACAATCAGAACCCCATTTTGGGCGGAGACACACCTCTGACATCCACTAATATTCCCTCGGACAGCCACAGAACTCTGGAATTATGAGTCACCAAAACCAATTTTACTTAACCTTACCCAGTGACAGTTCCATGGAGGTGTTTCCCAACAACACGTTGTGCTGTTACACGGCCAAATTACCTCAAGCCATCCCCTTAGATCACGAAGCCCATTGGGAAGTGGCTTTAGTAGAAATGATTCACCCGACCCAAGTCCTCAATGTCCTTCCCAATCAAAATAAATTTGATGTGGAAGTTCATGACGAACAAATGCAACAGTACTTGGATACCCATGGCAAATATGACAAGAAAACCCGTAACACACAAAATCCAAAGTGGACCACCTATCACTTGTTCATTCCCCCAGGCTATTATTTTAGTGGTCAACATTTGGTCAGCACCATAGCCACCAGGTTTAATGGTGTGTTTCTGAAAGCTTTGGAAAGTGTCAAAAAAAGTGTCACCCTGGAGTACCACAAAACAGCTCGTCGCTTCCTGATAAAATTTCCTGAGGGGCCCAAAATCATGTCTTTCTTATTTTGTCCTGAATTGTTTGACATGTTGGGCGGGGACATGGAGATGAAGAAGAAAGTAGAACAACAAAAAGGCGAATTACTAGTCATTTCTGACAACGATACTTTTGCCAAGTATTTTCGTACCCCGGTAGAACTGAACCAAGGACTGAATTTGATGTTCGTGTACTCCGATGTGGTGGAATACAACGTGGTGGGACACACCTCCGTACCGTTACTGCGTGTCATTCCTTTCAAAGTGGATTCTGCCGCAAACGCTGACGAGGAGGGTGGAAACACTTACCACGTCCACCGCGAATTTGTCCATCCTCACTATTTGCCGGTCAGCAAGTCGTATTTGGACACGGTCAACATTACTATAAAAGGAGATTTGGGACAAAATATTCCATTCACCAAAGGAAAAGTCACGGTGAAACTCCATTTTCGAAAACGGTTCTCTCACGATTCGTAAGTAAGTCATGTATCCAGTGTACCGAGGGGTGGCTCGACAGCGAGGACACGGTTTAGGAGACATGTTAAAATCGGCCTTTCGTTCGGTGGCCCCGGTGTTGAAACCGATGGTGACACGCGGATTGCACGCCTTGAAAGATGCGGCACTGACGCAAGGCAAAGAATTTCTCCAAAATGTCATCATCGACAAACAAAACCCTAAAGAAGCCTTCATGAGGGCAGGCAAAAATGTCTTGCTGCAAACGGGTAAAGACATTTTGGGCCGACGAGACACACCTATAAATGCCCTGCACGATACCGAGTCAAGCATTCAGCAAGGACAAGGCAGAAAGAGACGAAGAAGAAAACACCCCTTCACCAGACTTCAAGCGAGAAAGGCCAAGAAAAGAAGAACCGTACGAGACTTAGACGTTTTCGATTATTGAGAAAAGAGACAAAAAAATGATGCACCGAGAATCTTGCGCCTGTTCCAAGACGGAACTGGATCTGTTTGCCATGCCCCCCACCATGATGACCATGCAAGAATCCCAATGGGTGGAATTTCACCCCGTCTCCTCATTGACAGCCTCAGCTCCCATCGAGTTTGAAATCAAAGGACAGCCCGAAGATTACATCGATCTGAATAGCAGTTACTTGTACTTGAAAGTCAAACTTGTCGATGAGGACAATTCGACCCTAGATGGCGATGAGGTAATAGCTCCCGTCAACAATTTCATGCATTCCTTGTTTAGCGGAGTGGACTTGTACTTGAACAACAAACTGGTCAGCAGCAGCATGGATACTTACCCTTATCGAGCGTACCTGGAAAATCTCTTGACGTACGGAATAGACGCCAAGAACACTCATCTCAATGCCTGTGTGGTATGGGAAGCTGACGAAGCTGAAAAGTTTGAAAATTTAGAAACTGATGAAAAGAAAGAAAACAATGACGGATTTATAGAACGAAGAAAGAGAATCAAAGATGGACAGAGTTTAGAACTGATGGATCGTTTACATCTGGACATGTGGTTGCAAGAGAAATATTTACTAAACGGGGTCAATGTCCGCCTGAGACTGAATCGGAGCAGTGCCGCTTTCCATTTGATAGGTAATACTGTTTGCAAAACTGTCATCGAGGAAGCCAGGCTCTACGTACGTCGTGTGGAAGTGTTACCTAAAGTGGGTAACGACATCAGTCAAACGTTGAGCAGAACGACAGCCAAGTATCCCATACGACGTGTGGAAGTGAAAACCTTCACCATTCCCAAGGGACAACGATCCATGATCGAAGATCATCTGTTCCAAGGACAGCTACCCAAGCGTTTGATCGTTGGTATCGTCGAAAATGAAGCCTTCAACGGAGCTTTGGCTAAAAATCCTTTCTACTTTCAACACTTTGGCGTGTCCAAGATCGAAGTCAGTCGCGATGGCAAGACCTTGTGTACCCGACCCTTTGAGCCTAACTTTGAGAAGAAGAATTACTTGAGATCGTACTTGTCCCTGTACGAAGCCACCGGTCAGTTAGGAACCAACACCAGTCACGGTATTACGTACGAGGATTATGTAGGAGGCTATGCTTTGTGGGCTTTCGATTTCACTCCAGACCAAGGCAGCGACGAGGGACATTTCCACCCTATAAAATCAGGCCAGATTCGTGTGGAAATTCAGTTTGCAAACCGAGACCCTGATGTAACGGTGAACGTCATCCTGTATGCAGAATTCGATAATACCATAGAAATCAACAGTTTGAGAGAAGTCATCCTAGATTACTAGAAAGCCATGGAAGACTGTTGTCCCTCTTTACCTAGTGAAGAAACTTTGGAGATGGAATGTAAGGAGACCGTGGAAGGAGAAGAAGATATCATGATGAAGTCGAGATGGCCAGAACAAGAAGCCCATTTAGTCTCCTGTTTTGCCAAACACTTGGTCGACAAAATAACAGAATTGATCAAGAAAAATTGCTATGGATGTCAAAACGATCATCCCAGTCAAATTCAACACGATAAATGCCTGATGTTGAGTCAAGAAGAAAAATTGGACGAGTATCTGGACGAAGCTTGGAGTCTCATCTCGAACAAAGACGTGTTGCACCAGTGGTATAAAGACTTGCGTGAACATTCTTGTCCACCATTAACCACTCAAGAGATCCATCGTATCGAAGCTCTCCTGAATCAGAGTGAGGAAACAGAACGAATAACCGTTTATTCGTCAGACATTTTCAAGCAAAAAGTCAGGATCGAATTGACGACGTATTATTACCTGTGAAGAAGAAAACAAACACAAAAACAATGGATACCTGGGAACTTTATTACCTTTTGAACCACAGTTCGTATACGTCTTCTTGGAATCCTGTCGTCTGTGCTAAAGATGAACTCCCTCATCGCAAACCTAAAGACCATCAAGCTTACGTGATCAACACGGACGATAGTCATCTCCCAGGAACCCACTGGGTAGCCGTCTACTTTCCTCAAGAAGGCTGTGTGGAATATTTCGATTCGTACGGATTGCCCCCTTTGGAAGACGATATCATCGACTTTATGAGAAGAAATGCTCAAACCACCCGATTCAATAACGTGAAATTACAAGGCACAGATTCCTTGGTGTGTGGACAATATTGTGTGTATTTTCTGCATCATCGCAGCCTGGGCTATTCCTTAGAACATTTAGTGACTCATTTTGATCCTCGTTCTTCTGCTAGAAACGATGTGAAAGTAGATCGATGGTTTTGTGACCATTATGCTTATCTTTTGTCTCAAGCTAGGAAACGTAGTGTCCATCAATGGCCTAATGATTTCCAACAGTGGAAATCACAATTTCATTCACAACGTTGTCAGCCTTGTTTAAAGTAGATTGTATTTGAAGAAAAAAATGTTTGTGATTTGAAAAAAATTGTTTGATGTTATAGTGTTGGATTATTGTTAAAAATGTTGTTGTTTAGTGTTAAGTGATTTTTTGAATAAAAAATGTTGTGTTTAGAAAAAAATGCCTTTGTCTTTTGTTTAGCTAGAAGAATGTTGGATTGATGCTCTTTCATTTCTTACTATCCCTCTCATGAACGTTGCGGCTCGAAAACCGTGTGGGGGATGTTTTCCTTCACGTCCGCGCTTTAACTTTAAGAACCGGGTTGTTCCCAGTCTAGCCATCCATTGTCGACTCATCCTCCTAAGAAGATGTGCTCCAAACTAGCTAAGCTCAACGAAGCCTACGTGAATTTGCATAGGGTCAGACACAGTCTGATACCGAAGCCAGAAGAAATAGAGAATGTGAGAATGTTAAAAATCACTGAAGACCTGATAGAAGAGCTCTTCAGAGAAGAAATGAACAAGGAGAAAGAAGAATGGACAGAGAAGTACAGACTTCAGAGACAGCAGCAACAACAACAGCAGCAACAGCAGCAGCAACCTGAAGCTGACAGAGGCTTTGTCGATTGTCGTATCGACACCAAAGAATTCTTCTTCTCTTTCCGAAGAAGCAGACCTATCGCCAGAAAGTCTATCCTCAGAGGACATCGCATTCTTAGAAACTAAAAAAGAATGCCATAGCAAAACAAAAAACAGCCCTTTTCAGGGCTACCCAATACTCTAGAAAAGAAATAACTATTAATTTGCCAATGTGTGTAGGTAGAGTAGTGTGAAAATAAACACTAACTCTTTCTTAAAGAATGTGAGGGTATGAGTTTGTGTGTTTGTGTAATTGTGTTTGTAAGTGAAAAATAGATTGATGTGTATAGTAGATTAAAATGATGTTAGTTTTTTGGCTGTTTGAGGTGTATATTTGGGGTTAGATTGGATTGCCTTGCGTATGTGGATAGTCTATTGAAGTGATGGGTAGCATAAAAACGTGAGTGAGTGTTTCTTTTAGGTCCGCGCGTTGTTGTTGTTTTTTGGTCATGATCTAGGTAAGATGAATTTTATGTTTTTAGGGGATGTTTTCCTTCACGTACGCGCTTTCAGTATAAAATGAAACTCGTTCGGCAGTCCAGCTACCCTTGTTGATTGATCAACACCAAAAATGAACACGAGACTGGAGAAACTGTTGGAACTTCATGTGCATCTGGAATATGCCAGGCGCATATTAAATGAACTGGCCGCTGAAGCCATTGTCGAGGAGGGAAGGATAAGAGAGGAGGAAAGAAGAAACAAAGAAGAGGAGGAGAGAAGATATAAAGAAGAAGAGGAAAGAAGATATAAAGAGGAGGAGAGAAGATACAAAGAAGAGGAGGAGGAAAAGGAGAGAAGAAAAAATTTCAGAATCCCAGAGAGTGAAAATTGGGATTCTGAAGCGACATATCCTGCCTCTGCTCTCTCCCCCCAAAAGGTAAAAAGTAATTGGGGGATAAGATGTGTATGTGGCGCCAGGCCTGGAAGGTGCCACCATTAACCAGGTGCCCATGAAGTTCCAAAAAAAACAGCCCTTTTCAGGGCTACCCAATACTCTAGAAAAGAAATAACGATAGATTTGCCAATGTGTGTAGGTAGAGTAGTGTGTATATAAACACTAACTCTTTTTTAAGATAGTGTGAGGGTATGCGTTTGTGTGTTAGTGTGTTTGTGTTTGTAAGAGCTCAGGTATGTTAGTGTGAATAGTAGATTATGGGTTTCTTAGCAAATGTGGAGAGTATAGTTAGGGTTATATTATATAAAATGAGAAAGTAGGGGGATGTTTTCCTTCACGTACGCGCGATGTTGGTCATCATCTAGGTAAGATCCATTTTATGTTTTAGGGGGATGTTTTCCTTCACGTTCGCGCTTTTCGTATAAGAACCCACAATATTAGTTGTTCAAACCATTCTGCAAAGAATACAAAGAAGATGGCGTCAAACCAAATGGACAAATTACAAACCTTGCAAGACGTTTTAGACAACTTAGGAATAATGGAACAGATGCTAATAAGACTGGTTGAAGACCATTATTCCTATAGTCCCCATCGTGTGAAGATGGAAATTAACAATTTAAGGAAAGCAAAGGACAAGATTAGTGGTGTCATGAAAGAGATCAAGGAGGAGAAGGAGGATGAAGAGGAAAAGATAAGAATAAGAACATGGAACGAAAAAATTGAAAAAGAAGAGGAAAATGAGAAGAGGAAGAAAGAAGAAGAGGAGGAAGAGAAGAAAGAAGAGAAGGAGAAAAAAAAGAAGAGAAAGAGTGTTGGAGCTAAAATAAGAAGTTGGTGGAGGAAAAGAAGAAATTAGAAGAAGAAAACCCAAAGGCCCTTTTCAGGGCCAGCCATATTTCTCGAAAAGAGATAGCCTTTCAATTGCCTACCCTTTTTTAAAAAAAAAAATTTTTTTAAAAAAAAAATCCCAAAAGCCCAAACTCTATTCCCCATGTTAATTTCCCTTGTCGCTAGACAGACCCACACTATAGTTCCATGTTAAATTCCCCTTGTCGCTAGAGTGGCCCACGATTTTTCTCCATGTTAAATTTCCATTGTCGCTAGAGTGGCCCAGGGGGGTCTGTAATGCTAATTCCCATTGTCGCTACGGTGGCCCTATTCACTACTCTTACCCTTCCCTCCTCTACAATGGCTTCCGCGGCCAGTTCATTTAATATGCGCCTGGCATATTCCAGATGCACATGAAGCTCCAACAGTTTCTCAAGTCTCGTGTTCATTCTTCTGGCTGTGTTGATCAATCAACAAGGGTAGCTGGACTGCCGAACGAGTTTCAATTTATACTGAAAGCGCGTACGTGAAGGAAAACATCCCCTAAAAAACATAAAATTCATCTTACCTAGATCATGACCAAAAAACATCAACAACGCGCGGACCTAAAAGAAACACTCGCTCACTTTTTTATGCTACCCATCACTTCAATAGACTATCCACATACGCAAAGCAATCCAATCTAACCCAAAATATACACCTCAAACAGCCCAAAAAACAAACATCATTTTAATCTACTATCCACACCAACCTACTTTATCACTTACAAACACAATCACACCAACACATACCCTCAAAATTTTTAAGAAAGAGTTAGTGTTTATTTTCACACTACTCTACCTACACACATTGGCAAATGGATCATTACTTCTTTTCTAGAGTATTGGGTAGCCCTGAAAAGGGCTGTTTTTTTTTTTGCTATGGCATTCTTTTTTAGTTTCTAAGAATGCGATGTCCTCTGAGGATAGACTTTCTGGCAATAGGTCTGCTTCTTCGGAAAGAGAAGAAGAATTCTTTGGTGTCGATACGACAATTGACAAAGCCTCTGTCAGCTTCAGGTTGCTGCTGTTGCTGCTGCTGTTGCTGTTGTTGCTGCTGTCTCTGAAGTCTGTACTTCTCTGTCCATTCTTCTTTCTCCTTGTTCATTTCTTCTCTGAAGAGCTCTTCTATCAGGTCTTCAGTGATTTTTAACATTCTCACATTCTCTATTTCTTCTGGCTTCGGTATCAGACTGTGTCTGACCCTATGCAAATTCACGTAGGCTTCGTTGAGCTTAGCTAGTTTGGAGCACATCTTCTTAGGAGGACGAGTCGACAATGGATGGCTAGACTGGGAACAACCCGGTTCTTAAAGTTAAAGCGCGGACGTGAAGGAAAACATCCCCCACACGGTTTTCGAGCTGCAACGTTCATGAGAGGGATAGTAAGAAATGAAAGATCATCAATCCAACATTCTTATAGCTAAAAAAACCACAAAGACATTTTTTTCAAAACACAACATTTTTTTATTCAAAAAATCACTTAACACTAAACAACAACATTTTTAACATTAATCCAACACTATAACATCTAACAATTTTTTTCAAATCACAAACATTTTTTTCTTCAAATACTATCTACTTTAAACAAGGCTGACAACGTTGTAAATGAAACTGTGATTTCCACTGTTGGAAATCATTAGGCCATTGATGGACACTACGTTTCCTAGCTTGAGACAAAAGATAAGCATAATGGTCACAAAACCATCGATCTACTTTCACATCGTTTCTAGCAGAAGAACGAGGATCAAAATGAGTCACTAAATGTTCTAAGGAATAGCCCAGGCTGCGATGATGCAGAAAATACACACAGTACTGTCCGCACACCAAGGAATCTGTGCCTTGTAATTTCACATTATTGAATCGGGTGGTTTGAGCATTTCTTCTCATAAAGTCGATGATATCGTCTTCCAAAGGGGGCAATCCGTACGAATCGAAATATTCCACACATCCTTCTTGAGGAAAGTAAACGGCTACCCAGTGGGTTCCTGGGAGATGACTTTCGTCCGTGTTGATCACGTAAGCTTGATGGTCTTTAGGTTTGCGATGAGGGAGTTCATCTTTAGCACAGACGACAGGATTCCAAGAAGCCGTATACGAACTGTGGTTCAAAAGGTAATAAAGTTCCCAGGTATCCATTGTTTTGTGTTTTTTTCTTCTTCTTCACCACAGGTAATAATAAGTCGTCAATTCGATCCTGACTTTTTGCTTGAAAATGTCTGACGAATAAACGGTTATTCGTTCTGTTTCCTCACTCTGATTCAGGAGAGCTTCGATACGATGGATCTCTTGAGTGGTTAATGGTGGACAAGAATGTTCACGCAAGTCTTTATACCACTGGTGCAACACGTCTTTGTTTGAGATGAGACTCCAAGCTTCGTCCAGATATTCGTCCAATTTTTCTTCTTGACTCAACATCAGGCATTTATCGTGTTGAATTTGACTGGGATGATCGTTTTGACATCCATAACAATTTTTCTTGATCAATTCCGTTATTTTTTCGACCAAGTGTTTGGCAAAACAGGAAACTAAATGGGCTTCTTGTTCTGGCCATCTCGACTTCATCATGACAATTTCTTCGTCTTTGTCTTGGGATTCTCCTTCCACGGTCTCCTCACATTTCATGTCCAAAGTTTCTTCACTAGGTAAAGAGGGATAACAGTCTTCCATGGCTTCTAGTAATCTAGAATGACTTCTCTCAAACTGTTGATTTCTATCGTATTGTCAAATTCTGCATACAGGATCACGTTCAACGTTGGATCAGCAGGGTCTCGATTTGCAAACTGAATTTCCACACGAATCTGGCCAGATTTTATAGGGTGGAAATGTCCCTCGTCGCTGCCTTGGTCTGGAGTGAAATCGAAAGCCCACAAAGCGTAGCCTCCTGCATAATCTTCGTACGTAATACCGTGACTGGTATTGGTTCCTAACTGTCCGGTGGCTTCGTACAGGGACAAGTACGATCTCAAGTAATTGTTCTGGGCAAAGTTAGGCTCAAAGGGTCGTGTACACAAGGTCTTGCCGTCACGACTGACTTCGATTTTGGACACGCTAGAGTGTCGAAACTCAAAAGGATTTTCGTTGTGAAGTCCATTGAAAGCTGAATTCCTGACGATACCAACGATCAAACGCTTGGGTAACTGTCCTTGGAACAGATGATCTTCGATCATGGATCGCTGTCCAACAGGAATGGTGAACGTTTTCACTTCCACACGTCGTATGGGATACTTGGCGGTCGTTCTGCTCAACGTCTGACTGATGTCGTTTCCCACTTTAGGTAACACTTCCACACGGCGTACGTAAAGTCTGGCTTCTTGGATAACAGTTTTGTATTCGTTGGCATGGGCCATCAAATGGAAAGCGGCAGTGCTACGATTCAGTCTCAGGCGAATATCAACTCCGTTCAGTAAATACTTTTCTTGTAACCACATGTCCAAATGCAAACGATCCATCAGTTCTAAACTACGTCCTTGCAAAATTTTAGTTCTACGTGTGTTAAACCCCACATTGTGAGGATTGTCATCTTCTGTCAGGGCTGTGTCGCTAAACGTGCCTGCACCTGCCGTGTCAGGTTTCCATACCACGCAAGCATCCAGATGAGTATTCTTGGCTTCTTTTCCGTACGTCAAGAGATTTTCCAAGTAGGCACGATATGGGTAAGTATCCATGCTGCTGCTGACCAGTTTGTTATTCAAGTACAAGTCCACTTCGCTGAACAAGGAATGCATGAAATTGTTGACGGGCGCTACCCTATCATTGGCTCCAGGATTGGTGTTGTCAGTTTTGATCACTTTGACTTTCAAATACAGGTAACTGCTATTCAGATCGATGTAATCTTCGGGTTGTCCTTTGATTTCGAACTCGATGGGAGCGGAATCCGTCAAAGAGGAGACGGGATGAAATTCCACCCACTGGGATTCTTGCATCGTCATCATGGTGGGGGGCATGGCAAACATATCCAGTTCCGTCTTGGAACAAGCACATGACTCTCGGTGCATCATTTTTTTCTGTGTCTCAATAATCGAAAACGTCTAAGTCTCGAACGGTTCTTCTTTTCTTGGCTTTTCTAGCTTGAAGTCTGGTGAAAGGGTGTTTTCTTCGTCGTCTCTTTCTGCCTTGTCCTTGCTGAATGCCTGACTCGGTAGCGTGCAGGGCATTTATAGGTGTGTCTCGTCGGCCTAAAATGTCTTTACCCGTTTGCAGCAGGACATTTTTGCCTGCCCTCATGAAGGCTTCTTTAGGGTTTTGTTTGTCGATGATGACATTTTGGAGAAATTCTTTGCCTTGCGTCAGTGCCGCATCTTTCAAGGCGTGCAATCCGCGTGTCACCATCGGTTTCAACACCGGGGCCACCGAACGAAAGGCCGATTTTAACATGTCTCCTAAACCGTGTCCTCGCTGTCGTGCAACCCCTTGGTACACTGGATACATGACTTACTTACGAATCGTGAGAGAACCGTTTTCGAAAATGGAGTTTCACCGTGACTTTTCCTTTGGTAAATGGAATATTTTGTCCCAGATCTCCTTTTATAGTAATGTTGACCGTGTCCAAATACGACTTGCTGACTGGCAAATAGTGAGGATGGACAAATTCGCGGTGGACGTGGTAAGTGTTTCCACCTTCCTCGTCAGCGTTCGCGGCAGAATCCACTTTGAAAGGAATGACACGCAGTAACGGTACGGTGGTGTGTCCCACCACGTTATACTCCACCACATCGGAGTACACGAACATCAAATTCAGTCCTTGGTTCAGTTCTACTGGGGTACGAAATAACTTGCTAAAAGACTCGTTGTCGTAAACAATGGGTAATTCGTTGTTCTTGAGTATGCTCATTCTCAGATTCATGTCTCCGCCCAACATGTCAAACAATTCAGGACAAAATAAAATGGACATGATTTTACTCCGCTCAAATCTCATCGAGAAGCGACGAGCTACTTTGTGGTACTCCATGGTGACACTTTTGTTGACATGCTCCAAAGCTTTCCCAAACACGCCATTAAACTTGGCAGATATGATGTTGACCAAATGTTGACCACTGAAATAATAACCTGGAGGAATGAAAAAGTGGTAGGTCCACTTTTGAGTTTTCTCATTATAGGTTTTATTGTCATATATGACTTTCTTATTCAACTCCTGTTGCAATGACTCGTCATGAACTTCCACATGAAAAAAATTTTGATTGGGAAGGACATTGAGGACTTGGGTCGGGTGAATGATTTCCACTAAAGCCACTTCCCAATGGGCTTCGTGATCTAAGGGGATGGCCTGAGGTAATTTGGCCGTGTAACAGCACAACGTGTTGTGGGGAAACACCTCCATGGAACTGTCACTGGGTAAGGTTAAGTAAAATTGGTTTTGGTGACTCATAATTCCAGAGTTCTGTGGCTGTCCGAGGGGTTAGTGGATGTCAGAGGCGTGTCTCCGTCCAAAATGGGGTTCTGGTTGTGGTTGTGGTTGGAGTGGTGACTGGCACTGGCACTGGACACAACGTTCCCGTTCGAGGAGAATTTCAGGGAGGGATTGGGAAGCAGGTAACCGATGCAACTGCTCAATAAAATGGTCCACAATTGTTTGTCTCCTTGTTGCAAACTCAAATTGGCGATGGCTGCCCCGATGACACAATACACCACGAAGATTTGGCAGAAAAAGACGATTTGCGTTTTAGGCACACGTTCTCCACACCACACCCACAAGGGTTGTTTTTGTAAATCTTGCACAGAAGAACTAGGGGAAGAAGGAGTGGTCGACGTAGCTGCGTCTGCTGTGTGAAAGGGCATGATGGTCACTTCTTCTTTTTATAGTCGATGACTTGCGAAGCGTCGATCCAAGAATCAAAACTGGGTGGATATCCTTTCCAACGTACTTTGACTTCTTTGACACGTCGTTTGCCCACTTTACGGGTTCTGCGTTCCAGAATGCTTTCGATGTCGTACACGTCGTCTTCTTTTTTGGTGACACGTTGTAACTCGGGCAAATAAAACGTTCCTTTGAGTACTTCTCCGTTCATGTCTTCCAATTTATAGACGGCAGGATGACGGCCATGCACTCGTCCAGTGACGCGAAACAATTCGGTGGTCCAGTTAGGTAAGTAACCTTTGTCGAAAGTGCGTTTGGTTTTGCCAATGCGCACCCAATCTCCTACGGCCAACTCTCCACTTTTCTTGGGGACAGCCCTCGTCGGGGACGTACCAAACAGACGCTCGAACACCAGCACTTCGTTGTCGGGAGTCACGTCTTGCGGGGCACGTCCGATGCTTCGATGGTAAGATTGGTTGTACGCTTGCACCAGGTGCGGTAAGATGTCGATGTACTTCAGAGTGTGGTGATGCGTAAAATATTTCCACATGCGTTCTTTCAAAGTACGTTGAAAACGTTCCACGATGCTGGCTTTGGTTTCGGGATTCTCGGTGGTAAAAAAATGAATGTCACGTTTCTTTAATTCTTTTTGGAAAGCTTGGTTCAGAAATTCGGTGCCTTTGTCCGTTTGCCATCGAAGAGGGCGACGACCGCTTTGTTTCAACACCCGTTGCAGGGCTCGCACTAACTCGCTGCTCGATTTGGAAGTCAAGGGCACGACCCAGGCAAATTTGGAAAAGACGTCGATGACACAAAACAAATATTTGTAGCCGCGATTGTAGCTGGCCAAATGAGAGACATCGGCTAAATCGGCTTGCCATTGATGATCGATGCCTTCCACTCGGGTGCGACTTCTGGCAAACTTGCGTCGAATGGGTTTGTGTAAAGTGTAGGTAGCTTGTTCTTGTAACCATCGTTGCACTTGAGGTAAACGGAGACTTTTCAGTCGAGTTTTGGCAGCACGATACAATTTTTGAACTCCTGCGTAACCTGCAGGATGGGATGGATCGTAGTAAATGCTGGCTAAGACTTTTTCCATTTTTTGTGTTGGTTGATGTGTTAATAAGGCACCCACTCTTGGAAGAGGCTACTCTTTTTCTCTTGGGGTATTTTCTCTTGGGGTATTTTCTTGGATTGCAAGGCTTTGCGTGTGCGACCGGCAATAGGTGTCGAAGAGGAGAAGGATGTCTGAGCGGGGGATATCGGTTCTTGTTTCACTTCTGTCTTCACTTCTGTCTTCACTTTCTTTTTCTCTTGTGAGGAAGAAGGGGTGGCCATCATCTTTTTAATCCATCCAATTCTGGAGGTAGGTGGTGTTGTTAACTTGCGTACTTTTTCTGGTGGAGTTTGAAACCCTTCCTCTTCTTCTCCTATTTCTGTCTTGGTCACGGGTACTGGTGGTACTGGTACTGGTACTGGTGATGGTGCTGGACTTTTCATCAAGGTCTTAAAATCTTTCAAAGTGGGTAGAGCTGTTTCGTCTAAAGCTTTCTGGTGAAAGAGTTGCATTCGTTGCAAGAGTTGACCGTACTTTTGCGATTTTTCTGTTTCGGACAAATCTTGGCGATCCATCAAGGACTGCAGTTCGTGTTGTAACTGGGACATCTCGCTCAAATTGGGATTGGGAGGTAAATGCGGGGTGCGTTGTTCTTGCCAACGATGGTATTCCATCCATCGTTTGTAAGGCACTAAAGCTAGTTTTCGTCCTTCCATGGGGTTGTCAAGGGTCGATTCTGAGATTTTGGGACTTCCGAGGGCCTTTTTATCTTGCTCCCATCAGTCCTCCCAACATGGTTCCCAAGACTCCTTTTAGTATGGGGCCTAACAAGAGAGGTAAAATGCCTCCACGTTGGACCAACATCTTCTTTTTTTGACGAATGGGAATTTTCTTTTGAACCATTTTCCGAAGAACGTGACGATGTTTGCCTAAGCATTGTTTCTGGTGTTTGGACAAAGGGATCGTGCCTTTCAAAACGTTCAAACAACATTCGCACACGGTATCGATGACCTCTTTGGAGGCCGTTTGAATGAGTTTTTTTCGTAGGGGTGGAGAAGCTTTGGACAGGACAGATAACAGGTCCCCATGTTTGGCTAAACGTGGTGGCAGTCCTTTCCTTTTTTTTCCTTGGGGTTTTCTGGAGGGTAACATTTTTGCTTGTGGGTTCCGGGACATTCACCGAACAGACACTAACGTCGATGACTTAACGCACACCCTTTTATCTTTTTTTCTGGGACTATCGCTTTGTCATAAAGGTGACAATGTTTTTCCGAAAATCGCCAAGGAATCCTCCCCTTTATTGACACCTCTTTTTCTTGGAACGACTGTGTCTTTTTTTAGGGTAACGTCGATGCTTGGCTAAGCGCTTTGTCGGATGACGCGTCTGCCTTTGTCTCTTTCTTTTGTGGCTTCTTGGAGGTGACATCTTTTACAAGTTCACTGATACCCCCGACTTGGTCACAGGTCTTTTTTATACTGGAACTCGTCGCCACTGATTGTCTTTACGTTTTATCAGTTTGAGGACAGGCATGACACGTCGTGCAGGGGTACGTAACGGACTAAATCGAGCCAGTTCTTGCTTGGACAAATCCAGTAAACTTTGTAACATGCCCGATCTTTCATGGACTTTGATTTTGGGAGAAGGTACTTTGTGAGCAGCAGCCACTGCCGCTAAATTGGAAGGTCCTGCCACTGGGGAAGTTCTTTTGGGGGTCATCAACGGAGAAGTTCTTGGTGTGATCAACGTCTCCAAGTACTCTTCAGTTCCTGGTGACATCAACGGAGAAGTGGACAAACGTGAGGCTGCCGGAGACGCTGTGGCAGGTCGTGGCTTGCGAGTGTAAGGTTGCGTCCTGGCCGAAGTGCCTCTCTTGCGACTAGTTTTCTTCTTCTTCTGTGGACTTTTCTTTTTCTGGGGACTTTTTCTCTGTTTCTTTTTCTGGGGGCTTCTTTTCTTTTTCCGGGGTGATGGTGGTGGTGTCTGGTAAGAGGAGGGTCCTGCCACTGGAGAAGTTATTCTTCTTGGGGACCTGGTCTTTTTCTTTTTCTTCTTGGGGCTTCGTTGGACTTTTGTCTTGGGGATAACTTTGGGGGCATTAGGATCCCATCTTAAGAGTGAGCGAATGATGACCCCTCCTAGAGTACCGCTCCCTCCAGGTTTCAAAATGATTTGTTTTTTGGTTTGAGTGTCGATGCGGGGATCGGCCAGTTGGACCAAAGCGACTTTGTTTCGATCGAAAAAGCGTTGGGTTTGATGAGGAATCTGAATGATTCCTTGGAGTAATTGACGTGCCGTCACCGTGAACCATCGTAAGACTTCTTTGAGACTAGCTTCTAAGACACGAGCTCGTGTTTGTGGATCTTTTTCTCGACTGATGCCATACAAGGCACGAATCAATTTGACGGGAAGATGTGACTGAAGGGACGTCATGTTCACACTGTGTGAGACAGACGAAAAAGGGTCTGAGGTTTTTATAGATTTTTTTATGGGGAGTGAAATGAAGTCGAGGACGGAGACGTGTACAGGACAGGCCCTCCGTCTTGGCACCAGTGGTGAAACAAGTGGGTACGAAATCGCAAATCCTCGGGAGTCGTAGGTTTCAAATCGACGAGTAAATAGGCGTGTGGCGTTTGAGTGGCATCGTCGTACGCCTGAGTCAGCCAAGGCGTTCCTAACTGTTTGGCTAAAACTTGCACTTGCGATTTATCTCGAGGGCTTTTAAACAAGACCACGTAATGCGCATTGAGACTGATGGTGCGATGGGCTTTACTTTGTTGAAACAAATTTTGGGTGATGTAAATGACACTGGCATTACGGTGATGCCCTTTGCGCGTGAACCACAGTTTAATTTCTTCTTCGTCTTCTCCTAACATGTCGTCGAAAATGACCAAATGGGTTAGACGGGAGTCAGAAACGATGCCATCGTCTTCTTTAGGAATGCCTTCCACAAACACGATGGAATCGCCTTGACTTTCTCGCAAGAGGTTGTACGCCGATTGCCACTCTTTGTAACACCACACGATCCGTTGAGGGGGCCGATCGATCAAATGATGTTTATGTTCGATCAAACGTTTGACGAATTCGGTTTTGCCTGAACCGCTAGGTCCAGCAATGAGCATGTTAAAGGGATGGCGAAGATACAAAGCCTCCCAACTGGCACGATCTAAGTGTTCGTCGATGACTTTGACAGTAGAGGAAGAGGGAGCAGAGACAGCAGAGGTAGCCATGGTGTGAGAAATGTCACTTGTGACACGAAAAAACAAACAAGACAAGAGTTTATATACTTTTTCAGAACACGTTTATTGAATGTTTTTTTTCAAATATGAACACGAAAGACAAAAATACATACAACCCAAATAGTGATGTACAGGAATATAAAACACAGCAAAGCGATCAAAGTGGAATATAAACAAGTGTCTGTACAACATGTTTTGGTTAACCAAGATGTCCTAGGGACAGTGTGTAATGTTCTTACAGTCTCTACATGAGGTATTGTCACACAAGTGTCCTCCCGGAATGACCTTTCAGGCATGTCCATGACAGTCCTGTCCTGAAGCGAGTGGTTGTTCTCGGTGACGGGTTCTTCTGGCACCGTCACTAACACAGGTTGAAAAGTAACTTTTTTCCTTGAACAACTCTTGTGCATACTGGGCCACTTCTTGGGTCCAAGCCTCAAAGCCCCCCTTTTTCCAATCACGAACATCTGTCCAATGAGGGTGTAAGTCACAAGCTACACACACATCGTCATACACGTCTTGGGTCGCTAAAAGTTGACGAATCTTTTTTTCCTGTTGAGGTCGAGAAGTATCCAGATGAAAACGCAAGGCTTTGAACAAAAGGAGTTTTTCGTGACCATTTAAGGCCATGGAGGTGGTAAGTACTGATCGTAAAGAGTCCACAAAGAATCGGCTGGTAAACGAAATCCCAGAAAACAAGTCACTAAGACACACACCACTTGTCGTCCAAAATTGAATGGATATAGTTGTTGTAATAATTGATGGTAATGATCCACGGTTTGAATATGGTCATTGAGTTCCTTCCACGGAATCTGTTGGATGACATGTGACATAAACCGTGGCATGGCAGCCTGTTTTTATATTCTCTTTTTTTCGGATGCAATAGACGTACTTTCTAGCCAGAGATCTTCGTTCTCCAGTAGGGAATCTTAATCTTGCATACTGTAACCGAAACGTCAGAGTTCGTTTAGGTGTTTCCTCTTCCTCTAAGTAGATTCCACGTAAAATATGTTTGTAATCCTTTAACTTGTCTTCCTCAATGCGTTGCACTAGGTGAATCTCGAAGTAACCATAATCATGAACATGTCGATCATTAGCGACCTCAAAGTGTTGAACAATGTCTGACCATTGAAAGAATTTCTGACGAATCAGTTCTCTTATACCATTCAGGTACCAGTGGTTAAAGATCTGGTGACGTAACGGATGCAATTGTTCTTTACGTTTGACTTGTATTTTGACCAGCTCTCGGTAAATGCGTTCTCTCAACTCCACAGGCAAAGCACGAATGTTCTCTAGCAAAGTATCCATGAATAGGTCATACTAAATCCTCTTTGGTCTGACACAAGAAATGTACTCTTTGCACAAACATGGTTTCACTTCAGTGTCAAATTTAAATCGTTGAGTCACTAATCTACACATGACAATTCGTTCAGAAGTTTCCTCTTTCACCAAGTTGACATTGCGTGAAAGATGTTGGTAATTCGTTAACTCTTCCTCTGGAATTCGATGCAGTACGTTTACAATGTAGTAGATAGAATCGTCCATACCAAACCATTCCTTTTTATAACCAGGAGGTCGTTGATCAATGTCTGTCCAATGGAACACTTTCAATTGAATCAGTCCTTGTATAGCCTGAAGGTACCAGTGGTTCAAACACCGGTGACGTATCGGATGCAATTGTTCTTTACGTTTCACTTGTATTTTGACCAGTTCTCGATAAATGCGTTCTCTCAACTCCACAGGCAAAGCACGAATGTTCTCTTGTAAAGTATCCATGAACAGATGATTATGGTAAGAAGTTACTTCAATGTCTCGGTCCCACTAAGGGTAAGTAATGACAATTCGGTGACCATCGAGCATGTTCAACGTAGGCCGAATCTTGCGGTTCCCAGTGGTGAAGTGACACACCGCAACTGAAGCACTTGACTTTATCTCCTTCGCCCAAGTAGAAAAATCCGGCTCTGGCTAATTCTTCGGGGGTCGGTCCTCCCAGATACTTTGGCCATTTTCCTTTGAACGATTGAAGACGATTTTCAAAGTCGCAGTATTCCGACAAACGCACAGGAAACGAATATTCGTCTTTCACAGGTTCGTTTCGATGAGGGTTGAGTGACATAGGTAGGAGTTTGCTCAGGGCTGGATGACATCCGTAAGGGGGTAGACGTGAAGGTGGACATTCCCCTTTAAAACGAAACCCAGTAAAATGTCCAAGAGGACGAGCAGCATCACTTTCGCATCCCACAGGTCTGACACGCACAGCATCATTTTCCATGATAGGGGTAGGGGTACTAAAGTTCCCATGATGCTTTACGGCATCGCTCAGGTCACAAGGTACAGCATCGGTCCCATCGCAAGGCTCACAATCGCACTCGTCTGCAAACTCCGTTACGCAATTACAATGGTAACCACATGGACAATCGCAGTTTCCTTCCGGACATTTTCCGTCGCAATGCATGGGTCTTATCCATCCAATATTAGTCACACTAGAGGAAGATACAACTTTTTTACAATCCCCAAACTGAAACGATGTCTTTTTCAAAGTATTCATCTTGTTCGCTCGGTCTTGGTAGTCACAATGAACTATCGATCTTGACCATAGCCCCCTTTTTATACTAGTCGCAATGCAGTCTCCAGCTTGTACATCTTTCCTTTTTTACGTTTTTTATGTCTTGTTTCGGAAGGTACCGTCTCTAAGGTACCGTCAACATTGTACCGTAGTGTGATGGGTGGAAAGGCCATAGAAAGGTAAGGGCAGTGCGGAGACCATCGAGTATGTTCCAGAATAGCTGAATCTTTATAGATACATAGATCCATTCGTAACTTCAGTCCGCAAGCAAAACACTGTACCTCGTATCCCAATCCTGACTCAGGTCCCAAGTAGACAAATCCTGTTCTAGCTAAAACATGCGAAGAAGGTAATCCTTCCCTATCCGTAGGCCATTTCTGAAACGTGTCCAATCGACGGGCACAATCACAATAGTCAGGTAAGAAGACTGGAAAATGGTAGGGTTTGAACTTGGAGTTCTCATCGGGTTTCTCGCTCGATTCTTGCTGTGGCGAAGTCATCTTTCTGGTGGGGTAACTATCTTACAACCAATGTTTTATACCAACGTGTCCATACGGTAAGGTGAAATGATTGGGAAGTCGAACTCGCTTCTGGTACACGATTTGATAGACTTTTTCCAAGGGTCGACTGACGATGTGGTGAGTGGGTAAACGTACAATCTTGTTCGGTTGAAAGGTGGTCACTTTAAAGTTTCCATCCTCTCCCGATTGCAAGGCTTCTTTCAATACCCCAAAGTTGACCACTCGACTGGTACGATAATTCAGAGTCAGTCCTTTCACTTTGCACGTCGTGTGCACTTCTCCTTGTTTGTCACGGTATTGGTAGCCGTAATTTTTGGGACCGCCACTGACAAAACTTAGAATCTTGTCGTCGGGATGCTCGTCTGTCCAGGCTCCTAAACGGTCTCCTTCGATGCTAGGGTGATGTTGAATCGGGTGATGGATGTAAATGCAACTGTCCGTGTCAAAGTACAGGACGCGTTCTTCTAACAGTTCTAAAGCTTCGTACAATTTTAAGCGAGCATGGGCTGTCACGTAAGCCGCAATGATGACATTTCCAAAAGGGTCGTCTTGTACAAAGTCCAGATCTTCTTCGTAATTGACCAAGATTAAATTCTCTCGAACGACGTCCACGTGTTTCATGTATTTGGTTTTGTCGTGAATCATCTGGAAGTAGCGGGAAGGTTCTGTCAAATATTCCGTCTTGGGTAAACACGGTCGTTGTGCCATTTTACCCCACAAGCAATTTAACATCACTTTGGCAAACGATCGCCTGCCTTCGTTTTTCTCGATGTGGTCTAAAGTGATACCTTCTTGTTCGTAATATTTCTCTTTGAATTGTATTTGGTCTTCGGGAGTGTGACACCAGGAAGGATAGCCGCTAGCTTCTTGCTTCAGTTTCAAAAAGGCATCCACGTAGTCTGCGAAAATGCCTTTCTGCGTGGGGTCACCCTTGCGGTACTGTTGTGTCTTGGGAAAGTGGCAAATTTCGTACACTTCTAACAGTTGGTATCCCATGTCCAGAGCTTTGAACAATTCCACGCTGACCCAGGTTCCCGTCAAGGTCCGTTCTTCCTGGCTGTGCTGACAAGGCTGGTCTTGGTTGCACGTTTCGGCACAAGTACGGCACAAGGGAAACATCAATTTGCCTTGACAATGGTGAGGTAAGACGGGATGGTAGAGGTTCGTGGGAGGCAAAACTTTGCACTTGATCAAGCCTTCGTATTGTCGAATGTTGACCAGGTCGATGTGTTCCGTCAGCAATTGCGGGTGCCCTACAGGAAAGCGACAATATTTGCACACGTAGGGATACAGCGAACACACGTCCAAGTATTTGATTTCTTCTCCTTTCTCTTCGTCGGCTTGGTACAGCAAACAGGTGGCATTGGTCCTTCCTCCGTACAAACTATCCCTCGGGTTCAGCGGGTCCATGAACTGGTAACTTTCCACGAGGCGTTTAAACTCGGGATCGGTTTTCATACGGTGATCGTACTCGTGTTCCCACATTTCCACCACTTGGTATCCTTCCTGTTCTAACTTTAGGCGTCGCTGACAAGTGTCCTGGTACAAGTCTTCCATGGTTCGTTGCAAAAACTGATTTTTAGTACCACGGTCAGGGTAACAGACGGGACATCCGTGAAATAAGCAACCGTTAAACTCGTACACGATCTTGGGGTTTTCTAAGTCCCAGCCATCGACCGAATATGTTCCGATGGTCTTTTCGCCCCCTCCGTTGCGGGCATGCTGAATCCATTTGTCTTCCTTATCACACAAGTAATGTAACCAGTATAGGGCTTTGACCGAGTATTGACGTTTGACATAGTTGGTCGTTTGAGGACTGATGACAGCCACGGTGTTTTCAGGCATGAATCGTTGTCGATACACTAAGGAACACGCTTTGGCAATGGTGCAAGCTTCTTTCAAAGGATCGACCCCTCCGTGTTCCATGAACAGTTCTCGAAATTTTCCACAGCAACGCCGTAAAATGTCCACGTCGGAACGACAATACTTTAGCATTTCTTCCTGAAAGTCGAAAGGGTCCGAGGCTTGAGCCTGGTACCAAGCGTAGAAAGCTTCTCGTTGTTCGGTACGCATGTTGTCGGGGTCGTAATAGTGAGCCTCAGGTAAATGGGGTAGAACGGCGTGTTGATTGGCTTCCGTATTGAAAAAGTGTGGAAAGTACCCTTTAGCCATTTCTGTCATTCCAAACGTTTTAGGCATTCGACTCAAAGGCATGGCCAAATAGCTCATCGAATCTTTAAACTGTACTTGTCCCACTTGCATGAAAATGATTTTGGCTCCGTTCAAAGTCACTTTAGGACGCTCGGTGCCTTGTTCCGTATAGTACCTCAAAAGAAACTGTCCATCGTATCCGGAGAAATTGTGAGCCATCACCGTGGCATGACGATGACAATCTCCGTAACGTTCGATGTCCTCTTGGCTCCACGTCTTGTCGATGGGGTCTAAGACCCATTGTGCAAAATCGGCTAACGTGTTCGGTCCCCGAAAGATTTTTTCACGTCCTCCAGGAATCTTGCTGCAGTGAGGGCAATGACTGAAGATAGGTTCTTGAATGCACTTCTCGCACGCTCGATGAGCCACGCAAAAATTAGGAATGTGAATGCCGGTCTCTTGCATGCATTCGAAATCGAAAAAGATGAAATTGCCTTTCTTCTTGTGACCGTCCTCTTTCTCTGGTGAGGGTTGGTATTTTTGCACGTAGCACTGGTGGTTCAAGTCCACGATGTGATGACAAATGTGACATTTCTTTTTTCCTGAACATACGTGTGCCTTGGTACTATTGGTACGTATGCCTTGTCCACACGTAGGGCACAATCTCAGCAGTTGACAAGCGCATTTCTTCTGTGAACCTTGCGTCTTCAGATGTTGTTGGTAACAGGTAGGGCTGACAAACGTGCGCAGAGAAGTGGAACAAGGCACTGGTTCTTCGCTCAGACAGGGTGGAGAGGCCAAACATCCTGAGCATTTCCATCCACAATGTTTGTGTTGCTCTCGATTATTATAACCATAGTCACATTTCTCACAATAATAAACATATCCCAGGAATCCAGTGATACTGGTAATGGTATCGAAATGGTCATCGTGATGATAAAGGTGAATGTATTTTCCGTCCTTAAAATCTTGGCCTCGAAACAATAGAGGCCCGCGCATTTCTTGAGGGTGCACTTTCAAGGTGTATCGTGGAGCTAGGACATCTTGCAATTTTTGCATCTCGGGAATGCCACAGGGTGTGTCTTTGGGCAGTCCGGCTTGTTGTAACAGGAGTTCTGCTTCGTTTCGTTGTTTGGCTCGGTCGGAACGTTGAATAGTGTTCCAGGTTCTTTTCCATTCTACCGTGTCGTTCTTGTTGGCATAGGTTCGTCCCACCACGATGGCACGGGCTAAACACATCTGGTCATGAGGGTTGTTAATTCGGACGAGACTCGTTTTGGTGTTGCGAAGGTCGTCCACCAATAACATCTTTTTGCGTCCAGTCCCTTGAGGAGGAGAGACGTGGGTCATGTCCAGTGTGGCTTTACCATCAGTGATGTCAAACTGATCATTAGATTGTTGTACGTGTTGAATCTTGTCCATGACTTTGGAAGCAGTTAATTCTGCAGGGGTGCTAAACTCGATCCAAACAGGGGATTTCAAACCGTCGTGTTGTATGGAAAGTCTCAAGCGATCGTCTTCTTTGGGTTGACATTGTCGCTTGAGTGCAGTGAGCAAAGAATCCCACACCTCAGTGATGAACCCTTCTGCTTTCTCTAACGGCACTTCAGCCTTGAAATCTTTAAACTTCACCGTGTATTTGTAAGCCGTGGTTCTAAATTTTCTAGAGGAGCGCTTTTCCGTCTCTCGAATGGAATAGTACTTTTCAGGGTTAACTAAGGGTGATGAACTTGGTTCAGAGGGTTCGGATTCTGGTTCACTCATGTCCTCTTCAAAATCACTGGCATGAATTTGTGCCAAGATCTCAGCCCTGGTACGAGGCGATAGATCACGTTTCTGCCTCTTACTTTCTTCTTCTTTCTTCTCGAATGAATGGGATCGTTTCATCTTGAAAGCAAAAAGTCAAATGACTCAAGTTCAAACACCATAAACTACTTTATAGTCATAGCAGACCAGCGTATATAAAAGGGTGTGTGTCTTGTCCTTTCACTATTCATTTCACTCTCGAGCCGAGCACAACGATGGAAGAGACTGACCAGATGGAACGTTTCGTCAGAGCTTTGCGAGGGGTCATTAGAAAATTCTCTTCAGACCAGCCTACGGACTACTCTCCTTCCTTTAGAGATAAAAGTCAAGATACTTGCTATATCTGTCAGAAGAAAGGGCATTGGTCTTCAGAGTGTCCAGACCGTCAAAAAAGAAAAAAAACAGGGGATAAAAAAGACAAAAGTCAAGATACCTGTTATTATTGTAAAGAAAAAGGACATTGGTCTCCAGATTGCCCAAAAAAGAAACAAGAGGAGTCAGAAGAAAAGAGGAATTCTTCAGAAGAAGAGAGGGATTCTTCAGAGGAAGAGAGGGATTCTTCTGAGGAAGAAAGAAGACAGGTGAAGAAAAAGAAACAGGAGAAAAAAAGAAGAAGGGAAGAAAGCGAGGAGGAAGAAGAGGAAAAGAGTGTGACGGTGAAGAAATTCAAAAAACAGAGAGACTAAACAAGGAGAAAAGAAGAAATTAATGAACTTTTTATTAAAGTGTTGTGTTATAAATTGTGAATTGGATTGTAAAAAATGGAGAAAAGAATAAATGAATGATATAAGGTAAGTGTCTTTGAGTTGTGATTTTAAAATAAGAAGCTACACTCACGCTCTCATACACAGACACGTATTAAAAGGGTAACATGGGTGAGTTTTTTTTTTTGAGTTATTGGCAAATTGAAATTGTATTTCTTTTCGAGAAATGTGGGTGGCCCTGAAAAGGGCCTTTTTTCTTCATGGTGTAGGGGTGAGTTTAAGCAATCAATTTTAACTGCCTTAAGCCTTTGCCACGGCCAAGGCCTACTTCTGGACTGCGTAATGTTGATGATGATGATTGGGTTGAAATCACTAAGGGTGGTACGGTAGGCTTAGTCACAGGGTTGACATGTTTGGCTCGGGAAGGTCGTATTCTCTTCGGTCGTGATAAAGAAGTCTGATACATTTGTTTCAGACTTCTTAACTCCGCTAAAATGTCCAACAGTACCGTGACCGTTTGATTTTCACCCTCTTGTTTCTTTGCTGCTACTTCTTCTTGCTGTTGTTGCTGTTGTTTTTTTCTTACCTCTTCTTCTTGTTGCTGTTGCTGTAGGAGAAAAGTCTGTTCCGCTTCCTTTTGTCGTTGTATAAATTTCTCCAATTCTTCTTTCTGTCTCTGTCTAAAATTCTCCACTTGCGGTAATGAAGAAAGTAACGAAGGTTCCGGAACAAATTCTTGCGAGGAGAGAAAATCCACAAAATCCCAATTCACCTCTTCTGAAAGTAAGTCCGGGTTCCCTTGGGCAGTCTCCCCTGCTGGTGCACCCCACTGGATCGTTTTCTGAGTTTCCGTCATGTTGAATCACTGTCGCATAGATTGACTGCACACAAGTGCTAGCGAATCTATATTGACTACGTGACGTCACAGACTGCTCTCTTCGGATTGGATGCGAGCTGACTGAATTCTGTAACGCGTGTTCGGATTGGTAAATGAACTCAATCCGTTTCAATCCTTCCTCCGCCTATAAATAAGCGCCGTTCAATGCATTGATTCACCTGTTCTCGTCGCTTCAAGATGTGGACTACAGTTGAGTCATCCACCCTTGTGTCTTCCATGATGTTTCGGACAGACTTGCTCATGTATGTCCGATCGAAGTGGACCGTTGTCCACAGGACAAACACCAGCCTGTGGATACGTAGGATCTACGTCGAAAGACAAGGATGCCTGAAAAGAGTGCTGATGTACGGACCAACAGTAAGACGCAGCCTAAGGACAAGAAGAAGACCAATGCGGTGCCATTTATGTTAATGAATACATTAACATAAAACCCAAAGGCCCTTTTCAGGGCCAGCCATATTTCTCGAAAAGAGATAGCCTTTCCATTGCCTACCCCTTTTTTTAAAAAAAATTTTTTTAAAATTTAAAAAAAAAATCCCATGTTAAATTCCCCTTGTACGTAGAGTGACCCACGATTTATTCCCATGTTAAATTCCCCTTGTACGTAGATTGACCCACGATTTTTCGCCATGTTAAATTTCCATTGTACGTAGATTGACCCAGGGGTCCCTGTAATGCTAATTTCCATTGTACGTAGGGTGACCCCATTCACTACTCTGGTGGATAACGGCAGGCGCGGACCTTGTTGACCCCGGCAACAACCGATCCAGTATGGTAAGTTCAGATTTGTCCAGCATTATCAGTGTGTCTTGGGCAAAAGTCGTCTGGCGGAGCCCATCTCTCTCCAGACCAAGGATATGCCAGTCCATCTGCTCTAGGGTCTCCACTCAGGATTTTCTTATAAGGTTTACTCCCTTAGCCTTTGGCTAAACAAAGCCGACCTGCAAGGCAGCAGGAGACTCGTAGATGGGCGGGTGCGTCCATTTCCCGAGCAGATAAAGTATCTGCCAGTGCCCCATGTGATATTTAGGGTCAATGAAAAACCCAGTCAAAAAGGACGTGGGCACGTTTAAGGTCAAAACTTTTTAAATCACCCTGGACACGTTTAAGGTGAATGATAAAATACATTACAGACCCCCCCCCCCCGCCCCCTTTCGATACGTTTAAGGTCAAGATTATTTTTTAGCTCAGCCTGGGCATGTTTAGCGTCAAGGGAAATTGAACATGGGGAATACTGGGTATGTATAGCGACAGGGGAAAGTTGGGTTGTTGTATAGGGTGGCGGGTAGCGGGTAAGTTCAGCTACTTCATAAAAGATACCAATTAGACAGCGCTTGGCGGGGCGGGTTATAAAACTTCTTGATAGACAGAGACATAGATATACGACACATACATAGACTGATGAACATCATTCTATGACACAAACAACTATAAAACCGACTTAAAAATTTTTAGGCAAGAAAGCAAATCTTTTCAAGGCATATGTGTGGCCCTTAAAAGGGCCTTTGGGTTTTTGTTAACAACATTCCATTAACATAGAGGGCATCGCATAGGTCTTCTTCTCTTCATCAAACTTCTTCTGACTTCTGGACCGTAGATGAGGATTCTCTTCAGACAGCCTTGTCTCTCCACGTAGATTATTCTCTTCCAAACGTTCATATCGGTGATCCGGATGATTGTCCATGCTGATCTGACATACATGGATAAGTCCGTACGGAACATCATCGACGATACGGGGGTGGGGGTGGGGGGTGGACACCTCTTAGCCTCGTCCTAACATATATAGTTGGTTACGACCTAGAAGTGACACCCTGTTTTTCTAGAAAGTGTTATTTGCTATGGGATTCCCTGTCCATCCACTTCTGTGTTATAATTGTTATGTGTCTCCAAAATAATAAGAACAAGATAATTTTGTCAGGATTGCTCTTTGCTTTCTTCATCATATCTATGAGTTTAAATTATCCCATACAAGTTTGGATAGATACACTCCCTTCCCTGGGCCTGGGCTGGCAGTGGGCCTGGTTTATATCCTTCCTCACTTGGATCCTAGGGGATCACTGTCTTCCCTTGGGACTATTCAAGTCCCAGGGTAGTGTTCCTTCCCTTTTCCCTACTGTTTTAGTATTAGATAGTGACTCTGCCAAAGTCGGTTTTGTCCATTGTGTTGTATACTTATGTGTCTCTGTTGTAGTGTGACCCTTTTTTTGTATGGACAGCTCTATCTAAGTCAAATCGTGTATAGTTTATTTCCTTATCTAAGCCTATCTGTTTATAAATTTTGAATGGTATCATTAAGCCAAAAGTATTTTGTGTTGAAAATAATAAGGTGTCTATATGCTTTGTATTGTTGTTTCGTGAGTGCATGATTTGCGTTTTATTGTTTGTGTTACAGGTATTCTATATTCCGTGGCATATTGTTATCATATTAAGTTTTTTGATTGCTGCACCTTAGCGCATACAAAGGATTGAAATCTTCCACCACCTGGACGTAATGGAAAACGTTGTTTTGTGCTTTAGCACTTAATGGAAGATAGAGAATCGTCTTGGTCAATCAATTAAAGGATTTAAGTCGCCTACGCAACTAGTGCTTTCGCGAATGGAGCTACTACAGGCCCGCTTTTATGTGCGAATGTCGCACTTTTTAATTCGTGAACATGTCTGGCCGATGTAAGGAGGCAAGGGACAGCGTGACGCGAAACGCCACAGGAAAGCAGGATGCCCAGAAACGGAAAAGCGCGTAAGATGAAATCAAGTCTAGTTGTACTAGTGGACAGAAATCTATTCCAATGGTGTGTAAGCCACTGATGTAATTTTCCTAATCTTTCAAGTTGTGTAATTTCATTACTATTTTTAATTAAAGTTGGAATTTGGTGTACAGGGTGTACTTTAATTTTCCGAAATGTTGTCAATCAGCTGGGTGTCAGAGTATACATGTTTGGGTCACGCTGTGTTTACTTTCGGTTTTCCCTTTTGATGGTGGTATACAAAGGATCGAGTTAGGGTTGTGGGGATAGAGCTTTTATCGAAAGAGATCTTCAATAGCCAAGGAAGAACCTCATATAAATTGGCATTTTGAAAGTCAATGTCCTTTTTCTTCTTTACTCCTTCTTCATTCTGTGTTACATTCTTTCTTTCTTCTTCGTGCTGTTGTAGTGTTTGGCTGTTTCGCTAGAGTTTGCTGTTCTGCTTCGACTCGACTGCCACTGCCTTAGATCTTGATGTTTGTGACTGGTCTTTTATCGCCACGATTCTTTGTTTAATAGCTATATTGAATTTGGAATGTATCTTGTGCCCCTTTTTGTTGCATAAATTAATATGCTTGGTCTGAGTATCAGTGTTGGATTTACATGTCGTGTTAATAATTGGGGATTGTGTTGTTGCTGCTTATTTAGTTCCGCCTTGTGTGGGGGGGGGGACTGATGACTGGGCTTAGGTCACCTTATAGTCTTAAGATGGTTGGGGCCAAAGAATTGTTTGTGTTTATTTATATCTTACCACTCTTGTTGTCGTGTGTATCTTGGCCTGCTGGCGGGGGTTTGCCACCTTTATAAAATGTATACATAGTTAGGGGAATATATGTGTTGTTTTTCTCAGACCATGATGGTTAATATTGTGTTAGCTGCATACCTACATGCGACAAAAACCCCACACAAAAACACACACACACAACAACAACAACCATGGGCTTGCGCTTCAGCTAGCAGTCTTACCTTACTGCTTCAACCCTTCTATTAATTGTTAGTATAATTACTTGTACGTTTATTGATATGTTGCCATGTTTGTTAATGTGTTTGAGGTACCTTATTATGTTCATGTATGTGGTATCGATGTTTTTGTTGCGTACCTTGTTCAAATATTCAGGGTACGTTGTAGGGGCATTTATTTTCTGTTGGTAATCTTGGAAACCGACTCGTTGATTATGGTATCTGTGACAAGTGTTGTATACGTGGTCCAGTGTTTCTGCAGCAGGGCAATGTGGACATTTAGTAGTTTGGTTCAATTCCTTTCTGTGATGTTTCTCAAAGCTGTTTCACAGTAACGTTTTTCCTGTTTGGATCCTATTGATAATTCGGATATCCACGATTTCCAGGATTTTAGGTGTATTGATTACCCTTGTGGCCTCTTTTTGCAGTTGGTATAATTGTCTTCCCATGTTGGTGTTGTCCCAGAGTTGCTGTCATATCTTGTTCATTTTGCTTCTTATCTGGCTATATATCTCATACACACTGTAGTTAAGTGGTTGTGTTGCATCGTTCCTGATTTTGTTTTTTTAAAACAAAGCAAACACCCAACGGTCCGTTTCAGGGCCACTCACTTTTCCCGAAAAGGGATAGTATTCATTTTGCCAAAATCAATTAAAACTCAAAATTCCTTTTTGCCCTTTTGATGTGTATGTGTGTGTGAGAGAGAGAGAGAGAGAGAGAGAGAGAGAGAGAGAGAGAGAGAGAGAGGAGAGACAGAGAGACGGAGAGAGAGAAGGAGAGAGAGAGAATGCGTGAATGCAGGTTATTATTATGATTATAGAAATCAAAACCAAGAGACACTTACGTTTTCTGTCTGGTCTATTCTGTTACACATTTAACAATCCAGGTCACAACACAACACTTTAAAAAGTTCATAGACTTCTGTCTTTTTCCACTCCCTCTGATTTTGAATTTCTTCACTTTCACATGTTTTTCATTCTCTTCTTCCTCACTTTCTCCCCGTCTACTTTCTTCTCTTTTTTCTCTTTCTAGACGTGTCTGTGTTCTTCCTTTTGGAAAGGTACCTCTTTTTCCTGTTTTGAACCCCTCTCTTCATCTTTCTGCTGTTGTTTATAAGGTCATTCTGAAGACCAATGTCCTCTCTCTTGACAATGATAATAGGTATCTTGACTTTTGTCTCTTCTGACACCTGTCTTACTTTTTTGACGGCCTCTACACTCTGTAGCCCAATGGCCTTTCTTCTTACAGATATAGCAAGGATCTTCATTTTATCTCGAAAGGAGAGGGAGTAGTCCGTCGGCTTGTCTGAAGAAAACGTTCGTATGACACCTCGCAAAGCTCTTATCAGAAGTTCGATCTGTGTGGGCTCTTCCATCGTTCTGGTCAGTTTGAGAGTGAAATGAATAGTGGTAGGGAAGACACTGACCCTTTATATAGGAAAGACCCTAGTTTGACATCGATATATGAACCCATGGTGTTTAAAATGTAATCATTTGACTCTTTGCAGCCAAGATGAAACGATCGTATCATTTGGAGGAGAAAGGAGAAGAAAGTAAGAGGCAGAAACGTGATTTATCGCCTTGCACAGTAGCTTAAGTCTTGGCACAAATTCATGCTAGAGATTTTGAGGATGACATGAGTGAGCCAGAATCCAGACCCAGAAACTCTACACCCAACCAAAGTCCACCATCAACTCCTCAATAATGCTACGATATCGAGAGACGGAAAAGCGGTCCTCTAGAAAATTTACAAGTACGGCTTACACGTACACGGTGAAGTTTAAAGATTTCAAGTCCGATGTACAGTTGGAGAATGCAGAGGGGTTCATCGCCGAGGTGTGGGATTCTTTGTGAACCACACTGAAACGACAAAGTGAAATCAAAGACAACGATCGCTTGAGACTTTCCATTCATCACGACAGTTTGCAGTCCCCCCATTCCCCCGGTTGGATCAAGTTTAGCAGCCCAGCAGAATTGTCACCTTCCAAAGTCATCGACAAGATTCAACACGTGCAACAATCCAAAGACAAGTATCACATTACCGACGGAAAAGCGACACTGTTCATGACCTGCGTTTCTCTTCCCAAGAGGCAGGACGCAAAAAGGTACTATTGGTGGACGAACTTCGCAGTAACAAAAAGAGCCTCGTTCAAATTGATAACCTGAATAATGTGACTTTGACAGTCGATGCCAAAGGTTCCAAGGAAAATGGCTTAAATATCTGGAAGGACCTACACCGAAGAATTAGCTAAAACCGGGGTTTTATTTTATTTGGGCACAGGGGATAAAGTCAAGTGCTTCAATTGGGGTGCGTCACTTCACGAGTGGGAGCAGACAGATTCGGCTTACCTGGAACATGTTTGATGATCTCCGCATTGTCACTACCTACCTTTAGTGGGATTCAAGTCATTGAAGCGGCACACCATGTCGTTTAGGAAACCAGCTTGGCTAGAAGTCAAACGTTGGACAACATCTAGACAAGTATGTAAACTCCATTTAAAAATAATATTCAAGGATTACCAAATGAACTGCAAGAGAAGATCTACAAGGAAGTTTGGCAGGGACTTGCCAGAGCAAAATCTCAATGGGTAACTGTAGTACTTTTGTGTCGAGAAATTCACAAGAAGAAAGTGAAAAAAGTCAACAAACTCGTCAGATTTCTCTGGATCAAGTCTGCGTTCATCCAATTATTCCGCTTTAGACCGTTTACATTAGAGGATTTTATTGACATTATTGACCGTTACCCTGAATGGCAGTGGTCAAATTTAACTCACTATATCCATTACTTTTGCTCTAGGAGAATATTTTAAATACAATAAGAACAAGTAGAAGTGACCCCCTAACGCTGGTATAAATACTGACTGGTATGATCATGGATACTTTATAAGAGAACATTCGTGGTGTGCCTGTGGAGTTGAGAACGCATTTACCGAGAGAGCTGTTAAAAATGCAAGTGAAACGCAAAGAACAAATGCATCCGTCACCTCACCGATGTTTAAAACACTGGTACCTGAGAACTATAAAAGGACTGATTCAGATGAAAATGTTCCAGTGGTCAGACATTGTTAAACTGGACGTCTTTTTACTACAAGGTAGACATGCTGTATTGAATTCCAGAGGAAGAGTTAAAGGGTTACCAAACTCTTTTGCACAACGTAATCTTAGTTCAAGATGAAACTTAAGAATGGTGTGTTATGATGTGTAAGTTAAATCAGTTAGATTCGCCATTGTAGTACAATTATCTCCGTGCAAAAAGTACACTTATTGCTTCGGAAAAAACAGAATTTATACGGTGGAGGATTAACAACACAAACTAAGAGAACTGTGTCCATTGAACTGGGGTCATCGTGTGGTATCTGTCTTAGTCATTTGCTTTCTGGGATTTCGTTTATCAGACGATTCCTTATGTATTCTTTACAAATAGTACTTACCATCAAATAAAACATGAAAGTGGTCCCTTTAAATGTCCACGAGAGACTCATGTTGTTAAAAGCCTGGCGTTTTCATCTCGATACTTCTCGACCGCTACGGCAAAAAAGATTCGTCAACTTTTAGGTACTGAAGATGTGTACGACGGTGCGTGCGTGTAGCTTGTGACATACACCTCACTGGACAGATGTACGTAACTGGAAAAGTTGGGGTTTCGAGGCTTGCACCAAAGATACGGCCAATTATGCCCAAGTGTTGTGATCCTAAATTCATACGTCCAGTGACAAAAGTAAATTGTAAGCCTGTGTTAATGACAGTGACAGAAGAAGAACCCAACACCGAGGAAAACCACTCCCTTCACGACAGAAATGTCATGGACATTCCCGAAAACCATTCCGGGAGGACACCTGTGTGACTGTACCAAATGAAGAGACTGTAAGAACATTACACACTGTCCCTATGACACCTTTGTTACCAAAAACATGTTGTACAGAGACTTGTTTATATTCCACTTTGATCGTTTTGATGTGTATTTTATCGTTGTATTTAACCATTTGGTTTTTATGAATTTTTGTCTTTCGTGTTGTTTACTTTTTTAATAAAATAAACGTATGCTGAAAAAGTATTAAAACTGTTGTCTGGTTTGTCTTCGTGCCAAAAGTGACATTCCCTGCACTAAGGCTACCTCTACTGTCTCTGCTCCCTCTTCCTCTACTTCCAAAGTAATCGACCAACACTTAGATCGTGCCAGTTGGGAGACCTGGTATCATCGTCATCCTTTTAGCATGTTAATTGCAGGACCTAGCGGTTCAGGTTAAAAAAGAAATTTGTCAAACGGTTGATCGAACATAAACATCATTTGATCAGTCGTTCACCTCAACGGAGAGTGCGGTGTTACAAAGAGTGGCAATCGGCGTACAGTCTCTTGCAACAAAACCATGCCTATACCCAGCCAAACCCATCTGATCGTCTTCGACGACATGCTAGGTGAAAACGAAGAAGAAATTAAACTGTGGTTTAAGTGCAAAGGGCATCATCGTATTGCCAGTGTCATTTACATCACTCAAAATTTGTTTTAACAAAGTAAATCTCATCGCATCATCAGTCTCAATGCTCATTATGTGGTCTCAATTAAAAGCCCTAGAGATAAATCGCAAGTGCAAGTCTTAACGAAACATTTAGGAACGCCATGGATGACTTATGCTTACGACGATGCCACTTAAACCCCTTACGCATATTTACTCGTGGATTTCAAACCTGCCACCTCCGATTATTTGCGATTTTGTACCAATCTGTTTCACCACTGGTGCCAAAACGGAGGGCATGTAGTTTACACGTCCGCGTCGTCGACTTAACAAAAAAAAATCTATAAAAACCTCAGACACTTTGGGTATACGTCAACATGACATCCCTTCAGTCTCATCTTCCCGTCAAATTTATTCGTGCCTTGTATGGCATTAGTCGCGAAACAAATCCACAAATACATGCTCCTGTCTTGGAAGCGAGACTCAAAGAAAAAGTCTTACGATGGTTTACGGTGACAGCAAATCAATTACTGAAATGTATCATTTACATTTCTCATCAAACCAAACGCTTTCTTGACAGAAACAAAGTAACCTTGACGCAAATGGCCGATCCCCACATCGACACTCAAATCAAAAAGTAAATCATTTTGAAACCTGAAGGTAGCGGTCCTCTAGGAGGTGTCATCATTCACTCCTACTTCAAATGGGATTCTAATGCCCCCAAAATGCTCCCCAGGAAAAAAAAACCTAACTCCCAAACAAGCCAAACGAACCCAAAAGAAGAAAAGGAGCAACAGTGTCCTCACCAGGTTGCAGCCCCAGAAAAAAGAAAGACCCACAGAAGAAGAAAACGAAAAGTACCCAGAAACAGAAAACCCACACCACAGAAAACAGCTTCTACCCGCAAGAGAGACACTTCGGCCAAGACGCAACCTTACATTCACAAACCACGACCTGCATCAATGGTGACCGCGTTTCCGGTAGCCTCGGGTTCTTCCACTTCTCCGTTGCAGGTGATGCCAGCCCAACCCAATTTGACACCCATTCTTCCTCAGTTGATGAAACCATGAAAACCTGCGTCTCTGAAAACTTTACCTCCAGTGGTGACACCCTCCTCCTCTTTAGCTGCAGTAGCAGCTGCTCACAAAGTACCTGCTACCAAAATCAATGTCCAAGAGAGATCGGGAATGTTACAGAGTTTACTGGATTTGTCCAAGCAAGAACTGTCTCGATTTAGTCCGTTGCGAACCTCTCCAAAACGGGTAATGCCTCTCAACAAATTGATACAACGTAAAGATAGTCAATGGCGACGCGTCCCAGCATATAAAAAAGCCCGAGACCAAGCATGGGTATCAGTGTTTTTGTGCTCCTGAAGAAACAAAGATGTCACCCCCAGAAAACATCCCTCTTCTAAACCCAAAGGAAAGAAAAGGAAAGGACTGCCTCCTCGTTTAGTCAAACATGGGGACATGTTGTCCGTCCTGTCCAAAGTTTCTCCACTCATGCAAAAAAACTTCATTCAAACTGCCTCCAAAGATGTCATCGATACCGTGTGCGAATGTTGTTTGAACGTCTTGAAAGGCACGGTACCTTTGTCCAAACACCATAAACTATGCTTAGGCAAACATCGTCACGTTCTTCGCCAAATGGTTCAAAAGAAAATTCCCATTCGTCAAAAGAAAATGTTGGTCCAACGCGGAGAAATTTTGCCTCTGTTATTAGGACCCTTGCTGAAAGGAGTATTGGGAACCATGCTGGGAGGACTCGTGGGATCAAGATAAAAGGGACCTTTGAAGTCCAAACATGTCAGACGTGACCCTTGAAATCGAATGGAAGGACGAAAAATGGCTTTAGTGCCTTACAAACGATGGATGGAATTTCATCGTTGGCAAGAACAACGGACCCCACATTTGCCTCCCAGTCCAAATTCGACCGAGATGTCCCAGCTACAACACGAACTGCAGTCGTTGATGGATCGCCTCGATTTGTCCGAAACAGAAAAATCGCAAAAGTATGGTCAACTCTTGCAACCACTGCAACTCTTTCACCAGAAGGCTTTAGACGAAACAGCTCTATGCACTCTGGAAGATTTCAAAACCTTGATGACAAGTCCGTCACCCACACCACCACAACCACCACTACCTCCAGTAGTCATGAGAGATGCAACCCCATGAAAGCCTGAGGAAGGAGAGGTACGAGAAGGTTTTCAAACACCGTCAGCAGCTTCCATTCCTAACAAGATTTCAGCGTCCTTTTTTGACCCCATCCCCCACACCCCAACAAGAAGGTTACGGAGGAGTTCAGAAATTGTATCGTGCTGCCAAAACTCGACTGAAAAGTCTCCGTTTACCTCAAGTACAATGATGATTACAAGAACAAGCTACCTACATTTTACACAAGCCCACTCGACTAACGTTTTCCAGAAGTCTCACCCAAGTGGAAGGGATCGATCATCAATGGCAAGCCGATTTAGTCGATGTCTCTCATTTGTCCACCTACAATCGCGGCTACAAATATTTGTTTTGTTTTCATCGACGTGTTTACCAATATTGACTTCCAAATCGATCAGTGAGTTAGTGAGAGCCCTCCAACTGGTGTTGAAACAAAGTGGTCGTCAACCACTTCGATGGCAAACTGACAAAGGTACCAAATTTCTGAACCAACCTTTCCAAAAAGAATTAAAGAAACGTGACATTCATTTTTTTCACCACCGAAAATCCCGAAACCAAAGCCAGCATCGTGGAACGTTTTCAACGCACTTTGAAAGAACGAATGTGGAAATATTTTACAGATCATCACACTCTGAAGTACATCGATATCTTACCGCACCTGGTTCAAGCGTACAACCAATCTTACCATCGAAGCATTGGACGTGCCGAGGAAGAAGTGACTCCCGACAACGAAGTGCTCGTTTCTGATCGCCTGTTTGGTACATCCCCGGCGGTGGCTGTCCCCATGAAAGGTGAAGTGTTGGCTGTAGGAGATTGGGTGCGCATTGGCAAAACCAAACACACTTTCGACAAAGGTTACTTATTCAATTGGACCACCGAATTGTTTCGTGTCACTGGACGAGTGCATGACCGTCATCCTGCCGTCTATAAATTGGAAGACATGAATGGGGAAGTGTTAAAAGGAACGTTTTACTTACACGAGTTATAACGCGTGATGAAGACGACGTGTACGACATCGAAAGCATTCTCTAACGAAGAACCCGTAAAGTGGGAAAACGACGTGTCAAAGAAGTCAAAGTGCGTTGGAAAGGATATCCTACCAGTTTTGATTATTGGATCGACGCTTCGCAAGTCATCGACTATAAAAAGAAGTGACCATTATGCCCTTTCTCACAGCCTCAGCTACCGCTATCACTGCAGCGACCACTCCTTCACCCAGTTCTTCTCGGCAAGATCTACAAAAACAACCCTTGTGGGTGCGGTGTGGAGAACACGTACCTAAAACGCAAATCATCTTTTTCTGCCACATCTTTGTTGGATATTGTGTCATCAGTGCAGCCATTGCCAATTTGGGTTTGCAACAAGGAGACAAACAATTGTGGATAATTTTATTAGGGAGTTGCATTGGTTACCTTCTTCCCAATCCTTCCCTGAAATTCTCATCGAACGGCAACAAAGGGAATCTTGCGTCCAGTGTCAGTCACCACTCCAACAACAACAATCCCGTTTTCGGCGGAGACACACCTCTCCCTTCCAGTGACCCCTCGGACAGCCACAGAACTCTGGAATTATGAACAACAATAACCAATTTTACTTAACCTTACCCAGTGACAGTTTCATGGAGGTGTTTCCCAATATAACTTTATGTTGTTACACGGCCAAATTACCTCAAGCTATCCAATTAAATCACGAAGCCCATTGGGAAGTGGCTTTGGTGGAAATCATTCACCTTACACAAATCAAATACATCACTGAAAAACAAAACACTTTTCAGGTCGAAATCCTGAATGCCCAATTGCAAGAAGAAATAAATAAAATCGGGTTTTCAGGTGACACAAGACCAGCAAGCAATCCATCCTTCAGTATCTACACGTTGAAAATTCCTTCAGGTTATTGTTTTAGTGGTGAACAGTTGGTGGACACCCTTGCAGACAGGTTCGACTTAGCCTTTGACAAAGCCATGAACAGAGCCAAAAGAAGTGTTAAGATGGATTATCATAAAGTGGCTCGTCGCCTCATGATCAAATTTCAGGATACCGACACATTGTCCCTCAGGTTTAATAGTAGTTTGTTTGAAATGTTGGGTGGACATCCACAGATGGTGGCACAAAATTTTGGTCCCAAAATCAACAATAATATGGATTTTCACAGGGCTTTTGGAAACCCGGTAGAACTGAACGAAGGACTCAATTTGATCTTTGTGTACTTCGATGTGGTGGAGTATAACGTGATGGGACACACCTCCGTGCCTTACTGCGTCTGATTCATTTCAAAGTGGACAGTGCCACGGCCAATGACCAGGAAGGTTTAAACACCAATCACGTACACCGTGAATTTGTACATTCTTATTATTCTCCAAAGGAAAAGTTACGGTGAAACTCCATTTTCGAAAACGATTCTCCAACGAATTTTAAGTCATGTATCCAGTGTACCGAGGCGTCGCTCGACAGCGAGGACACGGTTTAGGAGATATGTTGAAGTCAGCCTTTCGTTCGGTGGCTCCGGTGTTGAAACCGATGGTGACACGAGGACTGCACGCTTTGAAAGATGCCGCATTGACACAAGGGAAAGAATTTCTCCAAAATGTCATCATCGACAAACAATACCCTAAAGAAGCTTCCTTGAGAGCAGGTAAAACTGTTTTGCTTCAAACTGGTAAGGACATTTTGGACCGACAAGAAACTTCTATAAATGCCCTGAACGCTACTGATTCTGGCATTCCCGCTTCCCTGACGCCACAGCAAAGACAAGGCAGAAAGAGACGACGAAGACAACACCCTTTCAGAAACCTTGACACTCCTAAAACTTGAAAAACAAAGAAAAGAAGAATTGCTCGAGACTTAGACGTTTTTGATTATTAAATCATAGAAATAAAAACTGATGCACCCAGGGTATTGTGCCTGTTCCAAGTTGGAAATGGTTATGTTTGCCATGCTACCTACTATGATGACAATGCAAGAATCCCAATGGGTCGAATTTCATCCCGTTTCCTCTTTAACGGATTCAGCTCCCACTGAATTTGAAATCAAAGGACAACCCGACATTACATCGATCTGAATAGCAGTTACGTGTGCCTGAAAGTCAAAGTGATCAAAACGGACGACACTGCTCCAGAACCCGATGCTAGAGTAGCTCCCGTCAACAATTTCATGCATTCGTTGTTCAGTGAAGTGGATTTGTACTTGAATAACAAACTGGTCAGCAGCAGCATGGATACTTACCCTTACCGAGTGCACCAGCAAAATCTCTTGACGTACGGAAAAGAGACCAAGAACACTCATCTGGATGCTTGCATGGTATGGAAAGCTGACACAGCAGGTGAGAACACGTTTAACCACACAGCCCTGACAGCAGATGACGATCCTCACAATGTTTATGTTTGAGGGCAAATGGGTGGCTTTAGTTGTCAGCGGGTTTATTGGGTGTGTAAGAGCTTGGGTATGGGTAGGTCTCGAATTTTCTTCCATTATAGCAGGTTTTTGTGGATTCGGTTTCTTTTCCTGCTTTGGGAGATTCGATAGCAGATAGTCGTGAAGACCGTAGAAAGAAAATCCTGCAAGGACGAAGTTTAGAACTGATGGATCGTTTGCATTTGAACATGTGGTTGCAAGAGAAGTATTTGCTGAATAGTGTGGATATCCGCCTGAGACTGAATCGTAGCAGTACCGCATTCCATTTGATGGCCCATGCTAACGAATACAAAACTATCATCCAAGAAGCCACGCTCTACGTGCGTCGTGTGGAAGTGTTACCTAAAGTGGGAAACGACATCAGTCACACTTTGAGCAGAACGACCGCCAAGTATCCGATTCGACGCGTGGAAGTCAAAACTTTCACCATTGCCTCTAGACTCCGATCCAAGATCGAAGATCATCTGCTACAAGTACAGTTACCCAAACGTTTAATCGTTGGCATCGTGACCAATGCAGCACTCAACAGAGCCCACGACAGAAATCCATTCCAGTTTAAGCACTACAGAGTGTCCAATATCGAAGTCAGTTGCGATGGCAATGCCTTTTGTACCAGACCTTTCGAAGTTAACTGTACCAAGAAGAATTACTTGAGGTCGTACTTGTCCCTACGAAGGCAATGGACAGTTAGGGACCAACACCAGTTAAGGCATTTCGTACGATGACTAGGCAGGGGGTTATACTTTGTGGGCTTTTGATTTCACTCCAGCGACGAGGGACATTTCCACCCTATACAATCTGGTCAACTGCGTGTGAAGCTTCAGTATGCAGAAGCTCTAGCACAAACGGTGAACGGCCAACATCACCCTATCTCCAAAGATTGCACTCACACCAAAAAAGAAGAGGCCATCATAAGACTCATGATTGAAAATCATTTGCCATATACAAACGCCAAAACCGCTCTGCTATCGAATCTCCCAAAGCAGGAAAAGAAACCGAATCCACAAAAACCTGCTATAATGGAAGAAAATTCGAGACCTACCCATACCCAAGCTCTTACACACCCAATAAACCCGTTGACAACTAAAGCCACCCATTTGCCCTCAAACATAAGCAAACGATAAGTGAAAACTAAACCAAAACAAGTGGCTCCAGATAATATTACTAATAACAAACCAACCAAATTAGATATTGCTAACTTCGTTCAAGAGGCTCGAAACCAAGCAGAATCGGAGATCACAAACCCACTACCACCAAGCAAGGCAAACATCAGGGAAAAAAGCAATGCAAGTAACAAAAGCAAGCCCCAACATGAGAAATTCACCCATGATATAATTATTCACTACTTAAAGGTGGAGATCACCACTATCTCTCGAAACCACCACATACCTTGTCTTCCATTTTTCATGTTACTATCTGACTTATTGGAAAAACACCTCCAAACCAAACACTGATTTAAAGTGATAAAATCTACATCAATAATACCTAACAGCATAAATGGTTACAACTAGGAAAAAGAATATAGTAATCTCGCAATGGAATAGCCGGGGATTAAACACCAACAAACCAGAATTAATGATCAAATTACAACAATCCAATTTTAAACCAGATCTGATATTAATTCAAGAAACACTTATCAATCAACAAACTAAAAATATACCAAAAATCCCGGGCTACTCAGCCAGCAACTTCACAACGAGAGATAATGAAAAAAAGGGGGTGGTTTAGCCATCTTTGTCAGAGACCTACTCCCAAATACATCATTTCACCAACACTCCATAACCACTAATGACCCCAATAACTACACTCCCCTTGAGTATCAATCAATACTCATTCATAGTGGGCAATTCATCTTTGAAATTTTCAACATTTACCACCCCGGGCAAACCTTAAACCGTCTCCCCTCTAAATTATACTCAAATCGTCAGCACATCAAAGGAGTATATGAAATGCGGCGATTTTAACGCCCATAGCAAAAGATGGGGAGGAAAGCACTTAAATAAAAGAGGAAAACTGATCGAAGAATGTACCACCAATAAAAATCTAGTTATACTTAATGATGGTACTAAAACCAGAATTTCACCAGAAGATGGTTCACTATCTTCAATTGATTTAACAATCTGCACACCCAAACTATCATCTATGTCTAAATGGGAAGTAGATAGGGATACCACGTTGGGAAGCCACCATTTCCCCATTATTATCACAATAAAGTTTCTTACCCCTGTTACTACGTCATTGAAATTCCCCAAATGGAGACTAGACAAAGCCATTTCGCACTCATTTAGCTCTTTACTCACCGGAGTGCCTATAGCCAGTCTGCGGAACAACAACATCGACATATAATAATAAGAATATCCTTGAAACGATCAACACAGCCGCCACTCAAAGTATACCCACCACTGGAACCAAAATTGCAGATATTAATAAGCAACCAGTCCCTTGGTGGAACGACGACTGCAAAAATAAGATCAAGGTAAAAAAGAAAGCCCTCAATAAATTTCGCCATACAGGTCTTTCAACTGATTATATGAATTATAAAACAATAAATAAACAATTAAAGAATATCATTTAAAGAGCAAAGGAAATATCTTGGCAAAAATATTGCTCTACCATTGAAATTAACCTAAGTAATTCGAAACAAGTTTGGAAGAAACTAAAAGCAATGCGAGGCGCAAATAGTAACATAATTCCAAACATTAAAGGTGCAACAACGGAAAAAGATACAGCAGAAAAACTAGCAATACATTTCGCTGGAATGAGCAAAATTATACCAGCAAATATGGAACAAGTCATACTAAATTTGATAAATCGATCATGACAGACTGGACAAATTCCCCTAAAGTGGAAACAGGCTATAGTCATCTCGATCCCTAAGGCTGGCAAAGATCCCACTGAAATATCCTCCTACAGACCGATCTCCCTTACAGATACAATATGCAAGGTGATGGAGACGATGATTAACAACAGACTCAAACATCACCTTGAAAGTAATAATCTTCTCTCACAAAACCAAAGTGGCTTCCGCAACAAAGGATCCACTCTAGATCAACTAATAAGGCTTAAGTCTAGTATCAAACTAGCCTTTAACTATAAAGGAAAAGCAAAGCGAAAGACACCTCATAGCTATTTTCCTAGACCTTAAGAAAGCATTTGACTTAGTCTGGACTGATGGTCTCATTGCCAAATTGAACCATTATGGAATCAATGGCAACATGCATAAATGGATAAAAACTTTTCTAAAAGATAGACACATCAGAACCAGAATAGAAGCGCAGTACTCAGAAGAACACGTGCTAGAGAACGGCACCGCACAAGGAAGTGTCCTGAGTCCGACCCTATTCAACATCATGATAAATGATCTAGAACGTTCCACCAACCTCAGCAAAATAGATCTATCACAGTTTGCTGACGACAGTGGTCAATGAAAAGCGGGCAACCCACACAACCAACAACTACTAACAGTACTACAAGATAGCATAAACAAAATCGGCAAATGGGCCGACAAATAGGGATTCAAACTATCAAAAGGGAAAACAACTTGAATTCCATTCTCCCCCCACCAATAAAGGCTATAAAATAGCACCACCCATCTTATATATCCAAGGCGAACAAACTATATTTGAAAGAGTCTCAAAATTCTTAGGCATGTATTATGATCAACATCTTACATGGCCGCTATCGCTTAACCGGCTTGAAGCAGCTGCTCCGTTTTTTAGTGCCATTTTCATGATATTCGTGCTTGTTGCCTGTTTTCATCTTCGTTATTGTGTTCATTATGTATTGGCTGTTAAATTCGTATGTGTTTCTTCATCTCCTTGTTTTGGAAACGAGAACAATTAGACTTTTTCTCAGCTGTCTTGCTCCACTCTTTTTGAACAAACCGCAATCACGTGATACTCGCCAGTCAACCCGTTTATGCTAAGATGGACCCTCGTTAATTGCTTTAAATGATCTCTCCTTGGCTCTCAACTCTACATTGTGCTCTAGACTAAACTAACTGGGACTACATTCATCATTACCTAAATGTAAACAGAAGCGAAAAAGAAACGTTGTTTCAAAGCTGGCCGGCGTAGAACGGGAAGAAGAATTACCTCCCTTATTTCGGTTCAACAATTTACAAAAATTTCGACCGTTAATTTAGATAACCTAATTCAAATCCCTATTAATTCGTCAAATTTTGTGTCAACTATTCAAGAAATACATCTACGCACTGCATTATTCAATGCCCAGTCAGTAGGACCACCGGAAAAGCGCACATAAATAGTTAATTTTATCAACGACCAAACTGTTGACATATTTTTCCTGACAGAAACATGGCTAAAAACATCAGGCGATGAACCCATGTGTGCGGAACTAACACCCACTGGTTACTCCATCAAGTCGTTCCCCCGTAATTCTCGCGGAGGTGGAACTGCTGTCATCTCAAAGAACTCCATGATAAAACGTCTTAACTACACCACAACATTCAATTTCGACCACACATCGTTTGAACTAGTCCAAACCACACTCACACTGGAGCAAAGGTCAGTCCATTTTTTCTGCCTATACCGCCCTCCTCCTAGTAGAAAAAACAAGCTGGCTGACTCTCTCTTTTTGGAGCAGTTTCCGAATCTCCTGGACTATGGAAATTCGATAGGTGGCAACCTGATTATTCTTGGAGATTTCAACTTTCACTCTGACTGTCCCAGAAAATCAAATACAGCAAAACTCATAGATTCCATTAATGTTTTCAACCTCAAACAGTCAGTTAAACAACCCACCCATAAACATGGTCACATTTTAGACTGGATTCTTCATAGACCTGATGATAACATTCTACGGTCCTCCCTGGTATCCCATGACCTTGCATCAGATCACCTCTGCACTATATGCCATCTGGATGTATCAGTCCCTAACCCTCCACCTTTATCTGCTACTAAGAGAAACCTCCGTATGATAAATAGAACCAAACTAATGCACGACATTCAAGCTAACCTAACAACTTGCTTACCTCCTACAGCAGAACAATTCGATAACTGTCTGCGTTCATTGCTTGACAAACATGCCCCAGCTACAAAGTGCAGAGTATCAATTCAAAAGTGTTCTCCATGGTATAGCAGTGTTAGGGACCAGCTTCGCACTGCTAAAAGAGACCGCCGTAAAGCTGAGAGGCTCTGGCTTTCCACCAGACTCACTATTCATAAGCAAATCTATGAAGCCGCTAGGAATGTCACAAATATAGTCCATGCAGCGAAATCAGCCCACTACACTACTAAGATCATGGAAAGTTCCAGCTGCAAAGAGCTCTTTGAGATTACTAACAAGCTAATGTCAAGGAACAAATCAACACCACTTCCAACTACTTTCTCTCCAGTCGTCCTTCCGGACATGTTTGCAAATTTCTTCCGTGACGAAGTTCAAACCATTAGAGATAAGCTTGAAACCACAATTTAAATTGACTCGTCGTCACCATACAGTTGGGATACAGAATTTGAGCGGCAACCATTAGCAGCATTTGAACCTGTCTCTATGGATTTCGTACGTACAATCGTGATAAAGAGTACACCAAAAACATGTGAACTTGATCCAATTCCAACATCACTGCTGCCTGAGCGCTTAGATCCAGTATTGCCTTCACTAACTGATGTTATTAATACCTCTCTCTCATCCGGGGAATTCCCATCATTTTTCAAAACTGTCATTGTAAAGCCTCTGCTGAAGAAACCAACATTAGACCATAACGATTTAAAGAACTACCGCCCAGTTTCTAATCTCCCATTCATATCAAAAATCTTAGAAAAAGTTGTTCTATCCCAGCTTGTATCTCATCTAAATTCAAACAGTCTTTTCAGCAATGTACAATCTGCATATCGCCCTTGCCACAATACTGAAACTACTCTTCTAAAAGTAGTTAATGACATTCTCTCTGCGTTGGATAGCGGAAAGATTACAGTCCTCACTCTCCTTGATTTGTCTGCAGCATTTGACACAATAGATCATGATATATTACTTCACCGTCTCCAGCATGTATTTGGCATTCATGATACAGACTTACTGTGGTTCAAGGCCTACTTGGTCAACAGGACACAAATTGTGTCTGCAAATGGAATAATCTCCAGCCCAGTTGATCTATGTTGTGGTGTTCCACAGGGTTCTGTTCTTGGACATGTTCTCTTCATTCTGAACACTCAGCCGCTCTCAAGTGTCATAGATCATCATCCAGTGTCTCACCAATAGTACGCTGATGACACCCAAATATACAAATCTAGTCACCCAACTGAAGTTGATGCTACCATCCAAGGTGTAGAGAGGTGCATTTCTGATGTGAAATCATGGATGACATGGAACAAGCTGCAGATGAATGATGATAAAACTGAGGCCATTATGATCACAACACAAAGACTTTCTCATTCACATCCTTTAGCTCAAACAATAAATATCAGCAACGCCAACATTAAATTCACACAATCAGTACGAAACCTAGGTGTTACTCTGGACAGTACTCTCACATTGCACCAACATGTCATGAACATATGCAAGGCTGCATATCTTGAGCTGAGACGCATCGGCTCAATTCGCAAATATCTTTCAGCTGATGCCACTAAAACACTTGTGTGTTCATTAGTACTTTCAAGACTGGACTATTGTAACTCAATTCTGTCTGGTTTATCTCAATATCTACTCCAGAAACTTCAAAAAGTTCCAAACACAGCTGCTCGGATCATACTTAGAGTACCACGATCAGAGCACACCTCCCCGCTGCTCTGTACCCTACACTGGCTATCCATTCGATCCAGAATCAAACACAAAATTTGTTCTCTGTTCTACGTTTCGCTGTCGGACTCTAGTCCAACATACCTATCCGAACTCACCCATGTGTACACACCAGCAAGATACTTACGCTCCTCTTCTGACAATCCTATACTCATTATTCCCACTATGAAAACAAAGTCATATAGACAGCGTTCTTTTGCATATCAGGGCCCAGCAACGTGGAATGAATTGCCCACTGAACTTAGACACAAAGACACAGTGATCACATTCAAAAGGGCTCTCAAAACTCACTTATTTCGACTGCAAGAACAAACTTAAAGACCTAATAATGTTTCCTACTTGAAATATTCTCAGCATGTTTTTTTATTTTTTAATGTTTTTCTAATTACACGGTGTTTGTTTTTGTAATAATATTATTATATGTTTTTTATCTTATAGGTGTTGTCTAATGTTGTAAAGCGCCTAGAGCTTCTAAAGATTAGGCGCTATGCAAAGTCCTCATTATTATTATTATTATTACATGGAACCACCACATAACCGAACTAATACGGAAATGCTGTTGAAACCGAAAATCTTTTGAAAAACATCAAAGGCTCACAATGGGGTGGCAGACCAAGACACTTGATCAAAAATGGACTATGTATGCCAAATCTACGCATCGGTTAAACCAACATTACTCTAACGTCTTGATATAATCCAATCAAAAGCATTACAAATATGCACAGGCGCACTCAGAAACACCTCAAAAGAAGAACTATAAATCCTTACAGTTGAAACACCACTAACACTAAGGAGAGAAGAATCTATACTTAAATACGCCGCCAGGAATTCGATACATAATTGAAACCATCCAACAAGAAACATCATCGACAAATGCAATATCCCATTTAGCCGGAGACTCGTTCCCCTCCCGCCATCTGGAAAAATGATCTATACATTATGCAAAGAACTACAACTCGATTACCCCTACGCAGAACCAATACGATACCCGGAGCTGACCCCATGGTCAAGAGACAAACCAACTGTCAACACCATAGCAATATCATTCGGATCCAAAGAAGAATTTCCATTAGAAATAATATCAAAGATCCTCGATGTATTGGAGATTTCGTACACAGACTTTGTCAAAATATATACAGATGGATCTAAATCAAATAACCCAGACAAAACTGCTGCAGCACTAACCATACCGGAAATGAAAATGAAATAGGATATCGACTCCCAGACAAATGTTCAATATACACAGCAGAATTCTGGGCCATACTCAAAGTAATAAAAATAGCATGTAAACAGAAAATCCAGAAAGTACTAATAGTAAGCGACTCACTTAGTGTACTCGAAACACTTTATACAGGTAATTCTAATGGACGTGACAAGTTCCTTAAAGAAACCTACTTGATAATTAACAACATGAAAAGTCAAGGCCAAACTGTAGAATTCATGTGGGTTTCATCACACATTAACATCCCAGTCAACGAAAAGACAGATCAAGCAGCCAAAAACGCCCTAAACAAACTCGAGTTAACCCACATCGACTACAGCGTACCTGAACTATATAGCATGATAACCGTAAAAAGTGCTTCCAAATGGAAAACGCAATGGGATACATGCCTCAAAGGACGTACGCTGTACTCGACACACAAACAAGGTGAGTCGCAACATCAAAGCACCGAAAACCAAGATTAAACATCATCAACGGATCAACACAGGAAAAACCCTGCTTGCAAGTAGTATGGAGAAATATGTCCTGGCTAACCGGGAACTGGGAGCAAGATTCCCCAATTGTGTTGATGATGAAGACCCATGGCATGTTTTCAACATATGCCCGAAATATGACGTACAAAGGAAAAAATTGATTAATACCCTTAAATCAATTAATTCACCATATACCTACTCCGAACTACTCCACCAATCTAACCCGAACCCCAACCAAACGACTGATGCCATGTTGATTTTCCTCAAGGAAATTGACAAAATGAATAAGTTATAAGACAAATTCCTACCTCCACACCTAGACTGACAGAAACTACAACGAGCGCATTAGAAATAGAAACCAAATAATATCAGAAATCAAACTAATTAAATAAATAAATCCTATATACTCATGCACGGCCGTTGGATTGTACGCTACTGGGCACCACTCTCAGTACGACTGGGTGGGGAAGTGGGGCAAGATAAGCATATAGTTTACAACCCAATCGGGGTCGTTACCTTCAGTGCACGGGCCGATGCTACACCTGCACATATCACCTACCTCAGTGCATGAGCTGCCCAGATGTATAGACCATCGGACGGTGTAAAGAGTGGCTAATTATTATGACTTAACCTACTACTAACACCTTTTTCTATATTTCAAATCCTACTACTATTTCCCTACTTCTACTCAAGCATGATGAATCACAATAAAAAGTATTGATTATAACTGGCCTACAACATTAAAGATATAAGGTGGCTTAAATCTCAGTCATCAGGGCCCGCTGCACAATGCGGAAACAAATGGATTATAAATTAGCTAGAAAATTAAATGTAACAACCCCAACTTATACCTATAAGGTGGCCAAAAAAACCCAAGCCATCAGGTCCAGCCACACAAGGTGGCATCATAATATATAATTAAGAACTAAGACCCAAAAATAGGGAACTATAAGGTGACTAAAACCCCAGTCATTAGGTCCCCCCCCCCCCAACAAGGCGGAAACAATTATCATTAGTATAGAAACCCCAAATATCACTTCCTTTAATAATTATTCCCATGAAAGATATTAGGAGATTCATCCTGCTATCTATATCTACTTCTCCTACAAACAGTACAAAATGATTTTCAAAATTATAGATACCGGATGTAGGGTGCGACCCTATGCTTAGCCTGATACTCCTTTGCCGCCTCCGGACATGTATAAATTAGGTGAGTGTGGACCATTCCCACTCATCTTTAGTCCTGTGAGACATAAATGTCTCGAAATCGGAGCAATCAAATAGCACGCCATAAGTGCATTAATGCGTTGGGGGAAGTGGCACCATACCTTCCCCCAAACAATTAAACATTTCCAAACGGGAAATTAACTGGTCGTGAATGCCCGAAAGGGTGATATACGACCTAAATCCAAATAACGTAATGTAATGATGTATGGCTACCCCTGATGATTCAACAACATTGAATAATGAGCAGCAGACTCGAAAAACTGATTGAACTTCAGATGCACCTGGAATATGCCAGGCGGCTTCTGGACCAGCTGACCCAGGAAGCCTTAGAAGAAAGAGAAAGAATACAAAAAGAAGAACAGGAGAAGAAAAGAAAGTAGAAGAGGAAAAGAAAAGGCCAATCTTGCCTCATCTGGTCATAGGCAGACAGGTCAAATCAAGCCCATGGCGAGAACTCCGCTACAGCGGCAAGCAACACAACCACTACCAACACCAAGACCCTTGGAAATGGAGAGGCAAAGACAAGAGTGGGAGTCTCGGTGATTACAACATCCACGGATGAATAATAGACAAGGGAAATAAAAACAAATTTTCACTATCCCTCAAAAGGAGAACTGGGATAGTGAAGCCACTCAAGCCCCATCTGCGCTTCCAACCACAAGTATAAATTGTGGAAATGACTGGAGTCACCGTTGTGTCTGTGGTGCTCGGCCTGGGAGATATCATCACTAACAGGTGCGTCTGAAGTTTACAACAACACAAAACAGCCCTTCTCAGGGCTAGCCAATAATCTAGCGAAGAAACTATTCAAATTGCCTATTTGTGTGAATGTGGAGTAGTGTGGTTATAAACATTCACTCATTTGCTAATGTGATTATGTGTGTGTGTGTGTGTTTGTATGAGCTCACGTACGTTTGTGTGGATAGTAGATTATTGGGGCTTGTAAGCGCTCACGTACGTTTGTGTGGATAGTAGAGTGTGTGGTTGTTTAACTTTCCTTCTGTGTGGATAGTATAATTAGGTTTTGAGTTTGCTTCTTCGCGTGTGTGGATAGTATATTTTGGTTATGTTTTTGCTCCTTCCCGTGTGTGGATAGTATATATGTGGTCCGTTTTTGCTTCTTCGCGTGTGTGGACAGTATATTTGTGTTTTGTTTTGCCCCTTCCCGTGTGTGGATAGTATATTTGTAGTCAGTGTTTGCTTCTTCGCACGTGCGGATAGTATATTTTTGTTTTGTTTTGCTCCTTCCCGTGTGTGGATAGTATATTTGTGGTTAGTTATGGCGCTTTTGCGTGTGTGGATAGTATAATTGTGTTTGTTTTGCTTCTTCGCGTGTGTGGATAGAATATTTTTGTTGGTTTTTGTTGTTGTTGTTGTCTCCTCACCTCTGTGTGGATAGTAGATAACATATGAAGAGAGAAGTAGGGAATGTTTTCCTTCACGTCCGTGCTTGACAAATTTAAAGTCAAAGCGTCGATTGTTCGCGCATTCTACGGAATAAGCAAATGAAGATGGTAGCAGACTGTGTTTTATTCAACAACATGAAAGAGAGTTGGTATTGGATAGTGGATGACTATTATGTAGTGGAAAGGCTTGAGAAGAAATGGAGGCATCCGGTTACAAAAGACTTTGTCACAAGGCAGGTAACAAGCCTCAAAGTAACCATGGATCTTGTGAAAGATATGATAGAGGAAGAAGTGAAGATATTAAGAGGCTTTATTCACCCTCAGTATGTGAAAGTTGGTAACTAGAAAGAAGCCCTAGATATTGTCACGAGAGTCAGGTGTTTCTTAGAAGATATATTGGAATGGACAGAATGTTTTTCTTTTTTTTTGTTTGTAAAATGGGGAATGGACCAGATTAAGAAAGCAGAAGAACTGATGAGAAATGTGTTAACAGAAGAAGTGAAGAAGATAAAAGAAACCTGGGCTAAAGAGAGAAAAGAAAGAGACAACATAAAGAAAAAGGAGTAATTTGAAAAACTGAATAAGAATTGGATGAAAGTCCAGGAGAAATTCAAAGCCATAGGTCATCCTGACTGGATATCGGAAAATGAAGAGAGGAAGAAGTAAAAAGGAATATTGGGAAAGGCCAGGAGCTGATGGAAGAAGTGGAGAAAATAGAAGAAGAACCCAAAGGCCCTTTTCAGGGTCACTCATATGCCTCGAAAAGGATTGCTTTCTTGCCTCAAATTTTGTTTGGGTCTGTTATATGTTGTCCATTGTGTGTGTTATATAAATCTAAGTCCCAAACCTTTGCTCAGTACTGTGACGTCACCTCCCATGGTTGCAACATTGTTACCAATGTCCCATACCGTGACGTCAGACGCTATACAGACTCCACTTCCCTTGTCCGCAAACAGGTCCAATATTCCCCATGTTCAATTTCCATTGTCCGTAAACAGGCCCAATCCATTGTCCGTATATATTCCTATTTTCAATTTCCTATGTTAAATTCCCCTTGTCCGTAATCATGCCCGGAGGGGGGGGGGATACGTAATGTATTTTCCCATTGTCTGTAAACAGCCCCCTTCACTACTTATGGCAATTTCAAATGTTTATGTAATTTTTAAAATAGTCATGTACATGCGTTGGTGCCTTTTAATCAATTTATATGGTACTACTGGTGTGTACATCATCTCCCCATTTCATAAAACGATATTATTTTCACTTCTATTTGCTTTTGGTTGTCTCTGTCAAGTTTTTAATATTAAGACATATCCCAATTCTAAAGATAGAAAGCATATGCTTACATAATCAATGACATGACCTGGACATATTTGATTTCATCTTCAAAGTCACTTTCACGATTAACTAGTTTACTTAACAGTTCTTTTGATGAATTTATTTCATATGATGATGATTCCTCATCTAATTATTTATTCTTTCATCAGAAACAAGTCTTAGTTTGAATGTTATTCTAATTCTGTTTTTTATTTTTCATATTAGCATCATGAGCTACTTTTGGTGCACTGTAACAACATAAGATCTGCTTCGTCACAAAACATCAAGGTATAATTACGTTATTTTTACATACTGGAAATGGTTTAATTATATACCAGACAAACCAAATTTTGTATATATTAGATGAATAAATGTCTTATCGAACCTTTACAAATAATCCATGAACTCCAATGTGTAAATATATTTTCTCGGAATTTGTCATCAGCCAGATACTTTGGCAAAGTTGGTCTACTTTTGCCCCAGGGGCGTTTTGCTCGTTAATGCATCAATTCATTGAGGTCATCCATGATGCATGTAATACTTACGATGGATTCTGAATAGCTTCGCGTCTTACGCAAAATAATGCCGCGATGCAGTGTGTCTTTGGAAATACATCCCCAAGCGTCACTTTGATAAGTACAATCTTGTCCACAAAACCAGAATTCCACGTGGGTTTCCCGATGCCAATTATTTCAGGGGTATCTCCCATACGAGAGATCACACCATTTTCATTGCGTGTTTAGTTGGTCTAACAGCCGATCGACATCGTTTGTAGTCCTTGAAGCAAATAACTCGTTTGTGATCTCACCAAGTATTGGTACCATCTGGGATGTTGTTGAACTTTCCACGGGTATGCACGCCAGTGAATCAATCAATATTTATTTATCGTACGCAGCGCATGCCCAGCCATTTAACAGCGCCATCGTCAGCAAGGTGTAGCGCCTGCAGTCCACCGGGTAACTTTGTCAGTGGACAGTTGTTCGCAATGTGCAACATGGTCTGTAGAGCTCCACCGCTATAGGAGGAGGCAGTTGCCTGGCACCATCGGACAAGGCTTACTGCACAACGACCCTGACCTGTCTGGAAACGGTTCAGCTTGGTCTACAGATGTAATGGAAGGTTGAAGCCAGATGGCTCAGCTTCGAGGGAGTGGTTCACAGTATCTGTTGAAGACTACTCATCACTCCATGCCGAAATAGCTGTTATATCCTCAGACAACGGACCTAACCAGATTGGATGTCTCGAAGCCCAGTGGACTGTTGAATGTGAGAAAATCTCCATATACATGTAAAATGGAAGTTTCTCACTGACATAAACCTCAGCCAGCAGTTTTGTGGTCATTTCCTGGCAACGGGGATGTAGAGGAGGAATGTTGCCGAATATCGGCAGCTATCGTAAAGGAGTAGAACATAGTGTTCCAGGGATTATGGGCATTGTTGTACTGAGATGGACCTCAGTTAACTTGGTATTTGACAATCGAACACAGACAGAAGCCCAAGACGCAGCTGTTGAATAACAGAGGGCCAGTGCTGATGACTTGAGTGTTTGAGCAGTAGCACACCAGTTTGAACCAGCCAGTTTTGCGGAGTAGGATGTTTCGAGTGCTCAGTTTAGCTGCAGTTCTCTTCTGATGGTTACAGAAAGTCAGTGAGTTGTCCAGCGTCACACCAAGGTATGCTGGTGTCGGATCGTGTTTTATGTGCTGCTCATTGAGGATGATGCAAAGCTCACGGTTTGCATTTGCATTGTTAAAGTGGAAGACGCTAGGGACTGTCTTTGTTGTGCTTGGCTGCAGGTGCTATTTCTTGTAGAAGTCATTTCCTCCAGGTCTTTGTTCAATACCTCTTCAAGCTCATTAAATGAGTGGCTTTTGGTTCCGCGAGCAATATCGTATGCATACAAGAACGTACGTGACTTTGTTTCAGGAAAGTCATTGACATTAACATTGAAGAGACTCGGCGAAAGAACAGACCCCTTTGGGAGTCCATTAATCTGAAGTCTTAACAAATCAATGAAGAGATCCTACAAAGGATTTCGCTAGCAACCGGTAAAGACTCTAAACTTTTCATGCATGAACAAGACTCTTCACTCGCCTTTGCCGTCTCGATCGACTGAATCTTCACAGTAAGCGATTGCCATCGGACAGGTGTCGCTAAGAACAGTTATTATTGGCCAGAAGATATTAGATTCCCGAACGAATTTTACGAGCAGGATCCGATGGTACCAATTACAATATACCGCCAAAAATTGTCAGGATTGCTTTCTTTTTTCAGTAATATTTTTTACAGAGCTATGGTCCCCAGTGAACGTGAAAGGAAAGAATTACAAGTGTATGACACGTCTAGATATCTTCTCCTGTGTGAATCCTTGGAAATTGATGGAAAACTTTGTACGTAGCGACAATGATAAGAATTACGCCGATGGTACCAAAATATATTTATCTACAACGGAAACATGGCATTATTTATCAGCACACGATATCTCATTGAATATAAGGCAATCGAAGCCTGTTTGGACAACGACGACATTGCCACGAAAATTCGTGGACTCTCCAGTTAAAGCGACAATTATGGGAAATCTGCTGGTCCAACTACGAATTTAACAAGGACGTACATGATCAGGTACAGCATATATTGCAAGATATTTATCAATTTGTACATTATGTTTCTTCGGACCCGCAACCCGTTGGTATTCGTTGTCTGATGCCAGTAATAACCCCGTCAGTGGTCACAGAAAAGCGTTTATAATCGTTTATGGGATCTGGAACCATGTCAATGATGTCTTTTCTCGCCAACAAAATACTCGATACAAAACGCCATTCAACAGTTTATGTGGCTAATAATTATCCAGCAAGGTAGCAGCACACCAAAACACGTGTCGTGGCGTTTCTATATAGAGATCAGGTTGGCGGTGAACAAGCCGGTAACATAATAATATTTGACCAGTTAGGAATGTCTGGATTTCTCCACAAGTAAAAGGTGCAAAGAAATTTGTGCCAATGTGGAAAACAATTAAGTCTCAACAATTGCATATCATAAGTTGTGGTCGTACATTGACCAGGAACAAAACATTGATATTGGTCTGCAGATATTACAAGAAAGAAAATACATTATACTCGGTTTGTTACATTAATAATGGTTAAGTAGTCTAAAGTCGACAAGCACTTTAATGCCCGTTTTACTGATATCCCCGCCCCGAGTGGCCGAGTGGTCTAAAGCGCTCTCCGTTACGGATCACTGCCATCTCACCTCTGTCTGCGTGGGTTCGAGTCTAGGATTCGGCCAATGTGGGTATGTGAGAAAGCTTGCCAGTAGCTTCTCGTGGGTCGGTGGTTCTCGGGTTCTTTCTCCACCATTAATACTGGCCGCCATGCATAGCCTATCGTGTGCTGGAAAATTGCATTAAACTCCACAACAACTGCTATCCCCGCCGCCGGCTATAGACACATTGCCATGATCCTCTCCGATACGATTTTGTTGTTGGACACAAGGTGTCTGAATAAAGATCATAAACGCACCAGTCGAAAACCTGTGGTTATTTTCTCAAACTTAGTTGATGTCGTTAATGAATATTACAATTGAAACAATGTCACAACATGGTGTTAAGGCTGGTCTTTGTGAAAACAAACTTGCGAGAAAAGTGCAGTAATAAACCACCGAGGACTCACATTGAGACTTTCTCCGACAAAGTTAACTGGAAATGACCCCTTGTGACTCAAAACACAGCTTAAACGTGTTAATGAGCCAAATAAGGAACACATTGGTAACATTAAAATCGGGGGCAGGGCAAATGCAACAGCGGTGGATATTTCCGTTGATCTCCGTCCATCCCTGCGGTTTTAAAAGCAACTGGGACAGCTATAAAATAGGCAGTTGGTGGACGTAGGTCTGGTGGACATTATCGAGGTCACATGGTGTCTGGAGGAGTGTTTCGTAACCGCATAAACAAAGAAAAGGGTCTTCTACTTTGGAATTGGAGCGGACAAGTATTCGATTTTGGCCCCACCGTTGACGGCCACGAAAGCAAAACATCTCGGGCGTCCATTGACAAATTTTGATTTACTTGTAATGACAAAATCAGTTAAGTATTCCGAGTTGTTTATATGCGGACTGAACTTTCATCGGTGATCCCCGGTACGCTGGAAACAGAAATTGTCAACTTCGATTCATCAACAGAGCCTAGAACTCTTTGGGCATTTGAATTCTGAATATCCACATGGTGACCTTACCACTGGACGACTGCTGTTTTATTCAACGCTACCAATACAAATTCTAACAGATACCCCAATCCGTCGTGATTTCGTTCATGAAGCGATGCATGCACTTGCGAGAAGCAAAGCTTCATTAAATCCGACTACGCACCACATGCTGACTTTGTATTATCATTTTGAAGCTACACTTAAAACGTACGAAATGTCTGTTGGTATTTTCTGAGACTCAACCTCAGCAATTCGATTCGGCGCTGATGTGGATCTGACTAGCAAGCAAAGCCAATTTAACTGAGTTTAGCAATCGGGCTGTTGTTGCCGTCTACCCAAACGAGCTTGTGATTTTCAAGATCTAACAGGAAAACTGCAAATGTTCAGCGCGGCGGCCAGTATCAATGGTGGTGGAAGAACCCGAGAAAAATCCAGAAAGAACCACCGACCCACGAGAAACTACCGGCATGCTTTCTCACATACCCACATCTGCCGAAGCCGAGACTCGAACCCACGCAGGGAGAGGTGAGATGGCAATGATCAGTAACGGTGGGCGCTTCAGACCATTCGGGACCCTGCCCCAATATAGGAAACGGTGCATAATTTTACAACACGGCATGTGGTACCTGCGACGAATCGCTAAATTGATGCGCAAAAAACGCACATGAACATAGTCGTACAGACCTAGCAAGGAGATACACGACTTGAATCAAATCAACATGAGATCCTTGTATCGCTTAAGAAGTTGTGTGTGCCATGTCGAAGATACGTCTTAGTGTCCGTGAACAAGACGACATTAAAAGACGGGTTTCGAAGATGGGTTTGGAATATACAAATTACACCACAGAAACTGTGCGGATTTAGGCGGTTAAAAAAATAATAAGTTACCACTACGGTTCCAATTAATGAATAATATTCAAGAAGGAAGAGATGTGAGGAGTTGTTGGACATTACAGGGACAAATAAGTACACTGAATAAACGAAAGAAAACGAGAGGAAAATAAATCCGAAAGTAGCGAAAGAAGATAACAAAAAATCGGATGGCACAGCAAGAGAAAAAAACGAGTGAACATGGTCATGTTGCACCCAAGTCAAGCCGCACAATAATCAAGTTATGTCGCACCCAATGGTAAAGTTATGTCGCACCCACGCTTAAGTTATATCGCACCCAATGCTAAGGTTATGTTAAGTTTTGATATGTATAGATCTCACTGGCCCCAGTCTTAATATAAAATAGAACGTACAATAAAACGGACGAAGAAACAAAGATAAATGTATATAAGACTTAATAAGTTCGTAACTAAAATAGTAGACGTCAGAATAATATGATTGAAGGAATGAAAAAAGAGAAGATATATAAATAGAATTGAGAAATGAAAGATGCAAATTACCACACTGAGCAAAGGTTGCTATTTAATATGGTCTTTTATTTCCTTTTGTATTATACGGAACAATAACACTATGACCTGCGTAGCCGATAAATAAATAATATCCCCAAATTAGAGGACAAAGTCTTCATTTGCTTTGACTACTAAATCTGGTTCAATATCGTATCTTTGAGTACTATTTTGTACACATTTATATGAGCAGGGCAACATAGTTCAGAGTATATGGTATAGTTCAGCAAATGCGCCACATTGTGCATACTAATATTCTTATAGGCCAATTTAAATTGTTGCAAGCAGACAACAACTGGGAAATGATCATTTTTCCGTCGTTAAAATTTTCCTATAAGTAAATAATTTTGCTTGAATTTCTTTGCATATTTTTCTCTGTTGTCTCCAAAGTTTCCCTTCAGACAAGAGCCGCAGCTGAATATTTACAAATTGGGCCTTTTTAAATGAACAGCCAATTAACATGAACAGTGGAAGTTTTTCCCCTCTTTGCAGCTGAATTGAGCCACCCGTCCACATTGTTGTTAGTCCTTATTGGCTGCATATATACGGTCCAATGAGCAGGGGTGAATAATGAATGTGTGATCCACTGCCTTAGTATGTAGCTACATAGATCGGATAAAGGTCTGTTATTGATGCTTTTCTCTTGCAGTGCAACCAAGGTTGGCTGTATGTATTCCTGTGGTAAAAATGGCAGAGCCATTAATTTCCGGATGAAACTATGAATGCAGTTGTTAACTTTATAAGGTTTCTGAAGGCCGATCTCTCCACACTGCCTCCAAATAGCTTGAACCCAATGAAACACAACCTTGCATCTGAACTGCTGCAAAAGCTGACATCACTCCTTTCCGCATAGCTGCTTCAAAGTCTGCTACCACTTTTTGCATTTCTGGTTCAGTGTGAATCATACTTTTAATAGCTTTTTAGCCCCGACATTAACGCAAAAGCTAGGGAAACTTGTTTTATTTCTCCGTCTTTTTTTTTGTTGTCTTTTTTACAAAGGCATGCACACTAAATAATCGGGTAGGTGGTGGTTTGATCACATAGAACGTGGCATCGTTATACCATGTTTTTGCCTTTGGTAAGATTTTCAACATTTGGTGTGTAGCAAAAAGTAAATTGCGACGATCTGTGCACTTAATGTCTTTCTACGAAATAGCTCTGGTATATACTCAAGCTCTAGATCAAATTCCAGATCGTTAGGATCCACCGGACGTCTTCTTTGATGCACTTCATTGGCTGCTCTAGTTAAATAATGTCTTAGGAACGGGTTCGTTCACATGTATAAGTTCACTACACATTCATTGACAATTGTTTTAGCTTACATGAAGACTTTGTTGATAGAACGTTTTTTTTTTTTTTTACGTTTTTTTTTTAAACCAGCGTCTTTCTCTCTATTAACTGTAGCTTTACGCTTGGTGTGCTTGTTTCTCACAACACATTGCCAGTATGTAGCGGAGACATTTTAACATTGTTGGAAAAGCCGTTGCTGTCGACTAACTTATCTTTCATTCTTTCTGATGATTGAGCTACAGTTTCTTAAGTTACTGCATCATTGTCAACTGCATCAAAAATTTGAGGATACTATCAACAGTATTGTATCTAAATATGAGGCTTCATGCTCAAGGTCCATTGGTTGCTCATGTTCAACATCAACAACAGGAAAAATGCCATCTAAAAGTGGATCAGTATTGATCGCGATAGTAGAAGAGATCACAAAGCCTCGTGTCATACTCCATGATTTTTCTCAGTGTTCAGTCTACTACTTGCAAAAAGCGGTTCACCAATTTCAGATGATTCAAATCTACAGAATTACAATTATTGCATGTCCAGTGTAAACCGAGTTGTCCCCTTACATCCAATCGGTAGTCTTCTAATGAGATCCCAGTAGCACAAGTGCTTTGTTGCCATTTATTGCAGCTATCACAATGGATTGCAAGCTGTCTCTGTGTAACTTCTTTTTCATAATGAAGGCATGCAGTATTACTAGCCATTTTGGAAAGTAATGATTGGGGTGGAGTAAAAATTTAACATTTTATACCTAATCGTAGTGTCTTTTTGACTATTCAAGCTTGAAACTAATCAATCAAATATATACGTAATGTAAACGTTGACAGCAGCCCTGGAGTACAACTTGACAAAAAATCATTTGTTTCCTAATAGTTTATGTCGACAAGCTGCCAGTTCCGTAACCTGCTTTGCTATGTATTGACTCTGATATTGCTGCCACACTAACTCAGACGCTGATATGAGCATGCTTTGTTTTGGTTTGATTGCTTTCATATACTCAGACCATAGCAAAGCCAACACGTTTCAATAATACATACCAACCCTTCATCAAACTGGAAAGAAACCGACAAAGACACAATACCAGATGCTCTGTTGCAAAACACCTGTTCAGTGTCGGTATAACATTTAACAGATTTCATAGGTTTTTAAGATAAGTCTTGTTCAGTTGGTATATAATACAACTAGCTATTGAGAAGCTATGGGACATTATTAATTCAATAATCAAGATACATGCTGATTAAAACATTTAAGAAAAACTAACCTACCTTAAATTAGCCTTTTCATTCACAAATGGGAACAAAGATAGAAAGAAAACTAAGTGAAATGAACACTTGATGAAAAATGAAGATTAAATTCACAGATTGGTCCATTATGCAAAAGCTAGTTTCAGCATCTGTATACTTGCAATTATTGAACTGGCACTCATAGATGCCCTCAAGGATGAGAAGAAATTTCATATTAAGTGCAATGAAATCACTGTATCAATAATTTACTAACAAAACAATAAACAATTGATTTTCATTGTTGGCAGTTGGTTCATGAAATAAATGTCCCTAATTTTTTTAAATAAAAAGGAATCATGTTTGTATAGCATTGGTGGTTATTGTCAGGGCCAAAAGGGAGGGAGGGGCAACCAGAATATATCGCCTGGGCCTGGCCCATGCTGAACAACACTTTTTAATTAGTGAAGTAATACATTCAATTAATAATGGTTAATGCTATGGAAACATGACATGGTAACAATCATTTCGTATAGTGATAAATTACAGATGGGGGCGACTTGACTATATGTTCGGGTGCGACATAAATTTACAAGTGTGCGACTAAGCAGGTGTGAGACTGCTGGGTGCGAGATGACTGTGATTCAGAAACAAGAACAGAAGAAGAAAGTGGAAACGACAAGGGTGAGGAAGAAGGCAAGAAAGCAGATAAGACAGATGAGATGAACAACTGCTGAATCCACTAAGGAATTCACATCGTGAAAACTAAATTTAAGATCAACAAAATCAATCAGCTACTTCAAGCCAACACCTTTTTCGAAGAAAACAAATAATCAAGTACACACAGTACATAAAAACATCATCTACTTAGTTGGAAAATATCACAACTCAAAAACATTCTAATTGGATATATCAATACCACATCTTTTGCACAAGAATTATAGACTGCCTAACTCAAGCCCCCTCTCTACTCTTCTGTCTTGTGTGTGTGAAATTATATTAAGCATGTATGTGTATGTGTGCGCACTTCTACATTTCTTTTTCTCTAAGGCTCCATGTATATGGTGGTAAAAACATGTGTATACAATGTGTGAATATTCCTACCGATTCCTCTCTTCACACTACACATCTACGATTAACATGTAGTAAATGTGATGGGGTATTAGTTTTGTTATCAAAGTCATGATTTGGAAGTTATCATGGTTATAAGGATGGTAAAGGAATTTAGTTTTGTAGTAACTAAAGCAAATTGCATACATTTGGCGCCATTACTGAATCATGCATATCAGCCAAAGTCTAGTAGTGACTAAAAACAAGGAAATGTCATCAATTAATAAACATACATACACAACATAAGAACACATCAGGAATTTTAATACTGCAATAGCATAGTAACATTTTATACTGTTAAAATCCCCAAACAATACATACCTGGTTCTTAAGCTCAGCACAGTAAATTCACTTCCACTTTATAAAATATTTTTGTTTACTTATAATTTTGTCTATCCTTTAGATAATTTTATATATTTTTAAGCTTCAAATTGAAGTTGTATTATTTTACCAATGATTTGTTTTATTGAAATCATGATCTATCTATCCTGCATTTTAAAATATTTTTAGTCAATGTTTCACAAAGGAGGGAACTGATCATGGATTACTTTCCTTGCTTTAATATGCAAACTAGTGTGTCAACCTCAATGGTGGGAACAAGGTTGGTCAGATGCAAAATATCCTCATTTATGTGTGGATTTGCTAATAACTGAACCCATCCAAGACTTAGATGCCATAAACCCACCAAAATCAACAACAAAAATTGGTTTCTTGAGTGGATACAATTTCAGCCAATCAGCTGCATGATCACCTAATTAGTATGCATTGATCTTGTTCATTCTTGAACTTGTCCAAGATCATAATAATAAAAGCATATATTCCAAGTTTAATCAAAACTGGTTCAGAAATGCAGCATGCGTAGTAAGTGGTAGCAATTTCAGTCGATCATATATAAGGTTGTCTCATCTTTATGAATACATCTCTCTTTATTTGTTCAAGACTTTAATTATACAAGTTATATTCAAGTTTCATCATACCACAAGCCGACTTGCCTAATAAAAACCACATGACATCACATACAGTATCAATAAGTCAGACAAGGCAAAATCAAAACGACTGTGGCCTCCGAATGTACCATAAAGTTAACTGATTATACTAATTTGCAATTTTTATTTATTCGTCTTTTCATCATGTAATAAACATAATCTTACCGTTGTACTCATGGTAAATAATATCTATAAAATTCGTTTAATAATTTAATGGCCAATGCTCACAAATGTTCAACATGCTTAATAAATTGTATTTGCAATGAGCACTTATACATGATCATATAAATTCTGGACATGTAATGAAAAAATTGACTTGCCCATCAAACTTTTCAACATCTCTTGGGCTGCCTGACAATATCTTGTGAAAATTAGCACACAAGCTACAACACTGCTGATTAACTGCTTGCTGGGCAAAAAGAGTAAAACTTGTAGCAAGTTGAATTTGTATATGACATGTTCACGTCAGATCCAATGGCAGTTGGACCTGACTTACAGGCGAGTATAAACAGCCAGCAAAAATGTCCAGATGTCAGTTACTAAAAATTTAAACTAAAAAGGAATAGAATGGGTTACTGCACAATTGACGGACAACTGTATAACGGTCAATTGATGGACAGCTGTCTAAAAATCAATTGATTGAATAATTAATATTAATCCAACATGGTTGCCAAATAAAATGGAGATCCATTTAGAATGCATTGCTAAAATATGACAAGCCTCTTTTAAGGTTACGGGGTAAAACAATAAAAAGGAATCTATAAACAAAACAAAACAAAATAAGCATCGATAGCAAGAGAAATACAAGTCCACGTTTATTCTCTCATTTTAGGAAGAAAACAGTATTCTGCATTTACTGCCAATGTAGAGGCCATCAGACCATATCTCTTCATGAAATTTGCATTCAATAATTACATTTATATACTTTGTTCCCTTTTTATAAAGTCCTTCATGTCAACCATAAAAGTGAGGCTACTTTATAATGACCTATGCATAAACAAATTTATTTAAAGATTTATATCACTTAATATTGGTTATTATCAACAGCTTGGAAGTAAAACAATAGGAAATGAATTATGTGCCTATAATAGACAATATACATCAGATTCTCAGTTGATTACATACTGTTATGACCTGTCATGAGAGACCATCTGCACTGAGAGATCGTGATTTTTGACAGAAGGGGTGGTAGGTTATACCACTGTAGTGATAACTCTCCCAAACATGAAATGGAAAGTTTTATTAAACAGACTATTAAAAATAAGTGCTCTTGGATTTCTACAAGTCAAGAAAAACATGAACTTGTATCAGTGGCTGTCAGATTGTATGAGAAGCAATGTCATATTGTGGGCTTTACAAAAAGGGATCACTGTCATAACACTAGTATGTCATTTAGGATTTCCAGGATTTTACTGAAGTTTTCATTGACAATATCTGACTGAAACAGTTTGTGACAACATGGTCTACCCTCATGAATCTATTTTGCAATCAAATTTACATGCAACACTGTCATAACTTTATTTCAAAACACCTGTATGTGCACAATTATTGGTATACAAATAAAGTCCTTCCAAACACATATGAGTATGATGTTATTTTTTCAACAGTTTCGAATAAAACACATAGGTGATATAAGGTGAAATCAACATGAAATAAAACAGATGAACATGAAATTTGTTGACAACTGGAACAAAGTGATCTTGACTATGTCTTCATGGCTTCAGGCTGGTCCATGGATTTTCCTTGATTTTCCAGCTCTGCCCTGTACATGAAAAAACCGACTATAAGTCATAGCTCATGGATAACAGGATACCTGTCAAAAGTTCAAGGTATAAAGCTTCATAAATCAATGGAGAAATAAGTTTTACATGGAAATCTTCCTAAGTAGAAACATTTATACAATGGACACCTGCTCATAAAGGACTGTTTCTATGAAACCTTTTTCTTTATTTCATCATGATATTTAAACTCTATACAACACAGTCTGCAAAGATTAAGAGATTTTAGTCCTCCCTCTTTTAAGTACCATGCATGGAAGCCATAAAGCATACCAAATATACTCGCATGCAAGCTGAATAATGTAGGAAAAAATAAAGGTCTGGAAGAAGGGTATTGGTTTATCCGTGGGTTAAGGTCTAAACTTGAAAGTTTTTAAGATTTTTTTCTTTACTACCATAATGGCTGTAAATCTAGGGACACGAAAAAATAATTTTCTATGTCCTAACACATATATGCTTGAGAAAAAAATACATTTTATTGTGTCCAAACACTTACTAAACTGTTATAAACTACCATGACTGCTTTTGTTATTATTTTGCATGTGCATATTTTCTTATTTCTCCAACATGAAATTACATATAGGTAAATAATGACTTCATAATTCACAGGCAGGTTCGAGTTTACCCGGAAGACCAGGCTATACTATAATGTACTTACACGATGCAAATCGTGCTAAGCGACACTTTAATCCTTGTTTATTCCCAAACATATTCGATGCTGATTTTTCTTTATTCAGTGTTTTTACCAAATCGCATTCTTCCAGATAGCACTTAACTAGTTTGTAATAGCTATTTCATTTATGCTGATCCATGTGCTCATCAATTACTCTTTTTAATGATATAAGCGACGCTATAAACTAAGGTAATCTTTATGAAAAGGTATACATGTTCAATTGTGCAAGGCACAACCAGCATAACTGTTACATGTTCATGAAAGAATGGGAATAATAAAGGCTAAAATTCTGAATATAGATCAACTAAGATCATCATCAATCTATTTTACGATTGTTTTGGCTGAAAAAAAATTCCCCACACAATGGAAAGCTGGACATTTTGGCATCTCCTTTGTTTATAACTGGTGGATTTGTCTTTTGTTTTCCAACAGCAATACAGGCCAGTTAATCATTCAAATCCTGAAACTGGCTTGGGATTTAAGAGATTATGAGTTAGGTTATGCACTTTTTTGTGTTAATACATCTTCAGTTTGGCGATTGGCTTACATGCAAATGGGTTATATGCGTGTATATACAGTACTATTTTATTATCAATTAATGAAAAGGGATCATCTACTTTATAACAAGAGCTGTGTTATGATGAAGGTCCTTATAATCAGGGAGTGATGTATCATATGTAATGATGAGGTTTTATTAAAATCCTACGCAAAGGGACATAACTATAGACAAAAATGAAGATTGCCAAGTTCCTGCTCACATATAATACCATGGATATTGTTATTGAGGTTTTATGCCATCTTTTAGCACATGTTAGGCTATACATGACAGCCACAATAACTGGTGGTGGAAGAACCCAGAAAAACCATGGTAAGAACCACCGACCCAGAGGAAGCTAATAGCAAGCCTTCTTACATATCCACACAAGCCAGGCCCAAGACTCGAACCCACATGGAAAGAGGTGAGATGGCAGTGAATCTTTGATCGGCAAAAGTGAGCACTTTAGACCCGCAGCACCATACCATGGTTATAATCAAAGTGTTTTTCTGACATCATGTGAGGCCGGACAACAGCCAAGGTAGGGGAAATCCTACGCTGATATTCAAAATCTGGAAAATAATTTTCTACATGTGAATGTGAGAAAGAATGTTGCGGTCCATGTTGCCTTTGATACAAAAGATTGCTGTAATTATAAAGTATCTGGGCTCAGGAACAAATTTTCAAAGCACTCATTCCCTGGGATAAGTGAGTTGCAAGAGTTACTTGTCCTTGTCATAGTCTAATACATCACATGGGACAAGGTTTGTAACTCGATGTAAATTACAGCTACATTCTATAGCCTTTGATTTCTTAGTGGTATAAGCATTTACTGTGAAAAGTTTCAGTAATCCAGGTGTCATCATTTTACTTTTCAACAAGTTATCACTCATTTTTTAAGAGCTAAATATGGGAGAAACTACAAGGCAGAAAATTTCTAAATTTTATGATCTTTGTCCTGGTCAGACATTGCCCCAGTCACCTTTATTTTCAAGTCTGTGCAGCATTATTAATACACCATCATGCCAAATTAAAAATGCTATCAGATATTTATACAAGTAAATAATTACTTTATAAATGTCTATAACTTGAATCTGAATGAAGAATTCAAACAATTTCTATTTGCACTAACTTCTGTATTAAATGATCCTTTCTGATCAAGCCTCCATTGTAAAGAACCACATATGGGTGCCATAAAAGGAAGATTGCTGACTGGCCAAAAGAACTGGAGCATTTCAAAGTCATTACCTTAACTCGATTATAAAGAATAAACTAGTCTTAATTTTAAAAATAGATTACAATGGATTACAAATTTATTGGTTTCAAAATGATACATAAATTGCTGAAAAGTATCATTGTAAATACTAACACAACTAAGTAATCAAGTGTGCAACTGTAACACAATACATGTATGTTCATAATATTTACCTACTTTTGTGCCAAGCTTACATAATAAAGTCATTTCCATTTACAGCATGATCTAGACTGACAACTAGGCAAATTAGGCATTGGTTACTTTTAACCAATGCATGCCAAATAGTAAGTGGCAATAAACTTGCCCAAGGATGAGTACGCAGTAAAGTTTAAACTTGACCAAGCCAAATATTTTTTACCTGAGGACAAGTGGTTTCCTGAGTATTTAGGATGGTCTTACCTTAGTTGAACTGAAAAATCATCTTCTATATTGTCATCATCCCAGTTGTCTTCCCACACATTTGTATCCTCTTTGTCCTCATCCTCTCCCTCCCAATCTGCAATATAACATGCAATTTGTATTTCTTTTGAATGTTATATTCTATAGTATAGTTTTCACATGCAAATATTTTTACGAGTCCTTATTTCCCTGATATCCTTATAGCAAGCACCCACTTGGAATACATTGGGCTTTGTGTACAATGTATGTTGAAACATCATGATGCCATGTAATGAGCTGCCATATTGGTCTATATCCAGTCAACCGGGTCCCTTGACTGACAGTCACATTGCATGCATACCTGTAACCTGATGGCTATCAAACTTTACATATTGAAAGTACAGTTTTGATCAATACTGATAAAAGCAAAGAAGATTCAGAAACATTCATGAAATACATACTATAAAATGACTTATTTGCTTGTTTACATTTTACTTCTTCTCCTGTCTTCTTTCATTGCATCTATACCTGCCATATTCCCAGACAATGTTCGGCATTTTTTGCAACTTGGTGAGTTTTGCAGTCCCAAAAGATGTCAAATTATAGGCTTAATTAGATGCAGTAATTGCTGCTCTTAATAGTTCAATAAGGGGTTTGAAGGTAATGCAAGTGCCATTAGTGTTCATCTTTGCACTCACTAGAGACTGTATCTTACTGCTGTTCAAACTTCCCTTCTGGTCAGATCTGATTTGTTCTTGATGACCATTACGTTAGCATTGTAAGAAATGTATCTGATGCAATACAAGATATGGTTGGTTCTATAGAAAAATGAAATATACATCACATTTGGGACTGACCATTTCATTGGAGAGAATGGGGGATAATATTTCAAGATTAACTCATTAACCCCTGGAGGTTTTATTTCATTTTCACCTAAAATGTGAGTAGAAAATACACTTTGGGAGCTATTTCTGAATACATCATAATACACTGACTTCCAAGAGATTTCCCGTCAAACTAATGCCTACTTGTGTTAGAAACATCGTTTTTCATTGGCTATTTCACTCGTGCATGAGCAGAAGGGTAAAAGTTGGATTTTTTTGTTTTTGCTTAACAGACCCATCATTTTCATATCAAGACCACTCTTTATTCCAAATGCCAATCTTATCCTACTTTTTGCAAAGGTTTGTCTGTCTGTGTGCAGTTCAGACAGGTCTGCCTTAGATCTGAGGCCTTAAAGTCTAAAATCCAGACACAAAATCAGATTCTGACCACAAGCAAATTTTGGGTGGAAAAAAATTTGGGTCCAAAATATTAGGTTTTTCCCTCTGCATGTTGTAGAGCAACCAGAACATCCAGATTATTTGGTATCATTTTACAGCTACATCAGTCTACCTTTCTATAATACCACCCACTTTAATGTATCATACATGACCTTGACACTACAGAGCTAGACAGTAGGCTACTACCTCCTGATGCATAAATGCAGTGCCAGGGATTAATGAGCTAACAGGGGCTTTACAGGTAATATGGTACATTAGCAATAAACACATCTGTCTAGCTGGGGTGAAAATTCTTTATCAACACAAACTGACTGTTCACACATGAGGGTCTGATTTTTTCAATAAATCTATTTCATGGCTTTAATCATCCTGAACCTGAAAATCACAGGTCAATTAAAAGTTGGTGTTGTTGCTCTTTCGGATTTAACCCCATTTGTCAGTGCAAGATAGGCTATACATGGCAGCTAGTATAATTGGAGGAAAATCCTGATAAGAACCACCAACTTATTGGAAAGCTACTAACAATCTTTCTCACATACCCATATTTGATGAGCCTGAAACTTGAACCCACCTGGACAGTGGTGATGGTAGTGATTGGTAAAGGTAAGCGTATTAGACCAACTGGCCACCTAGGAACTTCAATTAACAGTATTTTAACAAGATCAAGATAACAAATGAGAACTAATCTGAATGTTCAATTTGTGGTATTGAATATCATACATACAGATGGTGCTCCTATTTTGACGTGTACACTCCAGAACTACCTATGTTGATATGTTGTTTTGCAGTATGTGCAAAGAATTAAAAGACCTACCACCACCCACCCACCCTGAGCCTATGTGCTTCACAAAAATAAAACTTCCTTCAAACTGGAGTGATGGAATTTTTTTTGCTGGACTTTGCTTGCATTGTGATAGCTTCTATTACTTCCTGAATTTAGGATTAATTAGATTATATTCACAATAGTGTCTCTTAAATTTTCACTTTGTAACTTAGCGAAATAAATTGCTAGTCGTAACACTAACATCTTAATCATGCACAGTAACTAATTGTATGAATAACTGTCGACTCTTTCCATACACATGGTGTATTTGACACACCATAGAATCCACATCTGAAAAGCACGAAGACATATACATTATATTCACTGTGACAGTAACTAAGCATTCTGTGCTCTACTTTGTTTAACATTCACGATTAGTGAAAACAATAACATCCAACAGAACTGAATTAAGTACCTTCTTTTAAAGTATGCAGCTGTCAATATATCTTAAATGATCATTCATTTCATTAATATTTCTCTTATCCTTCATTTAGATCACACACTTGCTTTGCAGGACATGCCTTTTCACACAGCTGTTGTTGTTGTCATAGGGTTTAACGCCATTTTTCAGCACACGATAGGCTATACATGGCGGCCAGTATTGATGGTGGAGGAAGAACCCGGGAAATCTCCAGAAAGAACCACCGACCCTCGAGAAGCTACTGGCAAGCTTTCTCACATACCCACATTGGCCAAATCCGAGACTCAAACCTATGCAGACAGAGGTCCTTTTCACACAGTAGCAAAACTGCATGCCACAGCTACAGTTCTCATCCTGAGATGCCATAACACAATGTGTCATACAAAAACATGATTCTTTGCCCACTAACCCCTGACACGTCAAAAGTAGGACTACATACCAGAGAGAAGCCATTACAGGTGTATTTGAGTGAAAGGTACTTGTACAAGCATATACCCACAGAGGAAAATTTCTTATTTATGAGTCCATTCAAGTTGTGTGCTCCCCTTGCCTCGATCGTGCAGGAACAGTGTTCAAACATGAACAACTTAATTTTGACTGGATGCAGTGGCTTGCTGCCACTTCCAATGAAATTCACAGACCCGAGACACAGAAATATGTTTGATCCAACAAGATGTAGATAGGGTTAACACATCAGAACCTTGGCTAGCAAACATGCTTCAGTGTATGCCCATACAATGTATAAAAGATAAACAGGCCTGCTTTGAGCTCTTTGTTAAGTCCTTTGGAGATTGCTGTGGGGAACCCCACTGTGTTAATCTGCATAGCAAAAGCTCACAAAGTGGAAAAACAATTCATTTTTGAGTAATAGGCAAATCAAGGAGGTGTTGTTGTTGTAGGGTTTAATGCCATTTTTCCGCACATGATAGGCTATACATGGCGGCCAGTATTAATGGTGGAGGAAGAATCCGGGAAAACCACAGAAAGAACCACCGACCCACAAGAAGCTACTGGCAAGCTTTCTCACATACCCACATTGGCCGAATTCGAGACTCTAACCCAAGCAGACAGGGGTGAGATGGCAGTGATCCGTGACGGAGAGCGCTTTAGACCTCTCAGCCACTCGGGGCCCCAAAGAGGTGTTAGATGCAAGTAGAACTAGAGTCATCACATACTGCCTTGAATAAGAACATTTAAAATTAAAGACTGGCAACATGTTTTGAACAGTGGCAACATTTCTTTGGGTTTTTTTGTACTCCATATACAAAATGCAGATTATGATTATTTCAGTTGTTGGAATAGTGTAACTCATTTTTCAAGTCAATTTAGGAAAAAATTAGCTATCAGCAAAACTAGCAAAAATAAATTCCAGAACTCCTAGCTGACAGAGGTTTACTTTGTGAAGCATTCCAGCAAATGGGGGGGGGGAGGGCCTATGCAATTCCTGAATGAATGAAATCAACTTACCGTATTTACCATATGTTAGGACACCATATTTGTTGGGACACTAAATTAACTTTAAAAGTAATTTTGGGGGGCACTGTATGTTCTGGGACACATTTTCTTTGAGTCGTAAGTTGGGGGACAACTTTTAATTCATTTGAAATTTACATGTCAGAAATTGCTCTCCAAAATGAAATTTTATTTTAAAAATATATAAAACTGAACTCAGGATAACTCGTTAATCCATTGCAGCAGCATCTCATCAACCCAACCCTTCTACTGCACACATATGATCCATTATTTTAGTACATAAATACTTTTAGCTTTCTCGTGCCATTAAAAAATTGTTGGAGGCAACACATCTCCTGAAGTGGAAACCAAGGACTAAAAGTCAGATTTTTAAAAATTGTCACCAGTGCTAATTCTCGTACTTTTAATCCCCACCTTATTTACAGTCCATTAAGGAATGAGCTCAATGTTATCATATTGGTGGCAAAATCATTTCTTCTGGCCTACACGACCTCATCAAATGGGGTTTTATTTTCTCCAAATCTTCTGGGCAACACCGGGTCATCGATGTCCGTGCACAATGCACTACACTGTGTCACTTTAAAAATTGTTCCACTGTTGCAATTTATTTTCAATATTCCCATGAATATTGGTGATAAGGAACCAAAGTTAGCTTCACTATGTCTGCAGACTTTGTACATTAATTTTTAAAATAAAATATTGACAGTAAAAAAGGTCAGCTTTCTTTGTAATTAAAATAACCAGCCTTTGATATCTTGTTGGTAAGTTGAAGCAAAGAGTTTATTGCTCACTGCCGGTTGTGTTTATTCACACCTTGGCTTTTATTTGCATGGCATCTGTAGTCATAATTAATACAAATGGACAATGATGTCTGCTGGTAAATAGTTTACACAATAACTTCGATAATACTTTTTGTAACCCATACTAGTGAAAAGATTATCATTTGCACTCAAGTGATTGTATCTTCAAATAATGATTTGTATTTGCGAGATTCTGTCATACAGTTTACCTGGATATCTTGGTAATTTTGCACCTAATACATCATCATGCATGAATGACAGATGCCTTTAAGCAATTGCCTGATTATTTTCCTCTTGTTTGTGATTTTGTTGGATCCACTTATACAAAAATCCGAGTACAACCAAACATGATTTGTTTCTGTATCTTATCATCAGTGAACAATGTGCCTTGTGTTATCTGACATAAGCAATACACACTATAGTATGGATGCCTACGTTACAAGTTTGTGGATATATTTTGTTCTTTAATGCTCATGATGAAAATAAAGAAGAATAAATGATAACAATATAAGGTCTGTTTCTTTTATTTTATTATCAAATAAGCATTTTGTTTATGTAACTTATTGCAACATGCAGTGGAAGCACAAATTCAACACAAATTTATTTTGTTTCTTAAGTCCTGGGACATATAACCCAGGTGAGAAAAAAAAGTTTCACCATAAGTTCTGGAACAGGAAAAAAATTTAATTATTTTATCATGTCCCAACATATATGGTAAATATGGTACAAATTATACATGGCTCATGATACATTGCAAACTGCAATCATATGACATTAGTACTGAAAGATTTCTGGTGTCACCAGTAAAGCACTGCTGACTGTGAACATGGGTTCAGTAAAATGAATCTCATCAAAACTGGAATCAGAAATAAACTCAGCATATCAACTCTGGAGAATATAATATGAATCTGCATGTATAAATGTCTAGAGATTACTAATGAACACACAAGAGTTTTGTGGCATCAGCTGTGAGAAAGATTGTGAATGGTGCTGATGCATCTCAGCTCCAGGTACGCTGCTCTACAAGTGTTCAAGACATGATGGTGCAGTGGGAGAGTTATCAAAAGTAGCACCTAGATTTCAATGTGACTGTCTAAACCTAACAGAAGTGTCAGTGATATTAATTGATTCTGGTAAATTTTGGGTTTGAGAAATTCTTTGTGAAACAACAAGTATGACTTCAGTTTTATAATCATTTATTTGTAGTGTATTATGCCTTATCAAATACCATAATATTAGAGAAGCACTTACCTATGCTTTGGATGGTGGAAGCAACTTGTTTTGGAAAGCTACATTTGTACAGTTGAGTGTTGTCAACAATTTACTGAAACATTCTGATTTCTTTCAGTTTGGAATGACCTGAACCATAATAAAGCATTAATGTGTATGCAAAAAACATACTGCAGACAGTAACGAGATCATGGTCAACCATATCAATGGCTGAGGATAAGTCAAGGAATGTAAGAAATGAAACCTTACCATCATCCAATGCAGACAGATTAGTACTGCAATGTAAGGTGTTGATTTTGAAACTCTGATGGCAAAGAGGGTTGACTCAACATACCTATTGGAGTTGATGTTTTCCACTGTTTCATAGTAAAAGTCTTACAGGTCATGTAGGTATTCTGAACCAACTGTTTCACTAAAGGGTGACATTTGTTGGAATTAAATTACACGTACCCTTAAATGGCAATTAGTAACTTTATTCTGATCCTCATATATCTATATTCCTTTTGTAAAGTTATTATTACATGCCCCAAGTAGTATTTACAGCAAAGTTGTGTGCATTCAAAACAAACTCGTGTTATTGGTTATGATAGGCAAGGCATCTTTTCTTCACCCAGTTGCGTACCTAGCTACCATTGTAAAAGTCCCTAATGATCAACAAATCTGAATTGACAGTAATTTTTCTACAGTCTTTTACATGTAAAAAGCACAGTGGGAAAAATTGGTATTATGTACAAGCTGAAATTAAAGACATGGCATACCATACAGAAGATATATAGGAAGTTACATAATTGCCTACAATTTATTGGATTTGTTGTTTTTATCTATAGGTATTTTCCCAGGCTTTCTTTATAAATGACACTGTCACATCTCTGTAGTACAACTTCTTCCCAACCATAGGCACATTCCCTCTTACATCACAGTGCGCAACAAAACTGGAATAAACGTGATCACCCCACTTGCTTTACTGTCCCTAAAATTATCTAAGTTTTGATTCATTGATTGGATTTACGTCACGTGCACCCAGAAGGGCATGTGCAACGGTTATCGAAGTTAATCACTGAATTTACCGTTACATGGAATTTTGATGGACAAGGTGCAAAATAAAGTGAATAAACATCATTTAAATGTATGTGTAATTAAATTCTCAAAAATGAAACCTATAGCTGCAGAAAAGTGACTTAGAGCGTATACATGAGCTATGTGAGTTGTACTATACGCAATCACAGGTGCTCGACGCGAGCTTGATGTTAAAAAACCACATACTACATTTTCTACGTTGTATCAAACTGAAGTTACGTGCGATTTTTGCAAATTGTTTCATTGTGGACAAGTCCGTGCACATGTGAAAACCAATGACAAGAGTTATATGGACAATGTTTTAAACTCTATGGTGCATCCCTTCTTGAATTACTGAACAGTGGTAGATGCAAAAGTAAGTGATTTACTTACCATTAACTCGATTCAACTTTAGGAATCCTGTTCCATGCAAGAATTAGGCATCGTTTTCTTCACTGCACATACATGCGACTCTATTTTCAAAATAGGTAAACTATGCGGCACATGCGTCAACGCCGAAATATGATTGTCTCAAAAGGTTATACTTATTATCTGAGGAGCACGGACTTGTCTCAACATTAAAACTTCGCGAAAATGCAACGTTTCGGAGCCCGTAACTTCAGTTTGGTACAACGTAGAAAAGTCAATGACGGCTTGATGGATAGAAAAATATCTCAGGAGTAAAACACGCCATATAATATGGTTGTGTGCCTTTGAAGACGGAAATAGCATAAGGAAATCGAGGATCATGGGTGGAGCGAAGTATTTGGAAGTTCCGTACCTTCTCTCATATATCATGATAGAGAGGGTCCTATGTCAGAACGGGCAATAGGGGTAATTTAAGTTATTTTCGTCACTCTGTATGATTTTTTCCTTTAGATGATTGTTTGTTTTTTTAACATCAAGCTCGCGTCGAACACCTGTGTACGCAATAGGCAGGAATACACGTCAGTACAATGACCCAACAATAAGTGATGACGAAGCCTTATTTTAAATTGTGTTTTCTTTGCAAGTATTGGCCTGAGGCAAATGATATTAACCATCTGCAGGAAATTCTTCAAATTCATCATCTTCTTCAAGAAGCCCTAAATCGGGCTTTTTTTCTTGTTTTTGGCTCTCTTCTTGTTTCTGTGGTTCTGCCATGAGTATGTAATTTTGCAAGGGATGTAACTCTCAATATTCTGACTGGTTCTTTGCATATTTTGTGGTCTTTCAACTTGTGCAACCATCATTACACCGAACATCAAAGGGCAGCCCGGATAAAGTTAGAACCTCATATTGATTTGTTATGCAGCTGAAGAAAAAAAAACCGGCATATACTGTAAATAGGAAAAGTAAATGCAACGATTATTTTTATATATATAATATCTTAACTGACTTGATTACATAACAGTAGTTAATGGGGCTACTTGGGGGTCAGTGGGAATTTAACATGACAATGGTACTTGGGAATAATGTGAATCGAACACGGGTTACGTCATGGGGTTTTATAAGGACAAAAGGGGTTTATAGGGAGAAACAACACACACACACACACACACACACACACACACACACACTAGTTTTGGCAATTGAGTAGTACCTCTTTTCTACATATTTGGTAAGCCCTGACAAGGCTTGATTTTTTTTTTGTTTTTCTGGGGGATCTCTAAACATCTGCCATGATCGCCACGTCTCGCTGCAGGTTTTCCCACGGAACATGGTCTGTTTCTGCGGAAGGAGAACAGGAACTCCTTGGTGTCCACTCAGCAATCCACAAATCCTCTCTCATGCTCCAGTTGTTGCGGCTGCTGCTGATGCTATCTTTGATGTCAATATCTCTTTGACCACATGTCCTCTTCTTGCTTCACTTCTTCTCTAAAGTGTTCTTCTATCGGGTCTTGTGTTACCGCATGGGGGCGCTCTACATATATTACGAATTCTGACAGAGTCGTGGGTGAAAGGTGAAGTTTTTTTTATTTTTTCAACGTGCACAGCGGAGAGAATGTTGGTATACCTATGGGCAACCGTCGCCGCCAAAAATACATTAATCAAATGATGTAGTATGAAATCAAATGACTTAACCTAGCAAATGAAATGATAAATCCAGATTCAAAATGGTGTGGTGTCACATGAAATGATTTAACGAACACAACCGAATGATGAATTTAGATTACAAATGACGTGGTATTAAATGAAATGATGTTGTGTGAAATGAAACGATTGAACCTAACAAAGGGAATGATGAATTCAGATTCCAAATTATGTTGTGTGATATGAAATGATGTAGCATGAAATGAAATGATTGAACCCCAAATATAAAACAATGAATTCAGATTCCAAATGATGTGGCATTAAATGAAATGATCTGGTATCAAATAAAATGGTTTAAAGAACAAAACGGAATCATGATATCTGCTTCCAAATGACGTGCTATTAAATGCTATTAAATAAAATGATGTTGTCTAAAATGAAATGATATAACTCAACAAATTAAATCATGAATTTAAATTCCAAATGATCTATCATTAAATAAAATGATTTAAACAACAAAATAGATTGATGGATTCTGAATCCAAATGACGTATTATTAAATGAAATTACGTAGTCTGACATGAAATGATTTAACCCAACAAACGAAATGATGAATTCAGATTCCAAATGATGTTGTATTAAAGAAAGTGATTTAAAGAACAAAACTGATTGATTCAAATCTGCTTCCAGATGACGTAGTATTAAATGAAATTATGTTGTCTAAAATGTAATGATTTAACCCAAAAAATGAAATGATGTATTCAGATTCCAAATGATCTGGCATTAGTTGAAATGGTCTGAAGAACAGAATGGAATGATCAACTCATATTCCAAATGGCGTGGTATTAAATGAAATGTATGGAAATAACGATAAATAAATTTTAGGCAAGAAAGCAAATATTTTTGAGGCATATGAGTGGCCCGAAATAATATTAACAAAATGCCTAAGGCCTTTTTCAGGGCGACTCATATGCCTCGAAAAGATTTGCTTTTGTGCCTACTTTTTTAATAGTTATTTGTATGGTTGTCTGTGTTATATATGCTGTCTGTTTTAGATATGCCTCGAAAAGATTTGCTTTCTTGCCTAAACATTTTTTAATTAGTTGTATAGTTGTTTGTGTTATATCTGTTGTCTGTTGTAAGTGTTATTCATATTCGTAAAAATAAAAACCAAGAGACACTTACGTTTTCTGCCTGGTCTATTCTGGTACAAATTTTACAATCCAATTCACAATATAACACAACACTTTAAAAAGTTCATCGACGTCTTCTGTGTCTTTGTTCACTCTCTCTGTTTTTTGAATTTCATCACTTTCACGGGTTTTTCTTCCTATTTTTCGTCACTTTCTCCTCGCTTCTTTTCTTCTCTTTTTTCTCTTTCTGCACGTGGCTGATTTCTTCCTTTGGGGAGGGTATCTCTTCTTATTCCTGTTCGGAACCCCTCTCTACCTCTTGCTCCTGTTGTTTCTTAGGACATTCTGAAAACCAATGTCCTTTTTCTTGACAATGATAAGAGGTATCTTGACTTTTGTCTCTTCTGACACCTGTTTTACTTTTTCGACGGTCTGGACACTCTGAAGACCAATGTCCTTTCTTCTTACAGATATAGCAAGTATCTTGACTTTTATCTCAAAAGGAAAAGGAGTAGTCCGTCGGCTTATTTGAAGAAAATTTTCTTATGAACCTCGCAAAGCTCTGATCAGAAATTCGATCTGTGTGGGCTCTACCATCGTTCTCCTCGGTTTGGGAGGGAAATGAATACTGGAAGGTAAGACACACTTTATATGTACGCTGACCTTACATGGATATAAAGTGACCCATGGTGTTTAAAATGTAGTCATTTGGCTTTTCGCAGTCAAGACGAAACGATCGCGTCGTGTCGTGGAGAAAGGAGAAGAAAGTAAGAGGCAGAAACGTCTTTTATTACGTCGCCACAGTAGCTGAAGTCTTGGCACAAATTCATGTCAGTGATTTTAAAGATGTCATAAGTGAGCCAGAATCCAGACACAGAGAGTCTACGCCCAGCCAAAGTTCACCACCATTAGTAAACCCCGAAAAGTACTACCACATTCGAGAGACGGAAAAGCGTTGCTCTATAAAATTTAGAACGACGGCTTACATGTACACGGTGAAGTTTAAAGATTTCAAGTCCGACGTACCGTTGGAGAAGCAGAGGGCTTCATCACCGAGGTGTGTGATTCTTTGTTAACTACACTGATACGACAACGTGAAGCCAAAGAAGACGATCGCTTGAGACTTTCCATTCATCACGACAATTTAAAGTCCCCCGTTTAGATCGAGTTTAGCAGCTCAGCAGTTTTAACACCTTCCAAAGTCATCGACAAGATTCAACACGTGCAACAATCCAACGATAAGTTTCACATCATCGATGGAAAAGCGACAATCTTCATGAACCACGTTTCTCTCCCCAAAGGGATCGGACAACGCAGAAAAGTGTTTTTGGTGGACGACCTTCGTATCGTCAAGCGTAGCCTCGTCCAAATTAACAATCTTCAAGACATAATGTGTTTAGCCAGGGCCATCGCAGTGGGACGAACGTGTGTCAACAAGTACGACACGGTAGAATGGAAAAGATCATAGAACATTCGAAAATCGAACCGAGCCAAACAACGAAGTGAAGCAGAACTCCTGTTACAGCAAGCGGGGCTATCCAAAAACACGCACTGTGGCATTCTCGAAACAAAACAAAAAAATTACAAAATGTCCTAGCTCACCACTACACCTTCAATGTGCACCTTCAAGAAGTGAGCGGACCTCTATTGTTTCGAGGTAAGGATTTCAAAGACGGAAAATACATTCATGTCTATCATCATGCTGAACATTTCGATGCCATTACCAGTATCGCACCATTCCTGGGATACAGTTATTACTGTGAGAAATGTGACTATGGCTATAACAATCGAGAGCAACACAAATATTGTGGATGTTTGGCCTCTCAAGCCTGTCTGGACGAAGGACAGGAATGATTGCATTGCCCATCTTGCCAGAGCACGTTTGTCAGCCCTACCTGTTACCAACACCATCTCAAGACGCAAGGTTCACATAAGAAAAGTGCTTGTCAACTTTTGAGATTGTGTCTTAATTCTACCAGCAAGAGAGGTACTTAAACCAAGACGCAACATTACATTCTCAAATCACGACATGCAGCGACGTTTTCTTTTGTTTCTCCTTTGTTGGGGATGCCTGCCAAACCCAATTTGACACCTTCCTCATTTGATGAAACAATGGAAAACAGGTCTCCAAGAATTCTTCTCCAGTGGTATCACCCTCCTCCTATTTGAGAAAAAAAAAACATGGGAATCAGTGTTTTTATGCCCGTGAGCACCGAAAGATGTTATCCCCCAGAAACCACCCCTCTCCTAAACCCAAAGGAAAGAAAAGGAATGGACTGCCTCCTCGTTTGGTCAAAGATGGGGACATGTCCGTCCTGTCCAGAGTTTCTCCACCCATGCGAAAAAAGCTCATTCAAATCGCCTCCAAAGACGTCACCGATACCGTATGCGAATGTTGTTTGAACGCCTTGAAAGATACTATACCTTTGTCTAAACACCAGAAAAAATGCGTAGCCAAACATCGTCACGTTCTTCGCCAATTGGTTCAAAAGAAAATACCCATTAGTCAAAAGAAGAAGATGTTGGTACAACGCGGATGGATTTTGCCCCTGTTGTTAGGACCCTTGCTGAAAGGAGTATTGGAAACAATGCTGCAAGGACTCTTGGGAGCAAGATAAAAAGGGACCAAGAAGATAAAAGGTACATCTGAAGTCCAAAGATCTTAGACGTGAACCTTGAAATCCGATGGAAGGACAAAAACTAGCTTTACTGCCTTACAAACGATGGATGGAATATCATCGTTGGCAAAAACAACGGACCACGCACTTGCCTCCAAATCCGAATTTGACCGAGATGTCCCAGTTACAGCACGAATTGCAATAGTTGATGGACCTCAACGATTTGTTCGAAACAGAAAAATCGCAAAAGTACGGTCAACCCTTGCAACGACTACAACTGTTTCACCAGAAAGCTTTAGACGAAACAGCTCTACCCACTTAAAAAAGATTTTAAAGCCTTGATGAAACGTTCATCACTACCACTACATCCCCAGTGGTCAAGACAGAAGCAACCCCACGAATGCCTGAGAAAGAAGAGGTACGAGAAGTCTTTCAAACACCGTCAGCAGCTCCCATTTCTAGTAAGATTGCAGCGTCCTTGTTGAACCCTTCCCCCACACCCCAACGGGAAGAACTGAAAGTTTGGGTTAAAAGATGATGTCTACTCCTCCTTCGATAGAAGTGGAAAAGAAAGAAGGGAAACCAGAAGTGAAAAAAGAAAAAAAAAGACCAAAGCCATTCCAATAACCACCACCTCCTCCACCACCACCACTACCTTCGACTTTTACTCCCGTGGCACATTGCACACGTAAAGCCGTTTCCAGACCACCATCTCGCCCCATCCAAAGTAGCATCAGCGAAGATTGGGTGACTTAATAAAACATGGAGAAGGTGTTATGCAGCATTTATTACGATCCATCCCATCCTGCAGGTTACGGAGGAGTTCAGAAATTGTAACGTGCTGCCAAAACCCGTCTGAAAAGTCTCCGTTTACCTCAAGCGCAAAACGATATCGATGGTTGCAAGAACAAGCCACCTACACACTACAAAAACCCATTCGACGACAATTATCCAGAGTCGCACCCGAGTGGAGGGCATCGATCATAAATGGCAAGCCCATTTAGCCGACAGTTCTCATTTAGCCACCTGCAATCGTGGCTACAAAAATTTGTTTTGTATCATCGACGTCTTTTCCAAATTTACCTGGGTCATACCATTGACTTCCAAATCGAGCAATGAATTAAAGAAGCGTGACATTCATTTTTTCACTACCGAGAATCCCGAAACCAAAGCCAGCATTGTGGAACGTTTTCAACATACCTTGAAAGAACGCATGTGTGAATATTTTACACATCACCACACTCCCAAATACATCGACATCTTTACCGTACTTGGTTCAAGCGTACAACCAATCTTACCATCGAAGCGTCGGACGTGCCAACCCCACCCCCCAAGTGACTCCCGACAACGAAATGCTCGTTTTCGAGCGCCTGTTTGGTACGTTCCCGACGGTGGCTGTCCCCAAGAAAAGTGGAGTGTTGGCAGTAGGAGATCTGGTGCGCATTGGCAAATCTAACGCACTTTCGACAAAGTTTATTTACCCAACTGGACCACCGAATTGTTTCGTGTCACTGGATGAGTACGTGGATGTCATCCTACCGTGTATAAATTGGAAGACACGAACGGGGAAGTGTTAAAAGAAACTTTTTACTTTCTCGAATTACAACACGTGACCAAAAAAGAAGTATGGGATCGAAATTCTTCTCGAATGAAGCACCAGTAAAGTGGGAAAACAACGTATCAAAGAAGTCAAAGTGCGTTGTAACGGATATCCTCAAAGTTTTGATTCATGGATCGACGCTTTGCACGTCATCGACTATAAAAAGAAGTGACCATCATGCCCTTCCAAACAACCTCAGCTACCGCTTCCACCGCAGTCACCACTCCTTCACCGAATTCTTCTCTGCAAGATCTACAAAAGCAATCCTTGTGGGTGTGGTGTAGAGAATGTGTGCCTAAATCGCAAATCGTATTTTTCTGCCAAATCTAAGTGGTGTATTGTGTCATCCGGGCGGCAATTGCCAATCTGAGTTTGCTAAAAGGAGACAAATAATTATGGACCATTTTACTGAGCAGTTTCATTGGTTACCTTTTTCCCAATCCTTTCCTGAAATACTCCTCGAACGGGAACAACTGGAGGCATGTGCCCAACACCAGTCACCACCCCAACAACAACAACAACATTTTGGGCAGAGACTGCTCTGATTTCGAGTGATCCCTCGGACAGCAGCAATACTCTGGAATTATAAACAACAACCAGTTTTACTTGACGCTACTCAGTGACAATTCCATGAAGGTGTTTCCCCACAACACCTTATGCTGTTACACGCCCAAATTTCATCAGGTCATCCAATTATATCACGAAGCCCAGTGGAAATTGGTTTTGGTGGAAATCATTTCCCCTACACAAGTCCTAAATGTTCTTCCAAATCAAACACTTTTACGATCGAAGTTCATGACGAGCAAGTGCAAAACTACTTGAATACCCATGTAAAACAAAGTATAGCTATAACATCATAATTCCCTCCGGCTATTATTTTAGCGGTCAACATTTGGTGAGCATGATTGCTACCAGGTTTAATGTCGTGTTTCTTAAAGCTTTGGAGAGTGTCATAAGGTGTCTTGTCGCCTACTGATCAAATTTTCGGAGTATAAAGTGTCGTCATTTTTATTTTGTCATGAATTGTTTGACATTTTGGGTGGGAATATGGAGATGAGGAAGAGAGTAGAGGAAAAAAAAGACGAATTAGCAGTCATTTCCGACAATGATTATTTTGGTAACTTTTTTCGTTCCCCGGTATAACTGGACCAAGGACTGAAACTGATCCTTGTTTACTCATATGTGGTGGAGTACAACGTGGTGGAACACACCTCCGTACCGTTACTGTATGTCATTCCTTTCAAAGTGGATTATGCCACGAACGTTGACGAGGAAGGTGGAAACACATATCACGTTCACCTCGAATTTGTACATCCTCATTATTCGTCAGTAAGTCGTATTTGGACACTGTCAACATTGCTATAAAGGAGATCTGAGACAAAATATTCCATTTACCAAAAGGAAAGTCACGGTGAAATTCCATTCTCGAAAACGATTCTCTAACGACTCGTAAGTAATGTATCCAGCGTACCGAGGCGTCGCTCGACAGCGAGGACATTGTTTAGGACATATGCAGAAACAGGCCTTTCGTTCGGTGGCTCCGATGTTGAAAACAATGTTGACACGAGGATTGGACGCTTTGAAAGATGCCGCGTTGACGTAAGGTAAGGAAATTTTCTAAAATGTCATCATCGACAAACAAAACCTGTAAAAGGATCATTGAGAGCAGGCAAAAATGTCTTGCTGAAAACGGGCAAAGACATTTTGGGACGACGAGAAACACCTATAAATGCCATGGACGCTGCCGAGTCAGACATTCCTTCTTCCCTGACGCGTCAGCAAGTACAAGGCAGTAAGAGTCGACTACGAAAACATCTCAGCAGAGGACTTCATACTCATAAAGCTAGAACGACTAAAAAAAGAAGAACCGTCCGAGACTTCGACGTTTTTGATTATTAAATCAAAGAGACAAAAAATGATGCACCGAGATTCTTGCGCCTGTTCCAAGTCGGAACTGAATCTGTTTGTCATGCCACCCACTATGAGGACAATGAAAGAATCCCAATGGGACGAATTTCATCCCGTTTCGTCTGTCAAGGACTCAGGATCAACTCCCATCGAGTTTGAAATAAAAGGACAACTCGAAAATTGCATCGATCTGAATAACAGTTACTTGTAGTTGAAAGTCAAAGTTCATTATCCTATAGATACTGAGCCTGTAGCTCACGTCAACAATTATATGTATACCTTGTTCAGCTCAGTGGATTTGTACATGAATAACAAACTGGTCAGTAGCAGCATGGATACTTACCCGTATCGTGCCTATCTGGAAAATTTCTTGACGTTCATAACAGACACCAAGAACACCCATCTGGATGCTTGCGTGGTATGGAAACCTGACAAACCAGGTCAATGTAACAACATCAAAGTGGATGTAAAGAAGACCACAATAAAGGATTTATAAAACGACTAAACAAAATCATAGACAACAAGAGTTTAGAACTGATGGATTGTTTGCATTTGGACATGTGGTTACAAGAAAAGTATTTGCTGAACGGTGTGGATGTCCGTCTGAGACTGAATATCAGCAGTACCACTTTCCATTTAATGGATGCAACTGATGACGGTTGCTAAACCAAATCGAGGAAGCCAAACTCTACGTAATACGTACTGCGAAGTATCCGATACGACGCGTGGAAGTAAAAACGTTCACCATCCCACCGGACAGCACTCTATGATCGAAGATCGTCTGTTCCAAGGGCAGTTACCCAAACGTTTAATCCTTGGCATCGTGAGCAACACAGGCTTCAAAGGAGTCAAGAATGAAAATCCTTTCAACTTTTATCACTACGACGTATCCAAGATTGAAATCAGCCGCGATGGCAAGACCTTGTATACCAGACGATTCGAACCTAAGTTTGGTGACAAGAAGAATTACTTGAGTTCGTCCTTGTCCTAATACGAAGCCACCGGACAGTTAGGAACCATCACCAGTCATGGCATTACATACGAGGACTATGCAAGAGGCTACACTTTGTGGGCTTTTGATTTCACTCCAGACCAAGGCAGCGATGAGGGACATTTCCTGGATGAGATGACCACGGAGGCAGCCCAGAACAGGAGTAGGAGAGAAATCTTCTCAAACTGAAGACTGGGACAGTGAAGCCAGTCAACCTGGAGGTGCCGACATTAAAAGTTGTATCTGCAGTTCTAAAAACAACCCTTTTCAGGGCTACCCAAATCTCTAGAAAAGAGACATTATTCACATTGCCAATTTGAATGAGTTTTTATTTGTGTGATTATTCTCGTTTACTGATGTGATTGTGTGGGTATCTGTATGGGTGTGTTTGTATGAGCACGCGTACGTTTATGTGGATAGTAGAGTGTGTGTTTCAATTAAGTGCACATACGTTTGTGTGATTAATATATTTTAGGGATTTAACTAAACAAACTTTATCTTCACAATGCTCCTTATATAATATATCTTAATATTATTGACAAATAATCAAAATCAAAAGCTGATACGGACAAGAAGCAGTCATTAGTCATATGGCAATGGAATTTCCGCGGATTAATTAAGAACAATCCTGAATTAATTGTCAAATTAACTTAAGAACAAATTAAACCAGATGTCATATGTCTGCAAGAGACACACCTGTCTAGTGCTACTAGATTCATACCAAAAATCTGAGGTTATACGACCAGTTATTTACAAAACAGAATAAATGGAAAAAAAGGAAGGATGATTGGCCATTTGTATTCATGACTATATGCCCAATACAACAATAGGATTGATCCAAACAGAGTCTAACAACTCAGATTCGCTTGAATTTCAGTCTGTAATAATTCATACAGGACACTCAGATATTGAAATTTGTAATGTTTATGATCCAGGGATTATAACTCTCACCACAATCAAGACGTATCAACAACTTACAAATAAGCAAATAAACAATGTGGAGACCTTAATGCCCATAATGATGGATGGGTTGGTGGTCATATGGATAAAAGAAGGAAACTAATAGAAGAATGGCTGCTTAGTACAAATCTAGTCATTTTAAACAACGGAGCTGGAACAATAATTAATCTGGAAAACGGCTCTTTAGCAGCTATAGACCTCACTATCTCTACACCCAAATTAGCTGAAATAGCAGATTGGGAAGTGGACCAAACCAGTACGCTAGGGAATGACCATTTCCCAAAAATAATCACCTTAAACCAATCTGTCCTTATCACTAACTCGGCTAGGATTCCCAAATGGAAATTAGATAAGGCAGACTGGCTCACATTTAGGACTTCACTTGAAGACTTTAAAATAGATGAACTTCAAGATGTGGATATCAATAAATATACCCAGAATGTAATAGATGCGCTCTCATCAGCGGCTACCTTCATGGTGGAATGAGGAATGTAAACAAGTCCTTAAGGAAAAGAAAAAGGCCCTGAAAAAGTTTAAACATACCGGCCTTTCCTTGTATTTTATAATATACAAAGGCAAGGAAAAAGCTGCCAAAGGCACTATCCGCACCGCAAAGCTGAACACCTGGCAAGAATACTGCTCTTCTCTGGATTATAGAAGCAATGCAAAACAGGAATGGACCCGAATAAAAGCAACGAAAGGAAAAGCTACTCAACCTACGCCCAATATAACCGGAGCATATTTCAAAATGGATAAAGCTAACCTGTTAGCAGAACATTTTGCCAAGATGAGCAGTAGTAAAAACCATTCTGCTTGGTTCCAAACACACCGAAACTTGTGGAGAAGAAATACCCCGAGCTATTTACCGACTTGAGAATTGACTACAGCCCTATAAACCTAGAGTTTAGCATACATGAATGGAGAACTGACCTGAAAAATATTTCAAAAACAACCTCACCAAGGTAAAACAACCTAGGATACGTTCTACAAGAACCTACCGGAAAATATGGAGACCATCATGCTGGACCAAATCAACACTTCCTGGAAAACCGGAAAAATACCTAACAAGTGGAAACAAGCAATAGTTATTCCATTTCCAAAAGCAGGAAAAGACCTGACAGAAATAAACTCCTATAGGCCAGTCTCCCTCACAGACAATATATGTTGTTGTTGTTGTTGTTGTGGGGTTTAACGCCATTTTTCAGCACGATAGGCTATAAATGGCGGCCAGTATTAATGGTGGAGGAAGAACCCGGAAAACCCCGGAAAGAACCACCGACCCACGAGAGACAATATATGTAAAGTGACGGAAACTATGATCAACAACGGCTTAAACATGACTTGGAATGCAACAACCAAATTTCTAAAAATCAAAGCGGTTTTCGCAACAAAAGTTCCATTCTAGATCAATTATTCCGGCTGGAATCGACTGTTAAATTAGCATTTAACGCTAAAAGGAAATGCAACCGAAATATAATAGCGATTTTCCTAGATTTAGAGAAAGCTTTGGATCTAGTGTGGACAAATGCTCTAATTGCGAAACTAAACCACTACTGTATTCAACGGCCGTATGCACCAGTGGATATCTACCATCCTCACCGGTCGAGAAATTAGGACAAGAATAGGGGACCAATATTCGGACAGCCATGTATTAGAAAATGGCACTCCACAAGGTAGTGTCCTAAGCCCTACCCTCTTCAATATTATGATTAATGATCTGGAGCGCGCTGTTGACCTCAATAAAATAAATTTATCCCAATTTGCAGACGACAGCGGTATCTGGAGGGCAGGGAACCCTGTCAGCAACAAAATAATAAGAAAAATTCAATCGAACTTAAATCAGATTGGAAAGTGGGCTGATAAATGGGGTTTCAACATCTCAAAAGAAAATCGGTAGGAATTCTATTTACACCTAGAACCAATATCAAAATATAGTACCCAATCCTATACATTCAAGATACACAAATTAAATTTGAAAAAGTCACCAAATTCCTAGGTATGTACTTTGATGAGCATCTCACCTGGAAATATCAGAAGATTCGCGAAGTAACCAAATATATTGAAATTCTAAACATTCAAGCTGAACAAATCGCATACTCTGATCCCATACCATGGATATGCAACACAGTGCATATCAATTTCAGCGCAATCAGGATTGAACCTAAAAATGACATACCTCCAGTGATAAGATCTACAATACTCTTTAACAGAAAACTCAGATCAATATTATATTAAGATTTACACCGATGGATCAGAAACACACAATCCTATCAGAACAGCGGCCGCTATAGTAGTACCGGAAGAAAGAAAAAAAAACATAGAGCTTGGAGCTAGACTCCCAGATAACTGCTCTATTCACACAGCAGAATAATTCTGGGCCATAACTGAAGCCATTAAATGGGTGAAATTGACGAGCATTCGCAAAGAACTAATTATCAGTGTCTTAAAATCACTAAAATTCGGCATCTCCACCTACCGCGACAATTTTGTCAAAGAGACCAACTTGTTACTGAGACAAATGGAAAACGAGCACAGGATAATCTAATTTATGTGGGTACCATCCCATATCAACATCCCAGGAAACGAAAAAGCTGACAACGCAGCTAAAAAACAAATTTCAAGAAAGCAACCATATCATACTCCAGTACAGCTGCAAAGAATACTATAGCATAATCAGGAATAAAATTTTTGGGAAATGGCAGCATTAATGGGACAATAGTACAAAAGGTCGCGCGCTTACCTCATACAAAAGGAAGCAGCCAGGAATATAAAAGCGCCGACTCTGGCCAACAAACAAAGCCAGAAAGTCATCAACAGAATCAAAACTGGAAATACATTATTAACCAGCAGTTTCGGAAAATACATCCATATTAACAATGTTTGAACCGTGAATTGTCCGCATTGTCCCACCCCAGAAGATTTACACCATGTATTTAATGAGTGCAACAAATATCAAGCACAACGGGACATCTTTAAGACAAATCAAAAACACATCCGATCCCCAGCAACCTACTCGGAATTCCTGTCGTCCAGTAACCCTAACATCAATTCTACATATAATAATATCTTATTTTTCCTGAAAGAAATTGGCAAACAAGGAAAATTTTAACATATTGTGATCATCCCCTCACTCAACTCCACTAAGAGCCATAAACTATCAATGATACAAATAAAAACTCTATGAAAATAAAGTAGAACTTAATCACAAACAAAACAACATATATTCAATAATAGTAATTAAAAATATACATATAAATATATATTTTAATTTTTTTTATTATTATTCTTTTACTTCTTTTTTCACTATATCCAACAGCACATATACAATCTTTAAAAATTCAGCCAGACGCTATTTAGTCTGGAAGTTGGGATCAAAATTAACTCTGGATGTCAGAAATAGCACCCGTCCTATTTATACCCCTACCTTCCTACCTTCAACCATACATTCAGTCATACTATGTTAGCAAGTATTAAACCTACTACCCCGATGAACGTGCCATCATGGTACCGGGGTAGCGCTATAAGTTGGGTGTAATTCCTCAATAGACGAAGCAATTGATACAGACTAAACACAATGAGCTTGGGTGCTCCTATTCCTGCTCGTCGTTTGTCCCGTGGGATTATATTATCCCGAAATCGGACACAACTAAGTAGCACACTTTGTGTGCATTAAAACGTTGGGGATGACGCTCTTTTTCCGTTCCCCTTGAACGATTAATTAGTCCGCTATTGCGTAATTTAAATCGGCGCGCATGCACTATGTGCGCAAGCGACGCTAATCAAATCTCATCATCATCATGGTTCGCTCCATTTTACACACACTAAAAGAGGTTGACGATAGAGTTGCTTAACCAGTTGAAGGACAGTTGGTACTGAATGGTGGATGCCGCCTTTGAGGTGGAATGGCTACAACATGAATGGAGGTACATGTATCCAGTTACCAAAGACTTCGTGACAAGTCATGTGACCAGTCTGAAAGTAGCCAGGGATCTGGTACAATGCATGGTCGAAGAGGAAGTAGAAACGTTACGAGGCTTCATTCAACCTCCATATGTAAGAGTGGGCACATTGAAGGAGGCCCTTGATAATGTGATGAAAGTAAGGTGTTTTTAAGAAGAGATATTGCATTGGACATAGTGGTCCTTTGTGAAGTGGGGTCTTCAAAGCAGAAGATCTAATGAAAAAAGTGATGAAAGAAGAAGTGAAGAAGATAAAAGAAGACGGTCTAAAGAAAGAAAGGACAACAACAACAAAAACAGAAAGAAAAAAGAGATATTTAACAGACGCCAGAGACAGAAATGAAGAGGAAGAAGGGAATGATTGAGAAAGTGAGGAAATGGTGGAAGAACTGGAAGAAATAGAAGAACCCAGAATCATCCTGTTGAGTTTGACTTACTCGTTAATCCGGACACGGTCCACGCAGATTCTCTGCCGCTAGTTCTCCGTGGAGTTAACGGAACACAGCGTTGTTCAAGAACTTTTAGAAATCTTTTCAAACTCGGTCATGGTTGCCGTTCGCAGATCTGTATTCATTTGAATGTACGAGACCCTCCACGTGTGCTAACGAAACAGGGGCACGCTATGGACTCACAACACGCGTATCCCCAACAGCAAATACAACAGCAAATTGAGCACTTTAACTAAATAAATTTCTTGTTGTTGTTTTTGTTGTTGTGGGATTTAACACCATTTTTCAGCACATGATAGGCTATACATGGCGGCCAGTATTAATGGTGGAGGAAGAACCCGGGAAAACCCCGGAAAGAACCACCGACCCACGAGAAGCTACTGGCAAGCTTTCTCACATACCCACACTGGATGAATTCGAGACTCAAACCGACGCAGACAGAGGTAATGATGGCAGTAATCCTTAACGGAGAGCGCTTTAGTCCATTCGACCACTCGGGGCCCCCAGTACATTTCTTGATCAGGTTCGGAAAACGCTTAGGAAATAATCCTCAGTGGAGAAAAAAAGTTCTGAAAGTCTTTAGGGATGGAAACCTGAATTGGCCAGCCGGTCTTTAACAGCAACAGAAAATACAAGGACACAAAAAGATAATTCAGAAAGAAACACTATTTAGAAGGAAAAAAAGACATATAAAGAGTACTTATCGGAAGAAAGAGATTTGGGAATGTACGAAATCTACACAGTCATATCGGAAGTAGGAGAGATAAATCAGATTATGGTAATATTGTACATGTACTCCGTGGAGTAGAATCTAGTAATTCGGATAAATGCATGAATTTATGGAAACTGTATTTTTCTGAATTAAGTGATGCAGCAGATTAGGAATATCTTGACTGTGAGAAAATGTAGATGTACGAACAAACAAATTAGTCTGATAAAATTTAAATGTGATACTGTTAAAGAGGATGAGATATTGCAGAATATCAAATCTCTACAAAACAAAAACTATTCACCAGACATTGTTTGCGTGTCCAAGGAGCATTTAAAGCGTTTCGGAAAGTATCCGATGAAACATCTGATTGTCCTTTTATACTATCTAGTTTGAGTATTTGCCTAATGTGGGTAGATTTTACCGATATACAAAAAGATGGTCAAGATAATAAAAATCCAGCGAATTATCGTGGTATAATATTAAACTCTTGCCAGGAGAAATTGTCTGAAAAATATTCATGACCAGAATTGAAAAGTATTTAGACAATATAAACTTTCCACATCCTTATCAGTTTGCAGGCTTGAGCGATCTTTGCTGCACTGACCATTCAAGCATGTCTGATGTACTATATAAATCATAACTCTGATGTATGTTCGTTGTTTTCTTCTTTTCTTTCTGAATAACGAAATGAGCTTCGATAGACTGTACTTTTCTTTTATTCATGTACATAGATACTCTATTAAACACATTAATAATGACTAATTGCGGTTTAGCAAAGGGTCACATGAACCTACCTTGCGTGCTTATGTATGAACGGAAGTGGAAACTGAGATATAATCCTAGCAAGAGTACTTGGATGATAGTCATTGAAAATAAGGAAGTGCATTCATTAAATGGAATTAGTTTTGGATTATAGGATATCATCAGAACAAAACAAATCTGTGTAATAATCATAATTTACTTTTCAACATTGAAATGAAAATTAATGACTACGTAGACTTTTCTTGCGATAAAGCTAAACGTGTGCGTGTAATAAATTCACTATACTCATTTGGATTACAACAAAATCTAATGAATCCTATACTTTCTGTGAACGCATGTGAAATATTTATATTGCCGCCTGCTTTGTATTGTAACGAACTCTACTTCGATATGACATATCAGGGCATCTAAACATTGGAGAAAAGAACAATATTTTACCAGGCAGTAGTAGGTTTCCGCCAAAGATCGCAGATAGGTACTGGTACAGTATTATTGGGAATGATTTCAATAGAAGCTCCCATAGATAAGCAAAGGCTTCTATGTTCAGGTCGCATGTACAGAACATCGGCAAATATAACCGTCAAAACACTTTTCCTCTGGACTGTTGGAAATTTTATTTGTGACCCCAAACATAAATATAATTCTTTTGTATATGATATCTATACTGCATTCATAAAGTATGATCTTGAAGACTGTCTCAAAGACTTTATTATAAAAGAAAGGATTTTAGACAAGTTAAAATGTAAATAAAACTTAATTGGGACAGGAACTCAAGTGTTCGAAGTGAGAAAACGTGAAATGAGTATTTATAAAATCGGATTCGGTCGATTTTTATAAATAATTCCAGGATTAAAACTGCAAAATTTATGCAGACTCGCTTATACTGTCTCCAGCAGAAATTGGAATACACGACATTAATTCATTTTGGAGGAAAAAAGCAAGATCTGGACTATGTGCCCTATGTGGGAAAACAACCGGTGACCGCATTTTACACATTTCAATGAATTGTCCCTTAACTTTAGAGAACAGTCACCATTTGGTCGAGAATCTATTTATATATAATGCCTTCAGAGATTTAATGCGATTTATGTTATCAGTTAGATGATGATATACAGATTATGATATTTTGTTGTTTAAACGATATTTCAGAACGATTGAACTCAAGTCATGGATTAATGTCACAAGATTATTTGCCAAGTGTTTCATTAAGATAAATTATATTATGTAATCAATTCATTAGAGAACTTACACAGAATATGAAACAATAAATAATTGTGTTGAATTGCAAAGCTAGTTGTATATTAACTAATTTTATTGTGTAGTATTTTGCAAGTTCTATCTTCAGAAGTTCAAAAATATTGTAAATTTTCGAGTTTAGAACTAAAAGTAAAGATAAAAGTATGTCTGATGGATATTACATAATTAAAAAGAAAATATCGTCTCATTTGATACAAACTCAAAGCTAGTGACAATAAATAGTTCTCTGCACAATACAATTACTTCAAGTAATATTTTAAAGCATGTGTAATTGCAAACGGAGGTATTATTGCATTTATAAAGTAAACACGCTATCAACTCCATTCACAGAAGACCGCTCGACCACTCGCATAACAGAAAAGCCGTTAAAGATTCAGTATATCACCGCTTTCAGTGTGCCACGCTATTACCGCAAGACTTTCCTTACCGAACCCGTAAAGTCACATGACGTCACAACGTCAGCCAAGTGACGTAATTAGCCTAAACAAATGTCTTCTAAGCGGCGGCCGCGGCTGCACCACTTTTTTTTAAAGAGCGGATTGCAAAATTTACTAATGAAGTTTTGACAAATGGCTATTTATAACCACGTAGTTATGCCGATACATGCTAGACGAAGGAGCATACGAAGTAAGTAACACAATTTGAGAAACTTTTGAAACAAGTGATAAAAAAAAGTAATGGCGATATTTCATATGAACTAGGTTCTTCTTCCAGAATATTAAAAATTAAGTAAATCCAACTAGTAAAATCTGAGACGGATTTCGCTTTTATTGCTTCATCAGACTTCTCATAGTATGCATAGGGACATTGCATATTCTTTCAGGTCATTTTCATAAAGCAAATTCATTTACCGCGACCAAAACCATGGTTGTCAGTATCGAGATATATGGAAGAGACTGGCATTCGTTTAAGGTGACGCTTTTCAACTTCGTATTTGCATAGGGGTTAGAATTTTAAAGATAACGAATTACCCCGGGTTTCCTTACTGGTTATACTGGCTATTTATAATTTTAAAAAAAAGACCTTGTATATCTTACGTATTGTTCAAAGAATCTTTAATTCCATTTATTTTGGTGTGTGATTGATGGGTGTAATATAGGTTATGGATTATACCGCTTGGCCTTACTCACGATGTGCATCTTTCAAACATACTGCTAGATTCACTTGGTAATTTTCACTTCGTGAACTTCAGAGGTAAATTGTCAACATAAAAAGAGCCAATAACTTTTTTGGCACATTTCAGGTATCTGGTAATTCATTCATTGCACTTTCCTAAGCTGGTATTGTCTAGTATGGTAAAATTAATTCTCCCTATTTCAATAGGTGCTAAAGATAGTGTACTTTAGACTAATTCAGGATATTTGTTTTAGCACAAGGGAGCAGTAATTTTAGTTAGCATTCTGCTTAGATTATGTACAATTTTCAAAAGTACAATATCTAAAGAAATGTCAGCCACGTTACATGAATGTAGCATAGAGGTATGCCAACATTCTATCCACTGTGCACGTTTATAATGCAAATAACGTCACCTTACATACGTCACTCTCTCAAAAGTAGATAATAACTGGTGAGCGCCATCAAACTGACGTTCAAACAATATCGTCTTCGTTTTTCTTCGTTCAAACTGTCACTGAAGGTCATTACTACAGATGATAGTCTTGAAAGGATATAACTGGAACATCTTGATGTTTATAAAACGAGAATGATACGGATTTCTTTCTGTTTTATCATTAATTTTTTACAGAAATGAAACTTCTGTGTTTTCTCACAAATAGACAAATCATATTTCTATCTTGAAAAAGTTCGTACAACTTGCACACTAGGAGACATTATAATGTAAATATTCTTCATCAGAATCGTATTGCGGTTATGTCAGGTTTTTATCAGGATTTAGTGTGACTAACCATAATTCGAATAGTGTAGCAAACTCATACAAATAAAAATAAAACACCATTTAATTCTCTTGCATCAGCTAGGAAATTCGAATACGGGATGGAAATGTTACGATTTTGATTTAGAGTTATCTTATCTTTCCCAAGGATTATCTAACTTTGTGCACTTAATAAAAAGACAATAGACGACTGCAATTTCATGCCTTGATTGATTGTTTAGTTGGGTTTATGTCGCGTGTGCCCAAAAGGGCATGTGCGACGGGTTTATTCCCGCACAGCGGGTTGCTAAATGTTCCTGGGGGAAGGAATTAGTGCCACATCCCCCAGGCGTTTATGTGCTCAAGGAGTACTGCTAATTTAGCCGTGGGTCGTAGGACTATATGTCCATAACGACCTGAATGAGTGGGAATCGGCCTAACACACATTCATGTTAACAAAGAGTTGATTTCAGTCCGTTATTGACTGTATTACGTGTCGACCCAAGCAGTATATAACCCCTTTGCGATTGGTCGCAACGATGACGTCACATTGGGACATCTAGTTTTAAGCGGGAGGAAATTGTTCCACATCTCCGCCGTTATACGATGTCCGAGAGAGGCAAGAAGGCAAGGAACTCGGCAAGCCAGCCATGGATGTCGTGCACTCACAAGAACGCCAGCCCGTACTTAGTCAAATTTAGTCTAATTGTAGTAATGTACAATAAAAATGCCAATAATGTGTTAGCCACCTGTGCAATTGGGTCAAATCAAAACAAGTTGTAAAATGTTCCTACGTCCTAACAATCGTAAAAGTTCTACTACATACAGTACGTTGTAGATGCCCTAGAGAATTTTAGTAACTAATATGTCTGAGCGACAGATAAAAAGTTTGGTCACTGTTAGGTCATAAAAGGTTTGAATTTTGAAGCGGTGGATTGAAGGATCAAGTTAGTGTGCATAATAGTTTTATCGAAACTGGATACCAAGCCAAAATGATTCCCTGGATAAGAGGCAGTATTGGTAACCCTTAGAAGGGTTTTCTAAACAAACTTCTTTACATTTCTCCACAGTCCTTTTTCCTCTCAGGCAATTTCGGGAATGTGGTAGCTGTGTAGCGTAGAAATGTATTTAGCTGCTTCTACTCGCTGCTGGACTGGGTAGTTCTTGTAGGTCTCTTGATAGAATTGTGTAAGGATTCTGACACCATAGTGCCACTAGTTATTCATTTATTTTTGCTTTTATTTATGTTAGGTGTTTCATGCGCGCGTTGCACGCTTATTTGTGTCCGACAGAGGTAAGGGAGGATGTGACCAGGGAGGCAGGCGGCCATCTGCAGGCAGGAGTCCGCTCATTCCAGGGTACTGGTCTAAATGGATGTACTTGCACGAAATTTGAGTTTTGGTTCTTGTGTCCGAAATTGTTCTAAATATGAGCTAGGTTGTATTGGATGGAAAACTCTGTGCTGCTTTAGTGTTAGTATGGTCTGTATCACAGAAGTAGGCCGCAGTATTACCTTGGCTGTCATGTTAGGGCTAGGTAGCGAGCAGAGAATCTTTTAAAAATATTATTTTTGTTGGTTTTTAAGGATATATTTGGGATTTAAGAAGACGGGAACCTTTGCTGAGTATTCAGGTCCCTAGGGATGTATCAAAAGCACCCGTCTATGTATATTAATCTGGTTTTAGAGAGTATTTGGGTGGGTTATGTATGTTTTACAGGTTGTTATTTTTAAGCTATAGGGACACCCTTGCTGAGTACTCAGGTCCCCCAGGACATGTCATGGGTGTCCATCTACTAGTGGAAATGTATTTTTAAGCGAGGTCGGGTTGTTTATTTTATGTTTTTAGGGTGTTTTATATTTTTTTCTTTTAGCTTTCATGTGTCTATTAATTCAAGTATGTTTTGGTAGGACATATTTATGTTGGGGTTGTTATTTTTAAGGAAATCTGGGTAAGTGGTACGGGATCCAATTTTTTTTTTTTTTTTTTTTTTGGTGGGGGCTTTTTGAAATTCCATTCTAGCTTCCTGATATTTTTAGCAGCTATTGAATATCTGTGGCAGGTCTTCAATGGTTTTGCAGTGATATCAATTGATATTAGCAGGTTTGGGTCCTAGATGTTTGCCAAAACTTCCTGCTAATTTTGTTTTTCCGGTTACGATGCGATTGATAATATTTTGGTCCAGGCTGTTCACTTTGGGTGGTTTGATGGACCTTTTAGTTTCTTTTATAATGGAGTAGAGTATCCTGCCTTTGGTTGTGGAGTTCCAGTGCTCCTGCCATTTCTGGGTAATATAGTTTCTTGTTATGCTTTGGGCTTCTGTTATGCTGTATCTGAGTGGGGCAGGGTTAGGGTTCCCTAACATGCTTTTTGTGACTTTGTCGGCTAGCTCATTACTAGGGATTCCTATATGCGAGGGTATTCACATGAATTCAGCTATCTGATCCGCTGTGGATAATTCCTTAAGGATATAGAAAGCTCAAGTCAAGAATTGCTCTCTTGAGTTGGTCTGTGAGATTTGAGGGATTCTATTACATTAAGTGAGTCGCTTATGATAATTGCTTTTGAAACGTGTTGGTCTTTAATCCATTTTAATGATTCTGTTATTGCCCAGAACTCTGTGGTGAAAGTAGAGCAGTGGTCTGGTAATCTGGATCCCATTTGTATGATGAAATCGTGAATAACCACTGCAACTGCTGTTCTAGGGGGTTCGGTTGTTTGGGATCCGTCAGTGAAAATTTTTACGAAGCAAGAGTATGTGTCTTGTATTTCCATTGCTACGATGGTTCTGAGTTTAGATTCTTGTTTCTATTTGTTTCCATAATTGTTGACTCTGGTGTTGATCCTAGGGATAGGGTTTGTCCAAGGGGCGGGGTCAGGGGAGTGAGTGTACTCTTCTTGTAGAGCAAGTGTTGGCAGCTTTCCCCTGAGTTCTAGGATTTGTTTGCCACCTTGTTGGGTTAGGAAATAGTTTGCGGCTAAATGGTTTGGTGCATTTTCTAAAGGTTACTTTTGTAGGATGCGAGTCGGGGTGATTTGTTCATCGATTGGAGTATCGGAGGAGCATTTCCTGTCTTCTTATTTTTAATGGCAGTTCACCGGTGAGGACTTGAAGTTCGTCCAACGATGTCGATGGTAGAGTGCCAGTGCAGACAGATAATGCTTTCCTTTGGATGGTATCTAGTTTGTTTAGTAATGTTTGTTTCGCTGAATTGTAAACTTGGGCATCCATAATCTAGCTTTGACCTTATAAGTGATCTATAGATGGCTAATAGGGTTTCTTGACTGGATCCCCAGGTTCTCCCTTTAAGATTTCTTAAGAGATTAATATCTTTATTGCAATTTTGAATTAGTTGTTCAATCTGGTGTTTACAAGTTAGATGGTTATCGAAGAACATACCTAGGAATTTTACTGCCTTAGCATATTTGATTAACTGGCTTTGAATATATAAGTTGGGGTAAATTATATGGTTATTGCATTTAGGGGAGAAGATTATTGCTACCGTTGTTTCATGTGAGATCTTAAAACCCCATTTACCTGCCCATCTCCTTATGTTATCTAGGCTTTTCTGGACTTCTTTGACTACTTGATTGCTAGCAGGGTTTCCTGTCCTCCAGATACCGCTGTCATCAGCGAATTGGGAAATGTTAACCCGTTTTGTCGCTAGGTTGAGGTCAAGGTCTTTAATCCTGATGTTGACTGAGTACACTCCCTTGTGGGGTACCGTTTTCAAAGATTTTTTCTTTTGAGGTGGTGTTTCCTACTCTAGTGATTATTCTGCGACCTGTTAGGAAGTTTTCGATTCAGTTAAACATGCATCCAGTAATTCCGAAGTGGTTGAGTTTTGCACTCAATCCTTTTGTCCAGACAAGATCAAACGCTTTTTCAAGGCCAAGGAGGACTGCTATAAGTTGTCTGTCTGATTTTCTTTTGGATTTGATAGCTAGTTTGATATCCGCTTCTAGTCTTAAAAGTTGATCTGTTGTGGAGCGCCTGTTACGGAAGCAACACTGTTTTTCTGATACGAGTTTGTTACTTTTTAGGTGGTGTTTTAATCTGTTGGCTAGGATTGTTTCCATCATTTTACATATGTTATTAGTGAGGGAGATGGGACGATACGTGTTAATATTATTAGGGTCTTTACCTGGTTTAGGGATTGGGATGACAATTGCTTGTTTCTGGCTGAGTGTCAATTTTCCACTCAATTTCATGCCTTTAGATACTTGCTGACGGGTTTGTCCAACATATTTATTTGTACAAATCATCAACCTTATTACATCTTTGGTATAACTTCAACTGCATGAAATATTTTAACTAATAAAAGATCAGTGTGAAAATCTGGGTTTTTATATTTAGTTCGTTAACTATAACTTCTAAACATTTGGAATTTAAATATTTTGAAAATGTGAAATCTGATTTTAGAGCCAATATGCAGGAAAAATATATCGTCCTTATTAAGTACATACTTATATTTCATCTTCACCTGCTATTATTGTTTATGCTTATGTATATATGTTAAGCTCTTCTCCTGGGTTTTATTTCATCAATGTATTCCTTATGCAGTAAGTATACACTTACAAAGCAGCGTAAGTAATAATTACCTATCCTTTTTGTAATTAATTTTTTCCCATCTACTTCTGCTTATATTATAATCTTATTTGTGGCATTAGAAAACTTTCTCGTATGTGCTGCCAAATATAGACTTTTCTGTCTAATAACAAACATCGATATCACTTCATATACACCATAATGTACTCAAAAATACCCTTCAAACAAAGCATGCACCTGAAAATTAAATACAACAAACGTAATTTCTTTCTTGTTAGATATTTTATGCGTATTAACCACAGTTAGAACTTTGTCATATGTCATTACTATTGCATTCATTCTTGGTACTTTTTACTTTTAAGCGCCAATCTTTTTGATGATGTAGCCTGTATTTTATTCATTGCAGCACTTTGTTGCGGGCCATTTTATGCCTTGCAACAAGATTAACTTTTATATTTCAAATAAACTTACTTGGGTAAAGGTTGTGGTACCAGTCATGAGCCGAATATAAATAGGATAACTCGGATCTTGTCCTTGTACGATCTATTCCAATTAATCGCGGGAAAGAGAAAATGGCGGGTACAGAGAAAAATTGTTTAACAGTGATGTCGTCACTGTATTGTTAGGACGCTCATATACTTTTCAAAAATTGAAAGAGGACCATTTTATGATTAATCCTTTTTATTTCAGTCAATATAGTTTCCTATTTTGCATGTAAAACTAAGAAATGCGCAGTATATTTATTGATTGTAATGTGTTTTCGCGTGCTCTCGTCATCACGATTTTATCAGTGTACCCAACTTGAGGTGTTGGCTTGTATTTTGAAGAAAACAGTAACAAAAGTCCAGTATGCAAGTACTGTCTGAACATTATAAAACTGAACAACTGTAAAAGTGATTCGTTCTCCAGGAAAACACATTTGGCATTAAACCATATGGATAAATTGTACAGTGCTGCAAAGTGTACTTTAGTATTACAAATAATACGTCAAAGGTTACTAGAAACACCGAAACACACCCAAAAACCGAAGTACACATATCTGGTACCATAAGAATAATAAAGATCTCTGTATTATGATCTGTATGTGTTTTAATAATGATAACAAAATGCAAAATAAAATTTGATTTTAATGGTTTTTATAAGAATTATTCACATTTTTCTATTTATAGTCCATTCGCATAACAAGTCATTTGGTCAGCTCTTACCTCGTATATTTGATACGCCTTTATTTATTTTGAAAAACTGATATGATATGATATTCCCACCAAAGGATATGATACTTCCATCACAAACATGTAAATAAACATTTGGGATTCTCACAGTCTTAATCTCACTCTTATATTTTAAATTCTGACCAAGTCACTATTTATCATACCTGTCAATCAAGTAAAATCTGGTAAGACTGATGTCATTACATGGATTGCACCAGAAATTGGTACAAAGTAAATAATTCAAAATAGCATAAATCAAAGTTTGTTTTACATACTATTATTGTTAAAACAATTGCAAATCATAATATTGGGAGTGTACACCAATATATACACCCCAAAGATGTCAATAACTATTTAGGTTTTTATATGTATTTATTTTTATTTTGGTGTTTCTAGAAACTGATACTGGAGGCCAAATTTTCAAGAATAACTGAGATTGTTTTAGTTACATAAATTTGCTTTATAACAATCTCGTACGACTTAAGACCCCAAGGCTGTCCCAAAATACATATATACAGTTAAATAAACAAAAAATTGTGAACAGTATAATTCTGCATTGTATAATCATCAAGTAACATCATTAGAGTTTTTTCCCCTTGTCAGTAATCGCCAAAGAGAAGACCTCAAGACTACCCCAAAATACCAACATACTGTCCCAGAATGCTCCCTTACCCAGGATACATATATAGAAAAAAATAAAATCAAAGACAAAAATTGACAGTGACCAGTATTATTATGCATGGTATAATTATTGAGTAACATCAGTAGAGTTTTTAATTGTCAAAGACGAGACCCCAAAACACCACAAGACGGTCCTAAAACACTCACCTTCCCAATGAAATAAATAAAACAAAAAAGAGATGGTGATCAGTAAAATTCTGCATTGTATAATTATTGAATAGAGGGGCCCCGAGTGGCCGAGTGGTCTAAAGCGCTCTCCGTTACGGATCACTGCCATCTCACCTCTGTCTGCGTGGGTTCGAGTCTCGGATTCGGCTAATGTGGGTATGTGAGAAAGCCTGCCAGTAGCTTCTCGTGGGTCGGTGGTTCTTTCCGGGGTTTTCCCGGGTTCTTCCTCCACCATTAATACTGGCCACCATGTATAGCCAATCGCGTGCTGAAAAATGGCGTTAAGCCCTACAACAACAACAACAACAACAATTATTGAATAGTAGTTTTGTTTGGGTATCTTGGGGTGATTAGTCTCTCCCAGACCAATCCACATATAGTAAGGATAAGAATAGTCGTACAGTGTCAGATGTCTCCCGTGATATTTAAGTTTTTGAGTGCATGAATAACAGTGTTGTGTAAGCTTGTTCCCTTATTAACTAATGGAAATGAGAGGCCTAAGTTTCAGGAATATATCACACTTGGCAGTACATGTTGATACTTTTCCACAAATTAAAGTCATGTTGCCTTAGACTTTACACTGATGTCTCTTTTCTGATAACATAAAAATTCTCACACAAGCAAATGGATGTGTTTTCAAGTTCCGTTGATCTACATTTCAATTGTTTGGAATGCAGTGCAAGCCAGGAATGCTGAAATCGGTTAAAAGGATGATAAATATCTTGAACAAAATGAAAATACCTGAACACTTTCTTCAGTATTAGTATATTTGTATTCATTTTACCTTAATCAGATTTTGGCATTCCCAACTTTCATCCAGTTCTTATGACTATAAATATGATTAAAATAATATAGCAAAATGACACGAGTCCAAAACATTTGGCAATAACAAAACCTATTCTCTTTTAATAATTCTTATATCAGTTGTTTTGTTGTGATATATAGAGTTGCACATGTATGTTTGGTAACCAAAAGTTATATATTCCATCTATATTATATATTTTGTATTAATATTGATAATGGCAAATTATTTTCAGTTTCTGTATCAAATTCATTATTCAGTTTGATTAAAAATTTTAATCTTAAACATATCACCTTTGGGGTTAAATAGAGTAACAAAAACTTAGTGACTTAGCTTAAAGCCTTGCTTTTTTATGCAATGGCATTAATAACAAAAAGATCTAGAACTAGTGTTGTTCTGATTATCTATCAAAATCGATCATCTATTGGTTGAGCAAACCAAATAAGATAATTAATTGTGAAACTCGATTATCGATTGTTGTGTGTAATGGGAGACCACATTTTAGTAGCATGCAAAACACAAGGTTACTAAAACTCGTGTGTTAATGGTAAGCTAAATAGGTCTTCCAATCTACTTCAGCTGATTTGAATTATTTATTCCCTTCACAACTTACAAATATAAAACCATACCAGCTTTCATAATTAGGAACATATAGTCTTAAGTCATGATTACATATTAAGCTGTTGAGTTAATAACTTTAAAAACATTTGGTGATTTGTTTCAGTGTAAATATAAAATCCTTTCTAGTACACATCACATATGAAGGAAAGGATTTTGGGGCATTGCAACAGTATTTCACTTACATAAGACTTACGGCCATAATAAGTTGCTTTCATTTAACAAAGTTGTAAAACCAAAATAACAACACAATAGAAACAATTGTAATATTTGTGTCGGGTTAAAGTATACATTTAAAAATTTGCTTCTAATAACCGATTATAATCGATTAATAGTTGGTTAAGTTGAACCGATTATCGATTATGAAATTCTGACAGATTCCAATCACTACTAGAAACTCTGAAGATTAATTGGATATATGATAAGCTATATTGTACTGTTTGAGTTGCTCCAGTAATATGGCTTGTTTTTTTGGCCTTCTGCTGCTGGGCGATTAAAAATTCTTTTTCCAAAATTCTTATCAGTACTAAATTTCTCCACTTAAAATCAGTTACACGTGGATCGTTTTCTCTTTTTTAACTTGTCATCACTCTTTTTAAGTTATTCAAGTGAAATATTTTGAATCACAATCCCAGGATGTGTAACCCCTGACCCCTCCCCATGATATTATAATATTATCCCTTTAGAACAGAGCACCACCAATTTAATGCATGCATGGAAAGTAATGCTATTATTAACTCACCTGGCCCTGTTTGCTTGTTACCACCATGTCATTTTTGTTCCTTTTGAAAGCTTGATTTGGAAGGTAGTGAATGTATTATGAAAATAATCAGTCAGAAAACACTGGTAGCTTTGATATTGCCCACAAATTTGAATTTCTGTATGCTTTTTTAAAAAAATCCATTCTGAAATTTTCCAGACCTGTTATTGAATGTTGAACTGTAGTTTTTATATTATTCATATTTGTAGAAATGCTAGGCATTTAAAATTTTGGTTCTATTTTTTCCCCTAGGTATATCTTTGATGAAGAACAAGCTTGAAGCTTACAAGTGTTATGCAAATGAAGCCTTGCACTTCAAATTAGGTAAGACTAATAAATCTGGTTTATATCTAGCTAAATGTTATCCTATGGTAGTGATGTGTATATTGTTATGTTGTGTGCTTAACTTTTGACTATTATGGTGTCTATATATTGTGTTTAACTTTTGCCCAACATTTTATGTTGTACTTCAAGATCATGTAAACATTATTGACATAGCCTTTTGACCTTAGAAGGTTCTAGAAGGTGTACCTGCATTTTTGTCTTGTTTGTAAGTAATAGAAATTTAGATGGTTCTGTAAGATCCACATCCTGGTCATCATCTTATGTCTTATGTTTTTATGTAAGTGTCTGATGTAAACAAAATTATTCATTCCTATCATATGTTCAGTGTCTGGAGTCATTGTTGTGTTGAGATATAATTTGAGAAGATTATTTATTTAAAAAATTATTCATTAGATATACAGAGTGCTCATCGACATTTTGGATGAAATCACAATTTTGGGTTTTTGTGAATTCATCTAAGGAAATTCTGAATTATAACATTGTGATACAGAAAGACTTTTGGCCATCAGCTCATCCAAGACTATTGGCATATCAACACTTTCAATACTGGAATTCATTTGGAACACTGCTCCAACCTATGCAGCTGGCTCACTTCTATTCCTAAAACACAAATTGCTATTTACATAAGTTTTGAAACTCAAGGTTATTTTTTTATATCATCAAAGGATAACTTGTGAAAATTGATAGATGATTACTTGGTCATAAAAGGGTTTATGGTCAGTAAGCTATCAAAACACATGCCTATGAATGTGCAAGAGTTTGTTGATATCAACACCAGCTATTTCATGGCTTGAAGCCTTCATTTTGCCTTGAGCTGTAACATAGTACTATAACTAACCTTTCTAAGGCAAGGGGTCATCTCAGAAAGGATGGTAAGTCATTTTACCTCTAACAGATCACAGGGCAAAGAAGATTACATTTGTTAGGTGACTCAGTTCTCATGATTGATTGTAATTTTGTCTCATGTGATATAACTTTTTGTTGATTTGCCATTAAACACCATCCAATCATACTTTTCAAGGACTTCATGGATCAAAATGCTATCAAATGTTTTATATCAATATTTGTTTTTCAGCATTTTCTAACAAAATTTCACATTTAATTTATGGCCCCTGCATGGCTTACAATTTTGAGGTTGCGTATTGAACCAAGCATACCGGATGCGGGAGGTCGTGGGTTCCATCCCCGGCTGAGTCATACCAAAGACTTACAAAAATGGTACTAACAGCTGCCTCGCTTGGCACTCAGCATAAAGAGGTTAGTGTTAGGACTGGTTGGTCTGGTGTCAGAATTATGTGACTGGGTGGAACATCATGATACATGTCTGCGGCATTATGCCCCAGTGCTAGACATAACTATAAACTGTCACACTGCAGACATCTTAGCGATATGACTGAAAAATTGTTAAAGCTACGTTAAAAATCTAAATCACTCACACACCCAAGCTGTCTTCAGATGCAATATAAAGACAGGGTCATTCATGTCTCAGACACATTTCTTGAAATAGAGGGGTTGCCTTGAAACCCTTGAATTAAAAAAAAAGTAGGTTTTATCCGTTAAAAGTCCTTGATTTCTTGACTTGTTAAAATTAAAAATATACTTTAAAGTAGGAATTTTTGAAAAAAATTACATTTTGCCCAAAATGAATAAATAAATGATATTGGATAAATTTAATTAGGGTCAAGAAGAAGCCTGTAGAGTTCGGTTCAAAAGATCAACAGACATTGTCACTGATGGAATAGATAAATGGTGCACAATAACTTTATTTCTTGACCAGTTTTCTTAACCAGAATTTTATTTATAGCTTGCACTGGATAAAATTAACTACCAGAATAGGTAGTGAGGAGAAGTGGGAGTAGAAAGATCAAACTAGCATATTTTCATGTCAGCTTATTAAAATTTGGTCAAAAGTTAATATATTATTAAAAGTTGTATAATATAAAAACTAAAACCTCAAAAACAGGTTATAGTCTAAAATCGGTAGTATCTATCATAGCAGAAGTTTCCTTTACATCTGGTTATTATAGGTTATTGCATTTGTATGGGAAAATATGAATGAGTTTTTGGATGGAATACTGTACGAAACTTGTGAGTGCAGTATATCCTTCTGACAAAACGAGTTCATATTTTCCCATACAAATACAGTAACCTTTTTATTATATGCTCATTTTTTTATTCTACCTAAGATTTAATTATATAAACAAAATACACTACAAGAAACAATGTAAATGAATGAATGCTGTATTCCAAACTAATACACAAGCGCAGATTTGTCATTACACAATGACATCATTATTAATGCGCACATAACTCCGCCCAGATAAATTTGAACTTAGTCGCGTGCTTGACATAACTTTTGAAAGAAAATGGCGTGTCTAGTTAAAATTGAAATTTGCAGTCATACTGTGAATGAATGCGCATTGCAACAATTTTTCCATTTGATCTGGAATGAATATATTTTGGTTTTTGTTTCGATTCGACGAAAGTTTGTGATTTTGGACTGGATTCATCTGGGCAAATTATACATGAAATACATCGGATTGAAGTGGCGTGGGAGAAGCGTGTTTACGTCTGCAGATGTGTTTCTGTTTCTGTCATTGAATGTTTGAAATCATAATGTGGGAAAAATATGATGTCTTTCAATTGCAATTATCAAAAGGATGCTATGGAATTTGATGCTTATTTCATTTTGAGTGCAGTAAGGAGGATGCATTTGCACTTATCATTGAAATTACAGCACAATTTCGAAATGTGTAATCCAGATTGACATGGCTTACGTAATTTGGATTTGCAGAATTAAGAACAAACATTTTGAGGAAATTCAGGATGTAAAACTGTAAGTATATTTTATTTTGCCATTCTTATGACCAGATAAAGAAGACAGTATATGCCTTGTCACTTGTATGTTATTTGTAATGACATAATCTTCCGTCTTTTATATAATGTAGCTAGCCTAAATCCGTAACATTGTAACAATGCTGAAAGTGCCAAAACAGCTTGGTCTTATTGCAGTCCACAAAACATGTTTTAGTGTATTCAGAAACAAATTTAAACAACCACAACGTAAAGAGCCTATTACGCGAGTGTATATGATTTGTTTACAAATCAGAAGTGCATCTGCTTCATTGTTTGTTTACAATAGAAAGTAGTTCCTTTATTCACATGAATGCTATATGTGTATTGTCGCGCGCGTTTAGTATCCGGGAATATTGAATGATTCTGACAATGTAAAGTTAACAGGGAAAAAAATGAGCATATAATAATATGAATTATTGAATAAAATGATTAATCTTATTACATATGGCAACAGGAACATGATACAATCTGACACAGATCCGGTTAGATCCTTTGGACGTGGGAACACATTATACCTTTGTCATGTATGATAACTTGATCTGACACAGATGCAGTTAGATTCTTTGAAAGTGGGAACATTATACCTTTGTCATGTATGATAACTTGATCTGACACAGATGCAATTAGATTCTTTGAAAGTGGGAACATTATACCTTTGTCATGAATGATAACTTGATCTGACACAGATGCAATTAGATTCTTTGGACGTGGCAACATTATACCTTTGTCGTGTATGATAACTTGATCTGACACAGATGCAATTAGATTCTTTGGACTTGGGAACATTATACCTTTGTCATGTATGATAACTTGATCTGACACAGATGCAATTAGATTCTTTGGACGTGGGAACATTATACCTTTGTCATGTATGATAACTTGATCTGACACAGATGAAATTAGATTCGTTGGACTTGGGAACATTATACCTTTGTCATGTAAGATAACTTGCAGTGCTAAAAAAATATGATAGCCCAATGCCCGGGATCCCTCTAATTTTAGATTGGGTCTGTCCTTTATTCTAGTTGATGTGCCTGTCGGGTTTGTCTTTAAAAAAATTAATTTGCCACAGGAAACTGATCATACTGATGAAATGTGTAAATGTATTTTCAAGATGTTAACATATATGCTTAACACAGTGCAATCTAAATCAGATCACAACTATCCTTTGTAAAATTGAGATCTAATGTTAATCGGATTGTGGCATGGCATGCTATAAATACGATTTTGTACTTCCAAACCCATGCAACATGGTCGTGTTTCGAGAAAACCCAATTTCTGTAATCTTTATAAAAACACAACAACAAAACAAACACTTTCAGTATATGCCTGTTACCTGTATTGTGTAAAAACGGTAAACAACCATGATTAGAGCTGATGTAAGACTCCCTTGAGAAGTTTAAATAGCAGCAATTAAAGGCATAGAGGTCAGGCATAAACATCCAATCCACATATTACTTAATTGGCTGATAATAGCTAGTGAAATTGTTTGAAGGTTGTAGTTGGTAAGCCCGTGGTGCTCATTTTCATAGGTAGGATCAGGAAGTTGAACAACCCATTGTAGGTAAATCAAATAGATGCTAGATATGTGTACAAGAACAAAAGTTAGCATTGCCTTAAGCCACTATGTATTATATTTAAGTTTTCTTGTCCTTCTTTATTGTCTAATTTGGTAGCTTCAATGTTAATCCTTGGTGGTTTTTGTAACCATTGGTGATTTGTTCTGGTCTGTATTGTTTGTTACCTGTTTTTTTAGTAGAGGTATCTTTTCTCTTAGTTCAAGAATTACTTTGCCACTTGGTGTGGTGGGTATGATTTTGGGTTTGAAGACAGCTTTACACTTATTTATAGCCATTTTGGTGGTATGGTTGTCTGGGTGGGTATCTAATCGAATGGAGTATCGGAGGAGCAGTTCCTGCCTACGTAATTGTAAGGGTAGTTCTCCTGTTAGTGTTTGTAGTTCTTCTAATGATGTTGAGGGGAGTGTTCCTGTGCATAATAGTAAGGCTTTTCTCTGGATAGTGTAAAGATTTTTATTGTACAGGTTGCTTAGCCGAGCTATATGCTTTGTTATTCCCTAACGGCAAACATATTTGAACACTCAGGCCATATATTTGCACTGAAACTCCTCTTTAATGTTGTTGTTGTTGTTGTCATTGTCGTAGGGTTTAATGCCATTTTTTCAGCACAAGATAGGCTATACATGGCAACCAGTATTAATGGTGCAGAAGAACCCTGGAAAATCCCAGAAAGAACCACCGGCCCACGAGATTCTACTGGCAAGCATTCTCACATACCCCCAATGGCCAAACCCTAGACTCTAACCCACGCAGACAGAGGTGAGATGGCAATGATCTGTAACGGTGAGCGTTTTAGTCCGCTCGGCCAGAGAAAAATATTTTCATGGAATACAAACATCGCTACTTTTTTGAAGGACCAATGTCATGGTCACAGTGGTCAGTTTGATCATGTGTGTGCGTGTGCACGCGCATGTGTGTGTTACTTGTACCTCGTGTCTATGGATATCAATTTGTTACGATTAGACATTCCAAGTAAAATAGTCATGGTATCAATTTGAGTTTTACAAAAAAATCATAATAGAATGCATGCCCCTTGATGAGAAATGCTGGAATAATGGCAACAACAGATTTACATGAATCACAGACTTTAAGGAGACAAGGCTGTAGGTAAAGTAAATATTCGATCCGAGACAAAATGAAATATTAATACGTCTCAGTCTTCTGGATACTCGCCATGGCTCCTTCACATTGTACTGACCAAAGCCATCAATATTAACACGTTTTTCTGTATACATTCTTAAACGATAGCAAAATTTGTTATAATTTTGATTAGAAGGAGGCATCTTCTCATGGTGATCCCAGTGAAACGAGGAAGCTACATGTATGACAGACTGGTAATTTGTGAAATGATCGAAATGCGGCTATCTGAGCCAGCTAAAAGAGTTACAAACGTCACGTAATTGCAGTTGTGACAAACGTTCCTCATAATACGAGTTAACTTCATTGACAGTACTAAACTGAATTAGTAAGAATGGATGAGCTGTGGAAAATTGGTTCCATGAGTTGTCATATCACAATTACAGCAATTTATATGCAGTTCTAATTTGACTTGGTAAAAGTGGATGAGCTGCGGCGAGTTGGAACTGTATGTCATCATATTACAATTAGAGCCGTATACAGTCCTAACTTGACCTGGTAAAAATGGGTGAGTTATGGCAAATTGGGACTTCTTGTTGTCATATTACAGTTAATACTGTTATATCACTCTCAAAACATTGTTATTTCTAAAACGCTTTAGGAGTAGAATTCAGTCGGGACTATGATAAAATAATAGTGTTATCTCATAGAACTATTTTCTGAAAACTTACTGTTTGCTTTATTAAGTGAACAAATTAGACTCCATTCTGCAAAGGTCCAGTACTTCTAATATACCACCAGTAAGTGAGTTATAATGGTCAGTTAAACATTGTTAAAGATAGGGATGTGGTTTACAAAAATGTGTTCCGTTCAGAGAAAGTAATGACAACAGTCGTTCAGGTGGTATTAATCTGTCATTAGAGTATATTCATGAGTCATCACAGAGTAGATTCATTAGTCACCAGCGAGTATTCATTAGTCGTCATAGAGTATTCAGTTATTTTACTATATATATAGAATGTGAAGCATGATCATGTCCAGAGGTCTCACTAGGATTTTTAAAACTAGGAGTCCAGGACTCCCATTTTGGTAAAAATAGGAGTCCCACCATCAAAAGTTGCTGCCCCCTCTTTCCTACAGAATCAACACAGACATGAGTGCATCTATTTTTAGATAGAGAGGTTTTCATAATGTAATCACTCACTATAATATAGCTTCATTACAACAGTCCATTGACAGGATTGCAAATTTATGGTTTAATTATTTGTATACGTACTTGTAGTAATTTTAGGCAAATAAATAGCATCTGATTTGCTGTGTTTTTCCTTATTTTTGCAAATACTTATCAAGTCAGAAAACAGCTTAGACCTTAAAGTGCATCTTGCGAATTCCACAACATAGCATTGTCCCATACATTTCTGACCTACATAATTTGCATTTTAAAGTTAAATCTTTAATAAAATAATACCTTGGCTTTGGTTTCATAGATCTGTATATGTATGTACATCAAGGGGTTTTTCAGTCACTGAATTCTGCCATTGTAGATATCAGCACAGCTAATTGATCAACACATTTTCGCACAAAGCAAGTGGCTGAAGCAGGACTGGCAAGTCTTTGAATTTTGTTACACACCTATTACATGCGTACGGAGGACTCCCGCCTCCGTGATTTTCTGCGTCCCAGATCAAAAATTGGCATCCAAATACGTGTAATTAAGCGTTTCCGAGATCTCTGATTCAGTTGTCGAAATAGTGTTCAAGTGTAATTCATTTTAGAAGCTGATTTTAGGAAGGAATTTGCTATCAGCAAAGCCCAACAAAAATAAATTTCAGAACTCTTGGTTGTTGGATTTTTACTTTGTGAAGCACACCAGCATACTGATTAGCACTAATGACACTTGAATTACCTTCAAACCCCTTTGAACCCTGTTGAATTTATATTTGAATTCTAGCTATTGCAACATTGTATGACAATATTAAAAAAGGGGAATGTTTGAGTATGTGGAAATTGGAGTGTGGGCTTGTGGAATTTCAGTCAGGTCTTGTGAGTTTATTTCAGTCACCAGCCTGGGTCCTGTGTTAAAATAATTTTTCTTTGAGCTCTGACTTGATCTGACACGGATGCAGTTAGATTCTTTGAAGCAGGAATATGATACCTTTGTCATATATGATAACTTGATTTGACACAGATGCTGTTAGATTCTTTGAAACAGGAAGATTATAACTTTGCTCGGATCATACTTAGAGTACCACGATCAGAGCACACCTCTCCGCTGCTCTGTACCCTACACTGGCTATCCATTTGATTCAGAATTAAACACAAAATTTGTTCTCTGTGCTACGTTTCGCTGATGAACTCCAGTCCAACATAACTATCCGACCTCACCCATGTGTACACACCAGCAAGATACTTACACTCCTCTTCTGACAATCGTATACTCATTATTCCCACTACAAAAATGAAGTCATATGGACAACGTTCTTTTGCGTACCAGCCCAGCAGCATGGAATGAATTGCCCACTGAACACAAAGACAGTGATCCCATTCAAGAATGCTCTTAAAACTCACTTATTTCGACTGCAAGAACAAACTTAAAGACCTAATAATGTTCCCTACCTTAAATATTTTCAGCATGTTTTGTTTTTTGTTTTTTTAATTTCATGGTGTTTTTTTTTGGTTTTAATATCATTATGTATGTTTTTGTTATGTTATAGGTGTTGTATGATGTTGTAAAGTGCTTAGAGCTTCTAAAGATTAGGTGCTATACAAAGTCCTCATTATTATTATTATTATTATAACTTGATCTGACATATACATTTAGATTATTAAAAGTAACTGGATTATAAAATGTCTTATATCATCATTTCAGTCCGACAAGAGTCAGACTTGGAGGATGACAGGACAACCTTCCATCCAGATATGACACACCAGCTGTTTGGTGAACAGTATGTATTCAAGTTATCACTTATCTCTTCTGTAAGACTGCATACCAGTATGTATTCAAGTTATCACTTATCTCTTCTGTAAGATTGCATACCAGTATGTATTCAAGTTATCACTTATCTCTTCTGTAAGACTGCATACCAGATGGGTTTTTTACACAGCCTGATTCACTGCATATTTTGTATTACTTTGACCTTGCTTGAAAAATGAACCATATATTAGGACAAAAACTGGTGTATAAAGTTACCATCTTGTAAAATTTATGGAGTTGTAGCCATTTTTTGACTAAAGGTTGCCCTTCCTTTTTTCCCTGCACAATATCATATGAAAGACTTTATGGCTTGGCAGCATATTTTGGGTGGAGGCATTAAAAAGAAAGCTTTGATTTTCACTATTTTTCAGCAAAGTTTTAGAGGGTTATGGGTCCAGTTTGAATTGGAACATTGTCCTTCTGTTTGTACTAAGTAACATTGGAAGGGCTTCATGGATGAACCAACTTTAGAATAAGTCTTTATATTAAAGAGATCCAAGTCAGGTTTGACCTTTTTGTTGTTTTTTGGCAAAATTTATGAAGTAAATGGCTTCTGTTTTGCTTAAAATGTTGCCCTAAAATTGCATTATGGACATTTGTCTGGTTTTAGTGGCCTTATTCAATGGTATTATAAGTAAAATGATATGAAAATGTTCTCTTTCTGGTTGTATATAATATTTAGTTGATGTTGCAGTCTACTTTATATATACCGTATTTCATGTAATTTTTCATACTTGAAAAAATAATTATTAATTTCATTGTACGAAAAATTATATGTAAAATAAATCAGTATCATTTTGTGGTACTTACTCTGTACAAAAAATAAAGGGATCATACCGAAACAAGTTCTATGGGACACACGCTACTCAACAACCTAACTGTACAAGTGTACAAAATAAACATATATTTTCTGTCTCATGCTCTCAACTCAAGAATTAAATTACAATAAAAATAAAAGTACTCAAAAAGATTTTTGTTTTGTTTTTATAAGAAAGAGAGAGAGCATAATGTCTCAGTGTGTAAGCTTGTCTGCATTTAGAGCATACTTCTTTGTAACTGTTATGTTGTGTAGTGTTGGCAAAATGATTAAGATGGCCTGAAAATGTATGGGTATTATATATTGGTAAATTGTATGCAACAGTCTGAGTCTACATTGTCAAGAAACTAAGTATAACTTTTATTCTTACAGCAACAACCTCGTTTTCAAATTACAATTAAAAATATAAAGAACTTAAAAACATGTTTTAGTTCATGCGCACAGAAATGGGCCTGTCTTTAGGGAAATGAAAATCTGCAATGTGCTATCAAAGCCATTGTCCATACAGCAAATGTTGTAAAGACCAGTGATCATACACATTACTTGTTATTCGAACTTGCCAATAAAGATAACAATAGAGGGGTATATCGCAGAATAGATTCGCAACAAAATGTTAATTATATCCAAGTCAAAACAGTAGAAGCACTTAAAAGATTGTATATGTATGAATTGATTTAACGGAGTCTATGACTTTCAAACTGACGATAGAAAATGACATGGGTTTTATAAATTATTTTTGTATGACTATAATGAAACAATAAGATTAGTTCATCATTGGTCTGTGGTCTTCATTTTATCATGTACTCAAATATAATTTTTGTTGGATAAGAAACATCACCAGGCTTCAGAACTCATTTTAAAACGCATTTGGTGTTTTGTTACGGTGATGGACTTAATAAGGAGAACTGATTAACAGTAATTAAGGATTATGTTCTGTGAAGGCCTTTGTCCAGTTGTTAATAACACCAGTAGATACTGTAATGACAATATGAGAGCTGATGCATCAATCATTGTGTCTTCTCAGCAACAATTCATTATTATTTTTTGTAAAAACAAAATGGCTGTATGGTATCTTTGATTTTTTCTTGCAAATATAAATCTTATTAGAAATGTTACGTCTGATAATTTAAGGTTTATTTGAAAAATACAAAGTGATATGTACAAAAATTATGATGCATTTAAATAATTGATAGTTTGATAACGGGATTATGTACAAAAAATTAAATGGTACTAAAAAATAGATGAAATACGGTAGTCTGAGTCTGTATCTTAGTACACTGAAAATGGATTATATTCAGTTAACCAGTTCTTGTTTCACTAAGAACTTTGCCCCTCTCAGTTTTGTTTCCATTCCATAACTATTCAGGAACTTCATTGATTGAATTCAAATTTGACACAGTTTGCATAAAAAATATTGTTGGTTTTATTTTACTCTGTTGTCAGGTTAAATTGTATGGACTTAAAACCCCATGGCCTATTGACATATTTCTGGTATATAGCTGTATTAGTCCTAAACCAGAATAGTGTATGATATGGCTATTTGTCCATTGCCCAGCATCTGTCTGTGTGTCAGTATTAAAAATCTTGTCACCAATTCTCCTGAATGGATAGTCATATCAACATGGGGGTTTCCACCACAAATTTACATGTTTGTCCTAAATACAGGTGCTGCCAATCCTCTATCCAACATGGCGGCCACTGTGGCTATTTCAAAATCTTGTCTGACAAGAATACATGTATCAGATAGCTCAATGCTTTATAGTTAAAAAAACGAAATGGTCTTTTAGATGAGTGTAAATCCTGTTGAGGGACTTTTGTTTTATTATTAATAAAAATATTTCCTTTTTCAGAGAGAGTATATTTGGCTATAAAGATTTGGAGATCCAGCTGTATTACAGTGCAGCCAAGCTTACTACCTATCTGCACATTAAATACTTTGATAAAGTATCACCCAAGAGGTTTGATGGAGTTAGTGTGAGTATAGATGGTCTAATCTGAGTGTGTATTAGAATCAGAATTTTTGAAACTGGCCTGGAAGTAAAATAAAAAATGGAGTCCGAGTTTGATCTGAAGATTTTTTGCCAACCAGTCTAAATGGACTCTACATTTGAAGTCCCATTTTGGATTGGCTAATGGTCAAAGCTATTCTCATTCTCAGACTCTGGCTCAGTTTTATGACTTCCAGGTCTGATCACATCCATATATATATATATATATATATATATATATATATATATATATATATATATATATATATATATACACATATATATATATATAAAAAATTTAAAATGCAAAATCTTGAATTTAGCTTTAAAAACACTGTTTAATGTGTGCACCATGAAAATTCACATTTATTAATCAAGTGCAAATTTCTGTGGATTTCATTACAGGTGAAATGATATGCCTATACCACATGTATCTTGATATATACCCTTCAATATGATACATAAAGATCAAAGATTAAATACTAATAATTATTCATAGCCATTGAAGTTTACAAATAAACATTTTATGGTAAATATTGTTTGAAATCATTCTCCACCTTCAGTATTAATGATTTTTAAATAAAGGTAACATAATTCATGCACCATTATATGCTAAATCAGGTTTAATGGGCAATATTTAGCACAGTAAAATTAGACAGGGTACATGTAAACATCAGCTTTTGTATCCCACTTATTAGATACATTAAATCATCAAGGCTCTTGATGCTGTCAACTCTGGCCATGTGACATGCTTCTCACTGATCAGGAATGCCTTGTGCTTTGATAGCACTGTAAGCAAGCAAATTGTAGAGAAATAATGAATATTTGACTTTTAATGTTTTATTATAATTCCTTGAAGTTGATAACAACTGTTGTAGTGATGCAAATTCAGTTAGAAGTCATGGGTAAAGAATGAATTTAAAGTAATGATGATGGTAGTGGACTTGCCTCAGCATCAGATAACATTACAAAGAGTAACAAGGACAGATCAGATGTAAAGAATGCAGCAGAAGACAAATAAAAAGATTGGCTTTAAAATGACTGAATTGAAACCAGTGTGTGAAACTTGCCAAAATGTCCTGCAAACCCACAGGACCAGTAACCAGAAAATACCCCTGGTCCTGTGAGTGACCTACTGGTCAATGACCACTTCCTCATCCAAGAAGATAAAATGTCAGTGATTCAGTGGTAACTTCAGGTAGACATGAATATGAGGTTATTTATATAATCAAAACGGAATATAAAAAAGAATGGCTGTTGTTTTCTGGCCAGCTATGTTGCTTTCTGTCCAGCTGATCCAGTACTATATATAAATCATCTAGGGGCTGGGCGTCATAATTTAACCAGCCTCGATTATAGCCTGAATGAGATCTCATTGACATAACCATTGATGACCAGTCTCGTTTATAGTCTGAATGAGTTGCCATTGACAGTCTCGATTATAGTCTGCATGAGATGCCATTGACATAATCATTGATGACCAGTCTTAATTATGGTCTGAATGAGATGCCATTGTCAGATCATTGATGACCAGTCTCAATTATAGTGTGAATGAGATGCCATTGATATAACCTTTGATGACCAGTCTCAGTTATAGTCAGAATGAGTTGCCATTGACAGTCTCGATTATAGTCTGCATGAGATGCCATTGAATAATCATTGATGACCAGTCTTAATTATGGTCTGAATGAAATGCCATTGTCATATCATTGATGACCAGTCTCAATTATAGTCTGAATGAGATGCCATTGGCATAACCATTGATGACCAGTCTCAGTTATAGTCTGAATGAGTTGCCATTGACATAACCATTGATGACCATTCCCAATTAAATGTGGGTATGTGAGAAAGCTTGCCAGTAGCTTCTCGTGGGTCAGTGGTTCTTCCCGGGGTTTTCCTGGGTTCTTCCTCCACCATTAATACTGGACACAATGCATAGCCTATCATGTGCTGAAAAATGGCATTAAACCCCACAACAACAACTAGTCTCAACTATAGTCTGAATGGGATGTCATTGACCTATCATTGATGACCAGTCTCAGTTGTAGTCTGAATCAGATGCCATTGACATAACCATTGAAGACCAGTCTCAATTATAGTCTGAATCAGATGCTGTTGACATATCATTGATGAATAGTCTCAATAATAGTCTGAATGAGATGCCATTGACATAATCATTTGATGACCAGTCACAGTTAAAGTCTGCATGAGATGCCATTGACATAATCATTGATGACCAGTCTCAGTTATATTGTGAATGAGATGCCATAGACATATCATTGATGACCAGTGTCAATTATAGTCTGAATGAGTTGCCATTGACATAATCATTGATGATCAGTCACAATTATAGTCTGAATGAGATGCCATTGACATAATCATTGATGATCAGTCACAACTATAGTCTGAATGAGATGCCATTGACATACTCATTGATGATCAGTCTCATTTGTAGTGTAAATGAGATGCCATTGACATATCATTGATGACCATTCCTCAATTATAGCTGTGGATGAGATGACATTGACATAACCATTGATGACCAGTCTCAGTTATAGTCTGAATGAGATGCCATTGACATATCATTGATGACTAGTCTCAATTATAGTCTGAATGAGATGCCATTGACATAACCATTGATGACTGGTCTCAATTATAGTCTGAAGGAGATGCCATTGACATAACCATTGATGACCAGTCTCAGTTATAGTCTGAATGAGATGCCATTGACATAACCATTGATGACCAGTCTCAGTTATAGTCTGAATGAGATGACATTGACATAACCATTGATGACCAGTCTCAATTATAGTCTGAATGAGATGCCATTGACATAACCATTGATGACTGGTCGCAATTATAGTCTGAATGAGATGACATTGACAAAACCATTGATGACCAGTCACAGTTATAGTCTGAATGAGATGCCATTGACATATCATTGATGACTAGTCTCAGTTATAGTCTGAATGAGATGACATTGACATAACCATTGATGACCAGTCTCAATTATAGTCTGAATGAGATGCCATTGACATAACCATTGATGACCAGTCTCTGTCAGAATTAGAACCAGCCTCCAAAGATGAGGATTAGTATCCAGTGTACAGTTGGTCATGAAATTAGGTCTGTTGAAAGATGAGTTCTTGTTGGAACTGGATCAAATGCATCCCCATCAACAGATTGCAGCAGAACAGTTATAGTTTGTTCATCTCGGCATTGTGAATAATATCCATGTCTGTAACTCTGTGTATTTTCATACCACCATCCTGAAATGTGAATGAGTTTGGCTAATTCAAACATCATTTGCATCATCAAGTTTTGTTTACAACTAATTAAATTTCTACGTAATGTATGATTGTGATACAACATATCTAATCAGACTATGTTTACCTATGGCATGTGACGGCTCCTATTGCTGCTTAGACCTTTATCAAGAATGAACTCTTCCATAGGTTGAACATGGCTGATTACATGTACACAGGCTACTTTTTTTTGGGATATATAGAATGAGTCGTGTTGTGCTGCATGTTGCATACATGCAAACCATTATAGTTTTTTGGCATAATCATTATGCTGTATTTTGATGCAATTAAAAAAACCCAAATATAAATGTAGGAATAACAAGTTTTGTTGTTGTATTTATTATCATCTCTTTAATTCCACTCATAAATTTGAGAATATTTGAAAAAAAGATGATTCTGCATAAGAACAGCGTAAGAATACTTTATTTGTTATTTATAAAGGTCTATCTCCAAGAAAACAGATGGATTTCTTCAAATAAACACTTTGCCTCACCGATTCCATATATTAATAAGCTAGCTAGGTAGATGACCAATCTATACTTTTAAAGAAAATGGTGCCACATGTTAAATGAGATGCTTTACATTGTGGGTTCTGGATGTATTATATAAAGGAAAATGTTAGAGCAGATGGATGTTTTCAGACATTCAAAACATGTCAGATCAGAAAAAGGACAAATCAACACTGCTTTACAGCTTTAAAAGAAGAATATGACAGTAATGTAATAATGCGCTCAGAGCACATGATCATTGCAGAATTCCAGCTCACTATCAAAAGTTACACTTGTAGACTAATTAAAGTGAGTGCAGAATCTAAACAAATTTTGTTTATGTATTCTGGTTCTAATCCATATTGATTCTGCCCTTTGTGACAAGAATATCGACCAGCTGCTGAACCATGTTAGTGTAAAAAATAAATATATCTTTTTCATAGGTTCTGGTTGTATAATTTTGGCATGTAATATATAGATTTCATTTTTTACACCCAAATTATGCTTTTAGTAAATTAGTTTAAATGCTAAATTAGTGTCACATTGTGGGGAAATTTGTTGATGTTTCCTGTATACATATCTTCTTATAGTTAATTCGTGGTTATAAACACCTTGGATAATGTCAATATGTATCATGTAAGATTACGACTATATACCCAATTCTAAAAAAAAAAATGCCTGTCTATTGTTTCACCATTATGCAATGGGAATTCTACAACCAGGCCGATGAGATAGAGACTACGATTTTGTTTTGCAATTCGTCAGTGATATCATAAGTGGCTTGAAAGCAATTTTGGGCTTTGGGAAAATGGAAACCAGAGAGTGACAATGAAAGCAATTTTGGTCTTTGGAAAAATAGAAACCAGAGAGTGACAAGTATTAAATTAATCAAGGCAGTTTTCAGAGACTAGACCACATCCAATCAAAACTGAGAGATTTACATCTAGGGCAGTCTAAATAAGCAACAGCTTACATTCAAACTAAATCCATTTTCAAAATCAGTACATGTGTGAACCTCACCAGGGGAAGGAAATTCTAGTTGGAATTCTAGATTTGGATTTGCAAACGAAGGTTTTTTTGAGGTAACATATCTTCGCACACGTTGTTGTTGTAGGGTTTAACAGCATTTTTCAGCACACGATAGGCTATATATTGCAGCCAGTATTAATGGTGGAGGAAGAACCCTGGAAAACCCTGGAAAGAACCACTGACCCACGAGAAGCTACTGGTAAGCTTTCTCACATATCCACATTAGCCGAATCTGAGACTCGAACCCACGCAGACAGATGAGGTGGCAGTGGTCTGTAACGGAGAGCACTTTAGACCACTCGGCCACTCGGGGCCCCCCACAAATTTGTCTTAATTTCATAAATCGGTGTTGTATGATTGATAATGAGTGAAAATGGTAAGCTTTGCGTCTGTCAAATACTTGGCCTCCTTGATGATTAATGTGTTTGGAATTGGGCCATTTTTATGCATTGGTAAGTGGCATTTTATTTGTCCCTGGTTTGAAATATTAGCCACCAGTTATAATGGGACCAGTTTATACGAGGGCAGTGACACAAGAGTGTAAGAAATTTTTTAACAGCAGACATGTGAAGCATCACATTTTATCTGCGTTGAGTAATGGACCTAGAAAGATTTCATTAGAATCACAGACTTGAAAGGTTATGGTTAAGGTTTCTAGTTTCACCAAGAAAGGTTGCATGCAAGTTTTCCTTTTTTTTGAACAGTTCAGTTCTAACTCTCTTGAGAGTTAGTGAAATTTCTCCGTCAGATACATTCTGCAATCACATGAATGTTAGGAATATAAGCCTGCTACCTGCCAAATCCAGACCTTTTAGTGATGAAAATGCATCTTTTCTGCCTGTCATATGGACAGACTGCAATAACTCATGTACATCTACATTTACTTTTAACTCTTGGTAAATAAGTTGTGTCTGTTTTATGTGTAGTTTTTTGTTCATGACTAAAATTGTCATTGGCATTCGTCCGTCTTCGAGTGGCTGAAGAGTCTGACCCTAGAGTGAGTCTTTGTTGCACTTGCTGCAGGTGACTGTCAATGCTTGTTGAGGCTTTTGTTTTTTTGGCTTCCTCCTGGCTCTTCTTGCAGCAAGGTTTGTGTTTCACGCTTCCTCAGCTTTCTGAACGCCCTGTCTGACAGCAAGATGCCTGGCAGACTGGTCATCAGCACAGCTGTCAGTCATTGATGTTGGCCATCTTCATGTCCTTTTTGCAGACATCTTTGTAATGCAGCTGTGGCCATCCAGTCAGTCGTGCTTCTTCTGCTAGCTTGCCGTATAGCAGGTCCTTGAGAATGCGGCCTGTGTTCATTCTCCTGGCATGGCCGAGCCAGCTAAGGCACCTCTTGTTGAGAATGGAGAACATGCTGTTCATGCTGGCATATTCCAGAATCTGTGTTGAGTACTTTGTCCTGCCACTGGATGTGCAAAATATGCCACAGGCATCTCAGATGGAGGCTGTTGAGTTTTCTCTCGTGGGGCTCACGTAGGTGGTCCATGCCTCACTGCTGTAGAGGAGTGTGCTGAGCACGCAGGCCTGGTAGACACAGTTTGGTCTTCTCATTGAGGTTGTTGTTCCAGACCCTCGGGTTCAGTCTGGCCATAACTGCTGCTGCTTTGGCAATCCTGTCGGGTTTCCTGAAGGCAGGCAATGTCTATATTCATTTGGGAGAGTTCCCTGTCAATGACGGCAGTCTTCCATGTATCGTTCTATTTGCTGCAGGTCAGCAGTGAGCCCAAGACACATGGTCCTGACGTTCCAGCTTGCGAAATGAACAGCTGGAGTCTTTTTTTCCTTATTGAGTCTTCTTCTTTCCTTATTGAGTCTTGCCTGGTGACTAAATTGTAGTGATTATCTAATAAAGAAGATATTACATAACTAATTTTGTACGCAAGTATAGATTCTATTTTAAGATATTACAGTACCTCTTGATTGCATAGGATCTATAGATATATGTTGGGTTTCTGATGGTAAGTTCAGGGTAGTTTCTGAATGACTGTGTAGGGTCAGGTGGGTTCTTAGAAGAATTAAGTTATTTCCAATTGGATGGGTTAGTTCACATCAATACATTATGTGAAATATTAGATTGAGTAGTAAGATCTTTCACATGAGTTATATTGCAGCATATAGTCATAATGGAATCTTGAAGGTGTATATAAGGAGAAAACTAAGTAATCAAATTCGTTCCTAATTTTAACTTATTCCTTTATGGATTTGTGTTTCATATTTTAAAATCAGTCTGCAGATGCATTTGATGTTACATAATTTGTTAGGCAGTGTTTGTTAGAATTATTTATTGCAATTATGAAGTGCTCATTCGACTAGAACATTATGGTACTATTGTGAATTCAAAGGAATTCTGGATAATGCCATTGTGATATGTACATTCAAGGATCTAAAATTCATTTGGAACATTAGATTCTATTGCTCTTGAATGGAACCTTTTAGGATTATTTTGGATTCACTTCATAATGCTTTAAGTTCCTCTCACATTTTTATTTATAACACTGACAATTAAATTATTTGTCAAGTTTTACAAGCTTGCTATTTTTGCTTTTTTCTGTTACTTAGTTTGTAACCATCTATACTTTAATGATGATAAATACATAATATATGAAATCATGTCAAAACTAGTCAGATAAAACAATATTAACTTATGCAATAAGAATGGTATGCCTTTGTACCTTCCTTACTTTATTTGGTACAAAAACTCTTGATCTTGAGTGGTCTAAAGCGCTCACCATTCTGGATCACTGCCATCTCATTTCTGTCTGTGTGTGTTTGAGTGTCATGCTTGGCTAATGTAGGTATGCGAGAAAGCCTGCCAATAGCTTCTCGTGGGTCAGTGGGTCTTCCCGGGGTTTTCCAGGGTTCTTCCTCCATCAGTTGTACTGGCGGCCATGTATAGCCTATCTTGTGCTGAAAAATGGCATTAAACCCATCAACAAAAACAACAACTTTCCTAAGTAGTAGATGAGAACACAGCTGGCACTTAATTAGGCTGATGGTTCATTGATCCTTTTCATGTCTTAATAGCAGAGAGCATGCCACATTTATACTGTTTACAGTGAAATAGAATTAAAAGATTAAAACATGCATTTCACCTGACAATACATTTTTTATTATTTATTTCTTGCATTGTTGCCACCTGTCAGCATTTACCAGAAGTTTTATTGATAGCTACTTTGCCAGATATCAGTATTTACAGTGTATTGAGAAAATATTTTTCCAATCTAATGAAATTTGTGATTTTTGTTATATTAAAACTTGTGAATTCCACAATGTTGATTGTACCTTTTTGGGCACTAACTGCTATTCTCGATGATAAAACAAGCATATCACAACGTCGTTTACCAATTTTGATTGTGATTTTCTTCACATTGATCAAGTAGTGGGCCATTTTTTCTCTTTAAAAATCGGGGTCCAGGTTTTAAGTGGGTTTATGAGTTGTCGAGGGAGTGGTCTATCTTGTCATGCCTTTTGTTTTAAAAATAGCTCCATCATTTTCTAGGCTAACTTCACTCAGAATACGTGCTTAGCTTTTTATCATCAAAGAGTTAAAAATGGATAAAATTAGGTGGACCAGTCTTGTATTTAAGGACTTTTAAACTGGTGTAATGGTACAGAATGAGTTTTACTTAGGATGCATTTGTGGAGCTGGTGAAATAGACATTTGTGACCATAAAACTACCTTTTAGATCCTGAAACAAGACTTTTCTGTTCTTATGCATTTTGGGAATTTTTTCCTCAAATAGCATAAAATGCGATTCCGTCTGTTGCATGGAGTCATGACATTACAGTGGCTTGAGAATTTCCAACATTATATTGTGGAATTTTCTGCAGTACATTTTGTCAATTGACCAATCAGAAAAGTAGGTTAAATTCACTGAAGTGTTAGAATAAATAATACAATATTTGTTTGCAGTTGGATAATGCTATTCTGGGATCAGTTCATTCATATATGTTGGAATGATTTTCATGGTGTGACAAATTTCAAAACTGGATGTTTGCCAGTCTCAGATTTTGATAGCTCATCTTAATTCATTGATCATGAGAATGCACTTGGAATTGGCAAGAGAAGTCTCTTATTGTTATGTTTGAAATAAAATGTAGCAAATGTTGAAGCAGATTTCTAAGCTACCTGAGGTAGCCCATCATTCATCATTTGACAAACCTTGATTTCTATTCTTATTGTTCATTATTTTGATCATTCTTATTTCTCTTAATGTGCATATATCTTTTATACGAATACAGGCTGATGATGTGATAAAAATCTTGGCAAAAGAAATGCCACCTGGTTACTACACAAACTTAGATGATTTTGTTGCTGCCCTTCCTAAAGATGCCAATTTCAAACCGTTTGGAGACCTTCTTCACTCATACACAGTTCACAAAGGTAACATTAACTATAAATAAGTGACACAAGTACAACACATAGTTCATTTTCTCCTGTTTGATTTGTATGTTGGTGGTATTTTACAGGTAGCATTACATGTTTGATTTTTACCTTGGTGGTGTTTAGCATCATCAAAAGTTCTACTGAGGCCATGCAGTTAAATAATTAAATTTAAGTGTCTTGCCTAGAGATGCACTACATCAGCTGATTACCTGACTCCTGACTTTACTAGTCATTTCAAGTAATATCTCTTACTCCAGTCATGGAAAACTTAAATGTACAAAATGTAGTCTTTTGATTGGTTTGAGTATTATTTAGTAAGGTTTGGAGTCAAGTTCAAAAGTTTTATGGTGATGGTCTGGACAGGATTCAAACCCTGCATGCTAACCACTGAGTAATCACAGCTCTCCTCCTCCCTCTATCTCTCTCAGTCACAGACACAAACATACACACATCATACTGTTAAGCACTAATAGCCAGATAATATTTGACTGCATCCAGTTTGCAAAGTCAGCTGATGTGTTCAGTACTGATTGCCTGATAAGGCCCATATTAAACTAGTATGATGAACGTGTTATTTGTAGTTTAAAATCAAATGATTGTCTTGCCTACCATTCTGGAGTTTGTGGAATTGTTACAAACTGTTTCTAAAAATTGTGCATTCCAAATAAGTGATTAAATTCCAGAAGATTCAGATTTAATGGAACTGCTGAACTGGAGCTTTCAATTGGGCACAGGTTAGGACAAAACATTCTTCTGCAGGAATACAATAGTCTGGCTCATGTAACATATGTTCTAAATGTAAAGCATGGTATAGGTGCAGGTAAGAACAATAGTGATTTGAAGAATGTATTGTACCAGCATCAAGGCAAGAAAAATATCCTCAAAACTTAATTTGCTTTTTTATTTGTTTTTATTAATATATATGTATATGTATGTATGTATGTATGTATGTATTTGCAGTTTTTGTGATGGTTGATGCAGTGCTTTGGTAATTATATAACATGACTGAAAATTGCTTTAGGACCAGCCATTCCATTTATCTCTCTTGCAGGAGCTGTAAGTCATTGGATTAAAGTAAAAAGATGCAAAGCAAAACTTTATCACTCATGTTCATGAAAATAAGAAATGAGAACTGGTTGAAATGTAGTAATTTTCTGCTTTTGAAAGATGCATAACTTGATCATAATTACTCTTCGTTTATTAGCAACTGAGACAGATGCTTGTTCATATCTAAAGTGATGATATGCGATGAATTGTATGCATGCCAACTAAAGAAGTGTATCTTGAACATATCAAGTAAACATAAAAGCAGATCCTTATGCACTGTAAATAAACAGTAAATAATGCATTAGAATATTCTTTTATAATAAATTAGGTCTGATGCAACTGTTTTCCTCACACCCCACTCATGATAATCCCAAGACTAAATTCCTGGACTTGCCTAAATCTTTGCTTCTCTCCCTTCACTGCAAGTGAAGTATCTATTAATCTCAAATACAAGGGACATTGTAATAGAGACCTGCCACTTACTCAGATTTACTTGGGATGCCCCCGAATTTTTGTCCATAAATCCAAAGTCAGATTTTCTGATTTTTTTAAAACCAAAATTCCAATTTTGCAAAATGACAAAATATTTTTTAAAGTACCCTTTGATTCATGAAGACTGCACAAAGAGAGCAAACGTGATAGAAATTGCAGTTCAGATAGTCTTCAAAGAGTCTGATGACTTTTTGTTACAAAGGGACATATTTAAATAATGTGATTGTGATTAATAAAAAGTTGGGAGTTAGAAGCTTGAAGACTGTAAAATCCCACAGATACACCCCAATACATGTTTTTGCAATAAAAGAAATTCCCAGTTCTTAGTTGATTCTTTGAATATGAGTGTCTTTGGGAAGGTTGAATATATGTTTCAAGAAGTTCCTATGGATATTTCGTTTGTGTAATCTTGATGAAAAGAATTTGGATCATGGTACAGAAGTGATTTTACCAAGATTATTAAAATTTAGACAGGATGATCTAAAATTATATTTTGGTGGATCATTGAAAAACAGTTCTAATTTCCTATGCCTTAGTCATTAAAATGATAAATTTCTGATTTGAAATTAAATTAAAAAACATATGTAGACAATACTTGAAATAGATCAAATTTCGTTGGCAGCTCATCCAACACAGTCTGAGTTAAGTGCCTTGTTCATGATAGCCAGCCTGATTTAGGATTTGAGTCTGTTCAATCACAAATCCCATAAAATAAACATCAAGCCATTACAGCTCCTTCCTCCATTGTTTGTCTTTTACAACATGCATATCAGGCCAATTCTGTGTCCTTCTAAATTTATTAATCTAACACCAGCTTTTTCTAAGGTAATGAATAAACATATTTTTCCTGTTATTCACAGATGGTGGCGATAGAAAGTTTGAAATCTACAAAACCAGTATTGATTGCCCTGGCTTCAGAGACTATCATGAAAGGCTCCAGACCTTCTTACTGTTCTTTGTTGACGCCGCCTCCTTTATTGATGTGGATGATGATAGGTGGTCCTTCTACCTTGTGTAAGCTTCTCAACATTTTAGCCACACCGATCAAATGATTTTAGTATTGTCGGTATAGATGTTCAGGTTTCAGAGAACATGATAAGGCTTCAAACTTATCTGTTACAAACCCTGAAGAGACAGTTTTACTAAATCTTTGTTTTGTTTGCATTTCATCAGATCATTTAATATTCTTGGTGTCAGAAATGCATTCTGAATTTGCATATTTGCATGGAGTGCCCTCAGATCACATTCCAAGAAACCTGGAATCACTTTTGAAATCTGTTTTCAAGTCTTGAAGGGGTAGTTTTTGTTTTATTAATTATTAACTCTACTGGTTAGACCTGAAGAACTTAAAGGGATGGCCTGTTTTCTGATGACTGATGCCCGACATTTATCTGCTAGAACAAATTATCACTACTTTTCCTAAACTACTTTGTGGATTGCCATGAAACTTGACTCACACAATTATCCCAAGATCTAGTTGGTCCTAAATGAAAATGGTGCTGTTCCGACAACCAATGCATCATCCGTCTTGAAACTCTTTGCTATTCCTCCAGAATGGATGGTCATATCAACATACGGTTTTCACTAAAAGATTCTTAAATTATAGTTGATCTAAATGAAGATGGTGCTACTCAAATATCCAATATGGCCACAAAAGCAGCCATTTTTAAAATTTTATTTCTGCTTCCATTGAATTCATTGTCATGTTTTTTTCATCATTGAAAGATTTATGTTCAGTAGTTAAATGAAAATTATGTCAATCGGTTAATCTGAAAATGATGCTGATGTGACATTCACATGACAGTCACCTTAAGAATCTTATTGCCTTGACAGCCATCTTAAGAATCTTATTGCCATGACAGCCACCTTAAGAATCTTATTGCCATGACAGCCACCTTAAGAATCTTATTGCCATGACAGTCACCTTATGAATCTTATTGCCATAACAGCCACCTTAAGAATCTTATTGCCATGACAGCGACCTTAAGAATCTTATTGCCATGACAGCCACCTTTAGAATCTTATTGATGCTTCTCCTGAAAGACTAACAGACTTTTTATGTCTGGTAGTTCTAATTGAAAATGCAGACCTGTCAACCCTTATGATTTTGCCTTAAGTTTTATGAAAATGACCCTTGAAAAACAGACTTATGGAATAAAAGAAAAAACTACAGAAATATTGTTGTGTTAAAATCCAGATAATTGGCTTGTCCATGTTTCTTAATTTGAATCTGGATGTCATACTAGATTTATTGAAGTTAGTCAGCGAACCAGACTAACTTTACTTCGGATGCTTTAAACTGCACGTCATTTCATGCAAATCGTTGGCATAAGACTGTTGATTATAGAACTTTAAATAAATGGCATCCAGTAAAGCAGTACATGTTGAAGAAAAAAGAAAAAAAGCCTCTTAAAAATCATTAATAATCACTGACATGCCTACCATGTCTTATTTTGTCTATTAGTCCTGCAAAATGCCCATATTTGCTGTTGTGAATACACTTTTAGCATTGAAAAATCTGCAAATGTGGGGATAAAAAATCCTCATGTTATAACATGCTAACAGGAAATTGTCAACTTGGCACATGTGCAGTGGTTTAAAAAGCTATTGCAAACAAGTGTGTTCTGATGCACTTCTAATCTGCTAGACAACATTCACAGATTCTTCTATTAAAATCTGTTTTCAGGGTGTTGTGTTTGATTCTACACAAAAAGTCAAGGCTTCTAAAAAGAATTATACATTGAGGAAAGTGATTAAAAACATACATTAAAAAAGCTCACAATGCTTTGTAACGAATAAACTGACGAGTATGAATTCATATAAAATCAGGAAAAATGCTGGCACAGTATCTGTAGCATTTTGCAGATGTGAATTTTCAATCAAGTCTGGAGGAATGTTTGATGAATGTAGACTTGTTTCAGGATAAAGACATTACGACCTTGCAATAAGAAGTTAAATACTCAAAGAAAATTGTTATATGTTTTTAGTCACCTGGATCTAGTACAGTTGTTTCGCCGAGTCCAAGTCTGATGTAATTAGAGCTGGAGTTATGTTAGTAGATATTATTACTGAACTGAATCTGCCTGTGAGTGCACTTGATGCATTTTTCAAAGGCTTTTAAAGTTATGTTTAGTGTCTCTGACATTGCAAAGCAATTTCGTTGTGGCAGATCAAAAGGAACAGAAAGAAACAGCGGCTAGTACTTCTTTAAAATTAGCTGAAAGAATATGGAATTCGCTGTTTCTACAGATGGATGCAATAGTCAAGGAAACTTTAAAACCTTTCCTAATGTTATCAGAACTGTTGATCCAGTATCATCATCAGTAACATCAGACATTCTCTCTATCCCTGTTTATGAAGGTTCTGCAGCAGGTGAAGAAATGTTCTTGGGTCTGACAATGCTTATGTGATGGTTGGGAACATTACAGGTGTGTATGGATGTATGATTGAAGAGCAACCTGTGTGTGTCACCTGATATATCTAGCTGCATGTCTTCCACTTAATATTGCCCAGCTTTAGATGTATATTATGTTTCAGTCAAAAGCAGTAAACTGCAAGCAGTGTTCAATTCCACTTGATCCAAAAGCAAATAAAATTCTAAAACATGTTTCAACTAGATGGCTAAGCATCAACAGGTGCTTACAAAGACTTCTGGACAACTGGGACCCTCTAAAGTATTTTTAAAGAAAAAGGGGTCTGGAAAAGAAAGATTAAGCTGAGAATCACATTCTCTTCTCGAATAAATTGCCTTGTATTTCTTGTTTTGCTAAATGCTCTACAACCATTAGACGATGTTACTACAGATCTACAGTGCAATGAACAGAATTAGAACTGTGTCAGGCAGAAGCATAATCTTCCAATCAATTTTCTGATCTCTAATTTCCAAGATTATTTTCAACCATACTGTTTCATGAACCCACCAGAACAGATGGTTAAAATAAATTTAATTCATCTTTTATGTAGCTCCCCAATTTTTTTGTCGTTAACTGCAATTCATTTATTGTCCTCTCATTGAAAATATTTCCCATACACTAAGAAAAGAGGCACACTTATCCTCATCATTGAGGCACACTAAGCCATACACTAAGAAAAGAGGCACACTTATCCTCATCATTGTTATTATTGTATATTTGAAAACCACTCAGGTGACCTAAGTGGTTAGAGTGTTCCCTTCAGATGTGGGAGGTTGTGGGTTCAAACCCCGGCCAAGTGATACCAAAGACTTAACAAAAATGGTACTAGCAGCCATGCTTGGTGCTCAGCATTAAGAGGTTAGTGTTAGGACTGGTCAGCCTGGTGTCAGGATAATGTGACTGAATAGGACATCATGTGACATGACTGCAGCATGATGCAACAGTGCTAGACATTGTTATAAACTGCCACACTACATACATCATAGCGATATGACTGGAACATTGTTAAAGCTACATTTAAAAATAATTCAGATTTTATACTTGTATGTTTTCTTTTAATTTTACCCTCCCATACCATTTGTCTTGTTTTAAATATGTCACATTTTTATCTAGCTACTGTTCTAATTGTGTGTTAACCTTAGAATGTGTATGAAACTGGGAAACTGAGTTCCAAGATGGCAAACCTCTAAATTGATGTATTCTATTCGAATTCCATTTTAACTAAGAGTTCATCAACTCCCAGTCAACTTTCTTTGGCCATTCTGACCAATCATGCTGTAAAATAATGTCCAAATACCATGGGATAACTCAAGACCATTAAAATTAAATAACCTAGTCAGGTTATCACCCATGCAGATATGTTGTTTGGATTTTATCTAAAAGAGATTGGGGGGGGGGGCTCCCCCCTTGTCAAAATAAAGGGGGAGTTGACAGCAAAAGAAAAGGGAAGGAGCAGGAAATGGACATTATTCAGTATTTATCTATCACTTAAATATCCATCTCTCTTTCTTACTGCTCCATTCTGTTCAGGCTCTTCTAAGACCAAACAGTCCCTTAATAGCAATTATCCTAGTGACATTATTGGGCTCAGAAATGAAACAGGGTCACATAAGAGATGTGCTGGTCCAGTAGGCAGAAAGACTATGCTTATTCCATGTTTGACTGCTAATTGTGATGTTGTCAAAAGAATTATATCTTCTTTTGTAAGTATCATTCAGACTGACTCAGGTTACATATTTGGTTTAATGTCAGTAAAACTGGTTCTAAAACTAATGATGTTTAATTTGGAGTTGTCCTTGTTTGTCCATCAGATTCAAGGTTTTATGTACTAAAATGAAATGAATACATTTGCATTCTAAATTACTATCATGGCTTTATCAGATATATGTGTTTTTAATGGGAACTCATAGCTTCAGTGAATTTTTAAAAAACTAATCAAAGAATTAAATTTTTGTGACGATTACATTAAGTTTTTAAATGATGCAGCAAAAATTCTCAGCATGCATAAATTGCAGAAGAAATGAGTAACATTAGATCTGGAAATTAATATTACTGGGGATTTACTAATAAGAATATGCAGAAATAATAATCTGATTTAAATAAAATACTTGGTGACAATGCTGGACCTACAACTATCCACATTGCATCTGTTGTTGACTATTCTGTTGTTTCTATCAATACTCAGAAATATGACTAATTTTTTCATACATGAATTTGACCCACTTTTACCATTAGTCACTTCTGGTTTAACCATAAAACTAAGCAAATTAACCTCATAACAATAATATGTTAACGCAAAAACTGAGATGTCAAGAAAACAGAAGGGACTATATATTTGTACGAGTGAACTAGAAGAGATGGTAAAGAAGACTGATAAACAGTTTTATTAATATTTTTATTTTTATTATATATAATGCACATTTAAAAAAGATATGGAAAAATTAATTAAATAAATAAATATGACAAAAAAAATTAAAATAAAAAAATGATATATCTTGATATATTACTGACAAATGTTCATTTTTTCATCAAAACTCAATTTATATAGTAAAAAATTATGGTGTGTATAATACTTATAATTAGGTATTTTATAAATAATTTACCATAATGTATTGAGAATTTATTTAAAAATGCACATTCATTTTTAAAGAATTAGTTAACTTATTTTCATGATATTAGTTTATACTTTCACTAGTTAAGTTATTCTGTAAATAAGAATAAAATAAAAATATTCTTAACTAATTGTAAAAAGGGGACAATTAGAAAAAAGATTAATGAAGGTTGTGTTTTGGAATTTAGACCTTTTGGATATACTGTATTAAGATGGTGAATCCAATAGGTTGAAAGATGTCTTGCAAAGTATGGGAACTCTTGTTAAATTGTGTGGTGAGAATTATTGATCAGTATAGTTTTTTATGTCTGATCTGTGTTGGTTCATACGATAATATTAATAAAACTGTTTGTCTCTATTTATTCATGAATTTTAGAGATAGTTATCGATAGAGAGATATGTTTATCCTTCAAATACGTTCCCCGATCACATTAACGTTAGGGATATAAGCCTGCTACCTCTCGAATTCAGCCCTACTAAAAGACGAAAATTCGTCTTTTCGGTCTATCTCATATAGACCAAAGGGCAATAACTCTTGCCCCATACCTCCCCTTGCCACCGCCAGGTGTCACTAGTTTTTAAGCTTCGCTTGTACTGATAACACGTACATTATACCTCCAAACAATCCAAGCCATCTTAGCGTTAAATTGGACCATCCGAAGTTAAATTTGGATTTATTGTGTTGGACAATCATTCTTCTACAGGTTGTATACATTATTTAACAATTTCTTTCAAAATTGAGTGACTTTGTCACCCTTACGGATTTTGTTTACTGAAGACCATGTTACACGCTATCGCGGAACTTGTGTTGTCAATTAAGAGTTAACGCAACACTGACTAATTTCGCTTACTCTGTTAGTAACGGTTGTGGTATTAGCGAATTAATAACATGCTGAATTGCTAAATTGTGCTTTCTTTTCTTTTCTTGTGTCGTTTCACTAGAAATGTCAACCAAATGCATGAAATGCAAAAAGTTCAAAGCAAAAGAAGACAACCATGACTCTTGTATTGTATGTACCAAGTGTACATCATCTATGCCATGCAGCGTGTGTAATACTTGGACAGAGCAAACGTGGGCTGATGTAGTCCCGAAGGCAGCAAAAGGGAGGGATAGACGGAATAAGTCTAAGAAAGATAGCATTGATGTCTTCGGTATACATCCGAAGACAGCCTCCATTGCGAGCCTTGTGGGGGATGTTGGGGTTCCCCCCTCCACCTAAAGTTCGTTGTTTGCAACCGTCAGCCACAGTAACATCAGCGGCAGTGGAGGAAAATAATGTTGACAGGGTACAACAGTCCAACTTTGAACAGATGCGTCGTTTGGTCCAGGAAACGATGACGCAGCTATTGACATTAGGCCAGATATTACCCTTATTTCCCTCGCTTGCTTCCACAGCTTTTTCTGACTCTTTGGGGGAATGATCCCCCAATTTTAGGCTGCCCAGTGGGCATAAGTCTCCCCGCATGTCCGAGCATGGCCTTTGGGCCTGTAAGTCAGGACGCATGGGGTTTTTATCGGATCCATTTCTTTATACAACCTCTACATCACCGGCCGGCCGGTTGTTCCAGCATGGGGACCCTATTGCTAAAACGGTCCGACCAAACATGACTTATGGGGATTTTAGTGATAAATCCATCCGTCAAGCTGTACCGCCGGCAACATACCAATACTATGGCGGAGATTTTAGTGAGAAATCTGTCCGTCCAGCCAGGCCATTGGAGCAGCTGGTACCGGTGATAGCAGGACCGTCGCCAACATTCAGACCGACCACAAGCCAGACAAACCAGCCGGCAGGGCCATCCATCCATATGTTCACGGCTTAATCCACAAGGGAGAGTTAGTGACAGTGTTAAGGATGATGGAATCGCATCATCTATGCCACCTGGTATGCTCTATCCAGAAATGCAAGCTAATACAGAACACGACTCGGCACACAGTGAGGGTGACGAAACTCCTGCAAATCAGCCGTACACAGATCCAACCATGGAACGGACTGAGTTTGGCTTCAAGGCGGCAGTGGAGGAAATTTATAGGGTGTTGGCAACTTCAGAATGCCCTCCACCTCCTACCGGCACTCAAGACTACAAAGTTAAGACGTCTGTAGATCTTGACGGGGAGGAAGAGATGCCGTCCTTCCGGCTCCTTCCCCAGTTGGAAAAAATTAAGGAGATCAGTGATCGTCTATCAGGACAAATAGGTGATCCGGGGAATGCTAAGGCGTTCTTTTCAGAAAGCCAAGTACCAGTGACGTTCTTGTGTCGCTGGTACAAAACTCATTCAGACGCCTTCAGTACGGATCTTCCGGCCCTGGACAAAAATATGGCAGCAGTTCACATGTCCGCTCCACTGTTTTACAAAGTGGACAAAAATGTGTTCCATGCCACGTCAAAGTTAGTCCGGAACATAGTCACTATGTCATCAATGTTAGACTTGGCTTCATTAGCCATTTTTCCAACTCGCAGAAAAATCTGACAATGACCACGCTTGGGAAGCGACGGCCCGGATTGCTAGAGTTATTAACAGGACAGCTCACCATTACATGGCTAATACATTGACTGCTTCTGCCAACTTAGACCTGATACGACGTGACGCATGTCTGCGGTCCACGTCGCTCAAGCCTGATCATCCTCTGGCTTTATGGATGACTCCGTTTGGGTCGCCTTTACTCTTTGGAGGAAAAATTGAAGAAGTTCGGAAGCAGGCAGCTCAGGAACTGCCCCTCCAACTCGCCACCCAACCCTCGCAGGTGTTTAGAAAAAATCAGCCCCTGCCACAGCGGACGGATGATTGGCGGACCAGGGACAAGGGATCCTTACAATCAAATGTGCAGTATAGATCCCAACCCAGTGCCAGGAGACAGCAGTCTAATCAAGCTAGGAGGCAACCATACAGAGGCGGTAAGAAACAAAGTTTCTCCGTCTTCAAGCCTCCTAACTCTAAAAATTGACATACCCTCTCCACCACCCGCGGACAGCCTACCTGTGGGCGGCCGCCTCCTGCAATTTCAGGACCACTGGACCACCTTTTTTCCTCAGAACGATTGGGTGATCCAGGTCATTTCGGAGGGACTTCAGATTTCATTTATCCAACCCCCTCCCCTGTCCTCCTCTCCCCTCTTCACGGATGTACCGTCCGATCGGGAGAAGGATACCTTTCTACACAGGAGATATGGTCGCTCATAGAAAAACGGGCGGTGGAGATTGTGAAAAAACTGCAATCGCCGGGGTTTTATTCCAGGCTGTTTCTTATCCAGAAGACAAAAGGCAAGTTGAGGCCGATCATTGACCTGAGTCGCCTCAACCAATACATTTTACCACCGAAATTCAAGATGGAAACGGCGAGATCAATCCGTCTTTCTATCCGGCGGGACGAGTATGCCGTCAGTCTAGATATGACCGACGCATATTTTCATGTCCCTATCCACCCCATGTCACGGAAATTTCTCCGATTCGCTTACCGCGATGCGGTTTATCAGTTCCAGGTCCTACCCTTTGGCCTCAACATCAGGCCTTGGGCTTTTACCTAGGTTATGGATTGCGTCGTCACCCTGTTCCGCTTGACTTCATCTACAGGGATGGCAGTGTACTTGAACGACATCCTCCAGAAACATATGGTAAGTTCTATTCTGCTCAAAGGCAGAAATGATCTTTTAGCACTTTTAGATCATCTAGGCTTTCTCGTGAACTGGGAAAAGTCCGATCTCCATCCATCCCAGCATTTTGTCCACCTGGGTATGGAGTTTCTCACCGATCTGAATCTGGTATGGCTTCCTCGCGCTCAGGTAATCTGGATTGTTGAACTCGTTGAGTCCGTTTCCAACAGGACGTGGATTTCAGTGAGAGAATTCTTGCAATTCCTCGGATTATTCAATGCGGCAGCGGACTTGATCCCGCTTGGCTGTCTTTTTATGCGTCCCTTACAAATGACGTTACTGGCATAATGGCGCCCCTTTTCAAGTCTCCTCAATCAAACAATAATGATCACGCCCGAGATACGATCATTCCTGCATCAGTGGCACAACTCCGGTTGGCTGTCCACGGGGATTCCTCTGGAGATGCCCCAAGCGGAGATAACGGTACGTACCGACGCCAGTACCTATGGTTGGGGTGCCCATCTGTTGCCGGACTTCACTACAGTCAGCGGCACGTGGGAGCCAGGGGAGAGGCCTCTCCACAACAACCTTTTAGAAATGAGGGCTGTCATCAATGCCTTTCATTTCTGGAAGGATCAACTCTCAGGAAAATCTGTCCTCATTATGTCAGACAACTCTGCGGTGGTGACTTACCTCCTGAAACAAGCGGGCACCAAATCACCAGACCTGTGCATTCTGATCTGGCAGTTTCTACATTGGTGCGACAACCTCCACATCAACGTACAAATTAGACGCATTCCCGGCAGACTCGATGTCTTGGCCGACACTCTATCAAGGAAAGGTCAAGTCATTCACACGAAATGGTCACTCCATCAATCAGTCTTTCTTCGGATTTGCACACTTTGGGGGCATCCGATGATCGATCTTTTTGCAACAAGGTGGAATCGCAAGTTGCCCACCTTCGTCTCTCTGGTTCCAGACCCAGAGGCTTGGGCCGTGGACGCTCTGTCAATCAGCTGGGAGGGGTTGTGGGCATTCGCCTACCCTCCCACGGTTTTGGTACCGAAAATAATCCAGAGGTTAAGGGGTTAGAACAGTCGGATGATTCTGATTGCCCCTCTCAGATGGAACAAGTCCTGGGTCACTGATCTACTCGATCTAGCGATAGATCTACCCAGGAAGATTCCAACCAGCCCAAATCTTCTCAAACAACCGCGGTCACAGGTGTTCCACCCCTGCCCGGACCGTCTTCTTCTTCACGCTTAAGGCTCTTTTCCCGGAAGCCTTGCGAGACAAACAATTTAAACCTTCGATTGTGGAGAGAATCTCGAGAGCAAGAAGGCCCTGCACTCTGAAGGCTTACGAGGGAAAGTGGTGTGTTTTCAGGGACTGGTGCCATATCAATAACATCGTCTCTTTGATTGTCTCAATCCCACAACTGGCTGACTTTTTTCTCTGGCTTTTCGAGGAGAAACAGTTGGCCCCAATTACTATCAAAGGCTACCGCTCCATGATATCAGACACATTCCACCATCATGGTAGATGTGATATTGGGCATAACAAAGATCTATTAGATCTTTTAGCCAATTTTGATTTCAATCGACCAAAATCCCTCACCCTGTTTCCAAAATGGAATCTGTCCTGGGTTTTAACATGGCTCAATTCAGACAAATTTGAACCTTTAGCCCACACTTCGTTAAAGCTACTATCATACAAAACATGTTTCTTGATAGCCTTAGCTTCAGCATGCAGGGTGAGCGAGTTACATGCCCTTTCCAGTGACCCGAACTTTCTTCAGTTAAGATCAGATGGTTTGAGGGTCCTCCTGATGCAACCAGGCTTTGTAGTCAAAAATAGGTTACCATCCATTGGCAATCAAAGAATCATCATTCGCTCGCTCTCTTCCATAGATAAGTCAAGAGCAGCAGCCATGCAAGATCCTGTTTGTGCACTCAAGCACTATTTAAAACGCACAGAGGCGTGTTGGGACACACATAAGCGCCTATTTCTTCCGGTCAAAGCTGGTAAACGGGATATCACCCCTCAAGCCCTTGCTTCATGGCTGAAGTGGGTTATACGCTTTGTGTACTCTGAGGTCTCACAAGATCAGAGTTGCCTCATGAAGATTACGGCTCATGAGATTAGAGCAATCTCGGCGAGCCTGGCATTCGAACGCAATGTTTCGATCCGAGATATAATAGAAGCTGTTGGCTGGCATGCAGAGTCAACCTTCTCCAGTTTCTATCTTAGAGATTTGGCTTCGCAGAGGCAAACCTTGAATCTGGTAGGTCCGGTGTCGGCAGCCCAGATGACCACCAGACCCATTTAAAACAATCAGCACAGCCTATCAGCTTTGCTGGATTCGCCAGTGAAACTTCGTAGGTAAGAAGATTTCAATAACTATCTTCTTAACCGTATATAGGGGTCACATATAACAGGACCCTAGGCTGTGTTGCTGATGAAATTAGGAGAACGGGTTATCGTTCAAATGGGGAATCCAGCCATCATTCAATAGAAGGTACCCGGAGTGGAGGTAGGATGCTCAACATTCCCTCCTCCTATTACTTATTCTCCTAACGTTAATGTGATCGGGGAACGTATTTGAAGGAGAAAGCAAATTTTTAGTAAATTGTGTTTCTCCGAGAATACTTACCCGATCACATTACTTAAAAACCCTCCCAACCACCCCGCTATGCGAGCATCCTCGTATAATATATATCGCTCAGCTTAAAAAACGAATGACACCTGGCGGTGGCAAGGGGAGGTAATGGGCAAGAGTTATTGCCCTTTGGTCTATATGAGATAGACCGAAAAGACGAATTTTCGTCTTTTAGTAGGGCTGGATTCGAGAGATAGCAGGCTTATATCCCTAACATTAATGTGATCAGGTAAGTATTCTCGGAGAAACACAATTTACTAAAAATTTGCTATCTTTAAGGTACAGTTTTATATATTTTTATGTATTAAAATACCATTAATCTGTAAGGTATATGCATGTCTCCATGTCAATTATTCGTTAAAGAATAAGACAATTAGGTTGAAAATGTAAGCTGTGACATCATCTTGTTTATGTCATATTGTTTATATCATTGATCACTTAGAAAGAGAATATATTTAATGACGTAAGCAATTATATTGAATTCAGTTTGAATTCAGTCTGGTGAAGCAACAAAGTGAAATTGGTCACACATTCTATGTGTTGGTGTTGTTTATTTTATAATGTATAAAGAAGACTCACAATGACAGTATATAATCCATACATCAACATGACATCAATGGTCTTTATTCATCAATCATCATTATTTAATTACACTGCTTCAAAATATTTGGTAATAGAAAATATCAACCCATTTTGTAAAAGAAATGACAAATAATGGTTTGGAACTAAATGCCAAAAGGCTTGCAGAAAATAACCAAACACAAACATGACAAATGTTATCCATCTTGATTGGAGTTTATACAGATCAGTCAGGTCCTTATAATGTTTAAAGCCATTTAAATTTTGCATATTGTGAGCATGTTTCATCTGGTAATGCATTTGCATAATATGAGAGTTAGCATTCCTTCACTGCCGTAGCGGTTCTGCCAACCAGAGCACTGCACACGCCTAATTGTGATATTCAGGAATTCTCTGGTGATCTCTATGACAATTATTAAACTGTTGATTGTTTCTGAATTTTATCTGATCCTCATCTGTGTATTGTTTGGTGTGGAGGACCTCCTTGCACTGTCTGCTGTCTGAAAGGTCTTATGCATAGCTAGCTTGAACATGTTAAGAAATAAAAATAGCACTTTACTTTTTTAAACTGCCTGTGGTTTTTTAGGATGGGTATTCTGTGTAGGGGTTTGACTTGCTGCTTGTCCATCCTGCATGTACATCTGAGTCTGACATATTCAACATCAATTTTGGGCTCAAAATCACACATTGATATTTCTAGTAATACTTTCCCAAGTTCCCGTTTACTTCAAAACTTTCAGAATCATTGTTACCATAGCTATCATCAGCCAGTAGTTGCCAAATGAAAATGTTATGTGAAGAAAACACATAATTGGATACAGCCATTTTTTTTTTTTGTGGCCATTATTTTAAACACGTATTTGTAAAACATACTTGATGAATTTAAGGTTTAACCTATGATAGAATGCATGTTCCAGGGCCCAGTGTACCAATCAGATTTAGTTGAACAGCCGCTTATGTCATGTCAGACTCAGACTTAAGGAATAAAAGCACAAATTATGGAAATACGATTTTGGTAAAATTATAGACACTGGCTTTACTATATTTGATCCGGATCTGCGTTTCATATTAGATTCAGAAGAATATGTCAGGGAACCAGAATAAATTTTCTGGAGTACTTCAGATCCTTTAAACTGCACATCATTATATCAAGCAAGTAGTCCGGACAAAAGGGACAATAAACATCTTCATAAGTTTTGATGGTACAGAAAAATAATATGAAATAAGCCAATTCAATGGGGAAACACAAAAAGGTCAACAATTTGCAGTTTGTGAAAAACTATGCAGGAAGTAATTAAGGTTAAAGTTGACAAATTTTTGAGCTGAACATGAAATTTACCATTGGTTTATATGTCTTGTACCACACCTCTGGATTTATGCGGTTTAAGGTGCGTCGAGTTAACAGTAAAATAAAAATCACATATTGCATGGGTTGCATTTATGTTCAGCTTTGAACTAATTTGTGGTAGTTCTTATGCATCACTGCTTCAAAAGTGCACAAATTTGAACATATGTGATGCACTTTTGTGTCTTGTCAGCATTTCTATCACCTGTATGATGTTTGCTGTGTGATTTTAAAAATGTAATTTTTTTCCCTACAACCTCATGAGTGATTTCCGATTTTGTTAACACAACCCACACCAGAAGTGATTTTCGATTTTGTTGACCCAACCCACACCAGAAGTGATTTTCGATTTTGTTGACACAACCCACACCAGAAGTGATTTTCGATTTTGTTGACCCAACCCACACCAGAAGTGATTTTCGATTTTGTTGACACAACCCACACCAGAAGTGATTTTCGATTTTGTTGACCCAACCCACACCAGAAGTGATTTTCGATTTTGTTGACACAACCCACACCAGAAGTGATTTCCGATTTTGTTGATTTTCCACACCAATCCTCCATGGTCAGAATTAAAATAGCCTGAAGCACATCCTCCTACACAAGTTTTTATTAAAGTGCCATCCCTGCGTTGGGGTGAGATATATGCTTTACTGGAACAGCCCTTACTGAAAACTGGTCAGACTTACGGAAAGAAAAGTCAGATTAATGAGACACTCTTGTTAGGGCCTGGTAGGTCTGAAAATGGTGTTTGTCTGACTTTTATTGTGACTAGTAGACCTGCCAACTCTTATGATTTTGCCGTAAAGCAAAAACTACTAGAAACTGATAATTGCCGAAAAATCCGGATAATCGATTCATCTGGGTTTGATATGGATCCAGGTTTCATATTAGGATGAGTGAAGTAAGTCAGGGGACCAGACTAACTTTACAGCAGCACCCCAGACACTTTAAACTGCACCTATTTGGTCATGCAATGTGTCAGCCTGATCAAACTGTTGATTGTAGAATTTTTTAAAAATGGCATCCAGAAAGAGATGCATGTTTAAGACAGAAGGGAAAATAAGCTTTTAAAAGTGTTAATAATCAGCACAGAATAAAAAGGAGTATTCTGCTTCTTGTGAATAAAAGCGGGAAAGGACAGTGTTATGTTTATTGGATATCACTTGCCAATTTGAGCATGTCTCACAGCTGGAGATGTGATTGCCGTTGTCTTGTGAAATGGAAAAAGAATTTCCAAGAATTAGGTCAAGTTCAGAGATAGCAACAAGCCATTGAGTTGCATAGGGTTTGGAACTAAAGTTTGTGCATCTGTACTTGTAGATAAAGTCTTTGCATACTTTACAAACTTTTTAGTTGAATATAATGTTTATCGTCGCTGCGTCGAACTTTTATTATGTTTTCCAGCTTTACAATAGCAGTTATTGATATTTTGTTACACCTTACTGAAAACTGGTCGATCTTACGGGAAAAAATCAATTGCCTTATTGAGACGGTAGGTCTGGACTAGTTGGTGTTGGATAAAATTTGCAAATCTGATGTCCAATATGGCCATATTAGTACAACAGAGGCCATCTATAAAATCTTCTCAATGCTTGTCCATCTGCATCATCATGGCCAATCCTACTTAATCATGCTCTGTATGTATTCCAATAGCTGACATTTGGGCCACCATGGCTATTTATGAAATGAGGTTTGACAGAAGTTATGAATGCATTGAACAATTTTTTTGTTTGCAAGTTTTTGGACAGTCCTGTAGGCAATCCAGTCATAGAAATAACCAAAGTTGTCTGAATAGATTGCAGTTCCTTTTGCAGAAAGAAATTTCTGCTGAACAAAATGTATAATTCAATACTTTCTTTAAATTACTTTGCCAAGATAAATCCAAGACATATTTGATCATGCAGAAATGCCAAGGTGGTTCAAATGACCATTCCTCATAGATGGAAAGTCTTGGTTTGGTTTGATGGAAATTCTTGGTTTGGTTTGATGGAAAGTCTTGGTTTGGTTTGGTTTACATAGATGGAAAGTCTTGGTTTGGTTTGGTTTGGTTTGATGGAAAGTCTTAGTTTGGTTTGGTTTAGATAGATGGAAATTCTTGGTTTGGTTTGGTTTGATGGAAAGTCTTGGTTTGGTTTGGTGCTTTACAGCACAACAACACAAGTAGGTTATTTAATGCCAAGGCAGTTCGAGTAAAATAACTTGCCGAAGGGCACACCACATTAGCCTGCCCAGGCTAGTTTAATGGTAGGATTCAAACTTGGTATCAAGTCAGGCATGCTAACCACTGAGCCACTGTTGCTTGCAGATGGAAATTCATATCAAACAGAAGACTTCTTTTGTTTAGTAGGTACCTCATGAAATTGGTGCTGATTTGACATCTAGTATATTCACTGTGGTGGCCATCTTGAAAATCCTGTTATTACTAGTAATAAATAGAACATTTTGACATGGGGCTTTCACCAGAAGACTAATTATATCTCCTTGGTTATGCATACAAATTGTGTCACCAAATATGGCTGTCACAATGAACGTGCTGAAAATCTTTTCATTAATTCTCATGAATCAATGGTCCTTTTGACATGGGGTATTTGTCAGAAGCCTAATTATGATATCTTGTTTGTGCTAAATGAAAATTCTTCTGATCTTTGATCCATTATTGTTCCCACGGTGGCTAACTTCAAAATCTTGTCACTTTGGAATATCAGAGATGGTTTCTCCACTTGGGAGTTCAATAGAACAAATGGTCTTATCTTGAATTTTAGTTTATAAAAGGTAACATGTCAGACTTTCCCAGTTTACATATTGTGACTTTATGTTGAGGTGTGAGGTCAGAGCACATTACCTTTTGAAAAGATTTTTTCATTTATTCTAATGTTATGGTCAAGTAATATATTAGAGAAAGGAAATTATTATTGCACATTATAGTTTCTCATATTAAGAATAAGTTTTTCCACAGCTCCCTACAAATGTGAGTTAATTATTAAGAATAAGTTATCCCACACTTCCCTACAAATGTGAGTTTATTATTAAGAATAGGTTATCCCACACATCCCTACAATTGTGAGTTGATGTATATATCAGGCTTAAACTGAGGTACGCAAAGTATACACGTTGCCACCTTACGGTGACAGCGAGGCCATTGTAAGAAGATATTCTACCTAAAGGTACTATTTTTTGTAGTTACTATGACATAAAGATGGTAGCAACAAATTGTTCATTTTTCTGATAGGTTTGGATTCAGGAGGAAGGAGAAGTTAATTCTTATGTTAATGTGATTGGGTAAGTTTTCTTTGCGAAGCATAATTTATGATAAAAATGTGAATTGTTTTAAAGGCTTTTTTTTTGTTTAGGTCATTATAATTGGACAAGTATAGCTATATATAGACATCTAGTCATTCCTTTTGAATTGCAGATTTGAAAAGTACAAGGACAGTGGCAACCGAATGTATGCAGTTGTGGGTTACATGACAGTTTACAATTATTATGCTTATCCAGAGAAAGTCCGACCAAGAGTAAGGTAAATTTAAATTGATATGGTGAATGGGTCAAGTAGATTAATATTGATAAATAAATAAGATGTCTGAATGATTACATTTATCTTATCCTTACAGCTGAGAGAGTTGGTTTGCGTGAGTGTCACAGTGTTTCAGTGGAATTGGCTGTCCCTCCTGTAGCTAATTCTAATTAGTTAATTTCTTGTAACATGCCAAATGTGTACATGTACCATTTGATTGCTGTGTCCCCTTGCAACTCCTGGTGACAAAAGAGGTTTGTGACATTAATCCACCATTGTGTCACACCAGTTAGAGTGCAAGATCCACTTAGATATACACCCGACTACTTAGCTGTTAAGATGCATTACAGATGATTGTGCCTGGTTCTAGCTGGGTACCACTGAATAATATTGGAAGTCATGCCTCAGCACATACTGTGTCACACATGCTCATAAATGTCAGTGGGAAGGAAGTGAGTCCATTTCACACATATGGGTTTGGTACGAAGTCAGAATATAACGTTTTTGGGCTGTGGAGGTGATATTTGACATAGACTCTTAAACGAGGTAAGAGGAGTGAAAAAGATCGAGCTGTTGCAGGTGGCAAGAAATGGGGTGCTTCTGAATCACTGCCAGCTCCTGTTTGTCCAGATGCCTGATGCCTGCAAGGAAGGTTTAGAAGCCAGTTAATGTTTTACATGCTGTTAGGCAAGGTTTTGAAGATTTTTTGCTGTACATACAATGTGCCTTTTTAGCATTCACTGAAAACCCAGCAATGAGGCTACTGTGTATGGTTCATGGTAATGAAGCTCTTGGCATACAACAGGGTAGATATTTCACATGGTTTTTATCAAGTCTGGTGCTATCTTGAGCATACACACTATTATTTGTCTCATAAATGCTGTGATGCTGGTTTGTCCATGTGTGTTTCACTTGCTGCCTTTTTGGGCTGCTCTTCTACTGCTGTTCCAACTGCCACTTGATTGAAAAGAAAATGCTCTGATAAAGATATCAAATTGACTATTGAATCCATTTGGGCAGAAGAGGTACAGAAAGAAACTCCTTGGGCCAGTGGCGACAAGGTACCATTTGGGTGGAAGCAGTGGATATGTCCAAAGTAAGATGCATTAGTTGCATGCAGATAAGTCTTTTGTGGCACTGCTTTTCATCATTGGTAATATTGTGTCTTTCCTCCTATAAACTACTGGCAGGGTTATTTGCTGGCTGGCCGAGCATCTATAATGGGATGTTTGTCACACTGTGCTCACATTAGGACAGACAGCAATGCATGGGACGATGTGCTAGTCATTTAGGAGTAGAGAAACCAGTTGACTATAAGCCTTGATGCAATACTATTATGATCTCCAAAATCTTGTATATAAAACAATGGTAATAATAGTATCATGTCATCCTTCAAGTGGGATAAATCATAGATAAATGACTATTTAATATAGCAGCATAGATTCTCTTGTCACCTGCTCAAGCAACTACAAATGCAAGTTTTCCATCCAAACTCGGATGCTGAACATGCATGCGAAGCAAATATATCAGAATAAAATAGTTCTCAGGACAGGTGGTGGACAAAATTTTTTGAAGAGGAAGGTGAATGGCTGTGAAAGCATATGAGTAGAAATGGAGTGTTTTCTGCCAGGGTTACAAGTGGAAAAATGTCTTTCTGAAGTTATACTTATAGTAGACTGAGTTGACCAGAAGAGGTAGATTTCACTTGTTCTTTCAAGCCAAAGACGGGAAGTGATCTTGATTTCTGTTCATGTTCATTCGTCATGTCATGGAACTAACACAGGATCAGATGAAGTTCATGCACATAGCTGTTCATGAGGCTGCCACTAGGTTATCATTAAAGTATGGATGCTTGTAAATTAAATCATGTAAACAGTTGGATGGAGATTGCAGACATTCTGTAGATTTTGTCTCTGAGTGCATTGATTCCATGTATGAGCCATGTGCTAACCATAACCCATATCTCACACAACTTGGCTGCTTCAGATACATGAGAAGACAAGAGTCAAGGCCTCTCCATGGTAACGGGAACTCCCATCTTTGGCCTATTGATTTTTGAACCCCAAACTTTAATTTTCACACAACATCATTATTAGATTTGAACCAAATTTGGTGATTTCAAGAGTAGATGGCCAAATGAGAAGAATAGGATTTAGTTTGTCAGATCCACAGCAGTAAACAGGTATGTGCCAGAGTTCATTCTGTTACATGTACCTTCTGATATTTCCGAAGTGAACTGATGTACTAAGACATAACTTTCAGTGATTCTTTTTTTTTAAATAACTATATTTACCACTGAAAAGTCAGGAGGCTGTGAGGTTGAATGATATGATATGGCCCAGTCTTAGAACAGTAATATATGTAGCAGCAGGGAGGGCAAATCCTACAAGTTTTCAGGCAAAGGGAGGGCGAAATAAGCCCTTTATAAAAGCGCGATGACACTTTATGTAAACGCAATTGTCGCTGTCGTTGCCCTCCCTGCTGCTTCCTGCGTCCCTGCGAAAACTAGGGTCTTTATTGAGGTACGAAAAATTATCCAAAAATCGTATCTAACCCGACTCGATACCGTGTCAGAGGATCATGTAGATTTATTGTTATAAATCCGTGTGGGGTTGATTGGGCATGACTAAATAAATTTCTAAACTTATTTATATCCATATCACCACTCCACCAAGTCTGATGAATATTTTGTAACGTCTGTTTATCAACTCCGTTAAACACTGCAAGAATATTACAGTTATCCCTGATCACTTTAGGGATTTGTGTATATCGCTGGGTTACATAAATCACATCATTTGTGCTTCATTAATGTCAGTTATAAATTCAACGACATCATCACCGTTTTCATTTAATGATTTTGCACTTTTATTAAAATCTTTTAACACTTCATAGCATTGTTGATCGTCTACACTTGGTGCTACCAAATACAACTTGTCCCACTTCATCCACTTCATTATTAAATTAAGTAACAACTGTGTCTTACCACTCCCAGATGGGCCAATTATAATCATACGAACAGAATTTGGTAGCGCTGCGTGATGCTTAACTGGTTCTTGTTTCCTTGTAGCAGAAAAGTCAGTGATCTCCATTAGAATAATATAATATAAATATGGATTTATATTGTGTGAAATGTAGAGCACATACCCCAACAAGTGATCTAACAACCATTACAAAAAAAAATAACAGCTCTGCGGTTTTGGGCAAGTGTGAGCGATGCGGTATAAAAAAGTTCAAATTTATCTCCCTGACTCTGTCAGGTGGTAAGTCAGCGCCAAAACCAAAGCCAAAACTAAAGTCAAGTAAAAAAAAAAAAGGAGGTGATATTGCCGCCAAGTTAGGAAAATTACCAGGAGCTCTGTGGGCTAAATAACCAGGAGAGAAACATCTACCAGGATATAATTATTGTGGTCCTGGAACCAGACTTGATATCAGACTTGATGACCAAGATGGACCAAAACCAGGTGAGTATCCGATAAATGCTATCGATAAAGCGTGTCATGCGCATGATGTAGCTTATAAAAGTAAAAATCTACCAGATAGGCATCTCGCGGATGTGAAATTAATTACGCGCTAAATTCCATCACTGATAAATCTCTCAAAGAAAGGTTAGCCAGTTGGTTAATAAAGTCCGCAATGAAATCTAAGCTTGTATTAGGCACTGGTAATTAATTATAATGGAGTCGATTTATTATTCCCCAAGAGGATACTGGAGGGGTAGCGCTGCAGTTAGTAAACTTGCTGGTGCAGCAAAGGTCACACGTGATACTGCAGCAGATTGGTTATCCAAACAGGCAATATGGCAAATTTATCTACCGCGTCCTAGAAAAATCAATTTTGCACATTTTAATGTTAGTGTTCCTAATGAAGTTCATCAGGCTGATATATTATTTCTACCACATGATACCATTCGTTGTTGAACATATAAATACGTGCTAACTGTAGTTGATGTTGCAAGTAAATACAAAGATGCAGAACCGTTAACGACTAAAACAGCATCTGAGGTTGCTTCTGCTTTTGAACAAATTTATCAACGCGGTTGTCTGCAATGACCAAATCTATTACAAGTTGATCCTGGCAAAGAATTTCAGGGTGCAGTATCATCACTGATGAAGCAACATAATGTCACCATTAGACGTGGACATATTGAGATTCATCATGATCAGGCAATTGTTGAGTGATTTAATCGAACACTTGCTGAGCGGTTATTTGGATATCAGTACTCGAAGGAATTCATTCAGGATAAGAGATCTTGTGAATGGGTTGCAAGATTACCAAGCGTGATAGCTGCATTAAATAATGAAATAACTCGAACAACCAACATGAAACCTATTAATGCAATTACCAAAAAAAATATACCCGTACAACGATGTGATTTTTCAGCACAACCAATACTGGGTGATGTCACTGTTAGATATTTATATGAACCAGGTGAACTTGAAGGTGGTAAAAAAAGAGCGACTGATCCTATCTGGAGTATTACCACACACAAGATTTCTAACATAACTAGATCCACTGGTAGACCAGCAATCTACAGGCTGGATTCGACTGCTCCTCAACGTGGATTCACACGTGAACAATTGCAAGTAATTCCCGAAGACACATAATTACCGCCCACATCACTTAACTAGCACCAAGGGTACCAGCACCACGACTTCGATTACATTCAAAACATGTCAACATCACATTTTGTCGTGTATGACCGCGACTATTATCTTTTCTGTCTACGGTAAATTGTTTTGGATTTTTATTAGTGTAACACCACAACATTATACAATTACAGCTCACACAGTGATTATTCTGCTGTTGCTTCAGTGTCATGATAAATTCAACATTAAGGTCAAAATCGTGATTATTTTTTTTGTCACTCTGTTTGTAACCATTGAGTTTTTTTCTTATTATATCATTGTTGTTTTCATTATTAATTTCATCAGCCATTGACTCTTCCAAGAGAATTCTTCGCAATTGAGATATTCTTCTGACTCGGGACACAGCTAAGTAAACTAAGTTTGACCATTCGATGTGATCATCAATGATCCAACCAACTGTATCAGAAATAGTCAGTCCTTGAGACGAATGAATCGTCATTGAGTATCCTAGCGTCCACGGGGATTTGTTCATTTTTAGTGCATCTTCAACAACATTGACATCAACTGTGACAATATCATTTAATACTAAATTCTGTTTTCTTGACTGTCCTGGTATATCAACGTCAGTATTTTGTAAGCGCGTATCAGCTGGTCTATAACACAATGGCACTGGCAACATTGGAAACTTTTCTCGTTGTAATTGAAATAACTGCTGTTGAAGTGTGTCTCTGACTATCTTTCTACTTGCCACTATCAAATCGTTTGGTTTCCACGTTTTCCAAAAGTCGCTCATTAAAGTCTCTGAAATTATTTTACGCATAATTTCACATTGAATTTTATTAGGTTGTAATCTGATTTATGTTTTTAATTCCTTCAATGTTGCATCAAGAGATCTATAATCATCAGACACTTCTTCATAATAATCTACAAAATCTTTTAACCACAAATGCGGAGATGGACCAACAAAAGGTGGTGGCTGACTGTGATCGCTGCACATTATCACTGCAGTATTTTTTGTTAGCAGCCAATCAAGAAATATTTTTAATATATCTAACGGTACCGTACATATTTCATCCCAAATTATAACTTTTGGAATATATTTCTCTCCCATTCGATCTGGAGTCCACACACCACCACTGTATTTGAAAAAACTGGTAAGTACAAGAATTGACTCCTTGTTGTTTTGTCTCTCTGGCAAGTCTGTGTGTAGGTGTTAGCACAAATTATATCTGAATTTCGAAATAATTCAGTCGCTTGAGTTGTCTTACCAGACCCACCAGGTCCATTTAAATAAACGGTTTTGTGTCTGGTGATTGAATCGTTCACAGATGGCGCCAACGACATTTCTGATAATTCTGATTTACAATAACTATCTTTAATCGCAACATCAGCGGATTCATAATAACAATGTAACATTTCCCTTTTTATTCTCCACGAACTCCATGATTCATCAGTGCTTGTAAAACGAGCCAGTGATTCTGAATATCTTTTATCGATATAAAATGAATCCGTTGCAACTCTAATTGCAGTGTCGGGAAATCTATTTACTTGTGATAGCAAATTTATAGAAACATAAGCCAGCATTGAAGATCTTAAATGTGTGTACTGAGGTGATTCTCCATTAATATAACTAACAATTGTGCCCAACCGTGTTCCGTCAGACAAGAAAACGTCCTCCCGATTACAAAATATATTTCTCGCAGCGGCATCAGCAATTATAAAATTTAATTCAGCATCATCCATAATCAATCGTGAGTGATGTCGTTTATGATCATATGCACCACCTTGAGTAAATTTACCGATTATTCTTTTATCGAGATCCTTTGCTGTTTTTTCACTATTGCTGAGTTTAATCTTAAGAATATTAGGAGAGTTATTGTTAATGACATCCATGGTCTGATGGGGACACTCTTGTGCATATTCTTCAATGACTTCATCGAGACTGATACGCTCCGGTGTTGGTAACCAAATCGAAGTCTGCGGTCGATATGATATGATTGCTTCACTGACCGTCATCGATACCAGTATTCGGCTGTCAAGCATATATCGCAACAACACTATTGGTGTCCAACGTTTCTCTGAAAAATGTCTGCCAAACCAAACATAACAAATTGGATGAAGTTTTTCAGCTAGCACAAATGACGTTACATGAGCAAATCCTGTAAAGTCAAAATCGGGTAAAGGACCATTTATAGAAACTCGTGTCATCGAGTTTGTGGGATGTCCAAATCTTTTAAAATATCCACTACACTCGCCCATCCCAAGAAAGCTTCCCGGATAACACGCAACCATATCAACTGATATCATCTCGCTGTGGTCATACTTAGTATTCCACAAACCGCCATGTCCATACTCGACACAACTCAATTGTATATCTTCGAGAAACTCACTTCGGGTTGGTCTCCATGAATTTCTTTCTCTGGTGGCGTGAGTGGCAACACTAGTAACTGTAAAACAATTAGTTAATAACTGCTCAGTGTTTTCTGAATATCTCTGTGCGAGTTTTTTCATTTCCTGTTGCAGAGATTCCGTCCGGTATAATTCACCGTTAAATCTTACAAATTGATCATACTCACCATCTTCGGAACTTTTAAACAACCACACTGACACAGGGTCGTTTTTGCTTATCTGTTTAATAAAATCAAACATATTTGTACCAGAGTTCTCCCCGGAAAACTTCGGGGGGTAATGTTTCACAACACGATCCCGCGGAAATATCGTAACTGCATTAGTCCAAGCGTGAGCGTTATAATCAATGATATTTATTGGAGCTCTGTTCCGATTATATTTCGATTTGTATAATACTTCCTCTGTTATCGTTGTTACGGTTATGGGAAATCTTAGTGCTTTTTCTAGCTCAGCAACATTGTTTATGGATGCTCCTGTATCCTTGACTTTTTCAGCCCACGCTGCTATCTTGAATCATCTTAGATCAGTTAGACCGTTTCCGCGCATCACATTTTTTAAATGTTTCATTACTCGCTCGGCTACACAATTCAGGTTTAAGAATCTCATTGGGGCAAGTTTATTGATTTTTGGTGTTTTTATCAGATAGATTCCATAAATGACCGCTGTTACAGGATATGATCGAGCGTAATATGGTTTATCAATCCCAGTCAACATTCCTGGTTTGGAATCTTTACTTAACAACGGTTTTTCCATTAGCACGGACAGGGTCATTTTTATCACAGATAATCCACGTATCGGAATCTACTTGCACAGTAAATTTTATTCTGAAAAAATATTTCTGATTATTGAAGTAATTGATAATTGTTTTCACTCGTGCATCATTCATTACAGCATCAATGATTTCGTCGACATTGACTTTGTCAGTGTTGCATATAATTTTAAAATGTAGACCATACGTGAGATGCTCTATCATTACAAAATTCTTTTTTGGCATTCCTGATAATATCAAACAGATCAGTCAGGGCTCGTCTCCGCAAGTCAGGGGTTAGTCTGTCAAGATCGAATCTAGAAGCTTTCCAGGGCTTGATTGCAGATAATCTTTCAAGCTCCTCCATATTATATTTAAGACAAACATTTAAATACGAAATATTATATATATATAATGTCTCAAACCAATCAGTGCAAGTGGCTTAAAATGGGATCTGTAACCACCTGTAATAAATCCTGCAGGAAAGAATTCTGCGGGGAACATTCCCAAAGCATCCGAAAGGGGAGTTTAGGACCAATACCCTGCCTGCGATGTGGTGTTGGGGTCAGGGGTAAAACACAGTTATGTGCAAGTTGCGGGGGAAAAAGATACCGTGAACTTAAAAGATATTATTTAAAAAAATAACAATAATGCGTTGAAATGTGAGCACAATTATATAACTAAGTTTTCAGACAAATTATAAATTAGACAAATACATTATTATATAAAATGAACCAGGAATTTGTCCGACACCCGATCATCAATAATTACGAAGCGAATTGTAATGGTGAAATTAGAAATTGTAGGTTGAAAAAGCTAGTTGGTTTTGTTACTAATACTGGCTATCTAATGTTTAGTGTTGGAAAGAAAAATTGTCACTGTCATCGTTTCGTATTTGAGGTTTATCACGGAGAGATCGAAGACGGTCTTGTGATCGATCATATAGATAAAAATAAACTTAATAATTCTTTATCCAGTCTGAAAATTGTGACACAAAGCCAGAATTGTAAATTTGGAAACGCTGGGATGCCACGATAAAAGTGCAAAGGCAGTTGTATCTATAAATCTAAAGACAAACGAAGAAAAAATATTTTGTTCGATGTATGCAGCTAGCAAGTATTTTGATATTTGCAGTGCTTCAGTACAGAAAGTAGCAGAAAATATAACCAAATCCGCCCTGTCTAAAAACTATAATCAAATGATTGTTTTTCATTATTGTTAGATTGTGTACGTCAATCCGAGGGGTTTTATATAAATTTAAGGGAGATAAGTCTGTTAAGCATATCCGATGCAATTTATTCCCTCCCTTGACTTTCAGAAGATTTCGATGTCATTATCCTCTGCGGGAAAAGTAGAACTAAATTCAAGTATTATTTTGCAACAACCAAAAAAGTCAACAGCTAACTGTAATGAAACGTATACACACTACAACAGGTAAACAGTTCTCTGTGCTACCTAACACGGAAACACACTAAAACAGGTAAACCGTTCTCTGTGCTACCTAACACGGAAGTAAACATCTCCAATTACTTCCCTTGACAAAGTCAAGGATTTTATCAATAATGGCAGGTGTAATCATTTATTTACAATTTTTTTTCACAAACAGTATACTTATTTTACTGAATTTGTTTGGTTTTCTGGTTCATCTGTATTTTTTCTGTGATTATATTTAAGAAAAGAAGTATGAAATACCGAGTGAGCTATTTTTGAATTTCCAAGTATCAGTCAGTTTATATACTATAGTGTCCAAATTATGTACAGGGTTTCGAAACCCAACAAAGTTGCACAACTTCCGCGTTATCACCCTGACGCACTTGCGGGATTGATTTTGGGGAGGGTGTGCAACTTTGTTGAGCATAGAATATATCCCCGTATCTGTCTGTGATATCCTTAGTTAAAAAATACATGTACTGTCTCTTACTCGCTTGTAAACTTGCTAAGATGCGGTGGCACTTTAGGAGTTTACAGATGTAAATAGTGTTATGTATATATGTCTGTGCTGTCCTTACACTATACGTCAAACCTACTAGAATGTTATAAAACAATCTAGAGGGGGTACGGTAAATAGTGTTATGTATATATCTGTCTGTGCTGTCCTTACACTATACGTCAAACGTACTAGAATGTTATAAAACAATCTAGAGGGGGCACGGTAAATAGTGTTATGTATATATATGTATTCCTCTGAACCCGCTAGCATATCATTTGGTAAGCTAGAGGTTCAACATGGGGAATGTTTCGTCTTTCGCAAACACACCCTCTGGGCCTTCTAGACTGTTATTTGACAGGTTGGGGCTGACATGGGAGTTGTGTTTCCGCTCCTGAGTTTGGTAGGATGTCATAAGACACCCTAGAGACTCAAGGAGATGTGGTGTGCAAATTTTTTTTCTTCTTTTAAATATATAATATTTATATATATATGAATTACGAAAATATTAATGATGTGATTGTTGCTATTAAAAAATTAGAAGAGCGCGGATTTAATATATCCGATGAACTAAATCCTGAAACAATCATATCTGATTTTGAAACACTACATGAAGCTAAATGTGCAGGGCGTTATATTTTGCCTGCTTAGTACAGATTTGTAAAGATGATCCAGACGAAATTATATAAATCGCTGGTTACAGTAGAAGAAGCACAAATAAATGAACTTGTTTCGTTGTCTCGTGCAATTGAAAAAAATTAGGTTGGAATTAGCTCAAGAATATGAAACAAGAAAGGTGATAAATACTCGTGTAAGACAGTTAAAAAATTGTACGTCCCTCGACGAGGAAGTAAATACCTAGAAATGAAGTCAAGTACTTGGAAATGAAATCGCCTTGATAAAATCAAGGAAGTAAAAAAATAGTGATATATTTTTTTTCACTTCCTTGATATTTAGTTAGATAATATTTCCCTTAGTTGATCGGATTTAATGCAAGAGTGCGCATAATCTCAGTCACATACAATGCTCGCGTCTGAGACTATCAAACTGTTACTGTGTTAGTAAGAAATCTTCGTTTCCATATTTGTCAATAATGAATTTCTTCTTGGGTAAATGCGGCCTTAACTGCTTGCTCGAGTGCTTGTTTGTCATACATGGTGGTGGTACATATTTAAGATTTATAAATCTAAGATCTAAATAAGCGTATATATTCTAAAATTTGAGGTATACTGCAATGCGTGATCACAATATGATCTTTTTTTAGTCTTTGTAGTTGCGTATCAGTCAGTATAAAATTGTCATTGCCGTATTCGTCAACAATTATTTTTTCCAAGGTAACTTTTCCGGTTTTGACAGCTTCATCAAGAAGTTCTTTGTTATGTATGAAACATTTTACACGGGGGTACATTATATAATACTCGCTTGATTAATTGTCAGTCTAAATTTTCCTGCAGATTTCTATTATATTTTTACCCTACTGAATTCGCATGATTTTGACTAGTAAATACCCTATCAAAATTAACAAATCGGTCGATTTCTATGATTCTGACTAGTAAACACCCTATCAAAATTAGCAAATCGGACAGTGTGCACGATTTTTACTAGTAAACACCCTATCAAAATTGAGAAATTGGTCGATGTGCACAAATTATATATAAATAAAATACAGTCGACCTTGAAAGTAACTAAGATTTCACAAGTGAATTAATATGTAGTTTTTCATTTCGCAAATCAAGAAGGTGGCCAGACTGGTTTGTTAGTTTGAAATTTATTCTGGTCAGCTATGGATTATGACATCATAGACAGACTGGATTGATCGGCACTTGCACGATTAGAAATCCAGGTGGGTCTTTCGGGGTGAATGAATAAAGAACAAATCCTTGCTGGATTTGATTTGATACTGTCGTGTCTATGCTGTAGCTGCCATCGATTACATCACACACAAAATTGACCGCGACCACTTCGGTTATATTTACGATGCCTGGAGATACATGTTGTCCTTCTCCTTGTGAGTTATTGTTGTGCCGAAGAATAGTTGGCTCCGGTAGTGTTTTTCTGTACTGTGCAAGTATGCCATCAAAGAACTCATTGATTAGATTGTTGACTGATTTCTTTAGCTCGGGAACATTATACCCAGGAAATATAAAATTTGGCAGCAAGGCTTCTGTCAGTGAATATGCGGTTAAAAATTGTTTGTTTTTACCCACTCCGTCAACATAATTGATTGTTTGCTGAATTATTCGCTGGTTAATATATTCCATGTCGGATACAAGTTGATTTAATATTTCTATGTGCTTGATGATTTCGCTGCGTGAACTTGACACATCAAAAAGATGTTCTTGGAAACTTTGTCGTAGTCGCTGCAGTTGAGTTTTGTGTTCTTGATTAATGATTTTAAAAAATTCAATAATTTGATCTAATTTAATGGGTTTAGTTGAATCTCCAATAGAAGTTATTTTAGTAAAGAGCCAATCAGTATCGTCCTTGTTGGAGAAATGAAATAAAACTTGGATGTCACTCGAATACTCATCTCTTAAATGTAGTAGATAGTGTCTGTTAACTCTGTGGTATGATTTATTCTCTGTGACATAATTAGACTTTTTAGGTTCTGGTGGTACCAGTGGTGGATTTTCAGGCCATCCTAACACTGTTCTGATCGAACTCTGATATATATTCACGGCGTAGTCTGGGGTGCTTATTTCGATGGCAGAAGACGGCGTTGGCTCATGAACAGTTATTGTTATCTTAGATTCTTTTCCAGTGATATTTTTTATTCGACGTTGTAATTCTTCATTGATTTCTTCGATTTGATAAGACCCGGTTGGTATCGAAATAACATTTCAGTCTGGTGTACCATCTTCTTTATTTTTATGTGCAAACACAAATGAATTATTTGCTGGCAATCCAAACGATTTTGATCTGATATTGGGCCAACTGTGATATACTCGTAATTGTGCTAATGCGATCTCGTTTACTGGAATTGCAGTTGGAAAATTAATACTGAATTCTGGTTTAGTCGAGATTACTGTTATCGAAGAAGTTCGTTTTGGGCTTGTATTTTCGACTATCTGTTGAAGTAATTCCGACATTGTTATTTATCTTTTGTCGCTTCAAATGACTGGTGTAGTCTTCATATATCTTTGCCATTAGCGTAAATTTGGAATCTGATATTGCTGTATCGTCGAGACTTGATGATATCAGCGATGATAATTTCGAGTAGGTGCTCGTGGCTGTGTTGTTTAACTTTTCATATTCGTACAATTTTGTTAGCATGCACGAAGATATTTTTATCACGATAATATTAGCAACTCCTGCAGTTGTCGTCGATGTTGAAACTGTAATTGTGATTGCGATTGCAGTTGTCACTGGTGTTAGCGCTGATAATACTACTCCAGTGAATGCAACTAACATGGATACTGAGTATACTATTGTGTCTAGGATAATTACACGTTGATGATATTTTTTTATTTTTATTGTGCATTTGTCGATGGTATTTTTTTAACTCTGATTGCCATTTGCGTACTTGATCTTATCTATATTGTTGCACATTTAATGTTGTTGTTGATGCTGACGCCATTTTATTATTTTATGCAGTAACCAATTGAGGTGTTTCAGCTGCAAATTCCAAACACCACCAGTAAGATGTTGTGGTTAATTTCTTATCAGCTGCTTCCAGTATAAATGTTTCTTTGGTTCCCTTGTTTAATATGATAGTTACAACCCCAGAAAACTTGTCACTGGAATGTCGCCAGGGATATGTTGTGAAAATTTCAAATTTAGCGGCACAGACAGTCTATAATTGATGGTGTTGTTTTGTTTAGACCATGTTGCAAATCCAGATGACACTGTGTATACTATGTTGGTAAAATGCCCGGGAGTAACTCAGGTGGGATTTTAATCAAACTGGTTTTGTTAACGATCTCAGGAATCCCACTTACGATATCCTGTTGTGTTTGTTTAATCGTGTCAATGTTGGTCTTGATATCAGAAAGTTTCATGTCAACGGTGTGCGGAGTACCAATGAATTCATCTCTGGTTTCATAAATTTTTCTAAAGTTTCTACGGAGATTTGCAAACGCGTTTACGTGAACATCATACTTGTCCCGCAATGTGGATATTTTACTGTCAACGGTGTCAACATAATTTTTTGTCGCAGCATCTTCTGGGGATGTTGGATCTATTAAAACCACTATTTTATTACCATTCATGCTTAGTTCACCTGTCATTGTATGGCCGGTCTTTTTTACGCGTTCCCCTGCAGCTTGCTGCATTTCATTTCGCAATTCCGCAATTGATATAAATGAATCTTTGATTTTTCCGTTATCAGTGAACACAGGGATGTTACCCAGAGCAGCTCCAATAACTCTACGAATTATTTCATGCCATTTGATATCACTGGTTTTTAGTTTTCCGTGTCAGCCCTGAAAAATAACAACCTCATCTGGGTCTATCCCGGTCAGACTTAAAAGATTGTCGATTTCATTCTTGGTCACATATTTTTATAAATCTATATCGGTGCGCTTCACTTTTCTGTTGAGAATAGATCTTCCGTAAATATCAACCATTATTCGTTAACGATTGTTTAAATCGACCCGCGGTATACTGATGCACGACTTTGTGAGGTGGTTTGGTTGATGCTGATTTCGCATCGAGGATATTTAATACTTCACGACCACATATCGGAGGATTGGTCAGTGTTTGTATTGGTAGCGTTGATTACCAAACTTTCGATGGGATGTCTTTTGTATATTTTAGAAATTCAACTGGCGGTGCTAACCCATACAAATCGAAATAGAGAATTCTATGTGGATGTATCGTGTAAGCAACCCAGTGAGTTCCTGGACTGTTACTGTTATCAAGATTAATAATTCCAGTTTCTGGATTATTCGGTTGCTGTGGTAACTGATCTTTCATAAAAATGCCTTTGAAATTTTTTATATTTAATTGTTTAACAGCATTGAGTAAATCAAAATTTGACATTGGAGTGACAACACTCTGGGTAAAACCTAGAACTGTCTTGGGTACCATGAGGGCGGAGTTCCTGAAAGTCTTTTAACCTGCGTCCTTTTTTTTGTATCCTTTTCCAGTTGCCTTTTTTAATGCCATTCCAGCAGCGGTTCCAACAGCTCCTAACGCGGCGGCCTTAGCGACAGCTGGGGCAGCAGCAGCTATCAGTACTGGTATCGCGCCGAGAAGAGGAAATATACTACCGGTTTTAATCATGTCTTTGATGGCTTTTGGAGCAAAACTAAGTTGAACCCCAGTTTTTGCTTGTTTTGCTTTATTGAAATGATTAAGTTGTGTTTTAGTCAGCGATAATTTGTTTGGACCACCAGTAATTGATCATTTTTTAGTGTTATCATTGCCCCGCATGTGCTTACGTTTTTTGATTGTAATTTTTTCGCCTGACCAGAAGTCAGAGTGACAATAACGTGACTGTATGAATTTTATTTAATATGAGATTGATCTAATTGTCTACATGTTTTCGGAAAACTACATGTTTTCCACTGGTACATCAATGATTCTCATTCGGCCACCAACACCTTCTATTAACACTGTTTTATCGGTGAGTATAACAGCAATTGCTCTAGCGCCACCAGGAATTTCCGGTGGACCAACTACTCTTGCTGGTACTTGAGCTAAGCAAGCCCGAATAACTATATCAACGATAGATTTTCTGAATAAATCCAAATGTTCCAACGAAAAGTAATAGATCGGATACAACGTTGTAAAATCACGATGAGATATTTGCAACCCAGTGTCAACATTTTGATCACGCCCATCATAAGACATCAATTGATAATATGCACGTACAACATCATTGTGTTCAAAATCCAGATTAATGTCTTCAGCAGGTTCTTGATGTACATTTATTCTTAGTGAACTTCAGAAACTCCAAATGTGTCAAATATCATTGGACTTGCTTCTTGGTTATTTATTCTAGAATTTGCCTGAAATGCGATAAATATATGTCATGCTGCTGACACTCCCTGTTGTGATCCTAATTGCCACGTTAACAATCCAGCAGCATTAATAGAAGTTCTATCTGTTGTCATTGCTAACCATGATAGCAGTGATTTTCCACCTTGATTCATAAAAGAAAGTAACCATTGTTCTTCAGTGATTGATGGAGTCATTGTTGGCATCCACAGAGATAATTTTGTTAACACTACTTTACCAGGATCAACTCCATTAGCTCGCCATATTGCATCATTATCAGAGTTTTTTCTGACAAGCACTACTGTATGCTTGGCACCAAATATAACCCTTCGGACATTTCTACAAAATCCAAAAATATGAGATAGTGGAATAGCATAGGAAAACTCTTCGTTGCCATTCAGCATTGCTCGATGCGCGGCAAAACCCAAGTTGAAATTTTCGTTCATGGATGCAACTGCATCCCCAGCCGCTTTCATCGTTACATTTCTGTTTTCCAGATGATCAGATGTGTCCTTTACAAACATCATTGTTGGACCGGCTGATCTTGTGTAATCATCAGAATATCTTGCAAGACCAAGTATCGTCGTGGCAACATCGACATTGTCCAAACATGACTCAGTATCTTTTCCATCAATCGAATATGTGGCTTTGTTAAATAACGCCATCACACCATTATTAACAAAACCAACACCATCGCCTATTCCATATCCAGTATCATCCGCTTTTACGATTCTACCTACAATTTCAATATACGCTTCATTAGGTAGAAAATATCTACTCGTATCATGAATTTGAAATTCAATTCTCCCCTGCGCGTTAGGCGTTTTTGCATCATAGGAATAATATTGATAATCGCGCAAGGATTCATCTTTTCTAACTGGTTTATCCATATCAAATGCTACGTTGGATATATATTGAAACATCTTATTGTAATGTATTATTGTCTAAAACGAAGACCACTTCCCGCTATTAAACTTGAAGTTATATTTTTTTCTATTTCTTTGGAAGGTACATTAATCAGCGATGCTGGTTTTCGATTTGCATTTTCATTTATTACTTTGCTAACATCTGCAGGCATGTCTGCGGTGCTTGGTAATTTTACCGGCGGAGGTTTTCTACGTATTAATCGTGCTAGTCTATCTTTGATTGCCAAGACCGCTTTACCGGCAACGTTACTAATTACACCAGGAGCTTTATCTTTGATAACATCAATAGCTTTCGACGATAATTGTTTTGCAATTGGCCCCGCATTTGGAGCTATTCTTGTAAACAATCCTTGAATAACATTTCCAAGTCCATCTCCATAATATGCGCTGTAAACAGGATATTGCGAATTTACCACTCTGACTCGTTGAGACATATGATGAGAGTCATGTATGATCATCTTATTTAATTGTTATTTATCTAATTGCTGTCAACAAGTTCTTCAATAAGTTCTCGGTAGATGCTAGTATCCATGATACCACCTTGAAATAATCGCTGACACATATCAGCTGCTTCATTAATTATTTCTGGCGAGTTATTTCCAGCTCGCTTTCCTCCTATGAGAACTTATAACCGTGAAACGTCATTGACGATATTATTAGGGCAAATAAGACCACTTCCCAAACCACTGCCAGTTGCTCCTTTTTCTGTTGTTTTCTTAAATAGTCTTAAGGGTGATCTTTCTCCTCTTGCTTTTTCAGACTTTTTAAGTTCCGACAGCGGTGAAGAGGACTGTTGTTGTTCTATCTGTTGCAGAGGTGGAGGAGGTTCCTGCTGGAGTTGTCGTTGTTCTAGTTGTTTCAGTGTTTCTTTATAAAGTCTCTTACTTCATCATCAAGACTTCTGTATTCTAAATCATCATCTCTGGCTTGTTTTTTGTTTTTATATATGCGATATATCCACCTAATAAAATTATCATCAGTACTTTTTCATGTCCGGGTTTTAAAATATCAGATTTATTAAATATACTAATTAATATTTTTTCAGGCAATTTTTCTATTTTAGTATTTCTAATATCTTCGATAGAATCCTCCCTGAATTTTGCAATCAGTCCAATATTTTCCTTTACTGGTTTAGATGCAAGTTCAGTACGAATTTGTCCAATACCTTCAAGTATTTCTTCTCCGACGGGTGGAGGTTGAGCTGTGGCTATATCAGTTGGAAGATCTCGTAAAATCTTTTTTGTTTGTTTGGTTCTTCTTGCAATTTTTTCAGCCTGCGCAGCGGTTTATTTTAGCACTGGAAGAATACCCTTTGTTTCGTCGTCAGGATCTCCCAGTAAAGCTCTTTCAGTGACCGCCGCAGCTTTTTCAGTAGCTGTCGTAACTGGCCTAAATAATTTTTCTGCACCTGTCGCAAATTCAACTTGTGCTTGCTGACGTTCTTGAAGTTTTTGTTTGACAGAATCTCTCACAAGAAGAAATTTTTTTATTGCTTCTAGTCGCTCTCGAGCTAATCTAGCGGAATGTGCTTCTCCAATGTTGGCCATTATTGTTAACTTAAATTTTTAATTTATGACAACAGACACGCAAATATTTTTTTCGTACCTCGATAAAGACCCTAGTTTTCGCAGGGATGCAGGAAGCAGCAGGGAGGGCAACGACAACAAAGGGCAGCAACCACAGCAACAATTGCGTTTACATAAAGCGTCATCGCGGTTTTATAAAGGGCTTATTTCGCCCTCCCTTTGCCTGAAAACTTGTAGGATTCGCCCTCCCTGCTGCTTATGTACAACAGTAATATTTGAAATAATGCAATATGGTAAGAGTAGAAGTGTTCACAATACATATTATATGCTGTGAAGATCTTTGAATACCAACAGGAGTACTTTTTAGTCACACAGCACTGTGAAGGGTTTGGTTGGGTGTTTTATAAACCTGTTTTATGTTACTGATCCCACATAATAATATCGGTAAAAAGGACTATACATTTATAATAACCTCCTAAGTAAATGTATGTTGCAGATACATGTTTCACCTAACTATGGTGATGAATTTTGAATAGAGGGGAGAACTGTTGATATCAGGAAAGAGCCAGGTTGGACAATTATGTTAAGAACAGGTTATTGAAATATTGGATATGGAGGAAACATTTGCTAAAATATGAAGACCCAATTCATGCTACAGAGAACTGCATACAAAATGTGTAAATTGGCAGTTACAAGAGAAAATTACTCTGAATTGTTTCTTTTCTGTGACATTCAGCATCCTTATCATTATGTTTTGACCAATGACAGGCTTCAAACATTTCTGCAGAGAACCCTGGTTATGATGTTACAGTTACAAACTATTTTGTTTTCTGCTTTAAATTTTTACCTTGAACCAGCTAGAATTCTTGTCACAGTCACACATATTATGTTTTATGTCACTAACGTTAAAGATGCATTCTTTATGCAGTACAGTAAGGCGATTCTCAATTTTGCTTTCTCCTTTTTAGTCAGGTGCTCATTATGCCTCCATTTCAAAGACAAGGACATGGTGCCCAGCTGTTGCAAACATTCTATAATGAATGCTACAGAAGGAAGGATATCCTGGATATTACAGGTTTGTTATTGGCTCGTTTCATGGTACAATATCCATCTGGATATTACAGGTTTGTTATTCGTTTTTGGGGTGGGAGAAAATCCATCCAAGAAAAGTTGTCTTAAACAGATGGCTTGTTGCCAAATGTATGAAAGAATTTGCATGGTATCTTGCCTGTCTTGGCATGTTTATGTGTGTATGCCTGCATATATACTCAGCATGCAACTTGTATTGCATGGCATCTTGCCTATTTGGCATGTGTATGTGTGTATGCCTGCATATATACTCAGCATGCAACTTGTATTGCATGGTATCTTGCCTGTCTTGGCATGTGTATATGTATACACCTGCATATATACTCAGCATGCAACTCATATTGCATGGGATCTTGCCTGTCTGGGCATGTTTATGTGTGTATGCTTGCATATTTACTCAGCATGCAGTGTATCCCCCTGGGGTGTACAATTGAGGGTTAAAAAAAACCTTGGTATCAGAACTGGGGGTAAAATAAAAATTGTGGGGGTCAAAAATGTGCTGAAAACTTTTTGTCTCACCCTTACTTTTTTAGCTTGAAATAGGATATTGCAATTTGCACAACATACTCTCTCTCTCTAAAAATACAAATAACCAACATGCACAGTTAACAAACAAATGCACTGTCCGTTCAAAGAATAATTTTATTAATTCATTTTAGTTTAAAGTCGTACTTTTAACAGTCTCCTTTTAATCTTTTTGTAGCAATATTATAGACCATCACATTACATATAGGCCAATGCAAAAAGCCAATTAAATCTTTTTAACCAAAATGGCAGTTAATTTACTGTCTGTCATAAAATGTGTACTATCATCGGTTTCATTGTACATTGTTTTAGAACACATTTATCCAAAAATCAAAAAGGCTAATGATTGATATTCTTTCTAATAAGTTACATTTGAACTTAAAGATCTTTCTTTTATTGCAGCATGTTAAAAACCAACAAAATCTGTAATGACCCCCCTGACTTTGTAACCAAATAATGCATTTGTCTCAGTTTACTCATTTCTTTGTTGTGAAAGAATGTCTTGGGTGATAATGTGTTCTCCAGATATCTTGTGGCAAACAAGGGCAGATTTTTTAAAATTATTTAACCCCATCACAAAAGAATTATTCACTTCACTTTTGCAGTCTTTGCAATCATGCGATCAGAAGTCACAATGGTAATACTAATGGATGTGCCGTATTCCAGTCTAGGGAATTATTTTCTCCATTTTTCGTTAAAGTTAGATCCACAGTTACTCTTTTGTGTTCTGCTTCTTTCACTTTCTTCACTAATGATTCTTCGTCCAAGGGGGCCCCGAGTGGCCTAGTGGTCTAAAGCGCTCACCGTTACAGATTACTGCCATCTCACCTCTGTCTGCGTGGGTTCGAGTCTCAGATTTGGCCAATGTGGGTATGTGAGAAAGCCTGCCAGTAGCTTCTCGTGGGTCGGTGGTTCTTTCCGGCGGTTTTCCGGGTTCTTCCTCCACCATTAATACTGGCCGCCATGTATAGCATATCTTGTGCTGAAAAATGGCGTTAAGCCCTACAGCAACAAAAATCTTCATCCAAGCTGTTTTAATTTAGTGCAACAAGCATTGATGTTAAACATTTGTACTTCTTGATGAGCTTGATGGAAATTGTGTGAAAGCTTGCGAGATATGGGGAAGCTACTCCGTCATAACATTGTTTATGCTAGTCTGGTTCCCTGTTTCATATGCTCCCTGCATTGCGCTGCGCTATACGAATAGTGGAGTGCAATGCAGGGAGCATGGAAAGCAGGGAACCAGACTATGCATATGCTCGAAGTATACACGATGCCATCCCTCATCCAAAGCATTGGATATTAAATAAATCCAGATTGATTTATGCGAATCCCTTGCGCCAGAGAAACGCATGGCAACAAAATGTGTGCTGCAATTTTCTCCAGCGTGCGTCCCTGACGCACAAATGCACATAAAGAGAAACACTGGCATGCAACTCTTATTGCATGGTATCTTGCCTGTCTCACCATGTGTATGGTCATGTGTATGTGTGTATGCATGCATATTTACTTAGCATGCAACAACTCATATTTTTAAATCTTGTGCTATGGAATTTTGATTGTGGGTGATTTTTAGATCTGCACATATGGTTGGCATTTGGAATTAGGGAAGGGAACCCAAATGACTAACAGCTATAGCTTGATTTGATGCCTTGTTACAGATTTCCAGTATATTCAAGTACAAATACTGAAGCTATTTTCAAATGAATAGTCCCAGCTGGTTTCCTATATGCCTTTTTATTTGTCTTGATTAAACTTTGTAGTGGCTTGAATTTGGGATGAGCTATAAATCATACCAAAGACTTGTAAAAATGGTACCAGTGGCAACTGCTCCGGCAGCCTAGTGGCTTGAGCAATCTGCCTTGGACTCGGGAGGTTGTGGGTTCGATCCCCAGCCGAGTCATACCAGAGACTTACAAAAATGGTGCTAACAGTTGCCTCACTGGGTGCTCAGCATTAAGAGGTTAGTGTTAGGACTGATCTGCCTGGTGTCAGGATAATGTGACTAGGTGGGACATCATGCAATATGTCTGTGGCATGATGCCTCAGTGCTAGACATGATTATAAACTGCCTCACCACAGACATTGTAGCAATATGACTGAAAATTTGTTAAAGCTACATTTAAAATCCCAATCACACACACACATACACACACACATCAAATTGTCTATTGGTGGAGTTTTTATTTACAAATAGATAAAGTCATGTGAACAAACTTTAACATGAGACTGCCTGGTGTCAGGATAATGTGACTGTGTGGAACATGATGCCACATGTCTGCGGCATGATTAGTGTTTTATGTACAAATTGCTTCATGTAAGCCATTTGACTTATAAATGTAAAAAAAAAACAGTGAGTCAAAATCCAGGCCTATGAGTCTTATTCAAGCAGATGATCAGTCTTCATTAGTTTTTTAAAATAATTATATCGTTTAAATGCATGACAAAAATATTAGTTATATAATGTAACCTATATGTAACCATTATATATTAGTTATATAATGTAGCCTAGGCATGTTTTCTAAATATTTTTATACAAAAAAAACATTACACCAGGTAGTAGTGACTAGAATGTATTAATCTGACTAGCAGGCAGAGAAGTGCTTATCCCACACATCAATGCTGTGTTTTCAATGAGGAAGTCTTCTGAATCTAACTCTGACTCCATAAACTGTCCACAATTTTACAAATCATTTCATGTTTTTAAGTTCATTGATTCTTATTTCTTCTGTTTTCTTCCATTTCTTCAAAGTAAGCATTTTTGAGGTTAATGTTCATACTCTGCTGACCTGTTGGGTTTTCTTCAGGATGTTTGTTTATATAAATTACCTTCCTTAAAACAAGGAAATCATGCAGTTGAACTACTGTGAGCATAACTTAGCCTCTAATTTTCATGAATGTTAAACAAAGTTCAAAATGATCATGCAGACAGTAGCAGTTCCTAGGTTGACTCCTAAATCAACCACCTTAATCAAATTTTTATATTTGCGACTCCTAGGTCAGTCACCATAATCAAGCTCTTACTTACCAAGTTACTTCTATGTTAGCTACCACAATCAAGCTATAAGTGACTTCCAGGTCACCCACAATAATTAACATATTGCTAAGTGATTTCAATGTCAACCACTATAATCAAGCTCTAAGTGATTTTTGTGTCAACCACCATAATCAAGCTCTAAGTGATTTTTGTGTCAACCACCATAATCAAGCTCTAAGTGATTTTTGTGTCAACCACCATAATCAAGCTGTAAGTAATATTTGTGTCAACCACCATAATCGAGCTCTAAGTGATTTTTGTGTCGACCACCATAATCAAGCTCTAAGTGATTTTTGTGTCAACCACCATAATCATGGTCTAAGTGATTTTAATGTCAACCACCATAATCAAGCTCTAAGTGATTTTTGTGTCAACCACCATAATCAAGCTCTAAGTGATTTTTGTGTCGACCACCATAATCATGGTCTAAGGGATTTTAATGTCAACCACGATAATCAAGCTCTAAGTGATTTTTGTGTCAACCACCATAATCAAGCTCTAAGTGATTTTTGTGTCAACCACCATAATCAAGCTCTAAGTGATTTTTGTGTCAACCACCATAATCAAGCTCTAAGTGATTTTTGTGTCGACCACCATAATCATGGTCTAAGTGATTTTAATGTAAACCACCATAATCAAGCTCTAAGTGATTTTTGTGTCAACCACCATAATCAAGCTCTAAGTGATTTTTGTGTCGACCACCATAATCATGGTCTAAGTGATTTTAATGTCAACCACCATAATCAAGCTCTAAGTGATTTTTGTGTCAACCACCATAATCAAGCTCTAAGTGATTTTTGTGTCAACCACCATAATCAAGCTCTTAACTACCAAGTGACTTCTAGCTCAACCACCAGAATCAAGCTTTTACTAAGTGGCATAGGTCAACCACCATATTCAATTTCATACTAAGTGGCATAGGTCAACCACCATATTCAATTTCATACTAAGTGGCATAGGTCAACTACCATATTCAGTTTCATACTAAGTGGCATTTGTCAACCACCATATTCAATTTCATACTAAGTGGCATAGGTCAAAACCATTTTCAGTTTCATACTAAGTGGTTTAGGTCAAACACCATCATCAGGCTCTTGCTGACTTTTTGCACTTGAGCAGTGGGATGAATTTCATTGATTATTTAGCTACTAAAAGCATTTTACCAACTAAAGTTGTTAAGGTTGTACATTGGTGGACATGCAGTTTTTGGTATTTTGTGGGACTTTCATCTGCTACATGCAGTTCTAATGCATGTGATTTAGTGCAGTTATCATTACAACTGATTATAATAAATAGTAATAATAATGATAATAAAAAATACTTTATTTGATGAGGGTGAATCAGTATAATTTACCATTCTTTTTATATATTGTGTATAAAGACAAAATGCTTATTTAAGTACATTAACAATACAATTAAAAGCACCTAGCTGTTGTTACCATCCTTAAGACCTAATAGGACAATAAAATGTTGAAAAGTCATGTAAATCGGTCAAATACTTTTAAAAATATTACCTTTCAAAGTTTTTGAGAGACCTGGTTTGAGGTGAAGTCTTGGCAAGAAAATATAACTTACTTTAGTCCTTGTTTGGAGTATAACTTTTGAACCAATGAAGATATTTTAATGAAACTTTGCCTTGTATTTATCTTGACTTGGCAGTGAAGATATTTTAATGAAACTTTGTCTTGTATTTATCTTGACTTGGCAGTGAAGATATTTTATTGAAACTTTGCCTTGTATTTATCTTGACTTGGCAGTGAAGATATTTTAAGGAAACTTTGCCTTGTATTTATCTTGACTTGGCAGTGTAGATATTTCAGTGAAAGATTTCCTTGTATTTATCTTGACTTGGCAGTGTAGATATTTTAATGAAACTTTGCCTCGTATTTATCTTGACTTGGCAGTGTAGATATTTTAATGAAACTTTGTCTTGTATTTATCTTGACTTGGCAGTGAATATATTTTAAGGAAACTTTGCCTTGTTTTTATGACTTGGCAGTGTAGATATTTTAATGAAACTTTGCCTTGTATTTATCTTGACTTGGCAGTGAAGATTTTTTAATGAAACTTTGCCTTGTATTTATCTTGACTTGGCAGTGTAGATATTTTAATGAAAGTTTTCCTTGTATTTATCTTGACTTGGCAGTGAAGATATTTTAATGAAACTTTGCCTTGTATTTATCTTGACTTGGCAGTGTAGATATTTTAATGAAAGTTTTCCTTGTATTTATCACTTGGCAGTGAAGATATTTCAGTGAAACTTTGCCTTGTATTTATCTTGACTTGGTAGTTAAGATATTCTAATGAAACTTTGCCTTGTATTTAACTATACTTGGAAGTGTAGATATTTTAATGAAACTTTGCCTTGTATTTATCTTGACTTGGCAGTGAAGATATTTTATTGAAACCTGGCAGTGTAGGTATTTTAATGAAAGTTTTCCTTGTATTTATCTTGACTTGGCAGTGAAGATATTTTATTGAAACATTGCCTTGTATTTATCTTGACTTGGCAGTGAAGATATTTTAAGGAAACTTTGCCTTGTATTTATCTTTACTTGGCAGTGTAGATATTTCAATGAAAGATTTTTCCTTGTATTTATCTTGACTTGGCAGTGAAGATACTTTAATGAAACTTTGTCTTGTATTTATCTTGACTTGGCAGTGAATATATTTTAAGGAAACTTTGCCTTGTTTTTATGACTTGGCAGTGTAGATATTTTAATGAAATTTTGCCTTGTATTTATCTTGACTTGGCAGTGAAGATTTTTTAATGAAACTTTGTCTTGTATTTATCTTGACTTGGCAGTGTAGATATTTTAATGAAAGTTTTCCTTGTATTTAACTATACTTGGCAGTGTAGATATTTTAATGAAACTTTGCCTTGTATTTATCTTGACTTGGCAGTGATGATATTTTATTGAAACCTGGCAGTGTAGGTATTTTAATGAAAGTTTTCCTTGTATTTATCTTGACTTGGCAGTGAACATATTTTATTGAAACTTTGCCTTGTATTTATCTTGACTTGGCAGTGAAGATATTTTAAGGAAACTTTGCCTTGTATTTATCTTCATTGGCAGTGAATATATTTTAAGGAAACTTTGCCTTGTATTTATGACTTGGCAGTGTAGATATTTTAATGAAACTTTGCCTTGTATTTATCTTGATTTGGCAGTAAATATTTTTAAAGGAAACTTTGCCTTGTATTTTCTTGACTTGGTAGTGAAGATATTTTAATGAAACTTTGTCTTGTATTTATCTTGACTTGGCAGTGAAGATATTTTATTGAAACTTTGCCATGTATTTATCTTGACTTGGCAGTGAATATATTTTAAGGAAACTTTGCCTTGTATTTATCTTGGCAGTGAATATATTTTAAGGAAACTTTGTCTTGTAATTATCTTGACTTGGTAGTGAAGATAATTTAATGAAAGATTTCCTTGTATTTATCTTGACTTGGCAGTGAAGATATTTTAATGAAAGTTTTCCTTGTATTTATCTTGACTTGGCAGTGTAGATATTTTAATGAAACTTTGCCTTGTATTTATCTTGACTTGGCAGTGAAGATATTTTAATGAAACTTTGTCTTGTAATTATCTTGACTTGGTAGTGAAGATAATTTAATGAAAGATTTCCTTGTATTTATCTTGACTTGGCAGTGAAGATATTTTAATGAAACTTTGCCTTGTATTTATCTTGACTTGGCAGTGTAGATATTTTAATGAAACTTTGTCTTGTATTTATCTTGACTTGGCAGTGAAGATATTTTAATGAAATTTTGCCTTGTATTTATCTTGACTTGGCAGTGTAGATATTTTAATGAAACTTTGCCTTGCATTTATCTTGACTTGGCAGTGTACTGCCTGTTCAGTTAAATCCCCACCTCAAGGTCAGGGTCACAAGAAGGGATAATAAAAGTGTTTCCTTATCCAAGCTGTCACATTTTCACACATTCTAGTATTTTGATGAAACCAGGTCCATGCCATATGATGCAATAGTCAAGATCCAGAACCCTAGCTCAAATATACAAGGTCAAATTCTGGGTATTTTATTTAATAGTACTATTTTTCTTTTCTTTAGTTGAAGATCCATCTGAAAATTTTCAACGATTAAGAGATTTTGTTGATGCAAAGAACTGTTCTAAGCTTGCAAGTTTCCAACCAAGGCATCTGCACAATGGCTTCTCAGAGGAAATGATGAAGGAGGCACAGGAAAAATTGAAACTGAGCAGGGTAAGTTTCCATTGATGAATTTAAGTTGTATTTTTATATCCTCATCTAAATTCATGAATATTAAGTTATGGTTTTGTTCATCTGTTCGTCCATCAGAAGTCAGGCATATTATGTCATAGCATTGCCCATCTGTTCGTCCATTAGAAGTCAGGCATATTATGCCATGGCATGGTTCATCTGTCAGGAGTCAGGCATACTATGTCTTTGTATTTTCCAGCTGTTCATCCATCAGAAGTCAGGCATATTATGTATTGGCATTTTCCATCTCTTCATCCATTAGAAGTCAGGCATATTATGCCATGGCATGGTTCATCTGTCAGAAGTCATGCATATGTCATGGCATGATTCATCTGTCAGGAGTCAGGCATATTATGTCGTATTTTCCATCTGTTCATCCATCAGAAGTCAGGCATATTATGTATTGGCATTTTCTGTCTGTTCATCCATTAGAAGTCAGGCATATTATGCCATGGCTTGGCTCATCTGTCAGGAGTCAGGCATACTGTGTCTTGATATTTTCCATCTGTTCATCCATCAGAAGTCAGGCATATTATGTCATGGCATGGTTCATCTGTTCATCCATTAGAAGTCAGCATATTATGTCATGGCATGGTTCATCTGTCAGGAGTCAGGCATATTATGTCATGGCATTTTCCATCTGTTCATCCATCAGAAGTCGGGCATACTATGTCTTGATATTTTCCATCTGTTCATCCATCAGAAGTCAGGCATGTTATGTTATGGCATGGTTTATCCATTCGTCCATCATAAGTCAGGCATATTATGTCAAGGCATTGTTCATCTGTCAGAAGTCAGGCATATTACAGTAGTCCCCCTCTTATAAGGCCACCCCTATTGCAGCAGGGAAGTGGCCTTTCTAGAGGGGGATGACAAATGCAAATAGTAAATACATATGAAGAAAGTCACAAGTACATTTAAACATTTAATATTTTCAATAAAAAATCACATGCATGTTGTGAAATAAATGTAAACAAACTGTTTCATCATTTTCAAAAGAATGTTTTGAATGACCATTGATATAGTTTTAAAACTGTCTTTATAATTATGTTACAGATCACATCATCTGTCACTTTGTTGGTAACAGTCTAAAAAACATACCAGTCTCATCACAATTAAACATATCCTTGCTGTCATATCCCCTGCATATATCGTTTAGTCTTTTGTTCCACTCTTCGACAACTTTATTATTAACATCAGCTGATTTTCCACTAAGGACAGAACACTTAATATTGTGTCGCACTTGAAATCTGTGCAACCATCCGTTCCCTGTGGTAAAGTCGTCATATCCAAATTCAACTGACAAAATTATTGCTTTTTTCTTGTCATTCAAATCAGGATACAAACATCTCCTGGCTCAAACAATCTTCCTTTCTCCGTCCATTTGACCTTCCCACTTCTGCAGAATTGTTTCCTTATCTTTCACGATATTGTTTATCTGAGTCTTTCCGGAATAGTTTTCTGCAAGGATCCTCTACTCCCCCCCACCACCTCTCGGGCAGTTTAATTACTTTCACTTTCTCTTCTGAACTAAGAATTTATCTTTTCCTCGATGACATATTCATCTTTTTTGCATTAAGTTATTCATGTTGCCAACTGCAATACTGATAAAACAATTTTGTATGCATGTAAACAAATTGCCATGTGTTTTTAAAGGAAGTGATCTGGTCACGTGATTCGTTAGTCGCAGTCTGGTACCCTATTGTTTTTATACATTTCTTTACACTAAGTGAGAGAAGCCAAAACGACTTCGGTATGTACCATTAAAATCACGCAGATTTGACCTTGCGGCCGTTAGGATTTGTAATTTTGACAATTATTGTCAGTAGTAATAGCCACTAATTATCAAAGTGAACAAGCTCAACATCTTACCAAGCGAAGCCATAAAGGCTATCAAACCATTATCCAGCTGACTTGTGTATATCGATACTGCCACTTCTCAGCTGTTACTACTGTTCAATAATTGTAATCTTAACAATTATCAGTGACTAAACTGGACATCTTATGATAACACAGCAGTAAGGCTATTTGGATTACATGTACTTACCTTTTGTATGGAATAAAATTTGAGTCTTTCTCAGCTTTATGGAATAAATGTGGCTTCTCTTGAGGCGTAAATGATATAATATTAACCTTAGTGGTACATGTACTTTAGTCAACACTTCTTTCAGTAACGAAAATCTGACATCGGGAAACAGAAATCGGATTACTTAACACACATTATGAATAAAATACTGGTTCTGGGTACATATTAAAATAAAATGTGGCCGCTTGTGAGGGGTAACTTTTACATTACTGCACTAATATGCTGGTCGCATTAGCCGGGTGGCCTTTCGTGAGGGGTACTTTTGAACACAAACTCGTCGGTGCCGACTGATTCTGGCCATAAGGAGCGTGTGGCCGCTGGTCAGGGGGGCCATTCAAGAGGGGGACTACCGTATGTCATATTGCAGAAATGACCCTTAAAATATGGACATGTGGAATAAAAGCAAAAACTATGGAAAAAATGATTGTTGCTCAAATCTCCGGATAATGCTTTCATCTGTATTTGATTTGGATCCGGGTTTCATCTTAGAATTATTGGATTTAGTCAAGGAACCAGACTAACTTTTCACTAGTACCTCAGATGCTTTAAACTGTGCATATTGTTTCATGCGAAGCATCTGCGTGATAAAACTGTTGATAATATAATTTTTAAAAATGGCATCCAGCAAGTGATGCTTTTTGGAGACAAAATGGAAATTAAACCTATTAAAAAGTGTGAAAAGTCGACACAGAAGAATAAAATGCAATATAGAAAGATTCTTGTGAATAAAAGCTGGAAGGGATGCAGTTATGTTTAATGGACATCATGTGTGAATTTGAGTATTTCTTGTGGCAGGAGATATAATTACTGCCGTCATGTGAAATGGAATTTGTTCCCCAAGAATTACGTCAGGTTGAGAGATAGCAACAAGCCATTGAGATGCATAGGGTTTGGAACTGACATTTGTGCAACTGTATTAGTGGTAAATAGAAGTTTGTGCAACTGTACTAGTGGTAAATAGAAGTTTGTGCAACTGTACTAGTTAAGTTTGTACAACTGTACTAGTGGTAAATATAGTATACATGTACTTTAGAAACTTTACAGTTGAACATAATGCTTACTGTCACTGCATGTTTCGAATACTGAACTTTTAAATACATTTTCCATCTTTACAGAAGCAGTTTGTGATATTTGTTACACTTTACTGAAAAATGGTCAAACTTAGGGGAAAAAATCAACTGCCTTATTGAGACAGTCTCGTCAGCCTTGGCAGGTCTGTTGCCTATGTTCCCATTTAATTCCTATGGTATTTGGGGAGCCTCACGTCCCAGTAATGTATTTATTCGGCATGCATAGGTTTGTGCATGTATGGCTTTTTGCCTGATATATTGTCTGATCTGCATGCATCTTTCTTCCTCCTCATCCTCATTGCATGGGGTCTGGATCTTTTCCTTTTTGGGTAAGGATGATGTCACCTAAGACCAAAGGATCCCTGATGCTCAATACAATGTCAGTGCCAAAGATTTATTGATCCTTGGCCCACCAGAACACATGAGAGTGAGCTATACATTCCAGTTAAGGATGAGCATTGCCCTGTCAAGGTCAGTGTCCAGATGATTACCAAGTCATGTGATCAGTGATTTCGTTCTTATAAAATGAATGTGGGCTCATCCCTTCTTCATCATCAGACTTTGTTGGGTGACTGGGCACCACTCATCAGGCTATAAACATTGGGGTTAGGTTAACATTGTTGGTATATGGATTAGGTAGATACCCGCAACTCATGCTATAGTATCAATTATGATGTGGATTGGGAATCTGCCCATATTTGCCCAACTGGGAGTTGGGGGTGGGTGATCAGATAAGATCAGCATTCTCACCATTCCCTATGTTCCCATTTAATCTCTACAGGATATGGGAACTCCACCTTTCCAGGATGTGGGTCTTTCTTCCCCTCCATGGTGCCATGGATGTCACTCCCTTGACTTCAAGGTAGAGCAAACATTACAGGAGGTGTATATGTTTTGTCCCCACTAGTCTGGACAAACAAAAAGAATAGGGGCCACCAGTCCCATTCCTAGACAATCTAGGAAAGATGAGAAACAAACTCATCCACCTAGAAGGACCAATAATAGGGTCTGTTCCTATCATGAGATTTGGGATGAGGATGTTCTTGTCACTCTCTCAGCAATGACATTATTTCCTTAATGGTGGAATTGAATGCGTTCGATGATGTGCCAGTTTTGACATTTTTTCCAGAGTGACAAATTAGGAAGTTGAAAAGGTGGTTGTTGTTTTTGTGGTGTTTAACAACATTTTTCAGCACAAGATAGGCTATACATGGCGGCCAGTATTAATGGTGGAGGAAGAACCTGGGAAAACCCTGGAAAGAACCACCAACCCACAAGAAGCTACTGGCAAGCTTTCTCACATACCTAGAAAGGCCGAATCCGCGACTCAAACCCATGCAGACAGAGGTGAGTTGGCAATGATCCGTAACGGTGTGCTCTTTAGACCATTCGGCCACTTGGGGCCCCCTGAAAATGTGGTAAATGAAGTTTGCCACCTCCTTTCCCCAGACTTGTGTCCAAAGTCTTTAGAAACTGAGGTCAAAAAGATTCTTTCAGATCAGATGATACTCTCTGGCAGCATTGCACCCAGACCGTCTGTTCCCAATTTCCACAATGGCTCTGGAGCTTACACAGAAGTTTTCTAAGGGAAAAGAGATTGGCAGGCAGCAGAATGGATGGCCTGTTTCTCCACCCCCCACTTTCAATTGCCAGTTTCTGAATCCAGCAACAGAATCCACTCACCATTTAAGCCCTCTGCCTTCACCTCACCCCAAGGCATTATAAATGGGGATATAGGCTCTAACCTGATCTCACATGGCAGTGAAAACATCGGATCTTAAAGCCTGTACTATTGTCATGATCGCCATACCAGTCCCTTTTTTTCTTGCAGCCTCCTTCAGTCAGTTGAAGAGGAATCAGTGGCACTTAAGCATCTGGTGAAGGCTGGAGTAAAGATATCACAGTATGCACTTTCTGTGTCATTAGTGCTCTCTGTAGAGTGCCTTCACCACCATATGATTGCTGTGTTGGAGACATCAGAGGTCTTGCTGGACCACAGCAAGAACTTTGTAAGGTTCATTAACGCTGGTCTGTGGAAGCAGGTTCTGGCCCATTGAAACAAACCAAGAATCGGACTTGCCTGGACTGCCCTTTTTGACAGTCTTCTATACTTTTCAAACAGTCTCACAAGCAGCTTCATTTCAAAGCTCCATATTGCCCATCTTTCGTTCTACAAGGCATTGGGAGAAGACATAGTTTGAGTGGGCATCCTAGGAAGTTTCACCTTGTACTCTCCATCCTCCCAGCATCCCAGTAGGATCATGTCCAGAATTCTTTTCAGGGGTTGTGTTGGATATCATAGACAATGTGGGTCCATTACACCTGAAAAGGTGTCTGTCGACAACACCTCACTGCTAATGCAAACATCTTCATGTATCACTCAGCTGATAATGGTAAACAATTGGTTGATGGTAGCCACCTGGCATTGAGAAGTTAGGTAGTGGGGAAGAGCTTATTCCCTTTGTATTGTACTTAGATGGAAATATTGAATTTTCATCTTTCTGGGATTGATTGATTTAAGAGCTTATTTTCTTTGTGACATAAATTTGATAGATAGGTGTTCTTTTTGAGAAGTACAATGTACTAAACAATTTTTTTGTTTTGATATGGAGTTAGTTCTAAATTAAAATGGTGCCAATTTGACCTCCACTATGGCTTCCACTGTCTTATTATGGGTAAGGGCTGTTCCAGTAAAACATATACCCCTGAGGGTAAGACACTTTCAAATTCAACCAACCCACAACAGAAGCAATTAAAAAAATTATGATCCACCGTCAGATGTGTTTTAATCGAAAAACACTGCCCCCTACAGAAGCATATTTTTTAAAGATAATTTCAGGCTATGGGTTAGTGGGTGGTAGAAGTAATTTTAATAGTGGGTTGGGGACAAAAACGATTTAAATGACAGCTGGCTGGAGGTATTCTACTGAATTCTTATAGATCATATACTCTACTGCATATTTTTATTTGTATTCATTCATTATGATCAATCTTTTGTCCTTTTGTATGTCTCTGATGCTGTGAAATCACAGATTTTCATGGTGGCTTATTAATTGTAGATGTCATTGATCAGTCCCTTAATACCTACTAATTTAACATCCATGAATATATATTTTATAATAGATATTTCTATTCTAATACAGAAATCCTGACTTTGTATCCTTACTAAACTGTGAGCATATGAGATGGAAAAGTCTTGAGCAATCCTGCATCACACACTGCCGAAAAGTTTACATTTTAGCTCACTTAAATTTTCTCTAACAATGTTCATTGTTCCAACTAGAACTGTTATAACTTATTCAAGCTATATTCACCAATATCTCGAGATATGCATCTGTAATAAGTATTTGTAGCAAAGTATGAGAATGCATCAGTATTTTTCAAAGATGCATTTGAATTGAGCAACAACCACAATCAACAAACGAAAAAATAAAATTATTCACATCTCTCAGGCAGAAGTAGTGTAGAATCATAATCTGCCAGAAGATTTCTAAATTTTTAAATTTGCCAAATATTTTTCCAACCATACTGATTCAGTGGACATACCACCAGAATGGACAGAAACAGACCAGAAGGTTAAAATTGATTTGATACATCTTTTAAGTAGCTAAATTCATACTGGTTGAGTTAACTGTACACCCTTTATGGTCTTCCTTTTGATGAAATCTTTTACTGAAGCTGAGAAAATATGTTGCACACATAAAAAACGAGGCACACATTTACTCATTATTGTTTTTATTATACTTCTCCATTCCAGTCTGTTCTTATGATCTTGCCCCCCCCCCACATACTGTTTGCCTTGTTTATGATATGTATCTGAATTTCTCACTTACTTTTCCAACTACTATACAAATGTTCTGTGAATATGCATATCAGTGTGAAATGCAACGGGGAGACTAAATCCAAGATTGAAAACCTCTACATTTCTGGATGTATTCTGCTTGGATTCCATATTTCTGCACAAAACTCAAGAGTTCAGGACTCTCTCTACTAATTCAGTTCCCACTGTAAACCTGTGCAAACACCATGATATTAAAATTCACTAACTTAAAATTTTGAGTGCTCATGATCAAATTTGTATCAGTATAGACACATATATGACGACAGCTTTTGTGAAAAGAAAACCATAACAGCCACACCATTTTCTGGATCTATACAAATTTGAAATGTGTGCTTTCAGTACTGCATCAAAGAGTCAACTGCTAATTTCAGTAATGAGTCATCCATACTCGGGTCTGTAAAGGGATGGAAATTATGTTAATAAAACAATGTCCCTCACTTTTTCTCAATTACAAGTATGCTCTCAAAAGATTGTTTTTACTAAAATCTCACTTTCATTATCAACCAATCAGGGACATTCAAACCCATATATACTCTTTTTTATCTTCACTGATTTATAGTATGGCTGACTGGTCATACTGTAGGATAATATTCAGGTAACAGAAATACCATGGGATAACTAGAGACCAATCAGATCGAATAGTCAAGTTATCTCTCCTGCAGGGATGCTGCCAGGATTTCAGGATTTACTCTTAAGTTTTGTGTGTGTGTGATCTCCAGTGAGGAAGAGCAGCAGAGGGGGCGAATCCGACATTTTGTCCAATCGTCATTTGGCTTAATTAATACTTTCTGCAACTCAACGATCTAGTGTCGTCAGCGCCCGGTAAAAAAAAACGACATCGTCGTCGGGGGATCGTCCAATCGTCATTTGGTTTAATTAACACCTTCTGCGCGCCGATCCCCAGCGTCGTCAGCGTCCGGTAAACACATCGACGACCGCGTCGATGTCATCGCCCCCTCTGCTGCTAAGGAGTTATTTACAATGAAAATTATTTACAACTAACCGAATATTTGGTCAAGTCTGATACGATATCGTGTCCGAGGATCATGTAAATTTATCGTTACAAATCCATGTGGGGTCGACTGAGCATGACTAAAAAAGTTTCGAAAAACATTAAAGTCCATGTCACCGCCGCACCATGTCTGCCAAATATTTCGTAGCGTGTGTGTATCAACGCCATTGAATACAGCAAGAATATTACAGTTGTCTCTGATTACTTTTGGAATCTGAGTGTATCGTTGAGTGACATATATCACGTCGGTGTTTTTATGCCTGCCTCTGGAAAATATCCTAGCTGGGTTTTTTTGATTGTCTAACATGACATCATCATACACGACTAGATTGTTAACGTCGCCATCAATATCATCAATACCTGGTGCATCATTGATATCTGTAATAAACTCAATAACATTTTTTTCAGCGATCGCTGATGCATTCTCGTTAAAATCTTTCAACACCTCGTAGCATCATTGATCATCCACGCTAGGAGCAACCAAATACAACTTGTCCCACTTCATCCATCTCATTATTAAATTAAGTAACAATTGCGTCTTGCCCGATCCAGATGGTCCGATGATAATCATCCGGATCGAGTTTGGTAACGCTGCAACATGCTTAACTGGTTCTCTCGTTTTAGTTGCCGAAAAATCAATTATATTCATATCTCTATACATAAATTATGGATCTATATTGTGTGAAGTGTAGAGTACGTACTGGCACAAATGATATGACAACCGCTACAACAAGAAATAACAGATCGGCCCTTACTGGCAAGTGTGCACAATGCGGTACAAAGAAATTTAGATTTATTTCTATTAGACCCGGAGATGTTTTAAAAAAAAGCGAGGAGGTGATATTGCAGCCAGGTTATCAAAACTCCCCGGAACCCCGTGGGCAAAGTATCCAGGAGAAAAGCACCTCCCAGGATATAGCTACTGTGGCCCCGGAACACGATTAGATATCAGACTCGATGATCAAAATCAACCCAAACCCGGTGAGTACCCAATAAATGCAATCGATAAGGCGTGTCATGCTCATGATGTTGCTTACAAAAGTAGCGATCTGCAACAGCGTCATATCGCGGACGTAAAATTAATTCACGCGTTAAATGCTATTCCTGATAAATCCGTCAAAGAAAAATTGGCTTCATGGTTGGTAAAATCGGCTATGAAAGGTAAATTAATGGTGGGCGCTGGTAATTAATAACAACATGGAATCCATCTATTATTCTCCAAGAGGATACTGGAAGGGGAAGGCCGCAATTGGTAAGCTTGCAAGCGCTGCAAAGGTAACAAAGGCCACTGCGGCTAATTGGTTATCCAAACAGGCTATATGGCGAATCTATCTACCACCGCCTAAACAAATCAACTTCTCGCGCTTTGATGTCAGCGTACCTAATGAAGTTCATCAGGCTGATATACTATTTTTGCCGCATGACAACGGTTACAAATACGCGCTAACCGTAGTTGATGTTGCGAGTCGATACAAACAAGCGGAGCCGTTAAAAACAAAGTCAGCAACTGAAGTAGCCGCTGCGTTTGAAAGAATTTATCGAAGAGGTCCTCTGCGCTGGCCAAATCTACTACAAGTTGATCCCGGTAGTGAATTTCGCGGCGCTGTTTTATCAACGCTGAAACATCATAGCGTCGTGATACGACGAGGTCATACTGCGCTACATCGTGATCAGGCAATTGTTGAACGATTCAATCGGACTCTTGCTGAACGGTTATTTGGATATCAATACGCGAAGGAATTCATCCAAGAGAAACGATCTCGTGAATGGGTCAAAAGGTTGCCAGGCGTAATTGCAGCGTTAAATAACGAGATTACCCGAGCAATCAACATGAAGCCCAGCGACGCGATTAAATACGAGTATATACCCGGAAGATCAAAAATAGATAGTGTTTCCAAGCCGATTCTTGGCGATGTCACCGTGAGATATCTGTATGAACCAGGAGAGCTTGAAGGCGGTAAAAAAAGAGCTACTGATCCTATCTGGAGTGTTACCACACATAACATATCAACGATAACACGATCAACTGGTAGACCACCGATCTATAGACTGGATTCAACTGCTCCTCAGCGCGGGTTTACACGCGAGCAACTACAAGTGATACCTGACGATACTCAATTACCCCCGCGTGGTCTTAACTAGCGCCGTTGCGTCTATTGCACTCAAGACAAGTCAACCTCACATTGTTTTTGACATGACTGAGACTGTTATTGATCCTGTCCACGGTAAATTGGCGAGCGTCTTTATCCAAATAACGCCAGCGCATTACACAATTGCAACTCGCGCAGTGATTATTCTGTTGTTGTCGTAACGCAATTATGAATTCGGCATCAATATCAAAACGCCGCTGTTTTTTTTTTATCCTGTTGGCGGTAACCCGAGAGTTTTCTATCAATGACGCTTGCATCGATGATGTCGTTGTCGTTGGTGACTCCGTCACTGACTTCGTCAACAACAATTCTTCGAAGCTGATTTATTTTCCGTACTCGGGACACTGCAAGATAGACTAGATTCGACCATTCGATGCGATTATCAACTATCCAAACAATTGTATCCGTGATGGTTAATCCCTGCGAGGAATGTATTGTTGTTGCGTATCCTAGCGTCCACGGGGATTTATCAGCACGTAGCGCGTCCTCGACGACGCTGATATCAACGAGCACGATATCATTCAGCACGAGAATTTGTTTTATTCTCCATGACGCTGTCGGGACCGGGATTTCAACTTCAGTGTTCTGCCGCCGTGTATCCGCGGGTCTATAACATAACGGCACTGGGCGCGTTGGAAACTTTTCCTTATGCAACGTAAACAACTTCCGCTGAAGTGTGTCTCTGACTATCTTTCTACTCGCTACAATCAAATCGTTTGGTCTCCATGTTTCCCAGAATTCATTTAACGGCGTTTCCGGAATCACCTCGCGAATTATTTCACATTGAATTCTATCCGGCTGTAATCTGATTAATTTTTTAACCTCGCGCAGTTGTTCATCAAGTGCTCGGTAATCAGTATCGGTTTCTTCATAATAGTCCACAAAACCCCTTAACCAATCATGTGGACCCTCGCCGACAAATGGTGGTGGTTGGCCATGATCCCCACACATGATTACCGCTGTATTCGCGAGCAGCAACCACTCAAGAAACATTTGTAAAACGTCTAACGAAACAGTACATATCTCATCCCAGATGATAACCTCAGGAATAAATTTTTCACCCATTCGATCAGGAGTCCACTCACCGCCGCTGTATCGAAGAAAGCTGTGATAAGTAACGGCGTCAACATTTCGTTGTTTTATCTCTCGCGCTAGTCTATGGGTCGGTGTAAGCACGATTATACTTGCCCGCGTTCGAAATAATTCAATTGCCCGAGTCGTCTTTCCTGACCCGCCACAGCCGCTTAAATAAACTGTTTTGTGTCTACAAATTGGATCAGAACACGGTGGTGCATTAGACCATTCTGACAATTTATCACCGCGTAAGTAGTTGTTCTCAACGGTGACATCTGCTGATGGTGAATAATCGTGTCGTATTTCATTTTTAATTCTCCATGTGCCCCAACTCTCGTCCGGACTAGTAAACCCGGCTACGTTTTCCTTGTACTTTACGTTAATATAAAATGAATCAACGGCTACTCTAACCGCGGTGTCGGGAAATCTATTTATCATCGAAAATAAATTGATAGCGGCGTAACCCAGCATAGACGCCCTCAAATGCGGGTATGCCGGGCTGTCTCCGTCGCTGTAGGTAACAACTGTACCCAACCTTGTTCCATTGGACAAGAAAGCTGTTTTACAGTTCACGTATCTATTTTTTGCCACTGCGTCCTTGATTACGAAATCATATTCTGCGTCATCTATAATCAGCCGTGAGCAATATCGTTTGTAGTCGCAGTTTTTTCCACCTTGTGTGAACTTACCGATTATTCTTCTACCGAGATCTTTTGCCTCTCTGTTTCGTTGGTTGAATATCCTCCTGGACCATTCGATGATATATTCCTCGTCGGCATCAATGTGTTTTTTGGACTCGTCAATTATGCTATCTAGACGCTCCGGTTCTGGTAACCAGACTTCAGTCTGCGCCCGGTATGATACAATTGCGTCACTGACAATCAACGATACAAGCATGCTACAATCAATCATATACCGTAGCAGCGCTATTGGCAGCCACTTCTTTTCATTCATGTGTCTACCGATCCAAATATAGCAACAGCGATGGAGTCCTGCCGCGAATTCAAATGATACTATGCGAGCGAATCCGGTTAAATCAAAATCAGGCAGTGGTCCATTAATAGCAACACGAGTCATTTCATGTCTGGGGTGTCCAAATCGTTTGAAATACTCAGCGGCGGATCCATACCCGAGAAAACTCGCTGGATAACAGGCAACCATATCAACCGAGATCATAGCGTCGCGGTTGTATTCAGTGTTCCATAATCCACCGTGATAATACTCCAAACAACTGGATTGTACATCTGGTAGAAATTCCCTGCGCGTTGGTCTCCACGCATTTTTCCTTGCTGCAACATGAGCTACAACCAATGGAATCGTAAAACAATTTGTTAGCAGTTGTTCATCATGCTCCTCAAATTCTATGGCGGTTTTTTTCATCTTGTTGTGAAATGCTTCAGTGCGATATAATTCATCGTGTGGTCTTACAAACTGATCAAAGGTATCCGCATCGTTTTCAGCGCTGCGAAGTAACCACACTGATACAGGGTCGTTTTTACACAAACAAGCAATAGCATCAAATAGTTTCCTCTCCGCGAGAAAACCATCCTTGGAGAATTGTTCTCCCAGGAATTCTTCGGGTATATACTTTACTGTTCTATCCCGTGGAAATATTGTGATCGCGGGCGTCCATGCGTGTTCGTTATGATCAATAATTTTGATTGGGGTTCCATTTGATTTGTACTTTGATTCGTATAATACTTCACCGGTTATCGTTGTAACGGTTATTGGAAATCTCAACGACGTTTCTAATCTCGCTATGTCGCTGATGGTTGCTCCACGCTCTTTTACGGTTAGTTCCCACTGGTTGATTTTGCTACGTCGTAAATCAGTCAATTTGTTTCCTCGACATGCATTTGTAAAATGCTCTATTATTCGTTCTGCTACACAATTTATCCCCGTTGACTGTTTCATTGGTTTCAGTTTTCCGATATCAGGTTTCTTATTTAACGGGTATATTCCATAAACAACTGCTGTTTCAGGATACGCTCGTTCATAGTATGGTCTGTCAATTCCGGTTAACAGCCCCGGCTTGGAGTCGCGGCTAACAATGACTGTTTTCTTGTCGCTGAGAACCGGTTCAAATTTATCACGTATGATCCAATTACCTGATTTCACCCGGACAATGAATTTTACTCTGAAGAAATATTTTTTACTGTCAAGTTGTGATATTATCGTTGCTGCGCGGTTGTCGTTCATGGTAGCATCAACAACACCATCAATTCGAAATGTTGACCAACTATGAGATGCACCATCACGTTTGAATGCATTGATACAATCGCGTATTTTACTCAACAGGGTTTTATCGTTTATTAACGCTTTTGGTACGTCCTTGAGGACTCTGTCGAGATTAAACCTAATATTTTTCCAGGGCTTAATTGCTGCTAATCTCTCAAACTCATCCATATAATTAAAACAAGTATTTAAATAAAAGAATATAGTATAATGAATAAATGCAAATGGTTGATGATTGGGTCGATAACCCCGTGCAATAAATCATGTAGAGGTGAATTCTGCGGGTATCATTTACAAAGCGTTCGTAATGGTTCTCTTGGCCCCCTCCCGTGCTTGGTTTGCCACGTTGGTGTAAGAGGAAAATCGCAGTTGTGTATCAATTGTGGCGGAAAGCGATACAGAGAGTTAAAACGTTATTATGACAAACGAATAAAAAACGCCGTCATTGACCCCACCGCTGACTTCGTCATCAAAACCCCTCAAGACTACGTTGAAAGGTTTATAATTAAACCAAATAATAAATTAGACAAGTAGTATTATTATATAAATGGACCAAGAATTTCAGCCGCATCCCCTGCTCGTCAATTACGAGGCATCTCGCGACGGCATTGTTAGAAACCGCAGACTAAAAAACCCAGTTGGTACCGTAAATAATCACGGGTATTTGATGTTTGGTGCCGGGGGGAAAATTTATCTTGTTCACAGGGTGGTATTTGAAGCATTTAACGGATTAATCGAGAATGGGCTTGTGATTGATCATATTAATAATAATATGACTGATAATTCTCTTATAAACCTGCAAGCCATCTCTCAGAGTGAAAATAATAAAAAAGGCCAAACTGGTAAGTTTTCAAAGCAAGCAAGGGGTGTTAAATCGTTTGATACATCAACGCACGAAGAAAAAATATTTCAGTCGATGAATGAGGCAGGAAAATATTTCGATATTTGTAGAGCCTCAGTTCGAGATGTTGCAGAGAATATAACTAAAACAGCGATCTCAAAAAAGATGGGTCACAGAATTCGATTTTCATATATAAATAAATCCTTGTCACCGTGACAAGGTCACCGTGACGAAGTCGCCATGACAAATTGTCTGTTTAATACTTAACACACCTTGGGGTTGATACACGGGGGTTCATTTTGTAAAATAATTTTTTTTTTATATTTAAAAACAAGATGTTCTGTAAGAATAATGAATATCGAAGACATCAATAATATATTAGCCGAGATTTCAAAATTAAAAAATCAAGGAATTGAATTATCTTATGGTCTCGACAGCGAAAAAATATTATCCGATTATGGGATTATTAACGAACAATCGAAACGGGGGCGTTTTACCCTGGCCCGCGAGTACTTTTTTATAAAACGATTACAACATACGATTAATGAGAACTTGTACCACAATGACGCAAATGCATTCATTGGACTATTTACTGCCGTTGAAATAATACGAAAAAAACTTGGACGTGTTTATGAACGACGCCGGGAGATTTCTAGTAAGATCAAAAACATTAGAAGGATTATAGACGGAGCCTCCGATGGCACACTCGGCGAGAAATTAGAAATTGCGGAGCAATTGCAATAATGGTAGGTGAATCACTTACTACTCGGCTAGCCAGAGAGCGGCTAGCGGCGCTTAAAAAGTTCATACCGTTACGAGACAGAGTGAGAGAGAAACTTCAAACGCGACAACAAATGCAAACTGATTTTGCTGTTGGAAGCGAACAGTTATTTGCCCCGGTAACCAAAGCGACTAAGGATGTTACGGCGGCAACTGTACCCGTTCTTGGTGCGCTTGAAAAGATAGCGGCAGAGACAAAACAAACAAAAAGGTCTTTAGAAACACTCCCTGCAAAAATAGCGGCTGCTACAACACGGAGGCCGCCACCACTCGCTATAACGGAACCACAAGAACCTTATGTTACAATGGCCGGCGAAGAAGAATTAGGTGCTACTGCGAAAGAACCAGAAGAAGAAATACCTAAAGAAATACCAGAAAAAGAAGCACCGGAAGAAAAAAAGAAAGAGGGGAATATACCCCGTAATGTTCTTTAAAAGTCCGCAATAGATCAAATTAGAGACATCGACGACGATGAAGAATTAGTTGATTTTGTTGTTACAACATCAACTAAGAGCCTTCGAGATGAGTATATCAATGAAGGTTACAAGAAAAAAATAACCTCGACGGAGAACTGGGCAAGAATAGTGTATTTAGCGAGTAAACATAAAGATGCATTACCACATCATGGTGATCCCGATTACGACAAATTCCTCGAGAAAGTTAAGAGTAGAACACCAAAAAAAGGAAAAGGATACCCTGTTGATAAAGAATCCTACGGCGTTACTTGTCCTGGTAGTGTTCTCAGTGATATATCACGGCTAGAGGTACTAATTGGAGGAAAACGAGCCGGAAATAACTCTCCGGAAATAATCAATGAGGCCGCTGATATTTGCAAGCGGTTATTTGCAGGCGGTATTATGGACATTAATGCATATAGAACGCTCATAGACGAACTCGTGGATGATTAAAAAAATTATAAAATTATTGTTTTTGTTAATTTTTGACTGTTTTTTGACCGTTTTTTGACTGTTTTTTGCCATTTTTTGACTCTTTTTTGCCATTTTTTGAGGGCAAAAACCCAAGGAAATCATTTAGAGAAAATCGATGTTTTTCTGAAAAATCGAGAAAAAAACGACTATAGGCAACAAAAAACGACCAAAAATGACTAAAAATCAAGAAAAAACCGGATTTTTATCGAGGGCAAAAACCCAAGGAAATTTTGATAAAATTTATTCCGGTTTTTGATTCGGTGGAGGGGGGGTGATCAATCACTGGTGATCACAATCACTAATTGGAAAACTGGTGTTTTTATAATAAAGATGATCATACACTACAACCATGATAAACCAGTACTCGTCTACGTGGTAAACTCGCGATTGCCTGTTTACCGCGCGTACTATGGAGATGGTCTCGGTAGCGCCATTGCGGGGTTATTTACAAGAATGGCTCCAAAAGTAGCGCCGTTAGCCAAACAATTAGGAATGAAGGCTATTGATGTTATTCGTGATAAGGGAATCAGCGCTATTGGAGATGTTGCCGGAAAGGCGCTTTCAGCCGCGCGGAACAAACTAATGTCGTTGGTGAGGAGAAAAAAACAGATGCCATCAACGACAGTGATGCCTGCGAATGTCAGTAAAGTAATAAATAACGCCGTGGAAGAAAAATTAGAGTCGTTGGCGGCGACGACTTCGCCAATGGCGACTTCGCCATCCACCGATGCGTCAACCAACGCGATCATTAACGCGATAGCGGGAAGTTGTCTACGACAAAAAAATCGCAATTGAAAACATCAACATGATAAATAATAAAATGTTTGCGCGTACCGCTGATCCCGCGTTTGATATGGATGCCCCAGTGCGCAGGGATGATTCTGTCCGTGATTATCAATTTTATTCTTATTATGCAGCGCAACCTGACCTACGATCGCGAATTGAACTTCAAGTCCAAGATACCAGTAAATATTTTTTGCCGTGTGAAGCGTTTATTGAAATTGAGGGAGAACTCGTGACAAATGCCGCCGATAATGCACCATACGCAGATGACGATCGTGTTCGAGATGGCTTTGTCAACAACGGTATCATGGCGTTATTTGAGAGCGCCAGATATCTTATTGACGGGCGAGAAATTGAATCAATAGAACGCGAGGTTGATGTTGCAACGACGATAATTGGGTTAGCGAGATACTCGGATGATTATACAAGATCGGCGGGCCCATCTATGATGTTTGCGAAGGATACCACTAATAACGCTGATCACCTTCAGTACATCAACGTGCTGGCGGAAAGAGATACCGCAGTTGACCCACAGGCTGAAGCAAATAACCCAGACCGCAGAGCAAGACCAGGCGCTAATTTCAATATTATAAAAAGCGCCAACAATGATTACAATATGGGATTCGCAGCACGAATATTGATGCTAAAAAGACCACGCCGACAGTTTTCATGCGCGATTCCACTCCATCACATATTTGGATTCTGCAGAAATGTCAGGAAGGTTATCTATGGGGCTAAGCATACAATCGCGCTGACGCGAAGGGGTGATGATAACAATGCAATATGGCGTGCTGCTGGCGTCGCTGCCGGTAAAGTCATTTTAACTAAAATGGCATTGTGGATGCCGGTGCTGACTCCATCAGTTACCACGGAAGCACGATTGTTAGCATTTATGGAACAGGGAGGGAAATCGTTGTTGAGTTGGCTAGCGGTAACAACTGATGCTAAAGAGGATAACGTCGCCGATACGTTTACATGGCACTTGGCGTCAAAACAGGGTGTTTCAGCCCCGCGTCATATATTCATAGCGCTACAGAATAGGGAACGATTGGGTAATCAAGAACACAGCCATATGATATTTGATCAATTAGGAGTCAGGGATGTTTTGCTGAGAATAAACGGACAACAGGAACCATCCGAGGATATACAGCTTAATTACGGCGACAACCATATCGCACGTGTGTATCATCGATTGCTGTCATATATGGGTCGTGATCAAAATGTCGACACTGGTCTGCAAATATCACAACTTGATTTTAAAAACCTGTATCCGATTTATTATTTTTCGTTGGAGCATCTTGATTTAACGAGACAATCCGTCGTTGATATTAACTTCCGAGCTCGTATAGCCCCGGGTGGTGTTAATTATAGAGCGGTTGCTGTCATTCTCAGCGATAAATCAATGCTGCTAGAAGGTGTTGGTGGACGAATGAGAATCGTTGATGCGCCAGTGGAAAACATGTAATTGAAAGCACAAACGTATTTACAATAAAATGTCGTATAGTGTTGTCGGCGTTACACTAACTGATGGTCAAGTCAAGAAATTACGATCAAAGTCGGCTAAACAATGCGGAACCACAATAACGCTGAAGCCGTCACAGATGGCGGGTGGTAATCATAAGATATCGTTGACGGCGCGTCAAATAAAACATTTCAATGATGCGATGAAGAATAAAAAGGGTGTTCAAATAGATTTTTCGGCCGCAGCAATTAAAAACATGGAAAAGACCGGTGGGATATTTCCGCTGTTAGCTGCGATTCCAGCGTTGATTGCCGCGGCGGCCCCAGCAGTGGCTAAGGCGGCTGCGTTAGGGGCCGTTGGTACCGCGGCGGGGATGGCATTGAAGAAGGCAACCGGGAAAGGCTACAAAAAAAAAACGACCCGTGGCCGGAAAGGGTCTAAGACTACCGGGAACTCCGTATTCATGGTACTCGGGAAAGGGTCTAAGACTACCGGGAACCGTTTATTGACTCCAATGTCTAATTTTGATTTAATAGACACCGCAAACGCGCTAGCGATAAAAAACTTCAGAGGTGTTTTTATGAGGGATCAATTACCGGCGGTACCAAGAAATATTGAAACCGGCATAATTAACCTGGATAATTCTACCGGAGCGGGAACTCATTGGGTTGCATACGCGATTGATCCGCGTGCAATCGTCTATTTTGATTCATACGGGTTAGCCCCGCCGAACGAGTTCATGCGGTATATCCGGGCGTGTTCAGCCCGGGTTTTTTATTCCACTCTGCCAACACAGCGATTAAGCGACCCACCGATATGTGGCCGTGAGGTATTGAACGTACTCGCGGCAATTTCATCATCGCGGAAACCACCTAATGTGGTTGTAAACGAATACACTAGTGGGAAATTTAGAGACAATTACATTAGATAATAATGATTGATATCTGGGGACGACCCATTTCGGCGCTGAAAAAACCCACGGAAACGGCCACCGCCGATGACATAAAAAAACTAATTGAGGATGAAATCGCTGATACGTTGAATTTAACCAGTGTTGACCCGGGCGAAATAGTTGTATTTCAAGACCGCCAGGGTAAATTGAAATCCGGTAATGTGTCGCTGAATGACGTTTTAACACGACGGCGTGACGCCGCCGAGGACACTATCGCGCTGTATACCAGAGACGGACGACTCAAACCGGGTGAACATATATCGGCGATAATGTATATGATAACATTCGCCCAAGACGATTTTATAAGGTTGACTAGATTGATGACCGAACTTGACGTGCAGGTGAAAAAATCTGTCACCGAGGTGAAAAAATCTGTCACCGATATACAACTCGCTACCGCTAGTTTTTTTTGGGCCCCGACAGTGACCGAACCAAATCTTGCAACAATAAAAAATACTATTTTGGAGTTTACGACGCTGTCGGGCCAATTTACCTCGTTACGAAAAAATGTTAACAGGATCGATGACAACTTTGACAAATTCCTTGGTAAAAAAAATACCAAACCGGATGAAATCACAATAACTATAAATGATATCACTGCGTATGGACAGGAAATAGAAACAATCAAAACTAATGTTGCAACGAACAAAGGGAGTGTAGACGTGCATGAACGGGAAATAGGAATAATCGGCGCTAATGTTGCAACGATCATAAATAATGTAGACTCGCATGGACGGAAAATAGAAACAATCAAAACTGATGTTACAACGATCATAAATGATATGGACGCGCATACACAGGAAATAGGAACAATCAAAACTGATATTGAAGCGAACAAAAAGGGTGTAGACGCGCATACACAGGAAATAGGAACAATCAAAACTGATATTGAAGCGAACAAAAAAAATGTAGACGCGTATTGGCGGGGAATAGGAATAATCAAAACTGATGTTGCAGCGAACAAAAAAGGCATAGACGTGCATACATATGAAATAGGAACAATCAAACTTGATGTTGCAGCGAACAAAAAAAGTATGACCGAGAATACACGGGAAATAGAAACAATCAAAACTAATGTTGCAGCGAACAAGAATAATATAGACGCAACTTTGCGGAGAATAGAAATAATCAGAACTGATGTTGAAGCGATTAAAGACGGACTACCGAGAGTAGCAGAGCAATTCGAAAAAATAAAAACCCCTCATGAGAACATCATCAACATAGTATACACAATTCGGCATGGATCATTTGATTGGACTCCTACACAGAATACAGTAAATATCACCGCAACTGTTAAGGGCATTTATCGATTGACACTGGTTTCAATGTTGCAGTTTAATATATTATCGTCGAGTTCATCCAGGTTTAACAATACAATATCAACAATTATAGACAAGGATGCAACTGAACTGTTTACAATTTATGCCGTTGATAGAAATCTAGCCGGGGAAAACATTACATGGTATGTGGAATTTGTAGCGAATCTAAGTAATTAAAAACACTAGCTCTTTTAAAATAAAAATGACCACCAAGGAAATTGAATCAGAGGTATCACCGACGTCACATCAATATCGATTCGATACCGCAAAAGAATTCTCCGTGAACTTAAAAACGCTTTCCGAACAATACCGTGCAAAAATAAAAAAATACCGTCGTAAAATAACCGCCATCGACGCGGTCGTGTACTCGGTGTCGGGTATAGTAGCTGGCGCCGGTGTTATTTTATCCACGGTGACCACGATAGCCCCGATCGCTGTTCCAATCGCTGTCTCCGCGATGACAACAATTGCTGGAGTCGCCAACGCAATCACTAGGAAGATATCATCGTGTTTTCAGAAAAAAATCAACGAGTATACAGTAAAACATCAAATAGTATCCGACGCGTACTCGAAATTATCCGGGTTGATCTCGTTATAATTTGATAATTTGTTCGTATCCGATGTTGAATTCTCCACAATGGTCCAGTTGTATAGCTCTGCGATGTCAAAAATCGAGGATTTTCAACTGGAAGCCGGAACCACTTCAATGGACTCTGGTTATTAATATTAAACACTAAAGACAACAAATAATAATAATGTCGCTGAACCCCGAAGGGTTTCAGTTGCTTCAACGGATCGCGGAGAACACCACTCCGGTACAAACAAATATGATATCGATAACGTCAACGAAACCCGAATTCAGTGTGAACTTCCCATCGCCGGTTCCAGTGAAGGAAATAGCGCTGGCAAAATTGCGAGTATATCACAGTTGGCCTAATATCCGAGCGGACGCATTTAACGGACAACAACCTAATAACTCCCTGGTTTTTGCACTGACAAATAAACACGATAGAATCCCAAACTGGAAGGAGGTTACAATACCAACTGGGTCATACCAAATAGAACAAATCAATGGAGAATTTCAGCGCAGGATAAAATCGATCACAGGAAAGGAATCAAAAATCGCTATTACGGTTCATGAACCGACGTTATCGTCGACGATTGAAATAAGCACACCGGGGTATATGGTTGATATCTATAACAGTCCAATAAGAACCATACTAGGATGGCCTAAGAATCCACCTCATGAAATCCCCGCGGACTTGCACACGAATGAGCAATCGTATCATGAGATTACCCCCCGGTATCGAGATAGTTTGTACACTACAAAAGACGTGTCATTACCCGGCAGATTTATATTTCAAGACAGGAATAACATGCAATGGCATTTTCGGCATAGGAAAACTCCTGAATCGCGCGCCGCATTCATAATTAATTTAAATGATATCACTAATGCGTTTGCCGAGATTAATTATATTTGCCAATCACAACTAGAACAGCTACGGGAAACAAAAGAACGAAAACACGTTGAGGTGTTAAATCAACTTATATCAGACATGGAATATATCAATGAACGAGCCGTTGATACAATATCTGCTAACAGCGATGATAATAAACAACAATTCCTAACCGAGTATAATATCGCAGAAGCCGATTTACCCGATTTCAAGTTTCCAGGATACAACGCGCCAGAACTAAGAAAGTCTCTTAATGATTTTCTCAGTCCATCAACTCATATCCTCAGACACGATAACGGAGATGATGGTAGGCATATTGCCCCGTACAACGTAAATATCGCATCGGTGATAGCGATTAATCTAGTGTGTGATGTTATCGAAGGGAGTTACCAGGTGGATACCAAGCAATCAAATCAAGCTCAACAGGGGTATATCCTTTATTCATTTTCACCAACAGCCCCTCCGGGATTTTTAATCGTTGAGAGTCCAATTAATCCGGTCTATATGCGATGCCATGATCGGTTTTTAACGAGAATTAATTTTAAACTCACCGATCAGTCAAATAACCTAATTGATCTGCAAGAGGAGGAGTTAGTGATCACTCTGTTTGTAAGATCTTAGCAGCAGAGGGGGCGATGACATCGACGCGGTCGTCGATGTGTTTACCGGACGCTGACGATGCTGGGGATCGGCGCGCAGAAGGTGTTAATTAAACCAAATGACGATTGGACGATCCCCCGACGACGACGTCGTTTTTTTTTTACCGGGCGCTGACGACACTAGATCGTTGAGTTGCAGAAAGTATTAATTAAGCCAAATGACGATTGGACAAAATGTTGGATTCGCCCCCTCTGCTGCTGGAAGTGGTGGTGGTGGGAATAACCATTGTTAAATATCTCCCTAACACTTAAATATCTGTCACTCGTTCTTACTGTTCCACTCTGTTATAGCTCTACTGAAATAAAAATTCTTGAAGAGATGTCATCTCTAGTTGTATAGCGATTTATTACTGTGATGTCATTGTGCATGGTCACGTGGTTATGGTGGGGTCTTGGTTGGGATGGCATAAAGACTATAGGCTTACTCCATTTTTGACAGCTAATTATGATGTTGTCAAAAGAATTCAAAAATTTCTAGCAATTCAGTTGGACTCGGGGACTTGGATACTTGATTCATAGTCAATGAACAGGTTCTAAAATTGATGTGTTTATCGTCAGATCAGAAAACTACTACCAATGGGAAAATACTGATAGGAATATACAGAAATAATATTATTATATAAGTAGAATATGTGGTGACAATACGAGTGCTAGTTTTACAACTTTGCAAAATAAATTTTGTACAACTATTGTTGTTTCTAACAACTATAATATGGCAATAATTTCTTCCCACTTTTTACTTTAGTCCCTTGCTAATTAAAAGTTTTAGATTTTACAACACTAAGCACATTTTACCTTTTGCCAATAACACATCATTACAAATATTTAGATTGCAGGAAAACAAAAGTTACAATTTTATTAAAAGCACTGGTTGTTGTTGTTGTTGAAGGGTTTAACGCCCTTTTTCAGCACATGATAGGCTCTACATGGCGGCCAGTATTAATGGTGGAGGAAGAACCCAGGAAAACCCTGGAAAGAACCACCGACCCACGAGAAGGTACTGGTAAGCTTTCTCACATACCCACATTAGCCAGATCCGAGACTCAAACCCACACAGACAGATGTGAGATGGCAGTGATCCATAACGGAGAGTGCTTTAGACCACTCTGCTACTCTGGCCCCCCTCCCCCCCCATAAAGCACTGGGACCAGTAAGACTAAAGGAGATGGTAAAAAATAGAATCAGGATGAACAGATTAGTAGTGTAGTAAAGAATCCATATATTAGATAATGACACTGCTTAAAAATGTAGTTTACTAGATAAGACTTTTTTAGTTATCCAATTTGATGGCTTGGAACCAAGTGTCAAAAGGTCTGTAGATAATACCATCATAATCAAAATATACATAGGAAGAACCGAACACAAACAGGACAAATTTTATCCATCTTGCTTTGAGTTTACACAGATCAGTCAGTCTCTTATGTTTAATGTCATTTAATTTTTGCACATAGAAAGCATGTGCTTTATTTGGTCATACATCTGCATGATATAAAAGTTTGGCTCTTTATTCTTTTGTTGCCATAGTGGTTCTGCCAACTAGAGATCTACTACACACTTAATTATGTTGTATGGAGATTCTCTGATGTTCCCTATGAGCATTAATCTGTTAATTGTTTCTGAATTTAATATGATCCTCCTCCTTTGTGTACGAATATTATTCTGTGCTAAGAACTACTTTCATTGCCTGCTGTCTGAAACGCATAACTAGCTTGAACAAGTTACTGTTCTTTATGGTTGTGCAATTTTCAGTATCTCACAGGTATGGCCCCATGGGTATTCTTTCTTGGATATCTCTGTTCCAAAAAGAAAAGTTTTGAACCAGAGGTCTCGTTAGGATTTTAAAACTAAGAGTCCATGGCTCCTATTTTGGTAAAAATATGAGTCCCACCAGCAAAAGTTGCAGTCCCCTCCCAGAAAACTTTGCAAATTATAAGAGCTATTGGTTGGCATAGAGTTTAAATTCTGCATTCTTTATAACACTGACATAGCTCTTGTTTGTCCATCAGAGTGAGTCTGAATTTTTTCAATCCAAGGAAGGTCTTATTCAAAGCACTAAGCTAGGCATCACACACTTTCTTACATTTGGCTACTGTCCCTTCCAAGCTGTCAGTTCTAGCAACTTTAGCACTCTCCTGAATCTCATTACAATCTTCGTCAGTTTGCCGTTGAACCCCAAAATACTCATTCAAGTCTAAGTCTCAACATGTCATGATTCCTAGGTCACGTGCACTGCTTATTCCATTACACTCGAAAATGAAAACAATGAAAACTAAAGTTGTTTATTTGATGTACTGTTATAAATGCCTCTGAATTTAAGCACTGTAAATATCAGTAGATTTTTCCACCCAGCTGCCAGTCAAAGCCTTTGATCTTGCCGCTCAGCTATTGCAGCATGTTCTTTTGATGTTCTCTTATAATGATGACTTGGCGGGCTGTTCAGCCACTAAATCCTGTCATTGTAAATATCAGAACAGCTAATTGATCAACATATTTTCCCACTATGCAGGTGACTGAAGCAGGACTGGCAAGTCTTTCAATTTTACCGCCCACCTAAATAATAAAAATTGGCATCCAAATACGCATGATTATAAGCGTTTCCGAGACCTCTGTCAGGTTTCACTAACATGAACTCTGCCAAAGATTCACTTCCGTGAATCAGTGCTTTGCTGCCTCTTATGCCAGATTTTTCTCTTCCATAATGCCGTATGAGGGTTTTAAGTCCAACATTCCCATTGTCTGCTTGTTCAGACATGGGTATCTTGAATAAATATGACTGGCATGTTGTCCATCGGACTTGCACTCCGCAACAATTTTGGGCTCAAAATCACACACTGGTATTTCCAGTAACATTTTCCCAATGTCCCATCATAGCTATCACCAGCCAGTATTTGCTGACTGAAAACGTTGTCTGAAGACAAACCGTGTTGTGCTTCAGCCATTTTGGTTTCCTGTGTGGTCCTTATTCAAAACATGCATTTGAAAAACTTCCATGATGAAAGTAAGGCTAAAACTACCATAAAATGCTTGTTCCAGCGTCCAGTGAACCAATCAGATTAGTTTAACAGCCATTTCTGTCGAACTGGAGATATCCAGATATCTGAACGTCGCATCAAGCGCTGTGAGACAACTGCGGCAGTGCGAATTATGCCGCGAAATGCACTTTTAAAGTTAAAAGTTTAATAAAAATTGCATGCTAGGCAAAGCACATTTTTTATATCCGTGGCGTTGACGTAATTTGCTGAACGCGTATCACTGCTTTAAAATTATGCAAATTCGTAAAATTATGTGTACTGGCATCATTTTCTGACCGAATGTTTTATTCACGTTAAATCGCTAGGAGGGGGTTAGATGCGATTTTAAATATATATTCATGGTTTTTTTTTCTCGTTTTTTTTTTTTTTTTCTGACAACCCCACCAGCAATTTCTCATTTTGTTAACACAACCCACAACAGAAGTGATTTTCCTAACCAACCTTCTACTGTCAGAATCATAATAGTTTGAAACACAACCTCCTACAGAAGTTTTTTTGAAGTGCCATCCCCGGGGGATATATGTTTTACTGGAACAGCCCTAAGCCTTCTGTACAGATGTATCTGAGATGTAGGTAAGGTTTTTATAAAATGTGTATTTTACTCCCAGTTTCATGATCAAGCTTAGCTTGAGCGCATTTGATTATTTGGCTCATTTGGAGTGAATGTTCTCAAAGTTGTTAAGTACTGTTATTTGAAATGTTCATGGAACATCAGGAACTTAAACTGATAGCATAGATTATAATGACTGAGCATGTCATAAAGACTTTTTTATGGCCACAGTGATCGACAAACATTGGACTAGATGCTTAAAATAAATCTTTTTGTGTATTTGGAAGTTTTCAAAATAGGTCTATGCATCTTTAATCCATTTATCGGCGTAACATATATGAATAATTCTAGTCTGTTAAATTCTTGTTTTCACTACTCTTTAAAAGGAATGGTTGCATTGACATGGGGTTTACACTAAAACACTTATTGCAGTATGTAGTTCCTTTTAAAGAAAAATGGTTACAATCTGGTCTCCAAATTTGCTTCCATTGGACAGTTTAGAAAATCACTTGTTATTGCTGCTCCTCTTGAAATAATGGTTGTATTGTATTGACATTATACAGAGACACTTATTTCAATATGTAGATGAAACTGGTGGTGATTTAGTGGCTAAAGCAGTGGACCTGTGACTTAATAGGTGCAGGTTAGAATCTTACCATCAGATTGGCTGCTGTCAAATATCAAACCAAAACAGACTTGACCAGACCATGTCTGCCATCTTGAAAATCTTGCTATTTCTTCTTAACCTGAACAGATGGCTGGAGATTTTCAATATAAAACTTATAATGATGGAGAACCTGTTCAAGATGCAATGGCCATGTGGAAAACATAGTTATCATTAATTCCTCTTTAATATCAAGTTCTAGTTTATAATAAAACACTTCGAATAATATGTCCTGAATGAAAATGGTGCAAATCTAACTGCCAACATGGAGACCATCTTGAAAATCTTCTAAATGTTGCTGATTATGATTATCTCATTAAAGAGTGCTTATGTTGTGGAGCTGGTCTTGCATAAAAAGAATCCAACCTCCTACATGGCCACCAAACTTGAAAATGTTGTAAAATATGAAAGGATAGTTATATTGATATGAGATATTCATCTGGACACTTCCGACACTAGCTAATCCTAATACAAATGGTGTAGCAACAAACACACCTACTACAGTGGCCATGTTAAAGATCTTTTTACCTTCATTTCTAATTGGATGGCTTCTTAACACTATAATTTTGGCAGATAGGGATAGATTTTGATCAAACTTGGCTTGTTGGTTTATTTTTGTATATCATTGCACCATTATAAATGCCATATTTGTTGGAAGTTAAAATCTCTGAACATCTGAAATTTGAAAGTTTTCCATATTATTTATTTCAACAATACATTGAGGTCAGATTCATTAGGAACAATTACTTAACTTCCATTGTTGATGATGGGTCCATAGTTTGAGCTGTTATGTACAAAGCGCCAAGTTGGATGGCTTTCGTGCACCTGTTCCAAGCTGAAATTGACATCATCTTCTAATGCTAATATATTGTGTTAGTGTTTACAATGGTCACTGCCATGATTTCAGCAGAACAGCTGATGCCAAGTATCTATTATGGAGAGACCATTTAAGTTTTTAAAGGTGGTGGGTAAATGCTTGAAAACAAAACTCATGATGAACTAAATGTTGATCACATGACAAAGCCCTTCTGTACAAAGATGGAAGTTCCAATCCAGAACCATGGTTCAGCACTGGCTCCCCTTCCATGATTTTAGTAGCCTCCCTTATCTTTTCCTTACTGTATTATTCTCTCTACCATGTTATCCCAAGGAACAGTATGCCCCATTTCTTTGCAATGTTCACCAACCAACCACTGTCAGGTATTCTCTGTTGGTATATAAGTGTTCTTTAGCCGAGTTTCCTTTTAATGAAAAATGTATACACCGAATAGTATATCATTGATACAGTGTACATTCTATGCATATATTTTATTTATATCACATACTAATACATATATATGCCATTTGAACGGAGTTAGATGGTCGAGAGGCAACTGTGCATTGACTGGGTGAATGAACTTCCTGCCATGTGTGTCCACTACAAAATGTAGTTCTGTCTTTTTGTGTCTATTCACTATCACCTTTTCATATTAAGAAGTTGATTGTTTTCATTTTTGAGTTTCTATTTTTCTTCACATTGATTAAATCAGTACAAGTTACACTTATGATTTATACACCAAAGATGGTTTTAATGAAGAAAGTAGAGCACTAGGCCTACAGACACATAGATTCTTGAATACAGAATGCTCATCAATGCATTAATGTACAGGCATTTGGAAATTAGTGTGGAATAGTATCTAAGTGAAATGATGAACCAACAATAGGTAATTAAAATATTTTAATATATTTAAAGTTGATCTAAGTCATTATTCTGTTTTAATTTACTACCGACCATAAATTTCTCTCTCTCTCTTTCTCTCTCTCTTTCTCTCTCTCTCTCTGCCTCCCCCTTTGGTAGGTTTGACTTAACATTTACCATCATTCTTCATAGGTCCGAGACGTATTACATAAGCGAAAATCCTCTATTATCGTCTCTTCATAGATTTTCGCCCTTATCTTGTTATGATGGTCGGGGGGGGGGGGGGGGGCAATCTTTGGATATTTTCATATTTAATAAATAATAATTAATTTTTAGAAATTATAATAGGGTTGTGAAACAACATCAACAAAGCCTTAAATACATTATATATATGTGCCACATATCCAAGACATTTACCTTACTGTGTCGACCGGCAATTGCAGCTTTGTATCATTCATTATATTAACACTTTAGATAGGTCCCATGGGAAGTGTTAACATACCATTATGAAGAATGATATTGTAGGTCACTTGGTGCAATTTCAGTTTCAAGTTCTTTTTTTATCCAGCCCAGTTTCTTTTTCTCTCTCCAGATTTCTGTATGTTGTGTCCCTTGTGCATGAGAGGGGAGGGGAAAACAGAAAAAGAAGGGATTAAGATTAAATTGTGTACCATGTTAAATTCATTTAGAAAATGGGGGTTATTGTTGCTTCTTATCGTTATTTTCTTACCTCACTTATGATTAATGAGTGGAAATTCATCATTGATTTATAGGAATAGACTCAACAACACACAGTTCCAAGAATGTTTGTGTATGCATATTATTACATCAGAGGCAGATCACAATTTGATATACCATTAGTATTGGTATATTAAATTTTGTTATACCAACACTTTAAATGCCATGTTATTTTTAATGTATGTGGTATAAATGTATATATAGCTTTACTTTATATATATATATATATATATATATATATATATATATATATATATATATATATATATATATATATATATATATATATATATAATTTCTTTAATCGCAGAAGCAGGCAAGGAGAGTTTATGAGATCCTACGGTTGAGAGTCATAGATCCAAATAACATCGAGCAGTATCGCAAGTACAGGCTGGACATCAAGAAGAGATTAAATATCCCTTTCCAGGTAGTATTTCAGAACAATCTTTTTAGGTTTGATGCAGGAAAATTAAAATATTTTGAAGTAGTTTCTTTTTAAAAAAATTGATTGTTATTGACAATTAGTATATTTTCCCTGCCATAATGCTTAATAATGGGTCATAGTTTTTTTTGTATGTGTACATGTGTTTGTACATCGGTCTTTATTTAGGCCTTAAAAAAACTGTGTTTGCCTATTTTTTGTTGTTGACCTCGCGCCTTTTTTCCCCCAGCAGTAAAAAAGATTCCAGAAACTCATTTGTGTGTATAATTGAGCTGGTTTAGGTGAGTACATGAAGTGTTTAGTCCGTTATATATACTAATCAGTGTGTGTGTATATATGTACGTATATATATGTGTGTGTGTGTGTGTTTAAAAAGCCCTACATACCTACTCTAATTTAAAAAAAACAGTGCAGTAGGAAACCTTACATATGCACAAGTGTCTTGATTATTTTTATTCATTTCAATAATGCCATAATATTTCATGAATGAAAACCCCATCAGATTTGCACAAACATTTATTTCAATAAAATGTTTAGTTAATTTACAACCTTTTCCATCAGTAACTTTATCACCTTTCAACTTATTTTAGCACTCAGAGGTCAATTGCTTGTTTCCCCTAAGCAACTTTAAACCTGTTTGGTGGATTGAGATGATTTTTGATCCACAAAATTCTCTATTTATAATACATATTTTCTGCCTGTTTTTGGATTGCAGAACTATTGTACATATTTTTCCACTCCAAAAAAACACATAAAAAAGTATTTCATTGTGTCTTTCCCCAACTTTCTAATGAATGAAAACTCCAAGCTCAGTCAATCTGTACATGCCATAACACAATGTATGATGCAAGTATATCATTTTTTAATAACTGCTGTCCCTTAAAGTGCTTGTTGCAACACAAGTCATGCCACCAGAATTGGTATCGTAGCTCTTATTGCTACGTCTGTGGCTTCAGGTAGGCAATGTTCACACACCTGGATTCTTCAGCTTGACATGAATGGGTGTGGAGCTAAATTTGATTGACATGTTGGGCCCTGAAACAAGCATTCTGTCTTATTATTTGGTCAGTGCATCAAGGAAGTTTTACAGATGCACGTTTAAAATACGGGCTATCTAGAACACTAAAATGGCTGATTCCCAACATGGTTTCACATCTGATGACAATTTAGTTAAGAAAATAATGGCTGATGAGCAAAGTCTGAACATTTTATATAGAAAATGCCGAGCCTAATTAAAATGCAGAAAGTCGAAAAGTTTATTACAATTTTCATTTCTTTTTGTAGAAATATAGCCCTACTAGATCTTGTGCTACAAAACTGGATATGTTTTAAGATAAACTAAACAACTAAGAATCTGATATCGAAATTAAGAAGTAAAGATATTTGATCAAAGCATCTCTGTCTGAACAAGCAGACTATGGCATTTAAGTCTACTCATGGACTTACAACCATTGACAGACCATTGTGGAACAAACACAAAATCGGGCATAGTAGTCAGTTAAGCACTGATTCTAGAAAGTTGCACTTTGGCAGAGCTTATATTGGTGAATAATCTTAATTTGGAGCAGAAGGATTCAAAAGATAATACCTGTGAGCTGTGGCAAATCATAAAAAGACCCATAAAGAACAGTTTCCCAATTTGTTCAAGCTGGTAAAGCAAGCAATGTATACATCCCTTCAGGCAGCAGACTGTGCAAGGCGGTTCTCAGCATGGAACAATATTCATGCACAGGAACAGATACAATCAACAGATAATCTTAAACTAGAGGCAACATCTTTTAAAGATTTTGATGTCAGTAGACTCTACTCTCTGTTTAAACCATAGCCTCAGGACTGCATCTATGGCATACATAGAGCATCACCTGTACAGAAAATAAGGTATGTTAAAATGGTAAATTGGATTTTCAACATTTCCAGTAATATTGAACTTGTGGTCTATATGCTGTGTGTAGTGTGTTCAGTGACTTGCTTTACTTAATTGCATAATTATTGTAAATATTTTTATGTTCTTGGAGACTCTTTATGGTGGGTGTGGCAAAATATATGTTTTTCAGTACTTAAATTCATGAAATTATTTTATCTTAAAACTTATCTCAACATTTCCAGTAATAAATGGTACTCCAACCTTCTGTGGGTTTGGTGTTGTAAAATAGGCCCCATGCACCCTCCCATATGTCATTAAAGGCCTTGTAGAAAAGGCCATATGCACCTGTCCGCATGTAGTAAATGGTGTTGCAGATAGGCCCCATGCACCCTCCCACATGTCCTTAAAGGTGACTAATGGAGGGAGGAGTCATATAGGATCAGTGATCGTACTGGACTTGTGACTAAAAGGGTGCAGGTTCAAATGCTAGCATCGGATCAGCTTGGCTGGCTATATATTTTATCTTTGCAAGTTTCCTACAGCCTTTAAAACTTTAAATTTGAGGGGTTGCATTGATACCTCCTGGAATTTCTCAAAAGTTGGTTGTTTTTTTTAAAAAAGTACTTTACTTTGTATCCTTGAAAACATTTGGAAGTCATTGATAAATCCTTGAATAAAGTCTAAAGGGCCGTATGAAGAATATTGTGGGCAAGCTGCTTTACTCCAATCACCTAGGATTCGGCTAATGTGGGTATGTGAGAAAGCTTGCCAGTAGCTTCTCGTGGGTCGTGGTTCTTCCCGAGGTTTTTTCCGGGTTCTTCCTCCACCATTAATACTGGCCGCCATGCATAGCCTATCGTGTGCTGAAAAATGGCGTTAAACCACACAACAACAACAACAACTACTCCAGTCACCTTGCTACTAATTACCCTATGTTGTATTACAGTGCCATAAAACACCAAACCAAACCATAATACTTTAGACATGAAACTCTTGCTTGAAATCTGCCAATGCAACCTTTTGATTAATCCAGATAATTTACTTGAGATATGCCATTGCAGCCTTTGATTAGTCTGAATATTTTTGAGTAAGATATATAGTTTTATGACAGTTGGACCCGGTTCTATTACCTTTTACTGGTGGACAGATCTTACTAGCTGTTTTAAATTTTTTTTATTACTTGCCTTGTACTCATAATTATGATAGGCATGTCTCATACTCATAGCGCCCCAAAAGAAAATGTGTTCTGATGAGAGAATCTTCGAACAACAAAATCACAGCCAAATAGGAATATCTCAGTTTTAGAATGGAGACATATTACATGTAAGGAGAATATTTGAGGTATTTGCATTATTTATCTATGTTTTATTTATTTTTACTGTTATATTTTATTTATAGTTTCTATTTCTTTAAATGTGCACTGCTATTTTGTAATCAATGTTATTATTAGATAATTAAGGTTGCATATAGCATGAAGGAATTTGTCTCATGAAATATAGTCAAGGCATAAGTACGACTTTTCTGATAGCATTGCTGTTGTTGGCATAGGCATCAACATTAAGTTTCTGTGGCACTGTTGTAAGTTGAATCCTGGTGGGGTCTGTTCATTGTGAAGGGTATTGTTGTCAGTAGTCTTGAATCATGGTGGGGTGTATTCATTGTGAAAGGTACTGCTGTAAGTACAGTCTTGAATCATGGTGGGGTATATTCATTGTGAATGGTACTTCTGTAAGTAGTCTTAAATCATGGTGGGGTATATTCATTTTGAATGGTACTGCTGTAAGTAGTCTTAAATCATGGTGGGGTTTATTCATTGTGAAGGGTAGTGCTGTAAGTACAGTCTTGAATCATGGTGGGGTTTATTCATTGTGAAGGGTACTGCTGTAAGTACAGTCTTGAATCATGGTGGGGTTTATTCATTGTGAAGGGTATTGTTGTAAGTACAGTCTTAAATCATGGTGGGGTTTATTCATTGTGAAGGGTAGTGCTGTAAGTACAGTCTTGAATCATGGTGGGGTTTATTCATTGTGAAGGGTAGTGCTGTAAGTACAGTCTTGAATCATGGTGGGGTTTATTCATTGTGAAGGGTAGTGCTGTAAGTACAGTCTTGAATCATGGTGGGGTATATTCATTGTGAATGGTACTCCTGTAAGTAGTCTTAAATCATGGTGGGGTATATTCATTTTGAATGGTACTGCTGTAAGTAGTCTTAAATCATGGTGGAGTTTATTCATTGTGAAGGGTACTGCTGTAAGTACAGTCTTGAATCATGGTGGGGTTTATTCATTGTGAAGGGTATTGTTGTAAGTACAGTCTTAAATCATGGTGGGGTTTATTCATTGTGAAGGGTAGTGCTGTAAGTACAGTCTTGAATCATGGTGGGGTTTATTCATTGTGAAGGGTAGTGCTGTAAGTACAGTCTTGAATCATGGTGGGGTTTATTCATTGTGAAGGGTATTGTTGTAAGTACAGTCTTAAATCATGGTGGGGTTTATTCATTGTGAAGGGTATTGTTGTAAGTACAGTCTTAAATCATGGTGGGGTGTATTTATTGTGAAGGGTACTGCTATAAGTAGTCTTAAATCATGGTGGGGTATATTCGTTGTGAAGGGTTCTTACGTAAGTACAGTCTTAAATCATGGTGGGGTATATTCATTGTGAAGGGTACTGCTGTAAGTACCGTCTTGAATCATGGGGAGTTGTATTCATTGTGAAGGGTACTGTTGTAAGTAAAGTCTTTAATCATGGTGGGGGTTTATTCATTGTGAAGGGTATTGTTGTAAGTACAGTCTTGAATCATGGTGGGGTTTATTCATTGTGAAGGGTATTGTTGTAAGTACAGTCTTTCATCATGGGGGGGTTTATTCATTGTGAAGGGTATTGTTGTAGTACATTCTTAAATCATGGTGGAGTATATTCATTGTGAATGGAAATGCTGTAAGTAGTCTTGAATCATGGGGAGTTGTATTCATTGTGAAGGGTACAATCTTGAATGATGATGTGGTGTATTCATTGTTAAGTTTATAACTCATGACAGGCGTGAGTAAATAAGGGTGATGTAAATTTCATGTTCCAGTGAATGCTTATGATTATGTTTCAGCTGGATAGTTGAAATACGTCTCGGCTGGATAGTTGGAATATGTCTCGGCTGGATAGTTGGAATATGTCTCGGCAGGATAGTTGGAATATGTCTCGGCTGGGTAGCTGGTATATGTTTTGGCTGGGTATTGGAATATGTCTTGGCAGAGCAGGGGAGACAGCATTCTGTTGATTTCTTGTTGGTTGTATTTAGGTTGCCAATTTACTTGCTTCATAAGCTGATTTTGATGCACAGTTATCAGTTTCTCTGTATTGGGGTCAAATGTTCTTTGAATCTCAGATTATATTAACATTAGAAATATAAACACTGCTACCTCCAAAATCCAGCCTGTCCAAAAGATGAAAATATTAGTCTTTTCTGTCTCTGTACAGTATAGTCAAAGAGGAGAAACTCTGTGCCCATTAGCTTTCCTTAATACCAATGTTGCTACTCATCAACCAGATGTTTAACAGTTTGAAGCTTTTTCTCTGATATCAGCTTAGTACCACAAGACTTCTGCAAAATCATTGAATATGTTCATGATTTCAGCCCATCCATCCTGAAAGCTGGATATAGGTGTGTGTATATTTGCTACAAGTTGCAATCATGTTTTATATTTGATCCATATCTAGGATATTTTTTTATGGTTGTGGACTTTATTCTTATTGTAGATTTTTTGGTGCTTTCACTGCAAGTATTATTGTGATTTGTTTCTTCATTCAGGTTGTTACTTTCCTAAATCTTGTCATATGAGTTGAACAATGGCAGTGAAAGGTAGTAAGTTGAAAGCTAATGAAGACACACATGGGACATGTCTTATTTGAACATCTCAACCAGTAGCATTTGAGCATTATGATCAGAAGGCATCTAGTCCATTGTATTGCAGAAAAACATAATTTGCAAGGAGAGATGGCAATGACACACAGGTTGGCCTCTGGACAATTTCGTTCTTATATTCTTTGCAAAGCAACACAGATGGATCTAGATGCTTAGTGTATTTCTGGAACTTTGATGTTCAGCTTTGCCATCTGTTCAGCCCATACACTGCTGATTTCACTGCCAACCATCTATCCAGCGCAGCTGTCCATCTGGCCAAACAAGGTCAAGGTCAAGCGTGACCATGAATCTGTCATACTAGCAAACACTGCTGAATGCTGGCTGGCTGTTCTAAAGTATGCAGAGTTGTAAAGTAATCCCCCGTGGCCAGAGTGTGAATAACTTGGGTTGTAGAGTGATCCCCCATGGCCAGAGTGTGGATAACTTAAGTTGTAGAGGGATCTCCCATGGCCAGAGTGTGGCTCTGCATACTTGGATCCCATAAAGACTTTAGTTCTTCTTGAAAGCAGTGCCGTGCTAAGGTGGCAAGCAGAATCTGGAGGAGTTACTTCTTCATATGAACCTTCTGGAAAGTTAGGTTGTTGTCAATGCTTTTCATTTCAGGAAGAATGAACTCCTTTTTTGGGTAGGTAATTTTAATCCTGTCAGACAACTAAGAGGTGGTGTTCTACTGGTTTAAATGGGGTGAAAAATTAGCTGTCCTTAGCATTATGTATGGGAAGTTTCTGCATTGGTACTTCCAACAAATGATAGCCATCAAGATCAGAAAAGTTTTAGTGATTGATCTGGCAACTCTTTTTCTCTGGCGTTTTGTTTTTAAAAACAAAAAAGTTAGCTCTGATTGCTATCAAAGGTTACTGGTTTATGGAATCCAATACTTTATGGCATCATGGCAGAGAACATATTGTTCATAATAAGATCTGTCAGACATGCTAGAAATTTTTTACTTTCATAGGCCCAGAAGTTGTCAACGTTTCTTAAATGTAATCTTCTGATCTTGATGTGGCTCAACTTGATCAGTTTGTGCCTTTAGCCAGAGCCTCACTGAAGCTGCTATCATGCAAGACATGCTTTCTGATTGCTTTAGCTTTGGCATGCAAGGAAAATAACTTTAATGCCCTGTCAGTTGACCTGGTCCAAATAACCCAATTGGCTTTGTAGCCAGGAATTGTTTGCTGCTAGCTGGAAATCAAAGAGTTGTCATGATATCTCTTTGTTCAGGTCAAGACCAGAATAGCTTTTATGGGTAACTAACATTTTTAAGCATATGATAGGCTACACATGGCAGCCAGTATATTTGATGGAGGGAGAATCGGACAAAACCTTAGGAAGAACCACAGAAACTATTGGCAGTCTTTCATGTACTCACATGGGCCAAGTCTTGACTTGAACAATATAGAGAGGCAAGATGTGAGTAACCGGTAAAGAAGACACCACTTAGCCACTGGGGGGGGGGGGTGCTGGCCAGGAAATAGGATATAACCCCTCCAACCCTATGATTATAGCTGAAGTGAGTAAAACATTTAGTATATTCTGAAGTCGCAGGTAGGTAACCCAATGGGTATATTTTGAAGTTGCAAGTGGGTAATACAATTGGTGCATTCTAAAGTCATAAAAGAGCAGATACACCTCATGAAAATTTTCAGCTTATAATATTTGAGCAAGGGGTCCCGAGTGGTCTAAAGTGCTCACCATTCTGGATCACTGTCATCTCACCTCTGTCTGCGTGGGTGCGAGTCCAAGGCTCGGCTAGTATGGGTACGTGGGAAAGCCTGCCAGTAGCTTCTTGTGGGTCTGTGGTTCTTCCCTGGGTTTTCCAGGGTTCTTCCTCCACCAGTTATACTGGCCGCCATGTATAGCCTATCTTGTGCTGAAAAATGGTGTTAAACCCTAAAACAACAACAATATTTGAGCAACCTCTGCAGGCCGTAATTTCAAAAATGATATTTTGATCTGAGATAGGATGGCTGACATGCACAATCATCCTTCTTAAGATAAGAATTGAATCTGCTGGGTTCATTTACTTTGGCCCAGACAACCACCAGACCCATTTAATGTCACTACAACCTCATCACAGGTGTGGGTTTAGCACTTGCTCTGCATTTACCTGGAATTCTTATCAGTAGGAAGTATTCTTTTCCTCATCAGTATATAATGTTATGTGATCTGGGAATGTATTCAAAGGTGAAGACTTATGTTTTAGTAAATAATATTTCTCAGAGAATACTAGCCCAGTGACGTTATTATAAAGCCCATCCACTCCTCCCCACGAATGTAATCATCCTAACAGATATGTCCTTGGCTTAAAACTGGTCAATGTCCAGTTAATGGGTAGCCATCAAGAGGTGTTACAAGATGGCAATGTGCAAGAGGTATTTCCATTATAAGGTGTATATACAGCTTTTTCACTTTTCCTTCTAAGCAGAGAAAGTCTGACAACATTTTGCACCTTTTGCCAGAAGTTATTCTTTCTTTGACAATTTGTAGTTCACACAAAATGCTGTGTTTACAAAGAAATTAAGCTTCTCCAATGATCAACCAGTTTTAGTTGGGTACCCCTATGTTTCGTAATATAGGAGAGAGAAGCCAACATGGCTAAAACACAGTTTTTACTTTATGGCAACAAGATGTCACACTGATATGAACTGAACAATACCGTGCTTATCAGTAGTTTGCTTTTGTCAGCTTGGTAATTATTGATAATAAGAATTATTCATCAAATCTTAGTTCCAGGAGCACACAGCATTGAGAATAGACAGACTGCAGGCCTTGTGTGGATTTATGTACTTTGGAACAATTCTTGTTGAATTTAGAAATCAACAAATATTTGATCAATCTTTTGGCTGAAGGGTAAATTTTAGTTTGTGCACAAAATATTCTGGCTGTGTTAGAGATTTTGACTCACTGGTGTCAAGGGATTCTGGTTGTATTAAGTGGGTGGCTGCTGATCAGGGTTGGCCATTCAATAGGGTGAACACTCTTGTTGGAAAAGACAATATTTTTGGGAGGTCTGAATTCAGGAGGTTGCAGAGCTTTTTTTCCTAATGTTAATATGATGACGTAAATATTTTTAGAGAATGATTTTCTAAAAGATTTGCTTTTTGTTTCAATTAATGGTAAAGTTTTGTGTTAAATATATTGTCACAGACTTGTGCTATTTGACTGAGGAAACATTTCATTAGTCATACTCCTTGAGATGAATTTTCAGAGTATAATATGTTTCATGTGTGGAGAATATTTTCTTGTCATGTTATCTTGATATCTATATTATGATTATTTTTTTCATGAAGAAATCTATTTCAGAACTAAAAGACATGCCATGTATGTGTTCATATTAAAAAAGTTAACATTAGGCCAGCTGTCAGTTTTACAGGGATAAACTATGGACAGGTGGCTAAAATTACAAACAGGACTTCCTTGGACTATTGATAGACATCTGTCAGGGTAAACAGATCTGGTCAGTGCAGATTAAGAAAAAAGTTAAGAATTGGTTTGAGTCTAACACTTACAGAATATTTTCTCAGATCTATTTGATACAGCAAAAAGCAACATAGGTATTGTGGAAAATGGTTTTGTATTGAGTACTTTAATGGTAGATTTACTGTTGCTAATAGAATTTTGCTGGAGAACTGATCTTTGCTAGCCAAGGTTCCAATCTGATAGTACTATCTATACCTTGGTGAAGTGAATAGATCTACTGGTGCTTTGTTCTAGCGACATCTATTGGATTTCATGAGTTGCCTCCCTTAGTATGTAATGCCAACTAACCATTAGCATGGTACATTGTACATCAGCTGATAATGGGGAAGGCAATTGACCTAAAAAAGAATACTTTGTACATGTAACATTGAAAATATGGCTATGTAATAGAGGTAAGCCATTGCAGGTGTTATTTGAGCGAAATGTATTTTTGCATTTGAGTGAAAGGCATTTGTGCCAACATGGACTGGCACTGGAAAATTATGAGTCCATTCAGGTTGTATGCTCCCCTTGTCTCATTCATGTAGGAACAGTGTTCAGATTTGAACAACAAATTCACAGGCCCGAAGCACAGAAATATCTGCTCGATATGCCAAGGTATATGTAGGCTTATCACGTCAGAACCTTGGCTAGCAAAGACGTGGAGAACTGTAATTGTAGCTTTACTCTCTCTACACACTTGAGTAGAATGTAAATGGATATTTTAGGATTTGATGACCATAATTGTAGTTTTACTGTGGCGGTTAGAGTTTTACTGGCTACACACAAGTGGATGTAAACATATATTTGTAACACTGAAATTGCCATTAACTTGCTAAAATCCTAAGATGCAAGACTTTTCCACTTTCTAATGTAGACACTTGAACCAAACAAACTAAATTCTCAAAATAATGCCAAAGAATAATGAGTTGTAGCACGTTGTCAGAGGGAAGGCATAATAACTGTAGCACAATATCACCTGGAAGGCATAATGAGTTGTTGCACATCGTCACAGGGAATGCATAATGAGTTGTGGCACATTGTCACAGGGAAGTTATAATGAGTTGTAGCACATTATCACAGGGAATGCATAATGAGTTGTGGCACATTGTCACAGGGAAGTTATAACGAGTTGTGGCACATTATCACAGGGAATGCATAATGAGTTGTTGCACATTGTCACAGGGAAGTCATAAGAAGTAGTGGCACATTGTCACAGGGAATGCATAAGTTGTGGCACATTGTCACAGGGAAGTCATAATGAGTTGTTGCACATTGTCAGAGGGAAGGCATAAGAAGTTGTGGCACATTGTCACAGGGAAGGCATAATGAACTCTAGCACAACACATGGAAGGCATAATGAGTTGTGGCATGGTATAACAGGGAAGGCATAATGAGTACGGAACATGGTCACATGGAAGGCATAATGAGTTGTGGCACATTGTCACAGGGAAAGCGTAATGAGAGATGGCACATTATCACATGGAAGGCATAATGAATTTGGAACAATTTCACTGAAAAAGCATGAGTTGTGGCACATTGTAACATGGAAATGAGGTTTTCTTTTAAAGAGATTTTATTATGTCTAGTTGGTGAAAGTCCTGTTGAGTTGACTACCAGAGTTGCTACCTTGAAAAGTTGATGTTATCACTTATTTTTATGCATCATGTTGGCATGGAATTTTCACAAGAAACAACCCTTTTTCATAGCAGTAATGTGATACTTGCTACTGTTGCATTTTTATATCTTTTCTTGGTGGTAGTCTTCAGTCCTAAGATGCCATTCCCTCCTCCCTCCAATAAGTAATAGGTGACTGGAATAAAAAAATGATCTCAGACTGATAGCTTAGTTCACTTCTGACCATTGGAATATTACCCTTCTTTTCCTTGGACTTTGTTGTCCATTGGCATTTCTACTGTCATTTGCATATATTTTGTGCTGTATAGTGTTATTTTCTCACCATTTTTTGGTTTATTTTTGTGTATCTGTATACATTTTCAAAGATTTGGAGGGTTTTTTGTACATTGCTAGTGAAGCTGTGCTTCTTTTGTTTTATCCCTCTAATAGTAGCCACTGTCAGGTAAGGTATTTCCAACCCTTTCGGTTGTTTCCATTCATTGTTGAATTTTTATATATCCCTTTCAGTCTTTAATTGTGTGTCACTATGTTGGAAAATGTGGTTTCAAAAAGGCAATGAGGAACATGTACATCACATGTTGTGAGTGTTCAGCATGAGATCTACAACTCCTCAGGAAGTCATTGGGCCAATAAGGGCCATAATAAGGGTCCCATCTTCTATAGAGGAATCACTCAGTTCCCATCAGGGGCTATGGCACATTCTGATATAAGCAAATTGCCTACTTCAGCTTCATGTAGTCAAGTTGCCTGATTCAGTGAGGTATTTGGAGTTGGGAAGTCACCTGCATTCACTGGAGGAGGGTAACTGAGGGAGAAATCCATGGCACTTTCCAGCATAGAGAAGTTACCAGTATTAATGACTGGTTATCAGGAAGTACCAGGTATAGACCACCAGGAAATGTGTCTAGTGACAGTTATAGAAGGTCAAGCACCACACATTGGATAATGGGCATGGATCACCAGGTAATGTTCCAAGTACCAGGTACAGACCACCAGGAAAAGTGTCTAGTGACAGTTATAGAAGGTCAGGCACCAGGCATTAGATAATGGGTATGTATTACCAGGTAATGTTCCAAGTGCCAGGTACAGACCACCAGGAAATGTGTCTAGTGACAGTTATAGAAGGTCAGGCACCAGGCATTGGATAATGGGTATGGATCACCAGGTAATGTTCCAAGTGCCAGGTACAGACCACCAGGAAATGTGTCTAGTGACAGTTATAGAAGGTCAGGCACCAGGCATTGGATAATGGGTATGGATCACCAGGTAATGTGCCAGGTACAGACCACCAGGAAATGTGTCTAGTGACAGTTATAGAAGGTCAGGCACCAGGCATTGGATAATGGGTATGGATCACCAGGTAATGTTCCAAGTACCAGGTACAGACCACCAGGAAATGTGTCTAGTGACAGTTATAGAAGGTCAGGCATTGGATAATGGGTATGGATCACCAGGTAATGTTCCAAGTACCAGGTACAGACCACCAGGAAATGTGTCTAGTGACAGTTATAGAAGGTCAGGCATTATATAATGGGTATGGATCACCAGGTAATGTTCCAAGTACCAGGTACAGACCTTCAGGAAATGTGTCTAGTGACAGTTATAGAAGGTCAGGCATTAGATAATGGGTATGGATCACCAGGTAATGTTCCAAGTACCAGATACAGACCACCAGGAAATGTGTCTAGTGACAGTTATAGAAGGTCAGGCACCAGGCATTAGATAATGGGTATGTATTACCAGGTAATGTTCCAAGTGATATTCACCAAGGTCTATCACCAAGTCCTGGACACTGGGTAGCATTCACTGGGTGATGGAGTGTGCAGCCATGATTATTTGGGTGTGATATTAATGACTCAGTAGCAACCAACGAATTCATGCCACTTGCAAAAAAATAATGAATTCTTAATCTGCTTAAATCGGAATAAAATAACCTTTTTGCCATTGAGAGCATGGCATGATATCAGCGGTGGCATCAATAATGGTCCCGTACTACAAATCACGATATTGGTTGAAGTACATTGTGACCCCACATTAACATGGTAGTTGGGAGCCATAGAACCTGACTGTGTTATAGACCGAATCATGTTATAAGCAACCAGGTCACGTAGCTGAAGAAAATTATGCATGTACGTCAAACAAATTTGTAGGTGGTGGTGGAGGGGGATAGGTAATAAATGCGGGCGGTAAAATACGTGCTTCATTGGCACAGTTACCATCTTTAATAATTGCATATTAAATGAGAAATACACCTGTAGCGAAAACAGAGAAGGCATATATAATATTGTACTTTATTCAGAGAACCACACATTGATACATATAATTGTATACTGTTTATATATACATGTCTAGTGTATAGCATGAGTTGAGTATCAACACCCTGTACTCACCTGCGAATTTCAACACATACATTGAATCTACAAGTAATTCCATCGAAAATATGCACACACAGATTTAAAATATTCAATAATATTGTCTTAGGTCATATAGGTCTGAGTTCCAGGGGAAAATAATAGCACAATCACATAACGAATGATGAAGAAAAGGTGCAGAAAACTTGTCTGCAGTTTTAGTCACCAAGATCAACCAGCAGGCTAGCAGCAATAAAAACAAGTGAAATTTGTGTATATCAGTGAATAGGACTGCAAATATAGTTTTACATGTATATAGTTTACATAATTGTTTTACTTTTATTTTGTTATTTTCATATAATGCAGTATTGACCATCAAAGTGGATGGAGCTTGTGTCGAGGTTTCTTCACTAATTATTTTAAAAATTCAGTCATTTATTTCTTTTCACTAAATGCGATTCTAGAGGGTTGGCAGCATTGGTGATGCCCCAAGTCACATTCACTGTGACACCAGGCAGCAAACACCAGCTATTAGGCCTAAGGCGCCAATCACTGGGTATGGTGTATGGTGCAGATTTGCCATTTTTGGTCTCTGGTCACCAATCATGGAGCATTGAGTGTGATTACCAATCACAGAGTGTAGAGCAACCAACACGTAAAAATATGCTGGGTTTCAGGTACCAAGTTGTGACCACTGGTCTAGAGGAAGGGATTGGTTCTCTTTTATTATTCAGTTCTAATGAGGAACTGACTTTGAGTTTCGAGTACTAGTCTGTGGGGAGGAATCAGGTAATTATTCCTCCCTTTTCTTTTCAACCCCTATAAAGCTTAAAGCTTGGGTATGTGAGAAAGCTTATCAATGGCTTCCTGTGGTGAACTAATTTTAATTCTGTAATCATTACCTGTTATAATTCCATGATTCTCTGATCACTCCACTATGATATCCTTCAGTCTCATTTATGTCAAAGAACAATGGTATTCTGATTATTGGAAGTGGACTAAAATATCAGACTGGGATCATATTGTTTTTTTTGTTTTTTTTAAAAATATTCTAGATATTAGGTTACTAATTGAAGGTGGGAATAATGGTGTTGGACTGGGAACTAGCACCAGAAAATCAGACAAGAGATAGAATGTGTGCATAATCTAAAATCTGTAATTTTACCAAGTCTGCATTTTGTTTGCATTTCATTTTCACTAAATTTGCTTTTCATCTGTATTTTTTCTTTATTTCAATTGCATTTAGTTCAGGTTTGTATTATACCTATTATGACCTCTCCTTCAATAACTCATGTACAGTGGGATCCTGAAACTTAGGCTGCATCATGAGGGTGTGATTTTCCGAGGGACCTTTCAAAAACCAAGAAAGGAATGGGGAACACAGAGAAAAAAAAGTGGGGTGATGGCAGTGGTTACATTTTTGTATAATCATTTTATAGTTATGTTGAGAATAAAATATTGCATGAACAGCTTTTTTGTAATGGAATTGTTTGTTTTTCTTTATAAATTACCTTATACATGTAATTCATTAAATGATCTTGAAAAGATCATTTAAAAACACTATTCAATACACTACATATGTAGCGGAACACATGGTGTACTGTCACTGCTTTTTGTGTTGAATTAATACATTCTAGTTGTTATTGATCAGTCTAAATTAAATGAGATTGTTTTTATTCTGAAAGGTAGACTCAGATTTCAAAATGTTCAAGAAAGAAGAGAAAAAACAGGATAGGGAAATAAAGACAAATCCAGTCTGAAATAAATACCGTAGTTTTGAGTGGGGAATATGACACAAATAAATTTACAACTTACATTTTGTCCACCTTCATGTCATGAAATCCATAAAACTCCATAATGTTTATCATTTTAAATCCATTTATTTGGATAAATACATGAATTCTATTGTAAGTCACATACCACTAATACCAGTACAAATATAGTTGTCCAGAATGAAATAGATCACAATCTCCTATGATATGTTAACTGCATACACCATACAAATAAACAATGAAAATTAAATCCACACTTTTGTACTTCAAAGTGTCCTATAAATATTACGAAGGTGATCTGGTACAAAGCCTAAGAATTCATCCTGGTCATCATACACATCTGATATAATGTAATATGTGTTAGGTTTAACATCAATTTGAACCATTTTACATCTTTAGTACACATCTATCATGTGTAGAAAGATTTAAGAGTAAAACCTGATCATTATAGCTGTACAATTATTTTTCATGGAAGAAATTTTTAAGTGCTTTAAAATCTTGAGAGAACACATTCACCATCAAGCCAGTGAAGCCGTGTGACCAACCATAGCTGCCTTTATCTTCACTTTCATGTGAGCGTGCTTATGTAAAGACTGATCTTGGGCTTGCTGAGTGGCACTATGATATTACAGTTTTTTGATTTAATGATATGCCACAGCTGATTAGGGTCGTATGTCCAGCATAATCACATGGAGTTCAAATAAACTTTGTTCACTGAATATATGACAACACTTAGCATGGAAGAAGTATCACATTAGCAGGTCAGTCAAACAGTTGTCAAGTGGAAAACAAAAAAGGTGTTGCCTTCACCAGCTAAGAGAATTTATTATCATGTACAGAGGGAGTTTTAGGACTAATAGGCACTGAGCAAGTATCAGATTAGCTGCTCGATCAAAGGATTGACAACTGGGAAAACAAAGCAAGTGCTGCCTTTACAAGCTGAGAGCTTTGCAGTGGCAGATAACTTAAGAAGTATTACTGGGGAATAAAATCATACTTGTAAAAAAAAAGAGGTAAATTTAACCCTTTACCTCATAGAGTGTATGTCTTCTTAAACAGTTAATATACATGTACCAAAGTTACACAGTGCAGTGCACTATAAATAGAACACCTGTTACTTTTTTGACCCCATACACATAGGCATGTCTGTTAACTGTTAAGCAGTGTAAAATATGTTAGGTTTAACATTAATTTGAACCATTTTACATCTTTAGTACACATCTATTATGTGTAGAAAGATTTAAGAGTAAAACCTGATCATTATAGCTGTACAATTATTTTTCATGGAAGAAATTTTTATGTGCTTTAAAATCATGAGAGAACACATTCACTGTCAAGCCAGTGAAGACGTGTGACCAACCATAGCTGCCTTTCCTCATACTTTGAAATTTACAAGTTTTTGTCTATGTCTATATCACTTGATCATCTAAATTTGATAATTTATAACATTTCACTGTTGCCTACATCAGTATCAGAAACTTTATCTGAGCTATAGAAGCTTCCATTGTAGTGATTCTTATTGTGCAAACTCGAAAGTACTGAATGAAATCTACCTCCATTTTGGAGAGTGGAGAATACAATCCAATTACTTTAAATAGCAGATTACAACTAGAGCTTAAACAGTGACCACATAATCTGACATAATGGTCATTCACATCAATAAATGTAGTATCCAATAGGGTTTTTTCCGTGAAGGTGGCACTATGAAAACCAGCTCAAAATGGCTGATGTTTACAGCAGGCATCAAAAGGCGCTTCCATGAGAATGGTTTAAAGGCGTTAAGAGGTTCTTTCTTGCAAATCTGGTAGAGGCATCCATAGGTGCTTCCAGGAGAATGTAGGTGTCCAAAGGTGTACATGAGGTAAAGCGATAAATCAATTTTTTTTTTTTAATGCATCAGTCACAAACTGTTTGTCGAACATAACACAGAATATAATAAAAACAAGGGTTGTTTGGTCTTGCTTGAAAATGGAAGCAGTACACCTGCTACCAAACACCCAATGTGATGAAATATTGCAGGTCCATCTTCATCGATTTAAGATGCAGCAATTGCATTCCCCAAGTTGTAGACCAAAACACAGCTGGCACTTAATTGGATTCTCACAGAAGTACATACAGGTATCAGAAGTACATACAGGTATCTATGTGATGGTCAATTAACTCTTTTCATGTTTGAATGGAATAAGGCTTATCAGTTATACGGATTACAGTAAAACAGAGTTAAAGGTTTAAAACACAAATGTCACCTGACAGAATATGTTTAATTGGTGTTTATTTCATAGTGTTGCTTCCAGTTAGCATTTACCAACATTTCTCATAAGTTTTCTGCCTGGTAACCATCAATGCTAATAATCGGTTACCTGGGTACCTGATTACAGGGAAATTGTATTAAATGTGAACATGAACTGATTTGTAGTAGGTTCACACATGCCAACCCCCAAGAGAGGTATAAACATAATTTTATTACTAATACAAGTGGCAAAAAGCGTAAGGTGAGCAATCAATATATTGCATGCCATAATTACAGAAAAATATGAAAAATGTACATATTTTATTTAATATACATTTATTTTTGCTGCTTACTTGGATCTGTAGTTAAATTATATCCCCATATTGGCTAAATCCATGAGGATTAGTAAATAAAACAGGTATAGACACAAAAGAAATGGATAAATTATTTATGCATAACACTCACTTGAGCTAGTCTACATGTCTACAGTAACTTTCTCAACTAGTCCACAAATGATTGTTGTAGTATCCTCTACCTACCTGCCATAGTTTGTCCCTAAATGACGATCTGCAGCAACGTGTTCTTAATTTCAACAAAATCCCCCTCCTACAACATTTTTCAGTCATATAACATCCAACAGTCACATCGATACAGCCCGTTTTTTTATGTGATATCTGTTGCCATTTACTTTCAATTTAGACTGGACCACTACGTATTTAGTATCAAAATAGAATGACTCATGACAAGTGGTTTCACATTCAAGAACCCATCTGTTTTCTTGGAACTATTTTATGTAAATTTAATGCAAAAATTACCATATTTAAACAAGTGGTCAATTTTAATTAGATTTTCTTCAGTGTTATTAAATAACAAAGATTTCCCTTATATTTAAATATTTCATTGATAAATTTCATTCTGTATAGTTGTCCATTTCGTTCATTTTTCTCTCCTAACATGGTATAAGAAGTGCATGTTATGGTAACCAAGTTTTAGTGTTACCTTTGCGAAGACAAAAATATGTCTTTGGTTTCCTGCTAATGAAAAAGAGTCCAGTAAACATGTGAACAGCAGGCCTGACTTTAACAGCTAATACTTGGACCAGGGCCACGGACTTGAGGCAAAAATGGCATTAGTTAAATTAAACATTTATATTGTGCTTTCTTTTGAATTGTACAGTGAAACCTGTCTTCAAAGAGAGCTGCTATGTGAGACCACCTGTCTTGAGAGATTATTTTCTCAGTGCACAAAATTAATGATTATATAGCATCATGACCAGTTATAAAGGACCACCTGTCTTGAGAGACCATACTTACTTGGCAGAAAGGTTGGTCTTTCAAGATAGGTTCTACTGTAGTACATATTTAAATTTTATTTTGTTGAATATTTCTTGATCAATACCATGGACAGGCATGAAGTTAGGAAGGTCTAGCTTTAAACAGAGGCGTAGCTGGGGGGGGCAGGGGGGTACATATGTCCCCGGGCGCCAAGGTACAGGGGCGCCAAAATGAGGCTTACAACGTTACATTATAATAAGTAAACAAGGGTAATATTCAAAAATGTGATTAAACGGGGAGGGGGCTGGGGCGCCAATTTTATAGTTCGTCCCCGGGCACAAAATATCATAGCTACGCCTCTGGCTTTAAATATCAGAGTGGATTCTTAAATAGGTTGCGCAAGAAAGGAGAGAAATGTCCTCCCTTGTCTTATATAATGCATGTATGACAAGTAAATTGTCAGCAACCATATGAGCCCCAGTGATGATGAATAAATGTGCACAGAAAGCAAGCCTTGAAATGTAATTGTTATTCTTTGTCTGGATCTGAACTTGGAATACATTTTTTTTTAATGGGAACCCAGTTGTTCATTTTATTATCCAGGTTATTGGGGCAGGTACATGAGTATCTGGGTAATGGGTGGGTGTTATTTTGCCATATATTGTTGTTTTTTTTCCAGTGTACTAATTAAAGAATGTTTCCAAGAAAATCTATCAAAATATTTTGTTTCTTATTAAAACTTGTGAATTTCACAATGATGGTTCAACATTTTGGACACTAATTTTTTGACAGTAAAATGAGGACTGTGTCAAGTTTTATTTGCCAATTTTGATAGGGGCCAGTTCTATTATTATTTTCTAGAAGAAAAAATAGGATCTGTACCTGACCCCGAATTACAAGCAGGTTCATGAGTTGTAAGAGTTATTGAAGGAGAGGTATATAGTCTCATATTAAATTGATAACTGGCAGCAGTGAATTTACAATAAATAAAATGAACTACAACTGCCATAAATATAAAAAAAAAGAGAATATTATTTCATGATTCATTTTGTTCAAATAAAAATTTTACATCTACAACTACTGGCAATGTTGTCACATCAGTGGCAGTTGTTAGTACAATCAATGTTATAAATAAAGAATCCTGGATTATTTGATTGGAAAGTTAGTGGCAGCCTGTAAAAAAGGTAAATAGATTTTCAAATAATGCATTTTTGTTTAAATTTTTTCCCAATTATTTTTCATCATTCTGTGTTCCAAGTTTTGCATGTGCATTCGGTTTCCTTGATATTGAGGCCATTGTTTCATTTTTGTTCATTCATATTGTTTTCATTCTGATTTTCATTTCACTGGTAAAATTACCCATATCAGTGTCTGCATTTTGTGGAAAATGATAATGATGTTCCATCGACACATGAAAATCTTGTCATTGCTCCTCATGAGGTAATGACTATCACAACACAAGATTTTCATTAAAAGACTTCTTATGCCTAATTGGCCCTTGTGGTTGCTATGGCAGCTGTCTCAAAAATCTTGTTTTGCTCATCCTCCTGAACAGATAGTCATATTGATACTTAAAGACTTCATGTGTTATCTACCTGCTTCTAGATGAAAATGGTGCAGATCTAATATCCAACATAGCCACCACAGGGTGATCTCGAAAGCCTTGTTATTGCTACACATCCGGAATAGATGGCCATATCAACATAGGTGTCTTACTAAAAAAATATGTTATAACTATTTCAGTGAGAGAGATCTTTTTTTTCACGAAACTTAAAGGCTAAGAGGTTAGGGTTATAGCTGTATCTTGGACATTTTATTCTGGATGATGTTATGAAAACTGCCTTCTGGCGATCTTAAATAAAACTTCCATTTGTTGTACTTTCGATCCTCGTTGCACCAGATAGATGGTATTTAACCATATGCCCTATTGCATCAGTCAAAAACAAGTTATCTTGCTATCCTCCGGTCTGGAATAGAACACTATTGACAACAAGTCAAAGAAGGTCAATATTATCAATGCCAAAATTTGAAAAAGGTATCAGGCCGAGATCATGTTTGTTTTTTTAAATAATTTTTATTCTAGACTAATTTGAGGAGGGAATTTCATCTTGGATATTTAACTTATGCCAGGAAAAGAGACAGCAATGTAATAGTAACAGGTAAGTATTATATAATTAAAATTAGTTTACCCTCTCCCCCACAGGTTGAAGGTCAAAGGCCATGACAAAGAATATTGTACTACACTTAGATATCTGGTGAACAACTTTTTGTTGCCAAATTTATGGAGTTTTTTTATAAAAAAAAAAAACGTATCACATGGTTTCAATACTCAGCAGGTAAAATGAAGAAAAGGACAAAAGAAAAAGATTTGCCATGGATTCCTTGAAATTCTCTTTTTGTATTTTTTCAGCCTCTTTATTTATCTTGTAACTGATATTCACCTCTCCCTTGTCAATAGCAGGGTCCATAAACTTTGCTGCAGCTTCGTCAGAAGCATGTACAAGCATAACATATTGGGGATTCAGTAGAAAATGCTAAAGCCTTGTTAGAGCACTGTCTTGCAAACAGATACAACAAATATAACGTAAATCTGTGTTAGTAAAAGTGATTATAAAGAAAGTACAAGTATATACAGAGTAGTTTTGATAATGTTGTTTGTTACAGAGAAAAAAAAGGAAAACCAAACAAAGATACCTAATGAAGTTTTGTACAGACATTTTACTTCTGAATTTCCTTAAAGCACATAACATTCATGTGACAGAACAAGGATATCAGATCATCATTAATGTGACAGAACTAGGACATCAGATCAGCATGAATGTGACAGAACTAGGACATCAGATCAGCATGAATGTGATAGAACTAGGACATCAAATCAGCATTCTTGTGATGGAACTAGGACATCAAATCAGCATAAATGTGATAGAACTAGGACATTAGATCAGCATTCATGTGACAGAACTAGGATATCAGATCAGCATAAATGTGATAGAACTAGGACATCAAATCAGCATACATGTGACAGAACTAGGGCATCAGCTCAGTATAAATGTGATAGAATAAAGACATCAAATCAGCATAAATGCGGCGGAACTAGCACATCAGATCAGCATTAATGTGACAGAACTAGGACATCAGATCAGCATACATGTGACAGAACTAGGACATCAAATCAGCCTTCATGTGACAGAACTAGGATATCAAATCAGCATTGATGTGACAGAACTAGGACATCAAATCAGCATAAATGTGACAGAACTAGGACATTAGATCAGCATTCATGTGACAGAACCAGGATATCAGATCAGCATAAATGTGATAGAACTAGGACATCAAATTGGCATACATGTGACAAAACTAGGACATCAGATCAGTCTAAATGTGATAGAATAAGGACATCAAATCAGCATAAATGTGACAGAACTAGCACATCAGATCAGCATTAATGTGACAGAACTAGCACATCAGATCAGCATAAATATGACAGAACTAGGACATCAGATCAGCATTAATGTGACAGAACTAGGACGTCAGATCAGCATTAATGTGACAGAACTGGACATCAAATCGCATTCATGTGACAGAACTGGACATCAATTCAGCATTCATGCGACAGAACTAGGACATCAGAGCATCATAAATGTGATAGAACTAGGACATCAGAGCATCATAAATGTGATAGAACTAGGACATTAGATCAGCATAAATGTGATAGAACTAGGACATTAGATCAGCATAAATGTGACAGAACTAGGACATCAAATTAGTATTCATGTGACAGGACTAGGATATTAAATCATCATTAATGTGACAGAACTAGGACATCAGATCAGTATAAATGTGATAGAATAAAGACATCAAATCAGCATAAATGCGACGGAACTAGCACATCAGATCAGCATTAATGTGACAGAACTAGGACATCAGATCAGCATACATGTGACAGAACTAGGACATCAGATCAGCATAAATGTGACAGAACTAGGACATCAAATCAGCATTCATGTGACAGAACTAGGATATCAAATCAGCATTGATGTGACAGAACTAGGACATCAAATCAGCATAAATGTGACAGAACTAGGACATTAGATCAGCATTCATGTGACAGAACTAGGTTATCAGATCAGCATAAATGTGATAGAACTAGGACATCAAATCAGCATACATGTGACAGAACTAGGACATCAGATCAGTATAAATGTGATAGAATAAGGACATCAAATCAGCATAAATGTGACAGAACTAGCACATCAGATCAGCATTAATGTGACAGAACTAGCACATCAGATCAGCATAAATGTGACAGAACTAGGACATCAAATCAGCCTTCATGTGACAGAACTAGGACATAAAATCAGCATTCATGTTACAGATATAGGACATCAAATCAGCATTGATGTGACAGAACTAGGACATCAGATCAGTAATTTCCAAAACATTTAATCAGTAAATTGTCTTTTAAATCGGTTGAATGTGTTACCAACATACATGTTTTAAGGAGATTGAGAATAAAAGATTTTTTTGCCTCAACATGTATTCACTTTATATTGGCAACATTTGAACTTAAATCAGATTCAACAATTTATTATTAATGTATTATTAACAAGAATTGTTGAGTCAAAGTATTGTCAGTTGAATGAAGAGGCATAGAAATATAAAGGCTTTCCTATGCAATGGGGTCTTCATATGCTTGTTGAGGTCATTTCCTATGCAATGGGGTCACCATATACCAGTTGAGGTCATTTCCTATGTAGTGGGGTCTCCATATGCCTGTTGAGGTCATTTCCGTTGTTGTGGGGTCACCATATGCCAGTTGTAATTTCCTATGTAGTGGGGTCTCCTTATGCCTTTTGAGGTAATTTCCTATGCAATGGGGTTTCCATATGCCTGTTGAGGTCATTTCTTTTCTCATATATAAGTCTTAAAATTCACTTTGCATTACATGCAAACTCAAGACCGTTGATACACACTTCAGCTTTGATTTCCAAACATTGTTAAACTTTGTTGTAAAATTTATTAGCTGGTGTATTTTAGCATTGGGAGGAAACATGCAGTATGTATTTTGACATGAATTGAAAATAAGATAACAGCTGCTCTTAAGTATTCTTCTTACAACATCTGGAAACACAGTAACAGTTAAACAAAAAATGATGGAATTATATATGCAAGTGTTTTTGTTAAAACAATTACTTGATGTGTTCTTATAAAACCACTGCCCAAGGTTCACTACTGAGTTTTAATCAGACTCACAAGCCATCATGGACCACTGATTTCTCAGTTATTATAGATTGAATGCTTAAAAATACCTTTTCTTTCCCCCAAAAATTGTTTAGTCCTTTAATTTTCAAAAGTAGAAGATTTCAGCCATCAGATGGTATGATGGCCTTTAAAATGGTATTTTTCTCCTGCTGCTGGTAGAATCACATGTATGACATAGAGTTGCCAAATAATAGTTGCATCAGCGATAGCTAAAAGTAGTGGATCCAAGGTGTGATCTCTGATAGAAGGTGTTTTTCTGTCTCTATTTCACTGCTGGGAACAATACTTTTTATTAGGTACATGATTAATATGATTTTAAATTCTGTAAGATTATAAGATTATCAGTTATTATAAAGATTATTAAACTTATTTCCTCTGTTAATTACATAATAAACCAAAAATTATTAAACGAAAATAGTGCTAATTACTGTTAAGTATGTCTTATTAAAATGAGTAAATTCATATGTGTATGTGATTTGGATATTTAAAGTAGCTTTAACAATTTTTCAGTCATATCGCTACGATGTCTGAAGTGTGATCGTTTATAGTGATGTCTAGCACTGAGGCATCATGCCGCAGACATGTAGCATGTCCCACCGTCACATTATCCTGACACCAGGCCGACTAGTCTGATGCAGACATCGTAGCGATATGACTGAAAAATTGTTAAAGCTATGTTAAAAATCCAAACAACACACACACGTAAAATTGAAAAATAGTTAAACATTGGAAGACTAAAACTATTGTATTTTGCAAATATATGGCTGCCACATTAAATTTTTGGAAATATATCAGGAAAGAGCCTATGCATATATATATATATATATATATATATATATATATATATATATATATATATATATATATAAAAATCCCTAAAATACAGAATCAATATTTTAACTCTTTTGAAGGCCTAAAATCATCATGGAACACATCCTTGGTGAGAAAGGTGCAGCTCACATCATTCATTCCTTATTCAGCTGGGGGATAACAAGGACGCAAATAATCAGTTAGTTTCATAAATCTCTTGGCATGATTGCCATTACGAGATCCTCAAACAGTTATTTAGAATTACATTGTCCATCCAACCTGCCATCTCCCATTTATATTTCAGAAAAATGGGAGGGACTTCCAGAAACTACAGAGGGCTTTACGTCCTGATGAACTGAACGCTACTCTGAGTTGTATGAGCATAGAACAGAGACATTGTTACCTGGAAAAAGCTTTTGAAGAGCATGTGGAAATGTGCAGACATGTAGTGGAAAGACTTGCTGAATCAGCTGATTGATTGAAACTAGTGAATTATGATACCTCATTACTGTAAATCATAATATTTTAGCAAGCACAACATTTTACATGATTTCACTATGAAACTACATGTCCCCCCAAAAATTAATAATGAAAAAATAATTGAAAAAAATAATAATGAAAAGTTGTATGGTGATCATTGGAAGATAGTCAGATATTATTGTTTATTTTTGGATGATGTTAAAATATTGTCATTATCATTGATAATGTTAAAATATTGTCATAATCGTTGGATATAGGTAAAATAGTGTGATCACTTGATGGTTTTACCACATTATCATGATTGGATGATGGTAATTGAATGTGATCACTTGATGATGGTAAAATATTGTGATTATTGGATGATGATAAAATATTGTTGCAATCATTAGATAATAGTAAAATATTCTTGTGGTGAAATATTATGATTTACAGTGCTTGCTCCAGTTTAGATGAAACATTGAATCTTTGTTGAACTGTTTGCATTATTTATTTGTGTCTTAATGAATCTGGTTTTTCACATACTGTTATGAATTGAAATGTCAGTAGGGGTGTAGAGAGAAATTCTTAATAGTGCTGACCAACTGTACGTTCTTTTCTTGAGATGGGAGTCTTTTGTGTCTTTTTAGTATAGGTGGATCTGAAGATCACATTCTGGTTGCATCATACATTTAATGAAGCTATCCAAAATTGTATTGCTTTTGACAATCTTAATATATTGCAGAAACTGATAGGCACTACTTGTAATTGATATAGCTGGTTACAAGATTGCAATCAAATTTCTAGAGCACCCATTCAAATAATTACATGTGTGCTGCTTAGGTCTCTGTTGTACCCCCTTGGAGGACTTTGTATTCTGTGGTATGCCCTTTAGGATTAAGACTGTATTCTGTGGTAACCCCTGTAGAAATGTGGAATATACCTCATGTGATTTCCTTCCTGTTATAAGAGGTGCCTAATGGATCTAGAAGCCTAATTGTCCCATGCATATGGCTCCTAACGTTTTGAAATTATTACCAAAACAATACACACAATCAATTAACTTGATAAATATGGAAAATGTTGACTGAATTTTATACCAAAAATGTTACATCTTTTAAAAATCTCTTGTGACTTTTTCTATGTTTTTGTACATGTATATCTGGGAGTTGGAGTGGGGATGAATAAACAACAGAAAGGGAAGATATTTTCTCTGTCTTCAGAAGGTATTACAGTTTGATTCCATTGCTGTATTTGAAAAGTGGTTTTCAGAGAGTGCAGTGAAGAATTTTTTCTTCTTCCAGACAAAAGCCCACGGCAAATGGCTTTGAAAAAACAACATAAAATCATTTTCAAAATTGCAGCATGCTCATGTATGTAATTCTGAATAATTGTGACTTTAACCTCTGCTCATGCGACCTTTGTGTGCCTTCAGGTGATGTACAGATAGTGTATTCATCACAATCATTATGAATAAGAATTTGGAGGCTTTGGATTAGTTTGTTTTTCTGAATGCTGTATAATTCTCCAGTCTTTGGTGTGGACACTTCTCCAGTCATCAGCTATGGTTAACTAGTAATGTATTTATTGAGTAGAGGTGAAGTGATACACCTGTGCTGCATATCAGTGCAATTCAACGATGCAAGGACTATGGTATGATACATTAGTGATACACATCTCAAGGATTGTTTATATGTTACGTTGTTGATACACATCTCAAGAACTATGATATGATACATCATTGATACATATCTCAGATGTGATGGTCTCGTAATCTTTAGAATGCCTGTCTTTGGTCAGGTGGAACCATTCAATGTGTGTTGACTTATTGGTTGTATTTGTGGTAAGCATATTACAGACAAAAACTGCATATGTGATTCTCATCCATGATAAAATATAAAAGTACTTCCAAAACAGACTACCTGTAGGGTGTCAGTGACTTTTATTCAACCTTTTAGGCCATTTTAGGTTGCTCCATTTCATCAGGGGCACTACTTGTCTTGGTCACCATACCCTTTGTTTTGCACTACATTAATGCTTTTAAAACATCTTATGACCAACATATGTCTTCACTTACGTTTTAAAGTCAATTGGGTGGTATCTAAGAAAAGAAGAAATAGTGTAATATGCTTATACAAAGGAAATATATCTAAAAGAAGTTCGAGTTTGGGACCAGAGATGACTAACAATTGGATTCTTCATTTTGTACGTCTTGCATCTGCAGAACAACTGCCATGGCCACACACTCAAATTGTTGACAAGACCCATTAACCTTCTACAAATTAACAAGGTGACTTTAATTCTTTTAGTTTTGAATACGTCCTCTTGATGATTCTTTGCTAAAAGATTTTTTTAAAGCAATTGGTATGTTGGTTCATTTGCAGGTTACATATATCAGCTTAAGAGAAGACATTCCAGACTTGTTCCCCACTATACGGACCATCTAATTACAACTTTTGCACAAAGTTTCTTTGTTGCTTTATAATTAAATTGACCTAGTTTGTATGCCAGTACTTCTGGTGTGTCACACAGTGAATATGCCACAGTTCTGATTGGAACTCATTTCTTTACTCTGGACTTGAACAAACAATAACACCAGTTGAAATTAGATGTGGCATATTTCTCGGCATGATACAGTGGAAGTATAGCCCTCAGATTTGATTCTGGTAGCAAGATGCAAAAGAACAGAAATTTCACGTAATGTGGTTATTAAGTGATCGTAAGAGCATGTAAATCGTTCATGGGAACAAATCTGGAGTGTCTTCATTATGCTATGTTATCAGTGGGTGAACATGATTAATTCAGCATGGAATTAGCAGGATTGGGACATAGTGGCATATTTCAAACCTTAGAGTTAGCCATCTTATGTTTCTTAATATTAGAAGATGAGTATGTGTTGCCAGTAGATTTTCCATTTTTCTGACAGAAACGAGTGCATGTTCCTGCTATTGCCATCTCAGATGAATTCTCAGTTTAAAGAATGAAAAGGCAAATCACTTAGAAAGTTATAACTGCTGAAGATTAAAGCAAATTGTATAGAGTAGTTATTTTATATTGATTTTTTTTACCTCTTTTATCAATATGGGTATCAATATAGAAAAAAGTTTTGATTTAATATTGATTAATCATTTCACCTCTATTATTTTGGAAAATTTTATTTGTAATCCTGTCTTTTTGAAAGTGATGTACTTGTTTAGATTCCATTGCCAGTTTTTCATTCAGTCTGTCCCCAAGCCGAATTTGTAATTTAGAAAAGATTTGCACTCTCTTCCACAGGTATTACATCTTTTTGCTGGTCTCCCACAGACATTACATCTTTAGGCTGGTCTCCCACAGGTATTACATCTTTTGGCTGGTCTCCCACAGGCATTACATCTTTTGGCTGGTCTCACACAGGCATTACATCTTTTGGCTGGTCTCACACAGGCATTACATCTTTTGGCTGGTCTCACACAGGCATTACACTTTAGACTGGCTTACTCGTCCTTTTTGAGATTTTTTAATAATCCTTGGCAGTGATCAATATATAATCATGGTGCTGGCTGTTGTATTTGTACTATTATCCCATTTGTGTATTTGTTAGTACTGGCTATTTGAATAAAAATAGTATCTTTTAAAAAAAATTGGATGGTGGTTATTCATCTTTTTGCATTGATGAATGAGGGTGATGGTTTCTATAGCCTGTGATGGAGTGATGGACTGCACTTTGTACCATCATTCTCCATATTTCTCCCTCAAAGTTGAAAAAAGAAATTAAGTTGGAGAGGGCTTGGTTTGTTTTTATATCAGTCAGTAAAAGCAGTATCTTATAGTTTCGTAATTAGTATGTGTGATTTTAATGTGTATGTTTTAGAACTACAGAAAACACTTAATAATCAGTGGCTACCTACTCTTTCAAATAAATGGAATAAAACATAATGTAATTATTTCAGTACATTTAGTGTGAAAAGCATTAGATTGGGGCTTTAAGTTGATAATCCCCTAGCTCAGGTTATATTGTCAAACAATAACATAGTTATATTTATCTCTGTATGTTTGTCGTTTTAAGTACAATTGCTACTTCTGTGACCTACTGCTTTGCCTGACTGCTGAGATCATTAGGGGCCATCCATTTAGTACGTACTCAAATATCTGGCAAAGCTTGGGCCCCCTTCCTGTACACATGCATACTTTTTTACACACACGCCTCCTGCGTACGTATGCTTGACGCTCCCCCCCCCCAAATTCTATAGACGGCCTATGTTTAAGTTATGCAGGAAATATCAAGGATTAATAATATTAACATGTTTAACAAAACAGATAGTCAACTGACGTTGAATATCTGGCTGCATCAAAGAAGTAAGCTGCATAACTTTAAAAAGTTTGTCTAGTGTCCACTAAAATTCAAATGCCGACTGAACCAGTCGAATAGGTTACGTATGAGACAAATTATCGAGGTTTCATGCACCCCATTTCTTACGTGTACGTACATTGTTAGTAGACACCACCACCCCAATATGAAAGCGTGTGCATTTGGGTTAACACCCCGTCCATGTGTACATACTAAGTGGATAGCCCCTTACTGTAGCTGCTTTTGGGGATGAGGTCATTACTTTAGCTGCTTTTGGGGATGAATTCTTAACTGTAGCTGGTTTGGGGTCTGAGGCCAGTCATTATTGTAGCTGATTTGGGGGATTTGGTCATTACTGTAGCTGATTTGGGGGGATTTGGTCATTACTGTAGCTGATTTGGGGGGATTTGGTCATTACTGTAGCTGATTTGGAGGGATTTGGTCATTACTGTAGCTGATTTGGGGGATTTGGTCATTACTGTAGCTGATTTGGGGGATTTGGTCATTACTGTAGCTGCTTTTGGGGCTGAGGTCAGTCATTATTGTAGCTGATTTGGGGGATTTGGTCATTACTGTAGCTGATTTGGGGGATTTGGTCATTACTGTAGCTGATTTGGTGGTTGACCACCAGACTGAGATGCTGTTGCAGCCAAATGACAACATTTTAAGTGATCATTTGTGCATATGGGCCATTTTGTAATAGTTATTTTCTATATAACTTACTTATTTTATGTACTAAAACCATGCATATGTAAAAGCTGTGTCTATGTTTTTTTTTATCCCACTGACATCAAGAAGGTTGATAAGAAAATCCATGAATTAAACCGAACACACTATCTGTAGCACTAAAATTTGACTTGTTATTTTTTGCAAAGTTATATGTTAAATTATTATACATAGTTATTTACAAATGTTTAATTGGTCATTATATTCTACTTGCTCTGAAGTTGCTCTTACATTTTACACAGATGAACATATCACGCTGCTTGCATGTTATCAACACCTCATGCTACCATATTTCTTTCATAGATTGATGCGTTTCTCTTTCCTACATTTTGCCACATAGTTGTTTGTTTAATCCTCGGTTCATTTGTTTAATACCAGATTAAAATTTTCAAGAAGAATCTATATCTTCCTTTTTTCCCTTTTCATCTGAAATGAAAGTAGGACCTATGCTTTCAGTAACTTTGATGACTTGGGGAGCATGTAGTTCCCTTATCCATTCTCTATTATCTTCATCATCTCATTCTTTTACCATTTCTGACAGACTGGACAAAGAACATAATTTAGTGTCACTGCCAACACTTCCTTAATCAATATCATAAAAAAATTTATCTAAAAAAACCTGAAAATTGCTTTCTGAGTTTTAATTAGAAGCCATTGTTTCTACTGTCAAGAACTGACTATCATGTGGAAAATTCCAGAAAATCCCCTGTAGCTATATTTAGTAGATGACGTCTTTCACAGTAAGAACCGTCTTATGTTAAATCTATTTTGATTGGTTCAGTGTCCTTTGAATAAGACCATGTGTAACATGAGCATAGAGAGCAAATTAAATCCATCACTGTGATCTAAAACATATAACCAGCAAGCGGTTCGATCTGCCATGGCTATAGCAGTGCTTGTTGATAAGTGGACATGACTCACTGCGGAGGCAAGGCATGCATATGTAGCTGATACATCAGTGGTTCGGAAGAGTTTACCATGATGCAATACCAAGTTAGAACTAGAAAGCTTATTATGATTCATGCAGTGCAAGTGAGTGCTAATTAAAGGAAATCAATGATATACTGGAAACAGAAATAGCATCTGCTTTGCTTTGTACACAAAATTTTCTAGCTTTTGATACAGTTAGGCAGACAGTCTAAATAAGGTGGAAGGACCTGTGCTTTTGATGCATTTAGGCCAACAGTCTAAATAAAGTGTAGGGACCTGTGCTTTTGATGCAGTTAGGCCAACAGTCTAATTAAGGTGTAGGGACCTGTGCTTTTGATGCATTTCGGCCACCAGTCTAAATAAAGTGTAGGGACCTGTGCTTTTGATACAGTTAGGCAGACAGTCTAAATAAGGTGGAAGGACCTGCGCTTTTGATGCATTTAGGCCAACAGTCTAAATAAAGTGTAGGGACCTGTGCTTTTGATGCAGTTAGGCCAACAGTCTAATTAAGGTGTAGGGACCTGTGCTTTTGATAGATCTAAGCAAACATTCTGAATAAGGTAGAGGGACCTGCAGCAGGAGCATCAAACAGAGTGTTGAGTATTAATAATTTGCTAGTGTCTTTGGAGAACTGTTAAATGAAAATGCTGAATTTTGTTGTCAGATTCAGAATTTCTAAATTTGATAACATTTTGGACAGGCAGCTCACAATATGAAATCTGGAAATTTGATGATCTTTCAGCCATAATCTAAATTTTGCTAGTAACTACATGAATTTTACAAGCTTGAAAACTCCTGATAGCTTGGAGAAATTATTTTTTTAAAGTATTCCTTGAAAACTTTGAATTTGTTGAGAAACTCTTTGACTTTTCCCCAAAACCTGTTGAATGTTTATGAGGGAATACAGCAATGGATGGATCATGTAATAACTAAAACTGGTAGTTTGACAGATGAAGGAGTGTTCCTTTGATAGCAGTGATGCACTAATTACTGGTAGTTTGACAGATGAAGGAGTGTTCCTTTGATATCAGTGATGCACTAATTACTGGTAGTTTGACAGATGAAGGAATGTTCCTTTGATATCAGTGATGCACTAATTACTTGTAGTTTGACAGATGAAGGAGTGTTCCTTTGATAATAGTGATGCACTAATTACTGGTAGTTTGACAGATGAAGGAGTGTTCCTTTGATAATAGTGATGCACTAATTACTGGTAGTTTGACAGATTGTTGTTGTTGTTGTAGGGATTAATGCCATTTCTCAGCACATGATAGGCTATACATGGTGGCCAGTATTAATGGTGGAGGAAGAACCCGGAAAGAACCACCGACCCCGAGAAGCTACTGGCAAGCTTTCTCACATGCCCACATTGGCTAAATCTGTAGGGATTAATGCCATTTCTCAGCACATGATAGGCTATACATGGTGGCCAGTATTAATGGTGGAGGAAGAACCCGGAAAGAACCACCGACCCCGAGAAGCTACTGGCAAGCTTTCTCACATGCCCACATTGGCTAAATCTGAGACTCGAACACACGCACACAGAGGTGAGATGGCAGTGATCCGTAACTGAGCGCTTTAGATGACTCGGCCACTCTGGGGCCCCTAGTTTGACAGATGAAGGAGTGTTCCTTTGATAATAGTGATGCACTAATTACAGGTTTTTTCCATCTGGTATTGTACCTTTTTATGTTGTTTGAACAAAGCAATATATGGAGAAAGTTCAGTCTCCATAAGAAAAAATACTCCTTCAGAATTTTGTGAAATCCTTAAAACCTCTTTGTAAAGTTACTGAACAAAAGTATGTGGGGTGTAAAAGCCATCAATGATGCATATTGAGTGTGAAGTTTGTTAACAGACATACTGATGTAGGGGCCTGAGATGATGTTTTGTGTGCCTGTTGATATTTTCTGGTGCCCCTTTTAGCCATGTGGTCAAAGGTGCTTGCTAATAGTTTCCAGTGAGTCCATGGTTATTCCTTGGGTTTTCATGTATTTTGCCTCCACCTAGTATGCTGGCTGCTATGTACTGCATACCATGTCTTGAAAATGGCATTAAACCTACAAAAACCAACCAGTCTTTACATTCTTTTGCTATATTTTCCACCTCAGTGATAAACTAGAATCATGTTTACTGAAACAGTTGGATAGACCTACTTCTGTTTCTTATACAATACATGATTTGGCACTGGATTCTGTACAGAGTATGCTCAAACTGACTGGTGGGATGGATGTTGATAAAAAATATCAAGATGTCTTTTATTGTCAACTCATATGGTCTTGTATAACTTGCAAATTAACTTGTTGGATATAGACAACAGTATTATGAACTATGGGTCAAACAGTTTTGAAGGGTTGCACTGAATAAAGTTTTTAAAAAGTTGGGGTTCATGAAAAATCCTTGAATTTGCTGATGACTCTTTAAATATGTCCAAGAACCCCTTCAAAATTATCTGAGGGAATATAAAATGCTAAAATGTAAATAAAATATATCACTATATCAGTTTTTATTTACATATTTTTAAAAAGTAATGAATAAATGAAGTGGGATAAAAAATGGCTGGATCAAATGGTACATGGCACATCTATTTACTAGATAGAGGGCCCAGGGTAGCTGAGTGGTCTAAAGTACTTGCCTTAATGGATTACCTGTCTCACATCTGTCAGCATGGGTTCCAGTCTTGGTTTTGGTCAGTGTGGCTATGTGAGAAAATTGCATGTAGCGTCCCTTGGGTTGGTGGTTCTTGCCGTGGCTATCGAGGGTTCTTCCTCTACCAGTTATACTGGCTGCCATATATGGCCTATCTTGTGCTGAGAAATAGCATTAAACCTCAAAACAACAATCAGATGGAGTAGAGTTCCTTTGCTATTGTGGCATGCTAAAATTTTATGAATTTTCTGACATTTTTGCAGCGATAAAGCAAGTCGCATATGGGGAAAAAAATTGAATTTCTTCAATAAAAATTACTTCCTGAAAGCTGTTGGAAGTCCTTAAAATACTTTATGCAGCTGTACAAACCAATTTCACACATAATTGCTTCATTTATGTTTCACCAGAAGAGTGCCAACCAAAACTTGTATCCATAGATAAATGTTACTTGAAGCAAATCTTGGATATATCCAATGATAAATTGAACATGAGGTTCTGCAAGTTTTTTGCAGAAACCATCAAGTAGTGATCATGGCTGGTAATTTGTTGCTTATTAATGTTTCATTTATAAAGAAAGCTAACAATCAGTTATGTCCTTGCTTAAAAGAAGAATAATTAATAGTACAAAGTCTGAGTGTTCTACTAAGTTTTAACAAGGATCGCTGAAGTGCCAATTATACTGGTCATTTTTCTAACATGACTTCAGTTTGCAAGCAGATTGCCAGTACCCTGACAAGCTGTGTTTACAACTTGGCTGTAATTGTAGCAATCAGCCACACTCATTTTTCACCTCTGGCTGCCTTCAACAAGATTTCATTTTTCATGACTTAGCATAATGTAAATATATCACGGGCAGCACATCTTAACAATATCCTTCACATCACTGAAGGTGTCTTTTTTAGTCAGTAAGTGACTGTGTTTGGAGGGCAGACTTGAATTGGATTATTCAAGCAGCATGAAGGTCATGATTGATTAAGCAGGTCTATGCATTTTCATGAGAAATGAAAAAATCTTTTCATTGATAGCCACAGCTGATAAGGGGTTACTTTGGATTGCTAGTGGATTACATGAGTGAGTCATAAGGGATTATTTTGGATTCCCAGTGGATTACAACAGTGTGTGATAAGGGATTATTTTGGATTGCTAGTAGATTACAGCAGTGTGTGATAAGGGATGTTTTTGGATTGCTAGTGGATTACAACAGTGTGTGATAAGGGATTTTTTGGATTGCTAGTGGATTACAACAGTGTGTGATAAGGGATATTTTTGGATTGCTAGTGGATTACAACAGTGTGTGATAAGGGATTTTTTTTGGATTGCTAGTGGATTACAACAGTGTGTGATAAGGGATTATTTTGGATTGCTAGTGGATTACAACAGTGTGATAAGGGAGTATTTTGGATTGCTGGTGGATTACAACAGTGTCATTTAGGAAAGTATTCTAATGCAAAGAAACTTTTTCTTATGAAAACTACAATTTCTAATAATTGCTGAACCACACTGCATCTAAGACAAGCCTGTTACTCCAAGGATGAATATATAATTATTCACAGGTATCTTGATTTTTGAATAGTGGTCCACTGAAATTATGAATGAATGATTTACTATTTGTGTATGGTAGATAGGTGAATCTTAGTTATTTGTCTTTTGTGACTGACATTGATCTTTTGCCACCATGACATTTGTTTGAAATTATTTGCTCTTTGCAACATAGATTTATTGCAATGGTAATAATGTCAACCTAAATTTGAATGTGTTTCATGCAACCAAATTACTAAGTGTCCCAAATTTTGAATTTTGAATTTTCTATCATTTATCTGTTATCAGGTTCAGATGTATCATTTGAGGACGAAAATTCATTCATTTGATAATGTACTTAGAGTAAAGTCATTAAGACTAAGTTTGCTGGGTGTAGTATATTTATGAGATAATATTGCAAGGCATCATTGCCCAAAGAGACGTCATTAAACATTCATTTGAAAACAGATCATTTTGTGTTTTTTTTTTATTTTCTACCTTGTGTATTTTGAGGATGTGACTGAGAGTATGGTTTTGCATGCATTTTTGATAATGCATCATCTGTCCATCAACACTTGCTTGTAAACTTAATGCTTTATATTTGAACAGGAATTGATCACACTTGATAAATGATCAGACGGTTAATTATTTTATGAACTAGATTTGGTGGTATATTAAATAGTCCATTTGAGAAAGAAGGTCACTGATTGATGGGAAAAAGGTTACTGTATTATTTTCATAAGGAGCCTATGTATGGGTAAGTTGTACACACTGTTATCTTGGGACTAGAACCATTTTCATTTTATTGCTGTTTGCACAGGTAATACCAGTTGTAAAAGGGGAAATCTAACTAGGCTGGATTTTGAAGGCAGGCTCTTAACAAGTGAATGTTTCATTTAAAAAGATAGCATGCCATGCGGCATGTAATTTTCTTAATTTTAAAAAGTGCTTATGGCTATATCAGGCTTAGGAGGTATGTGTGTTTTAATGGTCTTGCCACAAATGTACATGTTTACATGTGTAGTAATTTTATTGTGTATCAATTTAATTAGTTGTATGTGCCGATATAGTTTAATACCATCTAGATATTATATTCTATTATGGGAAACAACCATGTGTGACAATGAGCTGGTTAGTATTCCAGATGCTATATCATTGTCTAGATTTTTATTAAATTTGTTATATCATCATGAACTTATCCATGTTTTGATTCTAACAAGATTACATATATTAGCGAGATGTTGAATGTGGTGGTTTGTCGTGCTTGTTGAGTTTGTAGAAGCTTTCTGAATAAATTTTGACCACACTTGTTATACAGGCCTTGATTTTCAAGATGTTTTAATGGTGAGTGGCATCCATGCAAATGCTGACAAAGTGATTTTGTATCTATTGAGCTGAGTCTGGCACCACTCAGTAAGTCCTGTTTCTGATAAGATTTTAATGAACTTTGGTATTTAAGCATACCATCAAGATCTCAGATGTAACACATTAAAGAGATCTTCAGGTGTTAATAAGGTAATGTAATAGATTGGCTGTGCTTGTTGACACTCCTGAGACCATGTTTTTAATCAGATTTCAATGAAAGTTGTATCACTAGGGTGTTGGGCAAGTTTTTTTTCCACTTAAACAAGATCTACACGTACTAATGAAATGATTTGGTACGTGGTTGGCTGATCATGATGTCACTCTCTGGAGGCCATACTTTTATTCAGGATTGGCGACCCTCTTTATGAAAGAGGGCATTTTTATGCACTCAGCTGGTGCATACAAAATATATGAAGGTGAAAAATAGGAGTAAATGATGCCAAGATTATGTTCAACGTTGAATGCTGCCATATGTAATTTATCAAATCTCTGGATATTCAAGACTGAGCACACCCAGGTAGGATTTAAAAAAAAAAAACAAAAAGGGTTGCAGGGTGCCATCTTGGTAGGACAAGGCTCAGTGACCTTTTAAAACGAGTAAAGTCAACAACATGGTGTAATATCATCAAAAACGTAGATGAGTTCGAGGATGAGCAGTATCCGTGCATTTTGATTTGATCTTGCATCTGATTAGTTGAGGTTTTAACAGCTTACCGGACGATTTAAACTACTCAATTCGTGATTACTGTAATTGTGACATCCCACCCCACCCCTCTCTCTCCAATAGTCATTCAATATTAGTCATTGTTGTCATGTTGATATGTTGTACTACTTGTAATATGTAGGGAGAGGGCTAATTTAAGTATTTAAAACTTTGCTCAATCACATTGTATCATCATATTGTGACAATAAAATATATTTAAGGCAAGTCTTGTGTGTAACAAGTGGCATACTTTCCTCGGCCTGGAGTACTCTATTGCATGATTGCCAATCGCGCGGTCTCTCAAGTAGTCTTGCCAAAGAACGTGCATATATGCTCACTTCCTGCTTCGGACATTATCCAACGCACGAATGCAAACATTTGTATACTTTCCTTCGATTAGAAGTTCAAAGGATGCATACGGCCATTGATTCAGGTACAAAATTATAACCGGATTACTGCCATCTCACCTCTGTCTGCGTGGGTTGGAGTCCAAGGCTCGGCTAGTGTGGGTATGTGGGAAAACCTGCCAGTAGCTTCTCGTGGGTCGGTATACTGGCCGCCATGTATAGCCTATCTTGTGCTGAAAAATGGCGTTAAACCCTACAACAACAACAACAACAACAAAATTATACAATGAAGAAAATATTTAATTGGAGTGGAAAACGTTGGTATTTTCTAAGTTTAATACTGTATATGGCGGTAATAAATAAAAGTCACATACATGCGACATAATATACACAGTTTTGTAATGGATATTTCCTCACCTTGAAGGTAAAATTTATAAACTGTGCTGTTTCTTTAGTCACCTCATCTTATATTACGTGTTTAGGCTCGAATAACAGTAACAAAAGAAACAGTGAAATCAACAAGCTTTGAAAACTTTAACAAATATATTATTTCCCTGGAAAAAACACTATAACAAAGGAAAATATAAGAACTTACGATTTCATGAATCAGATCCAAAAATGATCGAGGAATAATCCACAAATTAAATTTTAAAAGTCCTAGTAATGAAATGTTCTAATGAATTCAAGTATGAGTCCCGACGAAAAATCCAAGATGGAAGGCGATGGATACTGTAGTCAGTATATATCTAATGTGTACAGTCATTTGTGAATGACAACAAATTATATTCCGGTGTTTGAATTCAGAATAAAATTTAAATAAATATCTTTGTCCAAGAATTCTGCACGAGCACTCAAATCTTTCCAGGAAAAAGAATTTTCCTTTAGAATCCAAATAATCTGAACAAAAATTAAAAATAACTCCAAGCTGCCACAACAGACACTTTCCAGTGTAAAGAAATAAAGCTAACTCAGAGATCTCTTTCTAAGCATCATTATTAAAACTAACTAATGCACAATTTCTGAAAGCCCAGAATTGCAAAATGGAGGCTGTTTACATATTTAAAAAATCACGTGACCCCATCATGACCTTGATAAAAGCCAATCATTTTACTCCGAGAATAAAAAATATCAAAAGTTGTTTACTTCTCTCACTGATTTCTAAGCCATGGTCGCGAACTAGGTCAGCTTTAGGTGTTTATGGCTGAAGAGGCGAGGTCAAACCTTTCTGAAAAAATATCGAGTGCCTAGTAAACAAAACCCAATTGTTTTGAAATTAACAATACAAAGATTTAAAACTTACAAACAATTAGATTAAATCAAATATAAATTAAATCAAATATACGTAACTCTCATCAGTATTTTTATGGCCTTTTTTTTTGGTGATATTACGCCAAGTACAAAAACTGTTATACTGGTAGCTACATGTAGAGATGGAATATATGAGCTACCTTTTTATTTTTTGCATACTTCTTGCCAAATATTACATCTCAAATAAGTAAAATGAAAGGGTATATGCCAGTATTAGATCGGTTGAAAGTTTTTCTTAAACAACACTATTATTTGGAGAAAAAAATATTGCAATCAAATTTGTAAGGAAAAAAAAGCATTTGTGTTGATTTGGGAAAGGTAGCAACCATTATTCCACTGTAACTTAGAAAGATGTGTTATAATTCAAATGCATGCTTAATAGTATCATTTCATCATAGTGTATATAATGTGTTTGAACTATATGCCTTTAGTCAAAAAATAATATTTTCTTGGGTTTGATTTCATGGTAAGCAGGAACAAAAGACTATGATATCACAGCGTCTGTCACCTAGATGCTGTATATTTGTCTGTCTAAATTGTGCATCAGAAAGAGATTACATACTGTATGTATATGTGTGCGTGTGTGTGTTATTGTCCCTAAAATATGTTGATTGTAAAGTAACCTTGGGATAGCTTTCACCGACCCGATGGTCAACATATTACCTCATCAGATTTAATTAAGAGTCTAATGTTGTATTGTTTTGGTTTTGTTGAGTTTATCGTAGTATAAACTGTCAGTTGCCGAATCACACAACAAAGAACGCCCGAAGGGCGTTATGTAAGCTGTGTGAGTCGGCAACTGACAATTTATACCTCGGTAAACTCAGAAGAAGACAAAAATAAACGTTAAACTCTTAAAATTGCTATTCTTTACACTTTTCTTTATTTTTAAAAAAAGATATTTCATACTAGTTTTAGAGCCTTGTTTAAGCGTATGAATTCTTGTTACGGGCGTCTGCTGTGTAGGGGATTCACTATCTGCAATATAATATCTGCGTCAATATCAAACAAATAATTCTACCAATATTAGGCGATCTAAGGTTTTGAACATTCCACATCATGGTCTTACTCTTTAAACTAAATTTGCATGTATGATCTGAGTAGGAGTTCAATATTCAAAGCAAAGGATGTGTTGCTTAGTTTGACGTAAGAACAATTCTTGGATTTGATGTTCTCACGAGTTCGTGGTGACTTGGCCGAATTGTTATTGTCCAGACACATGAGTAACCAGTTTTCGTTTCTTTAAATCTATTAGTTCATTAGCAGTTTAGGCTACATACAAGGGCTACTTACAAATGAAATTAAGACTATCGGTATAGTGATGGGGGTCCAATAGTCAAACAATGCAAGACATCGACCATGACAGTTACTATGGGGGAGTAGCGGGATTTTTTATTGTTACCTAACCAACCCCATATCGTAACTATCAAAGTTGGCCTCTTACATTGTATGACCATGAATCCAATTGTTTTAATGTTATTCTTTGAATCTTCATCCCTTCTCCCAATCCCTATATCCATTTGCCCCAAATTTTAAATTCATTTTAACGAGCCGCAGTGAAAGTCCTGTACAACATAGCCCCAACGTTCTTCTTGGCAGATTTTGAGTTGCCCACCTTTCTTTACAAATCTAATCGAAGAAGGAATTCTTCATCTTCAGAAAGGATGATAAAGATTTGTTATTTGATTCAAAATCAGTTTATTAAATTTTCTAAATAAAATATAAACCCATTTTTTTTTCGTTTTAAAGGCATGCAATGTGTATGCCTTCCGATTCAATGTTTACATTAGTTACGTTGAACTAGACTCTATTTATAGAAGTATAAAGTAGTTCTCCGCAATTTATACAGAAATAAACGCAACTGGGTATGATCACATAGTTATGTTCTGACCAATGGAAATCTTACCTAAATTTATCAACTGATGTGAATGCAGTTATTACAAAGTGAATTACAAGATATTTCATAAGATGGGTATTTTACTTGTATACTTTGGAATAAACAAATATTTTTGTCATTTTAATATAAAAAAAAGGAATTCATCTTCAATTTTCCCGCTCTCACATAAATAACATAATCTACATGCTCAATGGGCATTTTCTTTTCGTCTACCTGTAACAATATGAACAGGAAGTCCTCCTGATCGAAAAGGTGTTTTTTTCTTCTTATTTTGTCGTATTTCGTTATTTTCAACAACATATAATTATTGTTCACATTCTATAAAACTTTTGTAATTCCTGTAATTCTTTAAAGGAGTTGATTAATTTTCTTGATGCCACTCTTACAATTTTCAGGTCATTTCACGTTTTCTAAACTGCACCATAAATAAATCACCATCACGAATATCCCATGATATCCACAAAAAACAAAACCCATATTTACAAATTAGTAGTAGTTGCAACAGTAATTGCCCAAGTCGTTTCCTCGCTATTATCCATTGCCTTTAACATCACGTAGCATGACCTGGAATATCAATAGCTGGGCATAAGGAACAATTTACACCAGTATTTAATACGTCTCATATATTAGTCAGTATACATATAACGTCCACAGTCAGCAAGAGCTCCCACGTTTGAAGATTGTTTTCCAAGAAAGGTGTGGAATTTAAAGAACTTGATGAAAGTTCTCTTTGTATTTTCTAATTTTGTATCGCTGAATCTCAGATGAATAGAGGGGAATAATTTGAACATAATGTTTGGTAATGAAATATGAGTTTTCTTGACTGTACATAAAGACTCATTGGCTTGTATTACAAATCTTTCACTTGCTTTTGGCCGATCCAGTCTGCTCGAAAACATTACTCCCAAATAGTTTACTTCTAAGCAAAATAGTCTTCCTCCTTTTTCTAAGGCTACTTCTTAACCACATATTGCAATATAAGTGTATTAGCTACCGCCTAATAAGCAGACCGGAATCCCACCTGTTCTTTAGATATCGTAGTTGGTGGCTCAAGTATTAAGTCTCATTCAAAATTGTTGTTATTGTTCTCGATTCAACGCCATTGTTCACCACATGATAGGTTATACAGTATAGTATATTTGGTGGAGGAAGAACCCTGGAAAACCCCAGTAAGAACCATCGACCCCAAGAAGCTTTCTCACATACCCCTGTTGGCCGAGCCCGAGACTCGAACCCACGCGGATAGGGGAGATATTCAAAATTAAAGTAAATAATTGGCTGCAAGTATCTCGTAAAGTTATTCCTCTGTAGTTATTAATAAAAAGGGTTACCTTTCTTAAAAAGTGATATAAGTTAACCCTGTCTACATCTATCATGAAAGGTGCCAGTGTCTATTAAAAGGAACTAAATAACATGCTATATCTTTTTAATATTTTCTTTCTCGGATATTCTGAGTAGAGAATCTGATTTGTGTCATCGTCATTGCATATATATTATTTTCATGGTTATCCAAAGTATTTATGATAAATTCTACACAATTTGGGTCTTTAGATCGGTTCAATTACCGTTTTTAAAATACTCTAACTATTCCAGATTTGATTTTTTTTGTCATTTCAAGCGAGATACTCTTAGACATAGAATGTTGTATGTTCCCAAATATAGTTTGGTACATTACATGAATTCTTTTAATTGTTATAAAGAGATTGGATCCAACGCTTCTTTTTTTTTTTGTTTCTGCAGACTTTAAATTTATTTCTGAGTTCAAGAAATGTCTGAAAAAGTTACACTCGTTTTCCAAAAATTGTTGATTTGTTCAAATCCATGCATTCTAAATCGTTCCAAGACGCGTTATGAATATTTGATCTTCTATAATCTGCTTTAAAACTATCGTTGCATTATGTAACATATTCAGGAGGATGTCAAGAGTTAGTCCTATATCCTGTGTGACTGTGATTAAATAATTATTAGAATGCATCTCCGTGAGTAGGATCCTAAATTAGCACATACAAATTCATTGCATTCTCATGCCACTTGAGGCGACAACGGGATTTTATACCTAAATTTATATCATTCGGAACAGTATTATTTTCATATAATATTTTAAACTTGAAATATTTTTAAATTGAAACTTCGATCGCTAAATGATCTATTCAGTTCGTTCTCGTTCTTTTGTAGTTCACCATCATGACCATCCACTATACCGTTTAGAAAATGAATACCCAGTCTATAGCATAATTGAATCAAACATGTACCAAATCCATTCACCCTCTTATCTGAAGATTTTCCAGGCTTATCAAAGTTGTCAGTTTTATAATGTACAAAATCGAGTGATGGAATGACCTTTAAATCAGCATGAATTATATAGCCATCTATGCTAGCAGTTCTAGAATTAAAAAAAAATAACCGGTATATTTCATTTTCAATATCGTTCAAAATGTCAATCATATTTAGTTCAATACGTTGATATCATTATAGAATCTATCATCGCATACAACCTTGATCGCCATTGTTGCTGCGTTTTGTTGTCGTCGCCCCCTCTGCTGCTTGCAATTAAACCAATTTATCCAAAAATCGTATCTAACCCAACTCGATACCGTGTCCGAGGATCGTGTAAATTTATTGTTATAAATCCGTGCGGGGTTGATTGGGCATGACTAAATAAATTTCTAAACTTAATTATGTCCATATCACCGCTGCACCAAGTCTGATGTATATTTCGTAACGTGTGTGTGTCAACTCCGTTGAACACCGCAAGAATATTACAGTTATCCCTGATCACTTTAGGAATTTGAGTATATCGTTGGGTTACATAAATCACATCAGTGTTTTTGTGCCTACCTCTGGAAAATATCCTGGCAGGATTTGATTGTTTATCCAACATCACATCATCATACACGACTAAATTATTAATAAATCCATCAATATCTTCTACAGATGGTGCTTCATTAATGTCAGTTATAAATTCAACAACATCATCACCTTTTCATTTAACGATTTTGCACTTTCATTAAAATCTTTTAACACTTCGTAGCATCGCTGATCGTCCACAGATGGAGCTACCAAATACAACTTGTCCCACTTCATCCACTTCATTATTAAATTAAGTAACAACTGCGTCTTACCACTCCCAGATGGACCAATTATAATCATACGAACAGAGTTTGGTAGTGCTGCGTGATGCTTAACTGGTTCTCGTTTCCTTGTAGCAGAAAAGTCAGTGATCTCCATTAGATATATTATAAAAGAATATGGATTTATATTGTGTGAAATGTAGAGCACGTACTCCAACTGCAGACATAACAACCACTACAACAAAAATTAATCGACAAGCGCTTACAGGCAAGTGTGAACGATATGGTACAAAGAAATTTAAATTTATTTCCCTGACTTCGTTAGGTGGATCGCCGAAACCAAAGTCAGCTAAAAAAAAAGGAGGTGATATTGCCGCCATGTTAGGAAAATTACCCGGAACACCGTGGGCTAAATACCCAGGAGAAAAACATCTTCCAGGATATAATTACTGTGGTCCTGGAACCCGACTTGATATCAGGCTTGATGCCTTAAATCAGCCCAATCCATGTGAGTATCCGATAAATGCTATCGATAAAGCATGTCATGTCCATGATGTAGCTTACCGAAGTAAGGATCTACAAGATAGGCATCTCGCGGATGTGAAATTAATTCACGCGTTAAATTCCATCACTGATAAATCTTTCAAAGAAAAGTTAGCTAGTTGGCTAATAAAATCTGCGATGAAATCTAAGCTTGTATTAGGCGCTGGTAATTAATTATAATGGAGTCGATTTATTATTCCCCAAGAGGATACTGGAGAGGTAGCGCAGCAATTAGAAAACTTGCCAGTGCAGCAAAGGTCACACGTGATATTGCAGCAGATTGTTTATCCAAACAAGCAATATGGCAAATTTATCTACCGCGTCCTAAACAAATTCACTTTGCACATTTGTGCCAAATGAAGTTCACCAAGCTGATATATTATTTCTACCACATGATACCATTCGTCGCAAAACATACAAGTACGCGTTAACTGTAGTTGATGTTGCAAGTAGATACAAAGATGCGGAACCGTTAGCGACTAAAACAGCATCTGAGGCTGCTTCTGCGTTTGAACGAATTTATCAACGAGATAGTCTACGATGGCCAAATCTATTACAGGTTGATCCTGGCAAAGAATTTCGGGGTGCAGTATCATCGCTGATGAAGCAACATAATGTCACCATCAGACGAGGACATACTGAAATTCACCGTGATCAGGCAATTGTTGAGCGATTTAATCGAACACTTGCTGAGCGGTTATTTGGATATCAGTATGCGAAGGAATTTATCCAAGACAAGAGATCGCGCGAATGGGTTGCAAGATTACCAAGCGTGATAGATGCATTAAATAATGAAATTACTCGAACAACCAACATGAAACCTGCCATCGCGGTCACTAAAAAACATATACCTGTACAACGACGTGGTTTTTCAGCACAACCAATATTGGGTGATGTCACTGTGAGATATTTATATGAACCAGGTGAACTTGAAAGCGGTAAAAAAAGAGCGACTGATCCTATCTGGAGTATTACCACACAAAAGATATCTAACATAACTAGATCTACTGGTAGACCAGCAATCTACAGGCTGGATTCAAGTGCTCCTCAACGTGGATTTACACGTGAACAATTACAAGTAATTCCCGAGGACACACAATTACCGCCTAGATCACTTAACTAGCGCCTCTACGCCGATTACACTCAAGACAGGCCAGCATCACATTATCGCGTGTATGACCAAGACGATTATCTTTTCTATCTACGGTGAATTGTCTTGGATTATTACTCGAATACTGCCATAACATTACACAATTACAGCTCGCACAGTGATTATTCTGCTGTTGTTTCAACGTCATGGTAAATTCAACATCAAGGTCGAAATCGCGATTATTGTTTTTGTCACTCTGTTTGTAACCGGCTAATTTTTTTCTTATTATGTCACTGTTGTTTTCATTATTAATTTCATCAGACATTGACTCTTCCAAGACAATTCTTCGCAGTTGAGATATTCTTCTGACTCTGGACACAGATAAGTAAACTAAGTTTGACCACTCGATGCGATCATCAACGATCCAAACAGTCGTATCACTGATAGTTAGTCCTTGAGATGAATGTATCGTCATTGCGTATCCTAGTGTCCACGGGGATTTGTTCATTTTTAGTGCAACTTCAACAACATTGACATGAACTGTGACAATATCATTCAATACTAAATTCTGTTTCCTTGACTCTGTCAAGTTCCCAGGAATATCAACATCTATATTCTGTAACCGCGTATCAGCTGGTCTATAACGCAATGGCACTGGCAACATTGGAAACTTTTCTTGTTGCAATTGAAATAACTGCTGCTGAAGTGTGCCTCTGACTATCTTTCTACTTGCCACTATCAAATCGTCTGGTTTCCACGTTTTCCAAAAGTCGCTCATTGAAGTTTCAGGAATCATCTCGCGCATGATTTCACATTGAATTTTATTCGGTTGTAGTCTGATTAATGTTTTAAATTCCTTCAACGTTGCATCAAGAGATCTATAATCATCAGACACTTCTTCATAATAATCTACAAAATCTTTTAACCACAAATGCGGAGATGGACCAACAAAAGGTGGTGGCTGACCGTGGTCGCCGCACATTATCACAGCTGTATTTTTTGTTAGCAGCCAATCAAGAAATATTTTTAATATATCTAACGACACTGTGCCTATTTCATCCCAAATAATATTCCGTGGAATATATTTTGTTCCCATTCGATCTGGAGTCCATACACCGCCGCTGTATTTGGATAAACTGTGATAAGTACAAGAATTAACTCCTCGTTGTTTCATCTCCCTGGCGAGTCTGTGCGTTGGTGTTAGCACAATCATATCTGAATTTCGAAATAATTCAATCGCTCGAGTTGTCTTACCAGACCCACCCGGTCCGTTCAAATAAACGGTTTTGTGTCTGGTGATTGGATCATACACAGATGGTGCATTCGACATTTCTGATAATTCTGATTTGCAATAATCATCCTTAATTTCAACATCAGCGGATTCACAATATCCATGTAACATTTCCTTTTTTATTCTCCACGAACTCCATGATTCGTCGTTGCCTACAGCCAGTGATTTTGAATATCTTTTATTGATATAAAATGAATCCGTTGCAACTCTAACTGCAGTGTCGGGAAATCGATTTATCATGGATAGCAAATTTATAGAAACATAAGCCAGCATCGAAGGTCTTAAAAGTGTGTATTGAGGTGATTCTCCATTAATATAACTTACAATTGTTCCTAACTTTTTCCCGTCAGACAAGAAAGCGTCCTCCCAATTAAAAAATATATTTCTCGCAGCGGCATCAGCAATTATAAAATTTAATTAAGCGTCATCGATAATCAATCGTGAGTGATGTAGTTTATGATCATATGCACCACCCTGAGTAAATTTACCGATTATTCTTCTCCCGAGATCCTTTGCTGTTTTTTCACTATTGCTGAGTTTAATCTTAAGAACTTTAGGAGCTTCTTTAATAATGACATCCATGGGAGTATTTGGACTCTCTCGTGCATACTCTTCAATGACTTCATCGAGACTGATACGCTCCGGTGTTGGTAACCAAACCAAAGTCTGCGGTCGATATGATATGATTGCTTCACTGACTGTCAACGATACCAGTATTCGGCTGTCAAGCATATATCGCAATAACACTATTGGTACGCAACGCTTTTCACTAAAGTGTCTGCCAAACCAAACATAACAGCACGGATGAAGCTCTTTAGCAAATTCAAACGACGTCACACGAGCAAATCCTGTCAGGGAAAAATCGGGTAAAGGACCGTTTATAGCAACTCGTGTCATCGAGTTTGTGGGATGTCCAAATCTTTTAAAGTATTCGTTACACTCGCCCATCCCGAGAAAACTTCCCGGATAACACGCAATCATATCCACGGAAATCATCTCGCTAGTATTATACTTGGTATTCCACAAACCGCCGTGTCCATACTAGACACAACTCAATTGTATATCCTCGAGAAACTCACTTCGGGTTGGTCTCCACGAATTTCTTTCTCTGGCGGTGTGAGCGGCAACACTCGGAACTGTAAAACAATTGGTTAATAACTGCTCAGTGTTTTCTGAATATTTTTCTGCGATTTTTTTCATTTGTTGTTGCAGAGATTCCGTCCGGTATAATTCACAGTTGGATCTTACAAATTGATCATACACGTCATCTTCGGAGCTTTTAAACAACCACATCGACACAGGGTCGTTTTTGCTTATTTGTTTAATAAAATCAAATATATTTCCCGAATAATATTTCACATAACGATCCCGCGGAAATATCGTAACTGCGTTAGTCCAAGCGTGAGCGTTATGATCAATGATATTTATTGGAGCTCCGTTTTGATTATATTTCGATTTGTATAATACTTCCTCTGTTATCGTTGTTACGGTTATGGGAAATCTTAATGCTTTTTCTAGCTCGGCAACATCGTTTATTGACGCTCCTGTATCCTTGACTTTTTCAGCCCACGCTGCTATCTTGGAACGTCTTAGATCAGTTAGACCGTTTCCGTGCATCGCATTTTTAAAATGTTCCATTACTCGCTCGGCTACACAATTCAGCCTTGACAATCTCATTGGGGTGAGTTTATTGATTTTTGGTTTTTTATCGGATAGATTCCATAAATGACCGCGGTCACAGGATATGCTCGAGCGTAATATGGTTTATCAATCCCAGTCAGCATTCCTGGTTTGGAATCTTTACTTAACAGAACGGGTTTTCCATTAGCAAGGACAGGGTCATTTTTGTCACGGATAATCCACGTATCGGAATCTACTTGCACAATAAATTTTATTCTGAAAAAATATTTCTGATTATCAAAGAGATAATCAATAATTGTTTTCGCTCGTGCATCATTCATTGTAGCATCAATGACACCTTCGGTGTCTCGTATAATTTTAAATGTAGACCATACGTGAGATGCACCGTCGTTACGAAATTCTTTTTTGGCATTTCTGATAATATCAAACAGATCAGTTAGGGCTCGTCCCCGCGAGTCAGGGGTTAGTCTGTCAAGATCGAATCTAGAAGCTTTCCAGGGCTTGATTCTTTTAAGCTCCTCCATATTATATTTAAGACAAACATTTAAATAAGAAATATTATATATATAATGAACCGGTGCAAGTGGCTTCAAGTTGGATCTGTAACAGTTTGTAATAAATCCTGTAGAAAAGAATTCTGCGGGAAACATTCCTAAAGCGTCCGAAGGAGGAGTTTAGGTCTTATACCCTGCCTGCGATGTGGTTTTGGGGTCAGGGGTAAACACAGTCATGTGCAAGTCGGAGGAAAGAGATACCGTGAACTTAAGTGATATTATAACAACAAAAAAAAAATAACGATGTTGCGCTGAAATGTGAGCGCGATTATATAACTAAGTTCTCAGACAAATTATAAATTAGACAAATACATTATATATATATATAAATGAGCCAAGAATTTGTCCCACATCCTATCATTAAGAATTACGAAGCGAATCGTGAGGGAATAGTTATGCATTGTAGGCTGAAAAAAACCAGTTGGTGTTGTTAATAATTCTGGTTATCTAAGGTTTACTGTTGCTGGAATGAATAAAAGCTATTATAATCACAGGTTCGTGTTCGATTGTTTCTTTGGAAAGATCAAGGACGATCTTGTAATTGATCACATTGATGGACAAAAACTTAATAACTCTCTTCAAAATTTACAAGCCATCACACAACGGGAGAATTCTGCACGAGGAGATACTAGGGGAAAGAGAGAGTCTAGGGCAGTTAAATCTTTCAACATAAGTACCAGTGAAGAAAAAATATTTACTCAATGAACTCAGCTGCCAAGTATTTTGATATTTGTGAACCCTCAATACGAAAAGTCGCAGAAAAAATATACAAGTCTGCCATCTCAAAAAAATATAATAAAAAATTGTTTTTCATTATTTACTTCACTAAAATCCTGAAGTTTTTTAATGTAAAATGGGAGATAACTCCGTGAAGCATATCTCATGCAATTAGTCCCCTCCCTTTGTCAAGGTGATTGCGCAACACTCCTTGAGATTGTGCAATACCCAGAGCTGTATACAATCATTATTTTTTTTACAATTGCGTCACTGTCTATAACACTTCCGCGTTTGTGAGTACAGGTATTTTTCATAAGTAATATTAATTCTGTGTTTAGATCCAAATCCAGTTCAGAATTTAAATTTAGTGTTTAAAATTCAGTTCAGAACTTCTTAACTGTCTGTCAGTAGTTACCTATATGATAATTTTTTAATCCTGTATTATCAGATGTGACCGTGGTACTGTGGTAAAGCGTTTGACTCTCGTCCCGACTTTATCAAATGCCATGTTCGAATCTCGTCACGGACATACTGTCGTTGGTCCCAATTTATAGGGTTTTATAATAAAATGGGGGCTCGAATCGTGGTGGTGTGTTTTTCACCCCTGGGAATTCGATTTGGGGGGTATGTACACAAACAGTTTCACTTTCGCTTTGGAGCCCCCAAAAATAAACAGTCACCGTGGATGCAGAAAGCTCTACGTCACATGGGTCAAAAAGAATGCGGCCATTGACTCTGTCACGAGGATGCCGAGAAGCCATAGAAAGGCTCTGTAAGACTGAGAAAAAATCACCTTGTCAAAATCAAGGAAATAAAAAAAGACAGTCTGAAAGGACATCGTGAAACACATAGGCCAAACCCATGATTGATAACCGCTCATCATGGTTGCTGTTTATTTTTTTTTCTTTTAAATATATAATATTTATATATATATGAATTACGAAAATATCAATGATGTGATTGTTGCTATTAAAAAATTAGAAGAGCGCTGATTTAATATATCACTAAATCCTGAAACAATTATGTCCGATTTTGTATCACTACATGAAGCTAAATGCGCAGGGCGTTATATTCTTCCTGCTCAGTACCGATTTATAAAGATGATCCAAACAAGTTTATATAAATCGCTGGCTACAGTAGAAGAAGCACAAATAAATGAATTTGTTTCATTGCCTCGTGCAATTGAAAAGATTAGGTTGGAATTAGCTCAAGAATATGAAACAAGGAAGATAATAAATACCCGTGTAAGGAAGTTAAAAAATTGTATTTCCGCTGATGAAGTCAAGGAAGTAAATACCTCACCTTGGTTTGATCATCAAGGATACCTAGAAATGAAATTGAAAGTAAAAAAAACGATATATTTTTTTTACTTGCATCAGTCTGAATTAGAAAATACTTCCCTTAGTCGATAGGGTTTAATGCAAGAGTGCACATAATTGAGAATTTAATCTCTGTCGCATACAATTGAAATAATATGCTCGCGTCTGAGACTATCTAATTGTTGCTGTGTTAGCAAAAAATCTTCGTCTTCGTATTCGTCAATAATGAATTTAACGTTAATTTCTTCTTGTGCAAATGCAGCCCTAACTGCTTGCTCGAGCGCTTGTTTGTCATACACGAAAACATTTATGTGGTGGTACATATAGATTTATGAATCTAAGATCTAAATACGCGTATATATTCTAAAATCTGATGTATACCGCAATGCGCGATCACGATATGGTGTTTTTTTAGTCTTTGTAGTTGCGTATCAGTCAGTATAAAATCGTCATTGCCGTATTCATCAACAATTATTTTTTCCGGGGTAACTTTTCCAACACTGACAGCTTCATCAAGAAGTTCTTTGTTATGTATGAAACATTTCACGCGGTGATACATTATTATATAATACTCGATTGATTAATTGTAAAGTTTTCGACTTCCAATGATTTTTTTCTACAGATTTCAATTTTTGTTTTACTTTTTTACTGAAAAACGTTGAATTTCTGTGATTTTTACTAGTAAACACCCTATCAAAATTGAGAAATTGGACGATTTCTGTGATTTTTACTAGTAAACACCCTATCAAAATTAGCAAATCGGACAGTGTGCACAAAATATATATAAAATAAAATATTTTTAAGATTTCACTAGCAGATTAATATGTAGTGTTTCATTCCGTAAATCAAGAAGGTGACCGCTCTGGTCTGTCAGCGCGAAATTTATTCTGGTCAGCCACGGATTATGACATCGTAGATAGACTGGATTGATCGGCTCTTGCACGATTATATATCCAGGTGGTATATCTTTCGGAGTAAATGAATAAAGAACACATCCTTGCTGGGCTTGATTTGATACTGTCGTGTCCGTGCTGTAGCTGCCATCAATGATATCACACACAAGATTGACCGCGACCACTTCACTTATATTTACGATGCCCAGAGATACATGCTTGCCATCGCTGGTTTGACTGTTATGGTGTCTGAGGATAGTTGGCTCCGGTAGTAATCTTCTGTATTGTGCAAGTATGTCGTCAAAGGACTCATTGATGAGGTCAGTGACAGATTTTTTGAGTTTGTCTGCATTATACCCGGGAAATTTAAAATTCGGCAGAGTGGCTTCCGTCAGTGAATATTTAGTTAGAAATTTTTGTTTAGGGCGATTTAGGGCGAAGTCACCAGTATACTCTATTGTTGCCTGAATTACTCGCTGGTTAATATATTCCAAGTCGGATACAAGCTGATTTAATATTTCAATCCGCGTGATGATTTCGCTGCGTGAACTTGTTACATCAAAAAGATGTTCTTGGAAGCTCTGCCGTAGTCGCTCTAGTTGTGTTTTATGTTCTTGATTAATGATTTTAAAAGATTCAATAATATTTTTTAGGTCAATTTCAGGGGGAAATGCAGGTAAATCGGGTTGTCGTTCATAATAAAAATACCAGAGAGTATTGCCCTCCTCATCGAGGGACCTCATATTACTATCCGCCGTTGCATTTTTTTATGCTATCCAGACGGTCTTTGTATGACGGTGTAATTTCATGATATGATTGTTTATCAGTGATATAATCAGACTTCTTTGGCGTTGGCGTCGTCGGTGGCGGAGTTTCAGGCCATCCTAACACTGCTCTGATCGAACTACTATATATATCAACGGCGTAGTCTGGGGTGCTTATTTCGATGGCAGAAGACAGCGCTGGCTCATGAACAGTTATTGTTATCGTAGATTCTTTTGTTGTGATATTTTTTATTCGATGTTACAATTCCTCATTGATTTCTTCGATTTGATAAGACCCGGTTGGTAACCCAATGACGTTCCAGTTTGGCGTGCGTCGTCTTTGTTTTTATATGCAAACACAAACGAATTATTTGCTGGCAATCCACCAAACGATTTTGATCTGATATTGGGCCAACTGTGATATACTCGTAATTGTGCTAACGCGATCTCGTTTACTGGAATCGCAGTTGGAAAATTAATACTGAATTCTGGTCTAGTTGAGGTTACTGTTATTAAAGAAGTTCGTTTCAGGCTTGTATTTGCGACTTGAAGTAATTCCGTCATTGTTGTTATTTATCTTTTGTCGCTTCAAATGACTGGTGTAGTCTTCATACATCTTTGCCATTTGCGCGAATTCTGAATCTGATATTGTTGTATCGTCGAGACTTGATGATATCAACGACGACAATTTCGAGTAGGCGCTCGTGGCCGCGTTGTTTAACTTTTGATACTCGTGCAATTTTGTTAGCGCGCATGAAGATATTCTTTTCGCGATAATATTAGCAACTCCTGCAATTGTCGTTGATGTTGAAACTGTAATTGTGACCGCGATTGCAGTTGTCACTGGTGTTAGAGCTGATAATAATACTCCCGTAGATGCAACTTTCGCGGATACTGAATACACTATTGTGTCTAGGATGATTACACGCCGCTTGTATTTCTTTACCTTTGCTGTGCATTCCTTAATAGTATTTTTTAACTCTGACTGCCATTCGCGTACTTGATCATATCTATATTGCTGAGCATCCAGTATTGTCATTGATGCTGACTTATTTTATAACGCCATTTTATTATTTTACGCAGTAACCAATTGAGGCGTTTCAGCTACAAATTCCAAACACCACCAGTAAGATGTTGCGGTTAATTTCTTGTCGGCGGATTCCAGTATAAATGTTTCTTCGGTCCCCTTGTTTAATATGATAGTCACAACCCCGGAATACTTGTCGGTGGAATGTCGCCAGGGATACGTTGTAAATATCTCAAATTTAGCGGCACTGAACACAGACAGCCTGTATACTCCAGTAACTGTTGCTGTATATTTGATAGTATTATTTTGTTTAGACCATGTTGCAAATCCAGATGATACTGTGTATACTATGTTGGTAATATGCCCGGGAGTAACTCCAGATGGGATTTTAATCAAACCGGTTTTGTTAACGATCTCAGGAATCCCCGCTACGATATCTTGCTGTGTTTGTTTGACGGTGTCAGTGTTGGTCTTGATATCAGAAAGCTTCATATCGATGACGGGAGGAGTTCCAAAGAACTTATCTGTGGTCTCATCGGTTTTTCTAAAGTTTCTACGGAGATTTGTAAACGCGTTTACATGAATATCATACTCGGCTCGCAACGTGGATAATTTACCGTCAACGGTATCAACATAATTTTTTGTCGCGGCATCTTCCGGGGATGTTGGATCTCTTAACACAGTTATTTTGTTACCGTTCATGCTGAGTTCACCTGTCATTGTATCACCGGTCTTTTTTACACGTTCCCGTGCAGCTTTATGCGTATCATCTCGAAGCGATTGATGTCAGCGAATCTCTTATTTTTCCGCTATCAGTGAACACAGGGATGTTACCCGGAGTGGCTCCAACAACCCTACGAATTATTTCATGCCATTTGTTATCGCTGGTTTTTAGTTTTCCGTGTCGGTCCTGAAAAATAACAACCTCATCTGGGTCTATTCCAGTCAGACTTAAAAGATTATCGATTTCATCTTTGGTCGCATATTTTGATAAATCCACGTCGGCGCGCTTCACTTTTCTGTTGAGAAGAGATCTTCCGTAAATATCAACCATTATTTGATAGGAAACTGTTTAAATCGACCCGTGGTATACTCGTGCACAACTTTGTGAGGTGGTTTGGTTGACGCTGATATCGCATCAAGAACATTCAATACTTGTTGACCACATATCGGAGGATCGGTCAGTGTTTATGTTGGCAGCGTTGAGTACTAAACTTTTGACGCGTGGACGTCTTTTGTGTATTTTAGAAATTCAACTGGCGGTGCTAACCCATACGAATCAAAATAGATAATTCCACGTGGATCGATCGCGTAAGCCACCCAGTGAGTTCCTGGACCATTGCTGTTATCAAGATTAATAATTCCTGTTTCTGGATTATTCAGTTGTTGTGGTAATTGAACTCGCATAAAGACACCTCTGAAATTTTTTATATTTAATTGTTTAACAGCATTGAGCAAATCAAAATTGGACATTGGTGTAAAAAACACTGTTTTCAAAACCGTTTTGGGTACCATGAGGGCGGAGTTCCTGGAAGTCTTAGCCCGCGTCCCTTTTTTTTTGTATCCTTTCCCTGTCGCCTTTTTCAGTGCCATTCCAGTAGCGGTTCCAACAGCTCCTAACGTGGCGGCTTTAGCAACAGCTGGGGCAGCAGCAGCTATTAGTGCTGGTATTGCTACGAGAAGAGGAAATATACCGCCGGTTTTAATCATGTCTTTGACCGCGGATGGAGAAAAATCAAGTTGAGTTCCAGGTTTTGCTTGTTTTGCTTTATTGAAATGATTAAGTTGTGTTTTAGTCAACGATAGCTTATTTGGACCGCCATTAGCGATTTGATCATATTTTAAAGTTATTTTTGCCCCACATGCGCTCGCGTTTTTTGATTGTAATTTTTTCGCCTGACCAGAAGTAAGAGTGACATTAACGTGACTGTATGACATTTTTATAATTAACGAGATTGATCTAATTGTCCTACAAGTTTTCCACTGGTGCATCAACGACTCTCATTCGGCCACCAACACCTTCAAGTAACATTGCTTTGTCACTGAGGATGACCGCGATTGCTCTATAATTAGCTATAGTTCCTCTTGTCACATTAGCCCGAAAGTGTATATCAACGACAGACTGTCTAGTCAAATCAAGATGCTCTAATGAGAAGTAATAGATTGGATAATAATTTATAAAATCCAATTGTGATATTTGCAAACCAGTATCAATATTTAGATCACGCGCTAGATATTTCGTCAATCGTTGATATGCACGTGCAACATGATTATTACCAAAATCTAACAGTATGTTCTCAGATGGTTCTTGATGCCCGTTTATTCTTAAAGAAATTTCTGAGACACCGAGTTTGTCAAATATCATATGACTCTGTGTTTGTGAATTTACTCGTGCAGCATCCTGAAGAGCAATAAAAATATGTCGCGGCGCGGAAACTCCCTGCTGTGATGCTATATGCCATGTGAATAAACCATTATCATTACTCTGAATACTATCTGTGGTTGTTGTAAGCCACGATAACAGCAATTTACCACCTTGATCCATAAAAGAAAGTAATCGCTGTTCTTCAGCAATTGCCGGAGTCATTACCGGCATCCACAATGATAGTTTTGTTATTAATACTTTACCAGCGTCACCAGCAGGTCGCCATAAAGCATCATTGTCATTATCTTTTCTAACAAGCACAACCGTATGTTTTGCTCCAAAAATTACCTTTCTGACATCTCTGCAAAATCCAAAAATATGCGACAGCGGAATCGCACAAGAAAATTTTCTACTATCCCCGCTCAACATTAATTTACGTGCAGCGAAACCTAAATTAAATTCTGCATTAGCACCATGAACCACCGGCGTCACATCAGCGTCAGCGTTTCCGGCAAAGTTTCTTGGTCGTCTAATATTGTACTGATCACTGTTAGGATGATCAGAAGTGTCCTTGGCAAACAACATTGATGGATCAGCTGATCTTGTATAATCATCAGAATATCTTGCTAGACCAATTATTGTTGTAGCAACATCGACATCATTCTGAATCGATTCGATATTTTTTCCATCAATCATATATATGGTGCTACTAAACAAGGCCATAATTCCGTTATTGATAAAACCGATTGTATCCCCCGCGCCGTAGTCTGTGTTATCTGTTTTTATAATTTCACCTTCCACTTCAATAAATGCTTCAGCGGGCAAGAAATATCTACTTGTATCCTGAACCTGTAATTCAATTCGTCCTCGTTGATTTGGGTTTCATGCGTCATAGGAATAATACTGAAAATCACGCACTGATTCATTTTTAAGAACCGGTTCGTCTATGTCGAATGCTGGGTCGGATTCCCGTTTAAACATTTTATTATAGAAGTTATCGTCTAAAACGAAGACCACTTCCCGCCACCAAACTTGTGTTTATTTGTTCAGGATTTATCAGCGCTGCTAGTTTTTGATTTGCGGCTTCATTTATTACTTTACTAACATTTGCAGGCATGTCTGCGGTGGCTGGTAATTTTACCGGTGGAGGCGAACCCCTTTGAGGTTTGCGTATTGATCGTGCTAGTTTGTCCTTGATTGCCAAGAATGCTTTACAGGCAGCGCTACCAACAGCGCCAGTAGCTTTATCTTTAATAACGTCAATAGATTTCATTGATAATTGTTTTGCGATTGGTATTGCTTTAGGAGCCATTCTCGCGAATAAACCCCGAACAACATCACCAAATCCGTTTCCGTAAGTCATCCTGTATACGGGTACTCGTGAATTTACAACCCTGACCATAACTGGTCTACGATGAGAATTGTGTACGATCATTTTATTTAATTAGTTATTTATCTAACTAGTCGCTGTCCGTGAGTTCATCAATAAGTTCTCGATAGATGCTAGTATCCATGATACCACCTTGAAATAATCGCTGACAGATATCAGCGGCTTCATTAATGATTTCCGGAGAGTTATTTCCAGCCCGCGCTCCTCCTATGAAAACTTCTAACCGCGATACGTCATTGATGATATTGTTAGGGCAGGGAATAAAATCACCCCCAAACCACGGCCAGTTGCTACAGTGTCAGGTGCGTCGAAAAATTCTTCTGGAGATTGTGGTCGTTTCTTGGTTTCTACATCTTCCATAAATTTTTATACCCGGGATCTTCTGCATCAACAGGCAAATTTTTAAAAGCGAAATATAATAAAGGAGTCCAATTTTTGGGTTCTATTTTTTTAACGTATTGAGGTTTTAGATAATTTTTTCTAGAATCATAACCATATGCAGCAATATTGAGTAATTTATCCCAGTTAGTAAAAGTACTAAGAGCTTTATCGGGAAACAATCCTACAGGTGGGGGTTGAGATTTCTTTCGTTCTAATTGCCGCATCGACGAAGTTTGCTCAGGCGGTGAATAGGGAGGTGGAGGCTCTTGTGGTTGTCTACCTCTGTCAAGCGCCTGTATTTCCTTTACAAGTCTTGAATATTTTAGATCGTTAGATTTGACCGCTTCTTTGTCGTAGTATACACGATACACCCATCTAACAAAATTGTCATTAGTCGCGGAAATATATTTTGGGTTTAAAACTTTATTTTTGCTATATAAACCTTCTAATATCAATTCAGGTAATCTTGCTTCTGGTGTTTTCTTAAGGAATCTAATAAAAGCCGGATTAAATTTTGCAGTCAGTTCAGCACCATTTTTAGCTGCTTTGGGTGCAGCAGCTTGGCGACTTCAGTACCTTCTTCGGCGGTGGGTGGAGGTTGAGCTGCAGCTATATCAGTTGGAAGATCTTGTAAAAGTCTTTTTGTTTTTTTAGTTCTTCTAGCAATTTTTTCAGTCTGCTCGGCGGTTTGTTTTAGCACTGGAAGAATACCTATTTCATCTCCCAATAAAGCTCTTTCTGTGATCGCCGTTGCTTTCTCAGTAGCTGTTGTGACTGGTTTAAATAAGTGTTCTGCGCCTGTTGCAAATTCAACTTGTGCTTGCTGACGTTCTTGAAGTTTTTGTCTTACAGAATCTCTCACAGGAAGAAATATTTTTATTGCTTCTAGTCGCTCTCGAGCTAATCTAGCGGAATGTGCTTCTCCAATGTTGGCCATTATTGTTAACTTAAATTTTTAATTCATAGCAGCAGAGGGGGCGACGACAACAAAACGCAGCAACAATGGCGACAATTGTGTTTACAACGGCATTTGGAACTTGTAGGGTTAGCCCTCCATAAAGGGTTTATTTCGGCATTTGGAGGCTTCCTAAAAGTTGTAGGGTTCGCCTCCTCTGCTCCTTGTATGACGTCATAATGAACCTCAAATAATTGCTTTTTTTAGTAAGATAAAACTACATTCCCTATATTCAATATAACATGTTGCGGGTGATTGAAAAGTGTTTTGTACGAGCAATGATACACCGCTGCGGTCATCGGTAGTTCTTTCGTTTACCAACCACGTATTGTCAGGTATAAAAATGTAGTGATCTTTGATAGATCACATTTCCATACGTCAGTTCGTAGCATGTAACCAATGAAATGAAGTCAAAATTACAGAACTTTCTTTTTATGGCCTATATATTCCTGGATATTAGGTTGGATGGATGACTCTATAATTTGAAGTTATGGTGGGGTTTAATATCGGATGACTTTGACTGATTACATATATTATGTATATTTAATAAAGTACACGAATTCTTATATCCAAAAATATTAGACTGAAGACTAATTTAACGACTATTTGCTGATTTCTGATGACCACTGTCAATTCTGGTCCGACCATGCCCTCAGTGTTGGTACATACTACAGTACAATTCAATACAATAATGGACATACTACAGTACAATTCAATACAATAATGGACCGCTCCGGTGGCCAAGTAGTTAGAGCGTCCACCTCGGAAGCGGGAGGTCGTGGGTTCGAACCCCGGCCGAGTCATACCAAAGTCTTACAAAAATTGTACTAACAGCTGCCTCGCTAGGCGCTCAGTATTAAGAGGTTAGTGTTAGGACTGGTCGTCCTGGTGTCAGGATAATGTGACTGGGTGGGATGTCATGGTACATGTTTGTGGCATGATACCCCAGTGCTAGACATTTGACAGTATAAACTGCCACACTGCAGACATACGTTAAAAATCATAATCACACACACACACACACACACACACACACATTCTACAATACACTGCTGGGAAATCTCGTATGTGTACGCTTTGTCTTTAGATTAGACTTTGTCCAATCTCATCCGTCCTATGATACCATTCTTCTTCAAACCGTCTAAACATTTGTATAGACAATGAGTGTATAGCTGAGATTACCTTTTGTCGTGTGCTTATAGTCATGATTGCCACAGTTGGATCTGTCTCGTTTTCATGCGGGTAATTTTGAAGTCTGGGTGAACGAAGTGTTAAGCAGATGCATTTCAACACTATCCTGTCTGAAAGTAATTTATTATTATTACGTTTTAATTCAAAGTTGTCGAGCAAATGCGAATTAAATATACGAAAATATATATGTGGTGGAGACGGCGTTAGCGCTGGATGTTAAGGACTGTATGTACATGCTTTAAGAAGTGTTAGATCAAATACTATCAGATTAAGTCCATTCAGCTACGTTAGTGTGTCCTTGTGTAACTCGCAATGCATTAGTCCATTGGCCTTGGTACTAAATAACCCAACGGTGTCGTGTCGCAAAACACCAAAACCAAACCGATCTACATCGATTGCTGTTTCAGCACAAGTTTGATGTTAGTTAGGTTACCATATTAGAACTGACAAAAACCTCTACACTCCGAAAATCTGGCGTGTATGTCTGTATCAGTATAGAAATTTAAAGACCGAAAAGGAAGACATGTTCTGGAAAAAGAGGACGTAGGATAACCCTAATGTTATTAAAAGCTTTCACAAAGCTTGGACACATTTATTTTGGGATGCACTTATTTTAGGATTCTCATCTCACATGTGTAAGCACAACGTTGTCATTGTAATGCCGTTCACAGCGGAGACTGCGTCACATTAGTTTTATTTGTCTTCTGATGTACCGTTTCTCTCGGGTAAATCCTCACCGAGCAATAAAAATACGAGATTAATTATATAATTTACTTTTCCAAATATATTGAGATCAATATTGGTGTCTCATAGACTTGGTCAACGCAAACTATTCTGGTCCCAAAGTAAATGACCCAAAATGAAACATGTGATAATTTCATAAAGTGTGTTTTTGTGTGTGTGTTTTTTTGGGTGTCATTTATGTTTTTAACATAGCTTTTAAAAAATTCTGTCATATCTCTACGATGTCTGCAGTGTAACAGTTCATAGTGATGTCTAGCACTGGGGCATCATGCCACAGACATGTAGCATGATGTCCCACCCAGTCACATCATTCTGACACTAGGCCGACCAGTCCTGACACTAATTTCTTAATACTGAGAGCCTAGCGAGGCAGCTGTTATTAGCATTCTTTGGAATTACTCGGCCGAGGATCGAACCCGCATCTGAGGCAGACGCTGTAACCACTAGGCCATCGGAGCGGTCTCATAAATTAATTTTGTAAGTGAAATGAACTAGAAGTGCTAACTTTAGCAATGCTTACAGACAAAGAGTCTTTTTTACAGACATTTACAAAATATGAAGTCTGACCAGTAGTCTCTAATATGTAAAATGTATCTTGTTTTGCAAAATGTATCTTGTTTTGCTTTGAACATTAGGTAATTATGCAAAATGTATCTTGTTTTGCTTTGAATATTAGGTATTTATGCAAAATGTATCTTGTTTAGCTTTGAATATTAGATAGTTATGCAAAGTGTATCTTGTTTTGCTTTGAATATTAGGTAATGAATCTGGAATTTTTATTACAATTTCAACACTTGTGTGAAATAATGAAAATAATATATATTATATTGCTATTTGTCACTAAATTTGTCTCCTAGGTAATATTATTTTATCAGTACACAAACTTGTCATGCAAATTTTAACTCCATTTAAAACTGTTTGTGTGTAAAACAACCATTTGAATACAATTTAGCCATTGTGCCTAAAATTATGGGGTGTGGGAGTCATGGACAGGGTGAGAGATGATAGAAAATGTAATTTGAGGTTACAATTTCTCTTCGACGAGACTTGATGAGCCCCATCTCCAAAAAATTATTAGAGCGTTTGATTTTCTATCCTTTCAACACAATGTTGGCTGATATCTTTTTCCTTGTCCACCACAAACCACAGGCGATTTGGCCGAAACTATTTCGAAAAAGGTGTAATTTTCGGGCAGTTATAGGCGGAAGTTGACGGTTGATGTCAAGTAAATGATGTCACAGAGGTACTCTGTGAACTTATTTTTCCACAAAACAAAACAACATTTCTGGTTAACTCCGTTGAGGAGAAGGAGTTGTAAATAAGAAATTATATATCAAAATGTATGTACGCACTAGTTCCGACAGAAGCAATAATAAAATATATATTTAAAAAAAACGATTGCATACTCCTCACAGCGTGCTACCTCCTTATACATATCGGATAGAGCCACCTTAGAAAGAAGTTAAAATCTGCATTAAGGTGTTTTATTTTGTTCTTGATTTAACATTGCCTTCGAAAAAAATGCCATAAGTAATGAATAATATTGGCACTTTAACGCTTAACCTAGCAAATATGGCGTCGTTTTTGTAAATTCATCGATGTTTTCATAAACAGCTTTATCGTTCCAATGACATAATGACATTTTAAAAGTTGGCTGACACCGATGTCAAACGGTTTGTGCAGACAGTGACATTGTATATCACTTCATTTGGAGGAGCAGTTTGGGAAAGACTGATAATGGCAGAGCGTGAAAGGTCAAGGATGAAGCTCTCAGTCACATGATCAATGTGTGTAGTAAGTTTGCTTTTTGTGAGAATACAAATCGATGAGACAGTTAGTCACATGATTAATGACCGCGGCAAGCTTTGCTTTGTGTGTGTATACAAATGAGACAGTCACTTGATCAATGTGTGTGGCACGCTTGCTTTGTGTGAGTATACAAATCGACGAGACAGTCAGTCACATGATTAATGTGTGCGGCAAGCTTTCTTTGTGTGAGTACACAAATCGATGAGACAGTCACATGATTAATGTGTGCGGCAAGCTTGCTTTTTGTGAGTATACAAATCGATGAGACAGTCAGTCACATGATTAATGTGTGCGGCAAGCTTGCTTCGTGTGAGTATACAAATCGATGAGACAGTCAGTCACTAGATCAATGTGTGCGGCAAGCTTTCTATGTGAGAGTATACAAATCAATGAGACAGTCACATGATTAATGTGTGCGGCAAGCTTGCTTTGTGTGAGTATACAAATCTATGAGACAGTCACATGATCAATGTGTGCGGCAAGCTTGCTTTGTGTGAGTATACAAATCGATGAGACAGTCACATGATTAATGTTTGTGGCAAGTTTGCTTTGTGTGAGTATACAAATCGTTGAGACAGTCAGTCACATGATTATTGTGTGCGGCAAACTTGCTTTGTGTGAGGATACAAATCGGCACGAAAACCAATCATTGCAATACACTTGCAGTTGTCAAAGGAATATGAGCTACAGTTAGTAAGCAGAGAAAAAAGTAGTCGAAATACTGCCAGTAAAAATCCAGTGGAATTTAAATTCCAAACGGACCATACTATACGGCACAAAAAGCCAGATACAGTACTAGTATACAATGAAGGAAAGGAACATGGCGTATGCCATAAAGTAGTAATTACATTGATTATTTGTAAGCCGGTACCGATGGGTACCGAGTTTGAAGAAAACCTGTCGGCGAGACGCTTGAAGTTGTCTGCTGACTCGGTATTGTTCAGGACCGGGTCATTGACAAACCATGCAGCTAATTGTTACCTAACCGATAACCTTAACGATTTTTGTGCATTATTTCCTATAATTTTTGTCCAGCTTTCCTATAATTTTTGTGCATTATTTCCTATAACTTTTGTCCAGCTTTCCTATAATTTTTGTCCAGCCATCGTTAGTGGGAAGCGAGACATACCTGTCACTTTTGGATAACAGGTCTGAAGCAAACTTTGTGGTGTTGATGTCTTGAATTTGGGGTATGGAAAACACTTTTTGTTTTTATGTCAAACGATCAAAGGTCGATGGCTAGGACTGCTAAAAAATTTCATCACAAACTTTTGAATTATCGAGGATGTACCATCACCAAAGTGTCTGGATAACTTACATGTTGGAGAAAAAGATGCTTGTGTTTTTTTCTGGGGTGGAAGGTCCAAGGTTCAAAGGGTCAAAGGGTAAAAAAGAAGTGTTTTTTGCATCGTAACTTTAGGTTTAGAATAATTACTTTGATTAAACTTAGGGGTTGGTAAGTATGCACTTAAAATATGGAAGAGGTCTGTTGATTCGGTGTCGAAAGGTTCAGGGTTACGGTCAGTGTAGCTGAAGAAAAAATGGTTTTGTAAAAAAAAAAAAAAAAACATTTGTGCTAAAGTAAGTTTCTTGGCCAAGCTTCGGGATCATACACACAGGGTTATAAAGAAACCTGTATATTCCGGTTCTAACTTTTAGAGGTCAATACCATGGAAAGTTAAACAAGAAAATAGTGGTTTCTGCAAATTAGTTTAGTTCAAGACCGCATACCTTGACCACAGACCCTAAGCAACTTTATGGATTTCGTTCCGACATTGAATGAAGTATGACGAAGCTAAGACAGGTAATGCTACAGCATGATCACTCATCCTTTTAGCACAGGACTTAAGATCACATCCGATTTCCTATCTTCTTGTATTCAAACAGTAAGGGTCCGAGTTTTCATATTTATCTGATACCAGCTGACCTAATAATCTCCCCAAGTAGAATATGTATATCCACCAACTCGATCATGACATCGAGGCACGCATGGGTGTGCCCTAATTTCTTAAGTCACGAATCACCTTCTTATCTTTGGATTCGCCACTTTCAGATCTGGAAAAGACAATGACCAGGATGGCTGAATTTTATCTGTTACTCGTAATAGGTAGGTTTTGTACCACTACAAGCTCGACTTTCATTTAAGATAAATATAATATATTTGAAAACAGTACTATTTTAGTCGTACTTTCATAAATTTCATAATTTCGGCGTATTTTATGGCCCTAAAAGTTACTTATCTGCAAAGAAAAGAACACAAGTTAATATAAACTTACATGTTCATCTGCATTCATTCATATCAAATTACACAGCGAGTAGAAGTAAAACATGTGTAACTTTACATATAGAATAGAATGGACCGTGGATGGCAGAGTGGAAAAGCGCTTGACATTATCGATCGTTGACGTTTCACCTCTGCGTGGGTTCAAGTCTCAGACTCGGCCAATGTGGGTATGTGAGAAAGCTGCCCGTAGCTTCCAGTGGGTCGGTGGTTCTTACCAGTATTTTTAATGTTGTTGTTCTTTCTCCACAAGTTATATTGGCTGCCATATATGGCCTTTCTTGCGCTAAGAAATGGTGTTAAACACCAAAACAACAATACCAGTAATACGTAGAAGGAAAAGGGAAGAAAACAAGTGTAAAAAGAAAATTAAGTTCATGGGATAGATGGTGGAATTTGCACCAAGTTATTTTCCATAAATTTCAATACAGAAGACGATCTGTTTTTGCAGTATAAAATAAATTTATATTGCTAAAGCTGAGGTGAGGTCTTCGATGTTACATAAATCTAAAATATTTTTTATTCACAGGGTTGTCACTGACTACCAGGGGCACTTGTCAGTCCGACTGTAAGGACTTGGACACGGAAGCTTGCCGACTAATGGCCCAGAGCAGGCCGAATTTGTGTTCTGATCCGTCGCTGTCCTCCCTGGCTTGTCCCAGGTTCTGTAATCAATGCCGTGAGTAATATTCAAAGATGATAGCATATTACAGTATGTTTCGAGTAATTCACACATTACGCTTTCAAATTGTTTTTAACCCTCGCTGTCTTCCTTGACTTGCCCTATGTTCAATAAGCAAGGTCGTAAATGCTGTTCCAAAACTACGGTTTGTTGCGATATACCTTGGTGAATTATCTGGTTCACAAGGGCTCATATCGTTGCCTATAATTTACCTACAAACCATACTTGTACTATATAATCCTATAATTTTCCTGCAAACCATACGTGTACTATATAATCCTACTATAATTTACCTACAAACCATACATGTATTATATAATCCTATTATAATTTACCTAAAAACCATATAATCATATTATAGACCGCTCCGGTGCGGGAGGTCGCGGGTTCGAATCCCGGCCGAGTCATACCAAAGATTTATAAAAAAAACGGTACTTACAGCTGCCTCGCTTGGTGCTCAGGATTTAGAGGATAGTGTTAGGACTGGGGTGCCCCAGTGCTCTACTTCACTATAAACTGCAACACTGCAGACATCGTAGCGATATGACTGAAAAATACTAAAGCTAAGTTAAAAATACAAATCTGTCTGTCTGTCTGTCTCACACACACATACATACCCTATTTCTATATATATATATATATATATATATATATATATATATATATATATATATATATATATATATATATATATATATATATATATATATATATAATCCTATTATAATTTATGTACAAATCATACATGTACTCACGTGTATGATTAGAGTGGATGTGGGAGGAGGTCAGGGTTCGACTGAACGTGCTCTTATCTTGACCCAGTTAAGTACCTGGCCACCATTGTAAAAGTCCATAGCAATCGATAAGTTTCATCTGAATGTTTCATGATGACAGTTAAGTACCTGGCCACCATTGTAAAAGTCCATAGCAATCGATAAGTTTCATCTGAATGTTTCATGATGACAGTTAAGGTACAACTGTTAAGACTTTGGTTAAACAAAATTAGTATTCTATTTTAAATCAGTAATTTATATTTAATTTAAGATGAGTAAATGCTCATACATGTCCTGTATGACTTTTACCATAAAGTTGTACTGGCTGCTGTTGCTCTCTCTCTCTCTCTCTCTCTCTCTCTCTCTCTCTCTCTCTCTCATGTCATCATAAACGAAAGCGATTATTGGTAGATCATTTTGTGATTGAGCGTTACTTTACTTAGATCCATTTGCATCAGTTGTAAACGATGCCCTATAGCAGGTAAAATCTTTATCATAAGATTTATCGTTTGTTTATTTTATCAATACTACCTATAATAATAACCAATTCTCTATCAATATATTATTTTCTTTTTAAATTAGATTGCTAAACCACATCATGTACATTGTTGTAATTTTCAGCGAATGCAACACATCTTTTTTTTGATTGTATAATTCAAACGGAATAAATAAATAATTGTGACGGTTGCACGCATTGGGGTGGGGTTCTTCCAATATATATTAATTAAATTATGATGAAAGTTCCACCCGGGCTCGCGGGGTTAGAAAGTTAAATTAGTGACGAGGTAGATTTACAGCTCTGAGCCCCCAGTCAGCAATGCCGACGGTTAAATTATAGAGAACACGAAGATGAAGTTCAATTAATAACAATTTAATAAATTCGATAATTTAAAACGATAAACTCTCAATCACCCGTCTTTCCCTCGACCAAGTGACAGCCTAATTCATCCCGTGATTTACAGTGTGAGTTCGATTTTCTCCCTGTCCTTGCGTCTACTCATCTCTTTCTTTCCCGCTAATTCCTTCCTTCCTTCCGTTCCTCCAACACCTCCTTCGACTCCGTTTCCCTCTCGACTATCTCAACCTCCAATTTCGCTCCCAATTTCCTCTTCCTCCCTTCTCTCCCCTTTTCCTCCTAGACTTCAACTTCTCCTGACTTCTCTCCTTTCTTCTCCTTTCCTCCGTCTCTCTATCTGAGACTACGGGACCAAACTGTACTGGTCTGTCCCTCAAAGCTTCCTTATTTGAAGTTGTCTGTACTTAGAATTTCCTGTTCTAAGATATTCCCGCCAATAACGAATGGCTGTTTGGAGTTACTCTATCCTCCTCTGGGCAATCTCTCTAGCGAACTAATTCTTGCCGGAAGACGCGGAGGTATCATTCTAGCCAAATCAGGGTCTCTCCCTTATCTCGATTCTGACTGGGTGGCGCTGTGATCCTGTCCAATCGTCTTAGCGGCCAGTTCAACCTGGCTGTCTGTCTGCAGGGAAAAGAAGTTAAGACACTCCCACTTCTTCAGGCAACTTCTTTTGATCTGGACAAACGTTTCCACATCTAGGTGATAATTCACTATCTGGCGGCCTCGCAGCTCTTAGGTCTGGCTCTCCACTTCTAGCCACGGCAATCTTACGTAAGGGATTAGTGCTAGCCTGCGGCAATATTTAACATCAAACAATGGCTTGTCAGAATTACCTTGATTATACATGTTTCAAACTGGGGCTACTCTGGGTCGGGGTAAACGTGACAATAATAATAGTTTTATTTATAGCTTTTTCACGATTTCATATACATGTATTTCGTTTCTGTTCTCTCTACATGTTAGGTTATGTCTTTTAAACCAACCGTACTCTGCATTTTTGATAGTGTTAGCTGTTACCTTGCTGTTTAAGTTTAGTAATTTTGGCGCTAAAATATTTCACTTCAATTTTAATCTCTTGTTCGTTTTGTAACAGTTTTAAATGTGATTCTAATGTGGTTTTGTCCTCCGGAGATTTTTATATAAAAAAAACATTGTCGAAAGCTAGGTATTTAAACAACTAGCTGAAAATATTGTTAAAAGCTAGGTATTTAAACAAAGGTATTTAAACAACTAGCTGCAAATATTGTTAAAAGCTAGGTATTTAAACAACTAGCTGCAAATATTGTTCAAAGCTAGGTATTTAAACAACTAGCTGCAAATATTGTTAAAAGCTAGGTATTTAAACAACTAGCTGCAAATATTGTTAAAAGCTAGGTATTTAAACAACTGGTTGCAAGTACTGTTGAAAGCTAGGTATTTAAACAACTGGTTACAAGTATTGTTGAAAGCTAGGTATTTAAACAACTAGCTGCAAATATTGTTAAAAGCTAGGTATTTAAACAACTAGCTGCAAATATTGTTAAAAGCTAGGTATTTAAACAACTAGCTGTAAATATTGTTGAAAGCTAGGTATTTAAACAACTGGTTGCAAGTACTGTTGAAAGCTAGGTATTTAAACAACTGGTTGCAAGTATTGTTGAAAGCTAGGTATTTAAACAATTGGTTACAAGTATTGTTGAAAGCTAGGTATTTAAACAACTAGCTGCAAATATTGTTAAAAGCTAGGTATTTAAACAACTGGTTGCAAGTATTTTTGAAAGCTAGGTATTTAAACAACTAGCTGTAAATATTGTTGAAAGCTAGGTATTTAAACAACTGGTTGCAAGTATTTTTGAAAGCTAGGTATTTAAACAACTGGTTGCAAGTATTGTTGAAAGCTAGGTATTTAAACAACTGGTTGCAAGCATTGTTGAAAGCTAGGTATTTTAACAACTGGCTGCAAATATTGTTAAAAGCTAGGTATTTAAACAACTAGCTGCAAATATTGTTAAAAGCTAGGTATTTAAACAGCTAGCTGCAAATATTGTTGAAAGCTAGGTATTTAAACAACCAACTAGCTGTAAATATTGTTGCAAGTATTTTTGAAAGCTAGGTATTTAAACAACTAGTTGCAAGTACTGTTGAAAGCTAGGTATTTAAACAACTGGTTACAAGTATTGTTGAAAGCTAGGTATTTAAACAACTAGCTGCAAATATTGTTAAAAGCTAGGTAGTTAAACAACTAGCTGCAAATATTGTTAAAAGCTAGGTATTTAAACAACTAGCTGTAAATATTGTTGAAAGCTAGGTATTTAAACAACTGGTTGCAAGTACTGTTGAAAGCTAGGTATTTAAACAACTGGTTGCAAGTATTGTTGAAAGCTAGGTATTTAAACAATTGGTTACAAGTATTGTTGAAAGCTAGGTATTTAAACAACTAGCTGTAAATATTGTTGAAAGCTAGGTATTTAAACAACTGGTTGCAAGTATTGTTGAAAGCTAGGTATTTAAACAACTGGTTGCAAGTATTGTTGAAAGCTAGGTATTTAAACAACTGGCTGCAAATATTGTTAAAAGCTAGGTATTTAAACATCTTTTTTTTCTCTTCATTATTTTGGTTACTTACAGCTCACCAGTTATTGTGTACTTTTGAGAGAATGACCTATGTAAGGTGAAGTTGGTTGCATTTAAAACATGCACAATAGAGAGAATGTTGGCATACCTCTATGCTACATTAATGTAACGTGGATGATATTTCTTTGGATATTGTACCTTTGAAAATTGTATATGATCTAAGCACACTGCTAACTAAAATGACTGCTCCATTGTGCTTAAAAATCAGCCTGAATTAGCCTAACGTACACTATCCGTAGCAGCTATTAAAATAGCGAAAATTAATTTTCCCAGACTAGACAATACCAGCTATTAAAAGTGCAATGAATGAATTACCAACTATATAAAATGTAAAAAAAGCTGTTTGCTCTTTTTGTTATACAATTTACCTCTGAAGTTCAGGAAGTGAAAATGACCAAGTGCAGCTAGCAATTTTTTGAAAGGTGCACATCTGGAGTAAGGCCAAGTTGTATAATCTATAACCCATATTACACCCATCAATCACACACCAAAATAAAGGGACTTAAAGGTTCTTTGAACTATACCTAATATATACAAGGTCTTTTTTTAAATAGCCAGTATAACCAGTGAGGACCCAGGGAAATTCTTTTTCTTTAAAATTCTAACCCTATGCAAAATACGAAACTGTAGAGCGCCACGTAATAGATTTTGCATAATATGATTGCAGTTGCATCAGCTGACAAATGTAGGGATGATTTCCATTGGTCAGAATATAACCATGTGATCAGACCCAGTTGCGTTTACTTGTGTATAAACTGTACGGATACCTACTTTATAATAAATTATGTAAATAGAGTCACGTGCAAAGTAGGTAACATAAACACTTAATTAGAAGGCATGAACACTGCATGCCTTTAAAACGAGATATTAGTGGCGGGTTTATATTTTATTCAAAAATTGAATACATTGATTTGACAGAATTAAATAACAAAACTTGGTAACTTTTCTGAAGATGAATAATTCTTTCTTTGACAAGATGTAAAAAAATTCTGGGAAACTCAAAATCTGCAAAGAAGAACAAAGGGGTGAAAGCAATTTCACTTCGGCTCTTTACAAATGAATTTAAAACTATAGGTAAATGGATACTGGGACTAACATTATAACAATTGTACTCACAATCCTATCATGTAAGACGCCGATCCTGATAGTTGCGATTTGGGGATGGGTGCGAAATAGATCCCGCTGCTCCCTCATGGTAACTGTCAGAGTCAATGTCCTGGACTGTTTGACTATTGCCGCCCCCCCCCCCCCCCAAAAAAAAACTATAACCATTTACTGATTGTCTTAATTTCATTTGTAACTAGCAACTCTAGGTAGCCTAAACTGTTAATGAACACGTAAATAAATGTAAAGAAACGAAAATTGGTTACTCACGTGGCTAGAAAATAATGATTCATCCAAGTCACAATAAACTCACGAAGCATCAATTCAAACAGTCTTTTGTATGTTAAACAAAACACATCCTTTGCTTTGAATCCATCTTCTACTCAGAACACATGTGCCAATTTAGATAAAATATTAAGACCATGCTGTGGAACGTTCAAAACTTTAGATCGTCTACCATCGGTAGAATTATTTGTTTGATGCTGACGTACCTATTACGTTACAGATATAAAATCCCTTGTTCTTATAAATAGCTACGTACCAGACCCCTCAACAAAACTTCATACCCTTAAATAAGGCTTGAACACTTATATGAAATATCTTTTAAAAAAATAAAAATTAAAGAATTATTAAGAATTGCAATTATAAGAGTTGCATGTTTTTTTCTGAGTTTATTGTGGTATAAACTGTCAGTTGCCGAATCACACAGCTTACATAACGTACTGCTGGCGTTATTCGCTGTGTGGTTCGGTAACTGACAGTTTATACCACGATAAACTCAGAGAAAGCAACATTAAACTCTTAAATAATCCAGGCTACCACAAGAGCAGAGTTAAAGGTTGCAAGAAAAATTGAGCTGATGGTGTCATTCGTTTCAATAGACATTTGTCTGTTGGTGAAATTTATGGAAATCATTAGCAGAAAGTAAATAAATGCTATACAAAGCAATTTGTCTTTGATTTTCTCTGTACCTTTATAATTGTATATGGCAAAAGACATTAATATGTTGTATAGTCGATTTTGAATTAAATTACAATGACATAATTAGTTTTGCAATTTCTTCGATTTTCAAGTTTCATGTTTGGTCTATTTACATCCTACACAACGTTTTCGAACGTTTACTGTATGTAAATGGGAGAAGATATTAAAGTACTGCATGAGAAACAGAGTTTTTAACATTTTTTGACTTACTCAACTTTAGTAGTAGGTACAAATTGGACTTGGGGTTCAAAGGTAGCCGGCCAGGGTTACAATTGCTATTTATATTTGTAGCCAAGTAACATGCCATTCTCACTTGTACTATAGGATATACAATTCAGGATTGATTAAAACGACTCATATGATAATAGAGAAAATGCAGTGCCACTTGCAGAAACGCAACCTAAGAATCCTTTGGACGCCAATGTTATACAACGCAGTCTTAAAATTATCAGTGTTGTTGTTGTCAGCATGGTTTTACTTGGTGTTTGAATCTGATATGTTGTGTTTAGATTATGTCTTAATGCTATTGTCGGCATAGTCTTAATTGGCTTTTGAATCTGATATGTTATGTTTAGATTATGTCTTAATGTTGTTGTCGGCATAGTCTTAATTGGCTTTTGAATCTGATATGTTGTGTTTAGATTATGTCTTAATGTTGTTGTCGGCATAGTCGTACTTGGCTTTTTGAATCTGATATGTTGTGTTTAGATTATGTCTTAATGATGTTGTCGGCATAGTCTTAATTGGCTTTTGAATGTGATATGTTGTGTTTAGATATGTCTTAGTGTTGTTGTCGGCGTAGTCTTAATTGGCTTTTTGAATCTGATCTGTTGTGTTTAGATTATGTTTTAATGTTGTTCTCGGCATGGTCTTACTTGGCTTTTGAATCTGATATGTTGTGTTTAGATTATGTCTTAATGTTGTTGTCGGCATAGTCTTAATTGGCTTTTGAATCTGATATGTTGTGTTTAGATTATGTCTTAGTGTTCTTGTCGGTATAGTCGTACTTGGCTTTTTGAATCTGATATATTGTGTTTAGATTATGTCTTAATGTTGTTGTCGGCATAGTCTTAATTGGCTTTTGAATCTGATATGTTGTGTTTAGATTATGTCTTAATGTTGTAGTCGGCATAGTCTTAATTGGCTTTTGAATCTGATATGTTGTGTTTAGATTATGTCTTAATGTTGTTGTCGGCATGGTCTTACTTGGCTTTTGAATCTGATATGTTGTGTTTAGATTATGTCTTAATGTTGTAGTCGGCATAGTCTTAATTGGCTTTTGAATCTGATATGTTGTGTTTAGATTGTCTTAATGTTGTAGTCGGCATTGTCTTAATTGGCTTTTGAATCTGATATGTTGTGTTTAGATTATGTCTTAATGTTGTTGTCGGCATAGTCGTACTTGGCTTTTTGAATCTGATATGTTGTGTTTAGATTATGTCCTAATGTTGTTGTCGGCATAGTCGTACTTGACTTTTTGAATCTGATATGTTGTGTTTAGATTATGTCTTAATGTTGTTGTCGGCATAGTCTTAATTGGCTTTTGAATCTGATATGTTGTGTTTAGATTATGTCTTAGTGTTCTTGTCGGTATAGTCGTACTTGGCTTTTTGAATCTGATATATTGTGTTTAGATTATGTCTTAATGTTGTTGTCGGCATAGTCTTAATTGGCTTTTGAATCTGATATGTTGTGTTTAGATTATGTCTTAATGTTGTAGTCGGCATAGTCTTAATTGGCTTTTGAATCTGATATGTTGTGTTTAGATTATGTCTTAATGTTGTTGTCGGCATGGTCTTACTTGGCTTTTGAATCTGATATGTTGTGTTTAGATTATGTCTTAATGTTGTAGTCGGCATAGTCTTAATTGGCTTTTGAATCTGATATGTTGTGTTTAGATTGTCTTAATGTTGTAGTCGGCATAGTCTTAATTGGCTTTTGAATCTGATATGTTGTGTTTAGATTATGTCTTAATGTTGTTGTCGGCATAGTCGTACTTGGCTTTTTGAATCTGATATGTTGTGTTTAGATTATGTCCTAATGTTGTTGTCGGCATAGTCGTACTTGACTTTTTGAATCTGATATGTTGTGTTTAGATTATGTCTTAATGTTGTTGTCGGCATAGTCTTAATTGGCTTTTGAATCTGATATGTTGTGTTTAGATTATGTCTTAATGTTGTTGTCGACATAGTCTTAATTGGCTTTTGAATCTGATATGTTGTGTTTAGATTATGTCTTAATGTTGTTGTCGGCATAGTCTTAATTGGCTTTTTGAATCTGATATGTTGTGTTTAGATTATGTCTTAATGTTGTTGTCGGCGTAGTCTTAATTGGCTTTTGAATCTGATATGTTGTGTTTAGATTGTGTCTTAATGTTGTTTTCAGCAATGTCGCAATTTTTCGTATATTTTCCTTAACCTATTATCAATAGCTTTGTGAAGATTTTAAGAGGTTGATGTGTTTTAAATTTAGTGTAATGTATGTTCTGTTTTGTGCCGGTGCTCCTAATATTCCTTCATCTGTCTGACTGTTACTATCTGCATGTACTTTGAAGAAGTTCTAAAAGCATATTTCCTGGTCTGGTTTTGTTTTTTTATACTAATATTTACTTTGTATTGCAAGTTACCTTTATGGTAAAAGCACCAGTCATAACTAGATTTGCATGAAGTGTTGCTCTATGTCGTTTGATAAGTAAAGCCACTTTTTTTATTAAAGAGCTCAGTAAGTTACGAGATTAATCTATTTTATCTCCAGTCATAATGATGATGACTTTTAAACTTATGGGAGACCTTGATAAACTATTTCAAGACATTGTCAAGTTTATTGTGATTATTGTCGTTGGGGTTAAATCATCTTCACCTTGTAGAGGTATTTACCTCTAGGAAACAGTTTTCATATTTGAAGTAGGTATGAATGATGTAAACAGATGTAACATGTTCAAGGAACACTTCGATCTCCTAAATGACAGAACAATAAACCGCCATGCCCATTTTGTTTGAATCAGTCTTGGTTTCATATTCCATGAAGCCTTGTATCTATTCATTGAATCTTCGCTATCAAATTTTAATTTGTACGTATCTAAAGAGTTTAATGTTTTGTGTGTCAGAAAGATCATAGCTGTGTAATATAAACTTTATCTTGATAAATATATTTTACATAGCAGAATCGAACTAATCTTTAACCTGAATTGAACTAATCATTAACCTGAATTATTAATTGAACTAATAATTAATTTGAATTATTAATTGAACTAATCATTGACCTAAATTATTAAATGAACTAATCATTAACCTGAATTATTAATTGAACTAATCAATAATCTGAATTATTAATTGAACTAATCATTAACCTGAATTATTAATTGAACTAATCATTAATCTGAATTGAACTAATCATTAATCTGAATTATTAATTTAATTAATCATTAATCTGAATTATTAATTTAATTAATCATTAACCTGAATTATTAATTGAATCAATCATTAACCTGAATTATTAATTGAATTAATCATTAATCTGAATTATTAATTGAAATAATCATTAACCTGAATTATTAATTAAACTAATCATTAACCTGAATTATTAATTGAATTAATCATTAACCTGAATTATTAATTGAATTAATCATTAATCTGAATTGAACTAATCATTAATCTGAATTATTAATTGAATTAATCATTGACCTGAATTATTAATTGAATTAATCATTAATCTGACTTATTAATTGAATTAATCATTAACCTGAATTATCAATTTAACTAATCATTAATCTGAATTTAACTAATCATTCATATGGATTATCAATTCAATTAATCATTAACCTGAATTATTAATTTTATTAATCATTAATCTGAATTATTAATTGAACTAATCATTAATCTGAATTATTAATTGAACTAATCATTAACCTGCATTATTAATTGAACTAATCATTAACCTGAATTATTAATTGAATTAATCATTAATTTGAATTATTAATTGAACTAATCATTAATCTGAATTATTAATTGAACTAATCATTAATCTGAATTATTAATTAAACTAATCGTTAATCTGAATTATTAATTGAGCTAATCATTAATCTGAATTATTAATTGAACTAATCAATAATCTGAATTATTAATTGAACTAATCATTAACCTGAATTATTAATTGAACTGATCATTAATCTGAATTTAACTAATCATTAATCTGGATTATTAATTGAATTAATCATTAACCTGAATTACTAATTGAACTAATCATTAATCTGAATTTAACTAATCATTACACCGAATTATTAATTTAATTAATCATTAATCTGGATTATTAATTGAATTAATCATTAACCTGAATTATTAATTGAACTAATCATTAACCTGAAATATTAATTTAATTATTCATTAATCTGTGTTGAGCTAATAATTAATTTGGAATCACAGAACAATGAGAATATGACATTTTTCTTATTTGTTTGATTTGTTTTTAAAAATGTAGGGGCCATAACTTTATCTTAACTATTACGTTAAAGAACCTCCTTGGACTGTTTATGGACATTCAGTTGTAAAAATTCTTGGTTGAGTTAACACTCATATCTTTTCATTTCCTTCACTATAATGCCATTTTAATTTCGCCGAGTTTAGAAACTCGTTACATCTCTGGCATTTTATATTTTGATTGCAATTTCCTTTATTCATTTTTCTTTCTCTGCTGTGCTTTTTGCATTTTACATCTGCTTCAATACACGATTCCTGGGCGCGATTGCTGATTTTGGTTGATTTCGTACTAATTCTGTATAATTAAAGGTGTGATAGACGTGTTAGAAATACCAAAGAAATGTGATTTGAAGTGCAGTTTCTATATTTATTTGAAAACCTTGAACAATGTTTAAATCTCATCATTACTCGATCAACATTTTTGTGATTTCCATTACCTTTTATTTTGTTGAAAATCTCAAACATCTGTTTGTAGTGTTTTATATAGTATTTATTTGTCTTTTTTAATGTAGCTGGAATCGACTTCATATTTTTTAAGTTATGTAATTTAACTTCTTTAGAAATGTAATTTATAATCCTGCCAGGTCATAGGTTAAACTGATCACATTTTTCACGTGTAACAATTTGCTATTTACCTGTGAGGTACTTGCATGTGCATTTTGCTTTCCCCCCCACTCCCAAATAACAAATAGTCGAGTGTTCGATTCATCTGTGTATGTGTTCGATCAATTATATTGTTTTGCACGCTTTACACCGAGAACAAACACGGAGAGCTTTACACCATTGTCAGTGTGTACCATTTCTCTAACTCGAAAGTTAGTATATTTCAGGAACGCCAAAAGTGGTATAGTTACTTAACATTATTCTCCTTATTTGAATTATCTGTACTCATTTGATATTAAAATCAGGACATTATTTAGTCTAAATGGGTAACTAATCTTAATTTATGATAAGATAGGCTACATTAAAAGTTCCATATACTAAGGAGACAGTGGTGGCGGATTTTTTGAAGCTTGCTCCTGCCGTTGAATTTGCTGCTCATGCTTATGTTGAACACCAGTATCATACAAATTCCTACTGTATGTTACAGCTCTTCTGTTGAACACCAGTGTCATGCAAATTCGTACTGTATGTTACAGCTCTTCTGTTGAACACCAGTGTCATGCAAATTCCTACTGTATGTTACAGCTCTTATGTTGAACACCAGTGTCATGCAAATTCGTACTGTATGTTACAGCTCTTCTGTTGAACACCAGTGTCATGCAAATTCGTACTGTATGTTACAGCTCTTCTCTGCTACGACTGTCCTGTTCCTCTCAGAGATCCCAAACTATGCAACACCACTTCCACATGCGCTGCGAACGAGGTAAGAATATTTATATTTTTCGAGCAATTGTTTTTTTAAAAATATTTTGCTAAATCCCGCTTCACGAAAGACTCATCATACGTTTGTTTTCTAAAACATTTCGGTTGATTCCAGCAAAACTTGAAATGCAGTCGACCTCGATTATAACGTACCCGCTTCACTCGAACTTCAGTTCAGTTAGGGAAAATTGCATGTATAAAGAAGGCGACCATTTTAATATAATGACAGCAGTTCAGGAAAATAGCTGAGTACTTATAACTGCTACGCAAATGCAATGTAACCTTGCATAAAATGTTGTTTTCACATTTTGACGCAGTGAATTCCTGCTGTCACTTACTATAGTTACTATGAATTTCTGTTGATTTTAGTCTAAATGTGGTTGACTTTTATGTCTTTCATACCTCATTCCGGCCCTATGGATGGATGCATACCTACCTACCTACCTACCTACCTACCTACTTACCTACCTACGTACATACATACATACATACATACATACATACATACATACATACATACATACGTACGTACGTACGTACGTACGTACGTACGTACGTACATACATACGTACGTACGTACGTACGTACGTACGTACGTACGTACGTACGTACGTACATACATACATACATACATACATACATACATACATACATACATACATACATACATATTATTACCTTTATAAACAGGAGACCTTTAAGAATTCTCGTGGGCAAGACTGACATTGCCCATTGTACCATTAAAACAAAGACGCAGGGCTAATTTGGCCAAATGTGGGAAAATAGTTTTACATCAAAATGTTATAGCGTTTGTCAATTTCATGAATATCAATTCTTGCAGATGTGTATAATGTTTCAATAAATGTATTATATATCATTTCAGACATGCTTGCTAAAAGAACTGAAATCATTTGATGGACACCATGAATACCTAATGTCGTGTGCCAGCCGTGAGGTATATATATATATATATATATATATATATATATATATATATATATATATATATATATATATATATATATATATATATATATATATATATATATATATATATATATAGAGAGAGAGAGAGAGAGAGAGAGAGAGAGAGACAGACAGACAGAGAGAATCTGTTGTTACTGCTGAAACTTGAATTTAAATTTTCAGATATTTTTTTTCAGGACAAGAAATTCATACTTTGTTTTATGTATTTCAATGCTTATGAGAGACTTTGTACAAGTACACCGCATGTTTACCGCTTGCATGTTGAAATTTATTATATATTTCAAAATGAGATATTGAAATAAATCAGTAGTAAAAAATGATATCAACACAGTGGCCATACCACTTCTATCGATATAAGTTTTATAACTACTTTCTTCTCATTTTTATTGAATATATTTGCCCTTATTATGTCATTCAAATCAGTGTTTAGGTATGTTCTAGTCTTCTTCTTCGCTTTATCAGGATGAACAGATCTTAAAATGAATCAAGACTGTTGACGCTTTAGTATATATTTTTCTAATCAATAAGTTGGAACTTTAAAAATGCCTAAAAACGAACGCCAGACAAAAAAACGTAGGCTTCAGGTATAATCTTTTTATTTAAAGTTAGCTTCCCTAATGAATGATGAAATGATCTGTTGCTATTCGATATTCTGTCACCCATACTGTATTGTATGCCTTTTACATTAGACGACAAACGGTACACTATTACCCATACTGTATTGTATGCCTTTCACACTAGACGACAAACGGTACACCCATACTGTATTGTATGCCTTTTACACTAGACGACAAACGGTACACCCATACTGTATTGTATGCCTTTCACACTAGACGACAAACGGTACACCCATACTGTATTGTATGCCTTTTACACTAGACGACAAACGGTACACCCATACTGTATTGTATGCCTTTTACATTAGACGACAAACGGTAAACTATTACCCATACTGTATTGTATGCCTTTCACACTAGACGACAAACGGTACACCCATACTGTATTGTATGCCTTTTACACTAGACGACAAACGGTACACCCATACTGTATTGTATGCCTTTTACACTAGACGACAAACGGTACACCCATACTGTATTGTATGCCTTTTACACTAGACGACAAACGGTACACTATTTTAGGAATGACTTTTGGCTAAATATAATAATAAAGTTGTTAAGTAGCGATTGCAACTCTAAACACAATAAAAAATGAAAAAGATGGATTAATCGCGCATTGATGAGATTTAATTGTAAACCGAAATTAAGTGACAATTGAAATTTGGGTGTAGCTTCTGTAACCAAACTAGACTGCAAGCTTGACAAGGTAAAAAATGTAGAATGCAGAGATGAACAAAATAAATAACCACAATCCGTATAAGTAAACTCATTAAAATAAAGCTACGCTCTGAGATCCGTCGGATGTGATTCCTTTCTACCGTGCTCCGGCCCCAACAATATTCTCTGCATGAATTCGCACAAGAAGAGTGTAAACAAATCAAATAGCTCTTCATTTTATTTGGAGAAAAATCATTATTTGACAAAATACAAAATTTGAAGCATGTTATTGTAAATTTTGGTATGATGTAGCAATACAGTCGTTAATCACACTGGCACATAACAGAGAAAAACATTCCATTCAAATCGGCACTTTACAAATATTGTTACAAACAAGGGGTATTTGCTTTGACCGAGCGGTGTTAATCCCTGGCGCGATTCCGCTAGAAGTCATCAGTTTACCCCAAATTTCCAAAGACTTCCATGCAACTTCTGTTATAAATTAGAAAGCCCAACGTGTATATTCTATAAATAATTTTACTTTAATTTTTGATAATACACAACCACAGAAATCACAACTTTCAAATTGTCTATCAACCGCACAGCTGCATGGTTTCTCTTCATCAACTTTGCGGACCGTCAGCATTTCACGCTGTAAGACTCTACAACTTTCCCAAACACAGGGAACTATGTTTACTACGCCACCTTAGGCCAGTTGAATCTGGCTCCGGACCACATTTCGCCTGTAAAATTGCATCACATTTGCCACCATGGCGAAACAAAGGTATTGTTTGTTCCATTGTTTAATTTACCAGTCTCCAACCATAAATACTGCACCTGCAGTCACACAACCAATGTACACACTAGATTTTAATAGGGACTATGGAATGACAGGGACACTCTTCGGCTCTGACTTTAATTCACCAAAAGTAAACCATGGCATCAAAGAATCTCACTAGCACTTCACTCTGTGACGTTGGCTCATAGTAATTGGCTAATTATTTCTGGTTAAGGGATATTTCCACTGGACAGAGTTCCAATAATGAAACAAGTAATCACAAAAATCTAAGAATTCCTTAAAATGGGGCGCTATATCCAAATGCGCATACTCCAAATTTATTACAATATATACAGTAAAAAGAAAATCTACGTTTTTGAGGTGATGTAAGGAAACAGAGCACTCTTGAAGTGGAAACATTTTGTATTGTAACTCACGTCTTCCCCACTCGTGACAATATAATTCTTCACACTTTACTTGTGAAATGCTTCCTTCCCTCTAGTCAAAAGTCGTAGATATTCTCTACATTCTACTAAACACATATAACAGCAAGACAGAACTCCACTTTAAGATGTAGGCCTATTTATCAGTTGTGAAAGGCAAATATTGTTGGTTGCAAAATTTAATGTTTAACAAGAATAATATGTTATGTATTGAATATGTAGATTGCAGAATGTATATGCGTGTTTCATAACCAAAACAAGTACAATTTACAACAACATCAACTACCACAAACACTACTGTAGTACAATGTAGTACAATTTACAACAACATCAACTACCACAAACACTACTGTAGTACAATAACACCACTGCTGTTGCTACTACTGCTGTTGCTGCTTTTACTACTTCTTTAGGTCTGCGAAGGAGGTGGTCTGGGCTTTGTCTTTGGTAAGCGTGATGTAAGCCTTTCGTGCTGTACAACCGATTATTGTAACAACCCCTTGTTGACATCGACGACTGCTCCAACCTCCACCACTACTGCCTCTGCAATTATACCTGCTGGTAATGGTATGTGGTTTATACATACATGATAAATATCATTAGTCACAAACTTCTATTCCACCATAGACCTGAAGTGAATAGGTTTATTGTGTGCATTCAGGCGTTAACGGTACATGATACACTTACACGAGTTAGTAAACATTACTCATGGTACATGATACACTTACACGAGTTAGCAAACATTACTTTAAGTTCATGATACACCTTTACTAGTTAGAAAACATTACCTAAGATAAACGAGACATCTTAAAGCTGTAACAAACGAGTCTCTTGCGTGCATTCATGTGTCAGTCTTTGAACTGACTCCTGAAACCCATGATATAATTCTTGACGGTGTTAGTATAATGATAATAGGAAGTCTTCCTCACATTTTTAAAGATGAACTTCAGAACTGAAATCTATTTTAGCGTATGTTCGTACATGGGCGCTAACTATCTGGCCATTCTGTTTTCGGCTGAAATTCTTCATATCTCCAGTTGTATCGAGCTTATCATTTCCAAATAAGCATTACAAAATAATTTCATTCATACTTAAATCTGGATATGTGAGTTAGTCAGCAATAAAAATGTACCCGGATTTTCTACATACAATCCAGTGACACGTGATTTTCCACGTGAAACATGTTATTACGTCAAATACTATTTAAACATTTGTTTTCGAACACCACATGCAGTTGTTTGCCCGTACTAGTCAGTTGGCATCAAAACAATATTGTGCATACATCGATTTTTGACTGCATATGCATAGCACATAGATATGAATCCTTGTAAAAGGCATTTTCATCCCATTTCCTTATATATAGTCAAATCGCGTTGCTGAGAATACTCTTAAAAACAAACAACTAGTATAATTTGATGCTGCAACTCCAGACCCTTTCGGCAACAACAGTAAAAAGTGTTTAAATAAGGACTGGCATTTAACAAAAAGGACAATTATTAGACTGAGACAATACGTAAAAATATAGATATTGATTTTAAAGTCTTTGGACATCAATGACAGAGAAATATGTAAAACAAATAGTATTTTAAAACATCTTCGCGGAGTATCAAACAACTCGCGGACTCCCGTTCTGTATTTGGATCTCATTTTCAATAACTAAACAGTCACAGTTAGTCCGATCATTATCAGCTGCAATTTCAGGTAACTCCTTTGGCTCAGTTAAATCCAAGATTCGCTTCTGTCGAGCAGCCAGAGAGTGGACGGGTCGAATACATTTTTCCTTATCCATGACTTGCATGCAAGGTTTTGTTTCATTATCATGCTAATGAAATGAGATTGCCCTATACTCAGTTTTCTTGTTTCGGTCCTCTATTCTAATTGCCACAATAACTACTCTCAGTTAATTACTCCTTATCGATGATCGTAGGTACCGCTGATCAATAATGTTTCAACCCATGTATTAATCGCCACGACATTTTTTAAATTCTACCCCTGTATCGACATTTCTTTTAATGAAAGGACAATTCGACAAACGCAGCTAACTCGACAGTGGATCTCGTGAGAATGAGACCAGATGTAAACCGGTATGTATGTATGTATGTATGTATGTATGAACAATGCAACCTTCTCTAACCACTCCCTAATTTGGTGAATCATTTCATAAACCTTTCACAGTGAAAGATGTTACTGCTATGTGATCACGTTTAAGTTTCTATAGTTCTGTCTACATGTCAAGACTTATTGTTTAGGATATCTGCCCTATTGTATCTTATTAAAGAACTGCTTCTCAAGTTTGTTCCTATCAAAATATACGCAGGGGAGCATATTTTTTCAGTTGTGTTGTTTGATATTCCTGTAGCCTAAGGTGAGATTTTTATCTACTTTATTTTCATCTATTGACCATAGACTTAACTGTGTTCATATTTCCTTTACAGTTGCTAGTCCATTGAAATTTAGGGTATTTCGTACCTTCCAAATTGGGAACCACTGATCTAGATAATACTTTAGAACAGGTTGACGTGATGTAAATTGTATAGTTTCATAAAAATTTGCTGATGATTTGGGGTCCATTCCCAGGTTGTTCTCTTGTTCAGAAGTAGTTAATGGGGATACTTTAGCGACAATGGGACTTTAATGTTAAAATAGGGGGGTTGTACCCTGGCGACAATGGAAAATGTAACATTAGAGAAAAAAGTTTGTACCCTGGCGACAAGGGGAATTTAACATGGGGAATAAATCGTGGGACTGTTGAGCGCCAAGGGGAATTGAACATGGGGAATAGAGTTTGGGACTGTTAAGTGACAAGGGAAAATGGAACAAGGTCGGGACCCTATTTTAAAAAAATAAAAAATAAAATAAAAAAAGGGGTAGGCAATTGAAAGTCTATCTCTTTTCGAGAGATTGGAGTAGCCCTGAAAAGGGCCTTTGGTTTTTTGTTAATGTACCCATTAACATAAGGGGCACCGCATTGGTCTTCTTCTTGTCCTTAGGTTGCGTCTCACTGTAGGACCGTAAATCAGGACTCTTTTGAGGCATCCTTGTCTTTCTACGTAGATGCTACGTATCCACAGACTGGTGTCTGTCCTATGGACAACTGTCCAGTTGGATCGGACATACATGGGTATGTCCGTCCGGAACATCATCGTTGACACAAGGGTGGAAGAGTGTACGTCGGTCCACATGTTGAGGCGCCGAGAACAGGTGAATCAATGCAGTGAACTGCGATTATTTATAGGTAGAGGTAGGATTGAAACGGATTGAGTATGTTGACCAATCCAAACACGCGTTACAAAATTCAGTCAGCCCGCATCCAATCCGAAGAGAGCAGTCTGTGACGTCACGTGGTCTATATAGATTCGCTAGCGCCTGTGTGCAGTCAATCTAAGCGACAGTTATTCAACATGAAGGAAACTCAGAAAACGATAAATTGGGGTGCACCAGCAGTGGATACCACCCAAGGGAACCCGGACTTACTTTCAGAAGGGGTGAATTGGGATTTTGTGGATTTTCTTACCTCGCAAGAATTTGTTCCGGAACCTTCGTCTCCTTCTTCATTACCGCACGTGGAGAATTTTAGACAGAGACAGAAAGAAGAATTGGAGAAATTTATGCAACAGCAAAAGGAAGCGGAACACGCTTTTCTCCTACAGCAACAACAGCAAGAAGAAGAGGTAAGAAAAAAAAACAACAACAAGAAGAAGCAGCAAAGAAACAAGGGTGTGAAAATCAAACGGTCACGGTATTGTTAGACATTTTAGCGGAGTTAAGAAGTCTGAAACAAATGTATCAGACTTCTTTATTACGACCGAAGAGAATACGACCTTCCTGAGCTAAACACGCCAACCCTGTGACTAAGCCTACCGTGCCACCCTTAGTGATTTCAACCAAATCATCATCATCATCATCAACAGTACGCAGTCCAGAAGTAGGCCTTGGTCGTGGCAAAGGCTTAAGGCAGTTAAAGTTGATTGCTTAAACTCACCCCTACACCAAAAAAGGCCCTTTTCAGGGCCACCCACATTTCTCGAAAAGAGATAGACTTTCAATTGCCAATAACTCAAAAAAAACAAACCATTTTACCCCGATAGTACGTGTCTGTGTATGAGTGTGTGAGTGTACGTTCTTATTTTAAAATCAAAATCTAAAGACACTTACCTTTTATACCTAATTTATTCTTTTATAAATATTTACAATCCAATTCACAACAGAGTACTTTAAAAAGTTCATACACTTCTTCTGTCTCATTGTTTAGTCTCTCTGTTTTTTAAATTTCTTCACCGTCACATTCTTTTCCTCCTCTTACTCCTCACTTTCTTCCCTTCTTCTTTTCTTCTCCTCTTTCTTTTTCTTTACCTGGCTGCTTTCTTCCTCTGAAGAATCCCTCTCTTCTTCTGAAGAATCCCTCTTTTCTTCTGACTCCTCTTGTTTCTTTTTTGGTCAATCTGGAGACCAATGTCCTTTTTCTTGACAATAATAAGAGGTATCTTGACTTTTGTCTTTTCTAGCCCCCTTTTTTTTTTTGACGGTCTGGACACTCTGAAGACCAATGCCCTTTCTTCTGACAGATATAGCAAGTATCTTGACTTTTATCTCGCAAGGAAGGAGAGTAGTCCGTCGGCTGGTCTGAAGAGAATTTTCTAATGACCCCTCGCAAAGCTCTGATGAATTGTTCGATTTGTGTAGTCTCTTCCATCGTTGTGCTCTGTTTGAGAGTGAAATGAATAGTGAAAGGACAAGACACACACCCTTTTATATACGCTGGTCTGCCATGACTATAAATTAGTCTTTGGTGTTTAAACTTTAGTCATTTGACGTTTTGCACTCAAGATGAAACGATCTAATTCATTTGAGAAGAAAGAAGAAGAAAGTAAGAGGCAGAAACGTGATCTATCGCCTCGTACCAGGGCTGAAGTCTTGGCACAAATTCATGCCAGTGATTTTGAAGAGGACATGAATGAACCAGAATCCAAACTCTCTAAAAAAGTTCACCACCCTTAGTCAACCCTGAAAAGTACTATTCCATTCGAGAGACGGAAAAGCGCTCCTCTAGAAAATTTAGAACCACGGCTTACAAATACACGGTGAAGTTTAAAGATTTCAAGGCTGAAGTACCGTTAGAGAAAGCAGAAGGGTTCATCACCGGGGTGTGGGATTCTTTGCTCACCACACTCAAGCGACAATGTCAACCCAAAGAAGACGATCGCTTGAGACTTTCCATGCAACACGACGGTTTGAAATCCCCTGTTTGGATCGAGTTTAGCAGCCCTGCAGAATTGACTGCTTCCAAAGTCATGGACAAGATTCAACACGTACAACAATCCAATGACCAGTTTGACATCACCGATGGAAAAGACACACTGGACATGACTCACGTCTCTCCTCCTCAAGGGACTGGCCGCAAAAAAGTCTTATTGGTGAACGACCTTCGCAGCACCAAAAAGAGTCTCGTCCGAATTCACAACCCTCAAGACCAGATGTGTTTAGCCCGTGCCATCGTGGTGGGACGAACCTATGCCAACAAGAACGACACGGTAGAATGGAAAAGAACCTGGAAAACTATTCAACGATCCGACCGAGCCAAACAACGAAGTGAAGCAGAACTCCTGTTGCAACAAGCCGGCCTGTCCACAGACACACCCTGTGGCATTCCTGAGATGCAAACATTGCAAGATATTTTAGCTCCACGCTACACCTTAAAAGTGCACCCTCAAGAAATGCGTGGGCCTCTGTTGTTTCGAGGGAAAGACTTTAAGGACGGAAAATACATTCATGTCTATCATCACGATGACCATTTCGATACCATTACCAGTATCATCGGATTCCTGGGATACGGTTATTACTGTGAGAAATGTGACTATGGCTATAACAATCGAGAGCAACAGAAGCATTGTGGCTCGAAATGCTCAAGATGTTTGGCCTCTCCACCCTGTCTGAGCGAAGGGCAAGAACCAGTGCATTGTTCAACTTGTCAGCGCACGTTTGTCAGCCCTGCCTGTTACCAACAACATTTGAAGGCGCAAGGTTCACAGAAGAAATGCGCTTGTCAACTGCTGAGATTGTGTCCCGCGTGTGGACAAGGCATACGTGCCAATAGTGCCAAGGCACACGTATGTTCAGGAAAGAAAAAATGTCACATTTGTCACCACATCGTGGACTTGGAACATCAATGCTACGTGCAAAAATACCAACCCCAACCAGAGAAAGAGGATGGACACAAGAAGAAAGACAATTTCATCTCTTTCGATTTCGAATGCATGCAAGAGACCGGCATTCACATTCCTAATTTCTGCGTGGCTCATCGAGCGTGCGAAAAGTGCATTCAAGAACCTATCGTGAGTCATTGCCCTTACTGCAACAAGATTCCTGGAGGGCGTGAAAAAATCTTTCGGGGACCGAAAACGGTAGCCGATTTCGCCCGATGGGTCTTAGACCTCATCGACAAGACGTGGAGCCAAGAGGACATCGAACGTTACGGAGATTGTCATCGTCATGCCACGGTGATGGCTCACAATTTCTCCGGATACGATGGACAGTTTCTTTTGAGATACAATACGGAACATGGCACCGAATGTCCTAAAGTCACTTTGAACGGAGCCAAAATCATTTTCATGCAAGTGGGACAAGTACAGTTTAAAGATTCGATGAGTTACTTGGCCATGCCTTTGAGTCGAATGCCTAAAACGTTTGGAATGACAGAAATGGATAAAGGGTACTTTCCACACTTTTTCAATACCAAAGCCAATCAACACGCCGTTCTACCCCATTTGCCTGAGGATCACTATTACGACCCTGACAACATGCGTACCGAACAACGAGACGCTTTCTACGCTTGGTACCAGACCCATGCCTCGAACCCTTTTGACTTTCAGGAAGAAATACTAAAGTATTGTCGTTCCGACGTGGACATTTTACGGCGTTGCTGTGGAAAATTTCGAGAACTGTTCATGGAACACGGAGGGGTCGATCCTTTGAAAGAAGCTTGCACCATTGCCAAAGCGTGTTCCTTAGTGTACCGCCAACGATTCATGCCTGAAAACACCGTGGCTGTCATCAGTCCTCAAACGACCAACTATGTCAAACGTCAATACTCGGTCAAAGCCCTATACTGGTTACATTACTTGTGTGAAAAGGAAGACAAATGGATTCAGCATGCCCGCAACAGAGGGGGGCGAAAATACCATTGGAACGCATTCGGTCGATGGGTGGGACTTAGAAAACCCCAAGATCGTGTACGAGTTTAACGGTTGCTATTTCACGGATGTCCCGTCTGTTACCCTGACCGTGGCACTAAAATCAGTTTTTACAACGAACCATGGAAGACTTGTACCAGGACACTTGTCAGCGACGCCGAAAGTTAGAACAGGAAGGATACCAAGTGGTGGAAATGTGGGAACACGAATACGATCACCGTTTGAAAACTGATCCCGAATTTAAACGCCTCGTGGAAAGTTACCAGTTCATGGACCCCCTGAACCCGAGGGATAGTTTGTACGGAGGAAGGACCAATGCCACCTGTTTGCTATACCAAGCCGACGAAGAGAAAGGAGAAGAAATCAAATACTTGGACGTGTGTTCGCTGTATCCTTACGTGTGCAAATATTGTCGCTTTCCTGTAGGGCACCCGCAATTGTTCACGGAACACATCGACCTGAAAAACATTCGACAATACGAAGGTTTGATCAAGTGCAAAGTTTTGCCTCCGAGGGACTTGTACCATCCCGTCTTACCTTACCATTGCCAAGGCAAACTGATGCTTCCTTTGTGCCGTACTTGTGCCGAAACGTGCAACCAAGATCAGCCTTGTCAGCACACCCCGGGAAGAACGGGCTTTGACGGGAACCTGGGTCAGCGTAGAATTGTTCAAAGCTCTGGACATGGGATATCAACTGTTAGAAGTGTACGAAATTTGTCACTTTCCCAAGACACAACAATACCACAAGGGTGACCCCACGCAGAAAGGCATTTTCGCAGACTACGTGGATGCCTTTTTGAAACTGAAACAAGAAGCCAGTGGCTATCCTTCCTGGTGTCACACTCCCGAAGACCAAAAGACATTCAAAGAGAAATACTGGGCACAAGAAGGCATTCCTTTAGATCACATCGAGAAAGACGAAGGCAGGCGATCGTTTGCCAAAATGATGTTAAATTGCTTGTGGGGTAAAATAGCACAACGACCGTGTTTACCCAAGACGGAGTATTTGACAGAACCTTCCCGCTACTTTCAGATGATTCACGACAAAACCAAATACATGAAACACGTGGACGTCGTTCGCGAGGATTTGATTTTGGTCAATTTCGAAGAAGATCTGGACTTTGTACAAGACGACCCTTTTGGAAATGTCATCATTGCGGCTTACGTGACAGCTCATGCTCGCTTAAAATTGTACGAAGCTTTAGAACTGTTAGGGGAACGCGTCCTGTACTTTGACACGGACAGTTGCATTTACATCCATCACCCGAGTCAACAGCACCCTGACATCGAAGGAGACCGTTTAGGAGCCTGGACAGACGAGCATCCCGACGACAAGATTCTAAGTTTCGTCAGTGGCGGTCCAAAAAATTACGGCTACGAATACCGGGACCCACAAGGAGAAGTGCACACGAAGTGTAAAGTGAAAGGATTGACTCTGAATTATCGTACCAGTGGTGTGGTCAACTTTGGGGTATTGAAAGAAGCCTTGCAATCTGGAGAGGATGAACACTTTAAAGTGACCACCTATCAACCCAACAAGATTGTACGTTTACCCACTCACCACTTCGTCAGTCGACCCTTGGAAAAAGTCTATCAAATCGTGTACCAGAAGCGAGTGCGACTTCCCAATCATTTCACCTTACCGTATGGACACGTCGGTATTGGTCTGTATATAAAAAGGAACCCTAGGCAAGATCGATAGTTCATTGTGACTACCAAGACCAAGCGAACAAAATGAATACTTTCAGAGAAACACAAAACAAGTTTAGAAAGGCACAATTCAAGTGTGGGGCTTCTGAAGTGGAATGCGATTGTGAGCCTTGCGATGGGAACGATGCTGTACGCTGTGACCTTAGCGATGCCGTAAAGCATCATGGGAACTTTGTTCTTACTACCCCTATCATGGAAAGTGATGCTGTGCGTGTCAAACCTGAGGGATGCGAAAGCGATGCCGCTCGTCCTCTTGGACACTTTACTGGGTTTCGTTTTCAAGGTGGATGTTCACTTTCACGTCTACCCCCCTACGGATGTCATCCAGCCCTGAGCAAACTCCTGTCCATGTCACCCAACCCTCATCGAAACGAACCTGTGAAAGACGAATATTCGTTTCGTGTGCGTTTGTCGGAATACTGCGACTTTGAAAATCGTCTTCAATCGTTCAAAGGAAAATGGCCTAAGTATCTGGGAGGCCCGACCCCCGAAGAATTAGCCAGAGCCGGATTTTTCTACTTGGGCAAAGGAGTTAAAGTCAAGTGCTTCAGTTGCGGCGTGTCACTTCACCACTGGGAACCGCAAGATTCGGCCTACCTAGAACATGCTCGTTGGTCACCGAATTGTCATTACTTACCCTTAGTTTGACCGAGACATTGAAGTAACTTACCATGTCGTTGACGAAGAAGAAACCAGGTTGGCTAGGAATCAAATGTTGGACATCGCCGAGACCGGTATTTAAATTTCATTTCGAAAACGATATTGAATCATTACCTAAAGAACTGCAAGAGATTTACAAGGAAGTTTGGCAGGGGTGACTGTAGAACTTTTGTGCCGAGAAATTCACAAGAGGAAAGTGAAAAAAGTCAACCAGTGTGTTAGATTTCTTTCGGTCAAGTGTGCATTCGTCCTATTGTCTTACTCTAGACCGTTTACATCAAAAAAGTTCAGTGACATTCTTGGACGTTACCCTGAATGGCAGTGGTCTGAAATTACTCACTATGTGGATTACTTTTGGTCTAGGAGAAGAATTTGATGAGTTAACGGCGGAAAATGCGGCATTAACGGATAACATCACAACACTACGAGAACACGTTGAAACGTTGTCAAAAGAAAATACAACACTCACGGATGACATGACGAATTTGCGAGATACAATCACAATGTTAACAAGTGAAAACACAACCTTGACAAATGTACGGACTGACCTATTCATGGATACTTTACAAGAGAACATTCGTGCTTTGCCTGTGGAGTTGAGAGAAGACATTTACCGAGAGCTGGTCAAAATACAAGTGAAACGTAAAGAACAGTTGCATCCGTTACGTCACCAGATCTTTAACCACTGGTACCTGAATGGTATAAGAGGACTGATTCGTCAGAAATTGTTTCAGTGGTCAGACCTTGTTGAACACTTTCAGTTAGTGAATGAACTAAACGTTCGTAATTTTGGTTACTTTGAGATTCATCTATGAGGAAGGCGAGTTAAAGGATTACCAACATATTTTGCGTGGAATCTGCTTAGCCGAAGACGAAACATCTAGACGAACTCTGACGTTTCGGATACAGTATGCAAGATTTAGATTCCCTACTGGAGAACGAAGATGTCTAGTTAGAAAGTACCTTTGTTGCTTCCGAAACAAAGAGACTATAAAATCAGGAATCCATGCCACGGCTTATGTCACATTTAATTGAACAGATTCCGTAGAAGGAACTCAATGGCCATATTCAAACCGTAGATCATTACCATCGATTATTACAAGAACTGTATCCATTCAATTTGGGTCGACAAGTGGTGTGTGTCTTAGTGACTTGTTTTCTGGGATTTCGTTTACCAGCCGATTCCTTGTGGACTCTTTACGAACAGTCCTTACCACCCCAATGACCTTAAATGGTCACGATAGACTCCTTTTGCTCAAAGCCTTGCGTTTTCATCTGGATACTTCTCGACCTCAACAGGAAAAAAAATTCGTCAACTTTTAGCTACCGAAGACGTGTATGACGATGTGTGTGTAGCTTGTGACTTACACCCCCATTGGACAGATGTCCGTGACTGAAAAAAGGGGGTTTTGAGGCTTGGACCCAAGAAGTGGCCCAGTATGCACGAGAGTTGTTCAAGGAAAAAAGTTACTTTTCAACCTGTGTTAGTGACAGTGCCAGAAGAACCCGTCACCCAGGACAGGACTGTCGTGGACATGCCTGAAAGACCCTTTCGGGAGGACACTTGTGTGACCTTACCCCCTATAGAACTGGTCAGAACATTACCCAAAACATGTTGTACAGACACTTGTGTTTATTCCACGTTGATGGTTATCATGTGCCTTTTATCGTTGTACTTAAGCCTTTGGCTTTTATGTATTTTTGTCTTTCATGTTCATATTTGAAATATTCAATAAACGTATAGTGAAAAAGTATACAAACTCTTGTCTTGTCTGTTTTCGTGTCACAAGTGACATTCCTAACACTATGGCTACCTCTGCTGTCTCTGCTTCCTCTTCTTCTACTGTCAAAGTCATCGACGAACACTTAGATCGTGCCAGTTGGGAAGCTTTGTATCTTCGCCATCCCTTTAACATGCTCATTGCTGGACCTAGCGGTTCAGGCAAAACCGAATTCGTCAAACGCTTGATCGAACATAAACATCATTTGATCGATCGACCACCTCAGCGCATCGTGTGGTGTTACAAAGAGTGGCAATCGGCGTACAGCCTCTTGCGAGAAAGTCAAGGCGATTCCATCGTGTTTGTGGAAGGCATTCCTAAAGAAGACGACGGCATCGTCTCTGACTCCCGTCAAACCCATTTGGTCATTTTCGACGACATGTTAGGAGAAGACGAAGAAGAAATTAAACTGTGGTTCACGCGCAAAGGGCATCACCGTAAAGCCAGTGTCGTTTACATCACTCAAAATTTGTTTCAACAAAGTATAGCCCATCGCACCATCAGTCTCAATGCGCATTACGTGGTCTTGTTTAAAAGCCCTCGAGATAAATCGCAAGTGCAAGTCTTAGCCAAACAGTTAGGAACGCCTTGGCTGACTCAGGCGTACGACGATGCCACTCAAACTCCACACGCCTATTTGCTCGTCGATTTGAAACCTACGACCCCCGATGATTTGCGATTTCGTACCCACTTGTTTCACCACTGGTGCCAAGACGGAGGGCCTGTCCTGTACACGTCTCCGTCCTCGACTTAACTTCATTCCACAAAAAAAATCTATAAAAACCTCAGACACTTTTCGTCTGTCTCACACAACGTCAACATGACGTCCCTTCAGTCGCATCTTCCCGTCAAATTGATTCGTGCCTTGTATGGCATCAGTCGAGAAAAAAATCCACAAACACGAGCTCGTGTCTTAGAAGCTACTCTCAATGAAGTCTTACGATGGTTCACGGTGACAGCACGTCAATTACTACAAGGGATCATTCAGATTCCTCATCAAACCAAACGCTTTTTTGATCGAAACAAAGTCGCTTTGACCCAACTGGCCGATCCTCGCATCGACACTCAAACCAAAAAACAAATCATTTTGAAACCTGGAGGGAGCGGTACTCTAGGAGGGGTCATCATTCGCTCTCTCTTAAGATGGGATCCTAATGCCCCCAAAGTTCTCCCCAAGAAAAAAGTCAAACGAAGCTCGAAGAAGAAGAAAAAGACCAGGTCCCCAAGGAGACCCGTGTCTCCAAGAACTTCTCCAGTGGCGGGACCCTCCTCTTACCAGACACCACCCAGGAAAAAGAAAAGAAGCCCCCAGAAAAAGAAACAGAGAAAAAGCCCCCAGAAAAAGAAAAGTCCACAGAAGAAAACTAGTCGCAAGAGAGGCACTTCAGCCAGGACGCAACCTTACACTCGCTAGGCACGACCTGCCACGGCGGTGACTGCGTCTCCAGTAGAGTACTTGGAGACGTTGATCACACGAAGAACTTCTCCGTTGATGACCCCAAGAACTTCTCCAGTGGCAGGACCCTCCAATTTAGTGGCAGTGGCTGCTGCTCACAAAGTACCTTCTCCCAAAATCAAAATCCAAGACAGATCGGGCATGTTACAAAGTTTACTGGATTTGTTCAAGCAAGAACTGGCTCGATTTAGTCCGTTGCGTACCCCTTGCACGACGTGTCATGCCTGTCCTCAAGTTGATACGACGTAAAGACAATCAGTGGCGACGAGTTCCAGTATAAAAATGGTGTGTGACCAAGTAGGGTATCAGTGTTTTGGTGCTCCTGAAGATGTCACCCTCCAGAAAACATCTGTCTTCTAAACAACCCCAAGGAAAGAAAAGGAAAGGACTGCCTCCATGTTTAGTCAAACAAGAGGACATGTTATCTGTCCTGTCCAAAGCTTCTCCACCCCTACGAAAAAAACTCATTCAATCAGCTTCCAAAGAGGTCATCGATACCGTGTGCGAATGTTGTTTGAACGTCTTGAAAGGCACGATCCCTTTGTCCAAACACCAGAAACAATGCTTAGGCAAACATCGTCACGTTCTTCGCCAAATGGTTCAAAAGAAAATCCCCCTTCGTCAAAAGAAGAAGATGTTGGTCCAACGTGGAGGCATTTTACCCCTCTTGTTAGGCCCATTGCTGAAAGGAGTCTTGGGAACCATGTTGGGAGGACTGATGGGAGCAAGATAAAAAGGCCCTCTGGAGTCCCAAGATCTCAGAATCGACCCTTGACAACCCCATGGAAGGACGAAAACTAGCTTTAGTGCCTTACAAACGATGGATGGAATACCATCGTTGGCAAGAACAACGCACCCCACATTTACCTCCCAATCCCCATTTGAGCGAAATGTCCCAGTTACAACACGAATTGCAGTCCTTGATGGATCGCCAAGATTTGTCCGAAACAGAAAAATCGCAAAAGTACGGTCAACTCTTGCAACGACTACAACTCTTTCACCAGAAAGCTTTAGACGAAACAGCTCTACCCACTCTGAAAGATTTTAAGACCTTGATGAAAAGTCCAGCACCATCACCAGTACCACCACCACCACTACCAGTGACCAAGACAGAAAAAGAAGAAGAAGAAGAAGGGTTTCAAACTTCACCAGAAAAAGTACGCAAGTTAGCAACACCACCTACCTCCAGAATTGGATGGATTAAAAAGATGATGACCACCCCTTCTTCATCACAAGAGAAAAAGAAAGTGAAGACAGAAGTGAAGACAGAAGTGAAACAAGAACCAATATCCCCTGTTCCGACATCCTCCTCTGCGACACCTATTGCCGGTCGCACACGCAAAGCATTGCAATCCAAGAAAGTACCCCAAGAGAAAAAGAGTAGCATCTTCCAAGAGTGGGTGCCTTATTAACACACAAACACAAAATGGAAAAGGTGTTAGCTAGCATTTACTACGATCCCATCCTATCCTGCAGGTTACGCAGGAGTTAAAAAATTGTATCGTGCTGCCAAAACTCGACTGAAAAGTCTCCGTTTACCTGAAGTGCAACGATGGTTACAAGAACAAGCTACCTACACTTTACACAAACCCATTCGACGCAAGTTTTCCAGAAGTCGCACCCGAGTGGAAGGCATCGATCATCAATGGCAAGCCGATTTAGCCGATGTCTCTCATTTGGCCAGCTACAATCGCGGCTACAAATATTTGTTTTGTGTCATCGACGTCTTTTCCAAATTTGCCTGGGTCGTACCCTTGACTTCCAAATCGAGCAGCGAGTTAGTGCGAGCCCTGCAACGAGTGTTGAAGCAAAGTGGTCGTCACCCTCTTCGATGGCAAATGGACAAAGGCACCGAATTTCTGAACCAAGCTTTCCAAAAAGAATTAAAGAAACGTGACATTCATTTTTTTACCACCGAGAATTCCGAAACCAAAGTCAGCATCGTGGAACGTTTTCAACGCACTTTGAAAGAACGCATGTGGAAATATTTTACGCATCACCACACTCTGAAGTACATCGACATCTTACCGCACCTGGTGCAAGCGTACAACCAATCTTACCATCGAAGCATCGGACGTGCCCCGCAAGAAGTGACTCCCGAGAACGAAGTGCTGGTGTTTGAGCGCCTGTTTGGTACATCCCCGACGAGGGCTGCCCCCAAGAAAAGTGGAGTGTTGACCGTAGGAGATTGGGTACGCATTGACAAAACCAAACGCACTTTCGACAAAGGTTACTTACCTAACTGGACGACCGAATTGGTTCGTGTCACTGGACGAGTGCATGGCCGTCATCCTGCCGTCTATAAATTGGAAGACATGAACGGAGAAGTGCTCAAAGGAACGTTTTACTTACCCGAGTTACAACGTGTCACCAAAAAAGAAGACGACGTGTACGACATCGAAAGCATTCTCGAACGCAGAACTCGTAAAGTGGGTAAACGACGTGTCAAAGAAGTCAAAGTACGTTGGAAAGGATATCCACCCAGTTTTGATTCTTGGATCGACGCTTCGCAAGTCATCGACTATAAAAAGAAGTGACCATCATGCCCTTTCATACAGACGCAGCTACGTCGACCACTCCTTCACCCATTTCTTCTCTGCAAGATTTACAGAAACAACCCTTGTGGGTGTGGTGTGGAGAACGTGTGCCTAAAACGCAAATCGTCTTTTTCTGCCAAATCTTCGTGGTGTATTGTGTCATCGGGGCAGCCATTGCCAATTTGAGTTTGCAACAAGGAGACAAACAATTGTGGACCATGTTTTTGAGCAGTTGCATCGGTTACCTGCTTCCCAATCCCTCCCTGAAATTCTCTTCCAACGGGAACCAGGGGAACCTTGTGTCCAGTGCCAGTGTCAGTCACCACTCCAATAACAACAACAACCCTATTTTGGGCGGAGACACGCCTCTGACGTCCAGTAACCCCTCGGACAGCCACAGAACTCTGGAATTATGAGTCACCAAAACCAGTTTTACTTAACCTTACCCAGTGACAGTTCCATGGAGGTGTTTCCCAAGAACACGTTGTGCTGTTACACGGCCAAATTACCTCAGGCCATCCCATTAGATCACGAAGCCCATTGGGAAGTGGCTTTAGTAGAAATCATTCACCCGACCCAAGTCCTCAATGTCCTTCCCAATCAAAATTCTTTTGATGTGGAAGTTTATGACGAGCAAATGCAACAGTGGATGGATAGCAATGTCAAATATGACAAGAAAACCCGTACACAAAAGTACACCACCTATCACTTGTTCATTGCCCCAGGCTATTATTTTAGTGGTCAACATTTGGTCAGCACCATAGCCTCTAGGTTTAATGTCGTGTTTCTGAAAGCTTTGGAGCATGTCAACAAAAATGTCACCATGGAGTACCACAAAGCAGCTCGTCGCTTCTTGATGAAATTTGAACGGAGTAAAATCATGTCCATTTTATTTTGTCCTGAATTGTTTGACATGTTGGGCGGAGACATGGATATGAGGATGGCCATGCTCAAGAAAAACGAATTACCAATCATTTACGACAACGAGTCTTTTAGCGAGTTATTTCGTGCCCCGGTAGAACTGAACCAAGGACTGAATTTGATGTTTGTGTACTCCGATGTGGTGGAGTACAACGTGGTGGGACACACCTCTGTGCCGTTACTGCCTGTCATTCCTTTCAAAGTGGATTCTGCCACGACCGCTGACGAGGAAGGTGGAAACACTTACCACGTTCACCGCGAATTTGTACATACTCACTATTTGCCTGTCAGTAAGTCGTATTTGCACACGGTCAACATTGCTATAAAAGGAGATCTGGGACAAAATATTCCATTCCCCAAAGGAAAAGTCACAGTGAAACTCCATTTTCGAAAACGGTTCTCTCACGACTCGTATGTCATGTATCCAGTGTACCGAGGGGTTGATCGACAGCGAGGACACGGTTTAGGAGATATGTTAAAATCGGCCTTTCGTTCGGTGGCCCCGGTGTTGAAACCGATGGTGACACGCGGATTGCACGCCTTGAAAGATGCCGCACTGACACAAGGCAAAGAATTTCTCCAAAATGTCATCATCGACAAACAAAATCCTAAAGAAGCCTTCATGAGGGCAGGCAAAAATGTCTTGCTGCAAACGGGTAAAGACCTTTTGGGCCGACGAGACACACCTATAAATGCCCCGCACGCTACCGAGTCAGGCATTCAGCAAGGACAAGGCAGAAAGAGACGACGAAGAAAACACCCTTTCACCAGACTTCACACTTCTAAAGCTAGAAAGGCAAAGAAAAGAAGAACCGTTCGAGACTTAGACGTTTTCGATTATTGAGAAAGAGAAAAATGATGCACCGAGAGTCTTGCGCCTGTTCCAAGTCGGAACTGGATCTGTTTGCCATGCCCCCCACCATGATGACCATGCAAGAATCCCAGTGGGTGGAATTTCATCCCGTCTCCTCTTTGACGGATTCCGCTCCCATCGAGTTCGAAATCAAAGGACAACCCGAAGATTACATCGATCTGAATAGCAGTTACCTGTATTTGAAAGTGAAAGTGATCAAAACGGACAACACCAATCCAGGAGGCGATGCTAGAGTAGCGCCTGTCAACAATTTCATGCATTCCTTGTTCAGCGAAGTGGACTTGTAGTTGAATAACAAACTGGTCAGTAGCAGCATGGATACTTACCCGTATCGTGCCTACCTGGAAAATCTCTTGACGTACGGAAAAGAAGCCAACAATACTTGGATGCTTGCGTGGTATGGAAACCTGACACGGCAGGTGTAGCCACGTTTAGCGACACAGTCCTGACAGAAGATGACAATCCTCACAATGTGGGGTTTAACGACCGTCGTAAGAAATTTCTGCAAGGGCGAAGTTTAGAACTGATGGATCGTTTGCATTTGGACATGTGGTTACAAGAAAAGTATTTGCTCAACGGGGTAGATATCCGTCTGAGACTGAATCGTAGCAGTGCCGCTTTCCATTTGATGGCCCATGCCAATGAATACAAAGCTATCATTCAAGAAGCCCGACTTTACGTGCGTCGTGTGGAAGTGTTACCTAAAGTGGGAAACGACGTCAGTCAGACGTTGAGCAGAACGACCGCCAAGTATCCGATACGACGCGTAGAAGTGAAAACGTTCACTATTTCCGCTGGACAGCGATCTATGATCGAAGATCATCTGTTCCAAGGACAGTTACCCAAGCGTTTGATTGTTGGTATCGTCAGGAATTCAGCCTTCAACGGAACCCACGATCAAAATCCTTTTGAGTTTCAACATTACAATGTGTCCATGATCGAAGTCAGTCGCGACGGCAAGACCTTGTGTACCCGACCCTTTGAGCCTAACTTTGGTGTCGCGAAGAATTATTTGAGATCGTACTTGTCCCTGTACGAAGCCACGGGACAGTTAGGAACCAACACCAGTCACGGTATTTCGTACGACGATTATGCCGGAGGCTATGCTTTGTGGGGTTTTGATTTCACTCCAGACCAAGGCAGCGACGAGGGACATTTCCACCCTATAAAATCGGGTCAGATTCGTGTGGAACTTCAGTTTGCAAATCCACCTCCAGATCACACAGTGAACGTCATCCTGTATGCAGAATTTGACAATACCATAGAAATCAACAGTTTGAGAGAACTCATTCTAGATTATTAGAAGCTATGGAAGACTGTTATCCCTCTTTACCTAGTGGAGAAACTTTGAAGATGGAATGTAAGGAGACCGTGGAAGAAGAAGAAGAATCCCAAGACGAAGAAGTCGAGATGGCCAGAACAAGAAGCCCATTTAGTCTCCTGTTTTGCTACAGTCCTGACAGATATAATGAAAGAATTGATCAAGGAAGAGTGCTATGGATGTCACAACGATCATCCCAGTCAAATTCAACACGACAAATGTCTGATGTTAAGTCAAGAAGAAAAATTGGACGAATATCTGGACAAAGCTTGGGATCACATCGAAATAGAATTCGTGTTGAACGAGTGGTATAAAGGCTTGGATAAACATTCTTCTCCTCCATTAACGTCTCTGGAGTGCCGTCGCATCGAATATCTCTTTGACCAGAGTAAGAAGTCGGATCTAAACGCCTTTTACTTGTCAGACATTTTCAAGCAAAAAGTCAGGATCGAATTGATCACTTATCATTACCTGTGAAGAAGAAGAAGAAAAAAACCACACAAAACATGTATTCCTGGGAACTTTATTACCTTTCTGAACCACAGCTCGTACACGGCTTCTTGGAATCCTGTCGTCTGTGCTAAAGATGAACTCCCTCATCATAAACCTCAAGACCATCTAGCTTATGTGATCAACACGGACGACAGTCATCTCCCAGGAACCCACTGGGTAGCCGTCTACTTTCCTCAAGAAGGATGTGTGGAATATTTCGATTCGTATGGATTGCCTCCTTTGGAAGACGATATCATTGACTTTATGAGAAGAAATGCTCAGACCACCCGATTCAATAATGTGAAATTACAAGGCACAGATTCCTTGGTGTGTGGACAATATTGTGTGTATTTTCTGCATCATCGCAGCCTGGGTTATTCCTTAGAACATTTAGTGACTCATTTTGATCCTCGTTCTTCTTCTAGAAACGATGTGAAAGTAGATCAATGGTTTTGTGACCATTATGCTTATCTTTTGTCTCAAGCTAGGAAACGTAGTGTCCATCAACGGCCTAATGACTTCCAACAGTGGAAATCACAATTTCATTCACAACGTTGTCAGCCCTGTCCAAAATAATGTGTTAATTGGAAAAAATGTTTGTGATTTGAAAAAAATGTTTGATGTTATATTGTTAAAAATGTTATAGTTGTTTGTTAGTGTTAAGTGATTTTGAATTAAAAAAATTGTGTTTTGAAGAAAAAATGCCTTTGTGGTTTGTTTGACTATAGAAATCTTGATTCATGCTGTTTGACTTCCTACTATCCCTCTCATGACACTCATTGAACGTTCCGGCTCGAAAACCGTGAAGGGATGTTTTCCTTCACGTCCGCGCTTTGACTTTAAAAACCGGGGCAGTTTCCAGTCTAACCATCCATTGCCAACTCATCCTTCTACGAAGATATGCTCCAAACTAGCTAAGCTAAACGAAGCCTACGTGAATTTGCATAGGGTCAGACACAGTCTGATACCGAAGCCTGAAGAGACAGAGAATGTGAGAATGTTAGAAGTCACTGAAGACCTGATAGAAGAGCTCTTCAGAGAAGAAGTGAACAGGGAGAAAGAAGAATGGACAGAGAAGTACAGACTTCAGAAACAGCAGAGAGAGCAGCAACAGCAGCAACAACAGCAGCAACAGAACCTGAACCTGACAGAGGCTTTATCGACTGTCGTATCGACACCAAAGAGTTCTTCTTGTTTTTCCGAAGAAGCAGACCTATCGTCAGAAAGTCTATCGTCAGAGGACGTCGCATTCTTAGAAACTAAAAGATTGCCATAGCAAACAAAAAAACAGCCCTTTTCAGGGCTACCCAATACTCTAGAAAAGAAATAGTAATCCATTTGCCAATGTGTGTATGTAGAGTAGTGTGAATATAAACACTGACTCTTTTTTATAGTGTGAGTGTATGTGTTTGTGTATATGATTGTGTATTTGTAAGTGGTCACGTACGTTTGTGTGGATAGTAGATTAAGATCATGTTTTTTTGCTGTTTGACGTGTGGGGAGAGTAGATTTGGGGTTTGATTTGATTGTTTTGCGTATGTGGATAGTATATTATTGGTTCAATACATTTTTTAGAATAGTAATGGGTAGTATAAAAAAGTGAGTGAGTGTTTATTTTAGGTCCGCGCGTTGTTTGGTCATGATCTAGGTAATATCAATTTTGTTTTAGGGGGATGTTTTCCATCACGTCCGCTCTTTTAGTATAAATTGAAACTCGCTTGGTAGTCTAGCTACCCTGTTCATTCGTTAACAAGACAATGAATACCAGAATAAGCAAACTTCTTGAACTCCAGATACATCTGGAATATGTCAGGCGCCTGTTAAATGAACTGGCAGCGGAGGCTATAGTAGAAGAGGGAAGAATAAAGAAGGAAGAGGAGGAGAGAAGACAGAGGGAAGAGGAGGAAAAGAAAATAGGAGAGAGGATGGCTTACAAGATACCAGAGACAGAGGATTGGGGTGCTGAAGCCAATCATCCTCCCTCTGCGCTCTCAAGAAAAAAAGTAAAAGGAGACTGGGGAAGAAGATGTGTGTGTGGTGCCAGGCCTGGAAGGTGCCATCATTAACCAGGTGTCACTGGAGTTCAAAAACAAACAGCCCTTTTCAGGGCTACCCCAATCTCTAGAAAAGAAATGGTAATCCATTTGCCAATGCGTGAATGTAGAGTAGTGTGAATATAAACACTGACTCTTATGTGGTGTGAGTGTATGTGTTTGTAAGAGGTGACGTACGTTTGTGTGGATAGTAGATTATTGGGCTTTGTAAGTGATCACGTATGTTTGTGTGGATAGTAAATTTGGGGTTTGATTTTAATGCTTTGCGTGTGTGGATAGTAGATTTTGGGTTTGTTTATTGTTGCTTCACGTATGTGGATAGTAGATCATATGAAATGAGAAAAGTAGGGGATGTTTTCCTTCACGTCCGCACGTTTTAAGTGATGATCTAGGTAATATAACTTTTGGGCTTTAGGGGGATGTTTTCCATCACGTCCGCGCTTTTCGTATAAGAACCCACAGTATTCGTCTTTCAAACCATTCTACAGAGAATAAAAAAGAAGATGGCTTCAAACCAACTTGATAAAATGAAAACATTGCAAGACGTCCTGGACAATTTGGGTATGATGGAGCAAATGTTAGTTAGGCTAAACGAGGATCACTATTCTTATAGTCCCCATCGAGTGAAGATGGAGATCAACAATTTAAGAAAAGTAAAGGACATGATCAGTGCTCTGATGAAAGAAATAAAGAAGGAGGAGGATGAAGAGGAAAGGATAAGGATTAGAGAATGGAACGAAAAATTGAAAAAGAAGAAGAAAATGAGAAGAGGAAGAAAGAAGAGGAGGAGAAGCAGAAAGAAGAGAAAAAGAAGAAAAAGGAGGAAGAAAAGAAAGAAAAGAAGAGAAAAAGTGTAGGACAGAAAATAAGAAGCTGGTGGAAAAATAGAAGAAATTAGAAGAAGAAGAAGAAAACCAAAGGCCCTTTTCAGGGCCACTCCAATCTCTCGAAAAGAGATAGACTTTCAATTGCCTACCCCTTTTTTTATTTTTTTTTTTATTTTTTTAAAATAGGGTCCCGATCCTGTTCCGTTTTCCCTTGTCACTCAACAGTCCCAAACTCTATTCCCCATGTTCAATTCCCCTTGGCGCTCAACAGTCCCACGATTTATTCCCCATGTTAAATTCCCCTTGTCGCCAGGGTACAAACTTTTTTCTCTAATGTTAAATTTTCCATTGTCGCCAGGGTACAACCCCCCCTCCATTTTAACATTATAGTCCCATTGTCGCTAAAGTATCCCCAATAACTACTTTCAGAATAGACCACATTGTCTCTGTCGAAGTATACATGTCTGGCAAATGTTATAGCAGCTGATCATTTCCCCACAACGCTGCATGTCTTTCCTTGTTGTTTTTGGACTAGGCCGCAGATGACGTTATTGAAATAAGTGTTTACATTATCATTTATTCAAATGAAGAATTTATTGTTATGTGGTAATTGTCTGGAGTGAAAGTATGTCTGCCCAAATCGTAACGTGAGAGACTTTCTAAGAGGTGCTTCATTTGGTGTGAAGTCCAGTGCTGGCGTCAGCATTAGTAGAAGCTCCCAATCACATTGAAATCATCTTGTGTATGTATTTATTGTTGGTGAGTTATCTCATTTTGAATTTCAAATGAAAATAGATAGAATCTAACACAAGCATATTGCCTCTACGACTTCAGGGGCACACGCATAATTATTGTGTGTGTGTGTGTTGGTAGGCAAACATGTAGTGGTCAGTTATTATGTTTAATGGATGTAGGCCAAAACATTTTTAGAGGTGAAATCGGGGTTGGAGAGGCAAGTGCCCATATGTGCTGGCGCCCATGTACGATCTTACTCCAGCAAGTCCCAAATCCACATACAACGCAGGAATCCTTTTGCAAGCGTATCAATGGATATAATACATGATTATTCGTTACTGATGTAAAATATTTAGTCTATTTCAAATTACTACATTTCCCTCTTTTTGAGAAAATGATAAAATCATGTTATTATTTTGGTTCATCATGAAAATATTGAAATGTAGCCAACTTATCAAGAACAGAATCGAATGCGTTACATTAAAGCTTCAATGTTAAAAAAATTAATATCATAGCAACAGTATAACAAATTATGTAATACGACAATGATATTCCTTGATCTTCATTCGTTTTAAAGCCCCAATGCCGCCGTTACGTGCAAAACGTTGTATATGCCAGTCATCTGAATAATACTGAATCTTGAAAGATATTGGTCCTAAATATCGTTGTGTTGCATTAAAATCATATAATATCAACGTTTCAACACATTATGAGCCAAGTAATTTCTCCCTCGAACGGATAAACCCGGTCATTTTTCACATGTGTACGAATTATCTCTGATGTTGATCGACGACATCCGTGGGACAACCTATTTCATTCGAAAGCTGCAACTCAAGATTTGTTGACCTCACTGTTGTAAACATAAGAAGTATATTTCTTTAAAGGCATAACTTACGTACAGTGTTTTTTTAAAAAAAAATACATTTCCATGCGTATGTTTACTAATAAATATAAAAATCTTTAACAGCTGGGTTTGTCTTCCGACCAAGTTAGTCCTCCAAAGCAATCCAGCGCCCCAACTGGTCACCAATATTCAGTCTTATTTGTATCTAATGTACGCTTTTTATTCTCCTATCAACTTAAAAAAGAGCGGGTCTGTATCTCTTCATTACCTCTCAAATCCGTTTATGTCCCACGTTGGGATGTTGTTGTTTTTAGATTAGTCACTTACGGAATTTGTCGAATGTATCACATCAACGCTCTTGGAGTTCTCCCGAAAATAACGGAATTACGAACGATTTATGTCAGATAGCTTCATTATCAAAAAATATTTTCGTTCTAAACTTTAGTTAGATTGGAAGAATAGTGAAATTTATTAAATAAGGGCGGCATTGGTGATTTAATAAAGTATGCATTAATGTATTTAAACGACTATCCAAAACTATGCTACAGACGTCTGGACAACATAATTGTTCAAACAATATAATTTGCATATCCATTGCTTAGGCCATCCTTTAAATATAGTCTGTAGAAATGTTTTCCTTTGCTGATCGTTTTTGACAGAATTTTGTAGTGAACGCAGTCGTCGATCCGTTACAAACAACTGTTTTTTGTGGTATGTATATGAAAAAGCCAAGACTTTTCATCAAATCGGGGAATGTGTCTGGTAATGACTATCTTGACAAATAGTATTTTATAGGCAAATCCTTGCCGCTAACATGGTGTACTTCAATGTCGTACTTATGCACCAGTAACAGCATTCGCTGAAGGCGCGGCGGGCCTGTAGAAAGCGTTTATTCATCGTGGACTATATCAAGTTATGGTCAGAATGTACCCGTATGCGTCCATCGAAAGCTAATTGGTGAAAACTTCGCAGCCCAAAAATATAGCAGAAAGTCCTTTTTCAATCGGTGCGTAATGTATTTCTGTTTTGGTAAACTCTTAGATGCAAGCTCTATTGGTCGTCCATCTTCCATTATACATGCACCATGGTCAAGATTCGATGCGTCAGCCTCTAATGCCAACGGCGTTTCGGAATTCCTTTGACTGTGGCTCGTCCCAGAAAGGTCGATGTCCTTTTTCAAGTGCGATCGTAAAGAGCTTGTGACCCGAGCTAAATCTGGCGCGAAATTAGCCAGATAGTTAACCATCCTTATCAGGTTTCTAATTTGGCACGATAATCAGGAGCCTCTAATTTAGCAATGGCATCGACCTTACTTGGGTTGGATTTCAGGTCCGAAGCGCTAATGATATGACCGAAAAATATAGTTAATATTGTCAAGGAAAGAATATTCACGTGTGATCCAGCGTCTGTTTTGAAATCAGCTGGGGGGGGGGGGTCTAGGTAGGACCTATACACATCTAGGCAATAACGGCCTGGAAGTGAAGGAGATGAATGACTTACCGTATCAATGTAGAATTCATTATCATCATCTTCACCGCCACAGGTACCAAAATCCTATCTATTGTATGATAGTCTTTGCTTCTAATTTGTAATGTTATTAACCTTTTATTGATGACTTGCACACTTTAGCAAAATGTTGAAACTTGCCGATCTACAAATAAGTCCGTTGTCGAGTACTGGGTTTTGTCCTTGTGTACTCTATTGCCACTCTGACTTTATTTGCTGCTGACATTGTTCGAAATTATGCACTATTTGAATCGCCTTGTCCAGTGTCATCTTATCCCCTTCATTTGCAAGTGTTTCTCTGGCTCTCTGACTATTCTCTCTGACAATAGAACGATCACAGATCATATCGTCCTTGTCGCTGAAATTGCAGTCTCTTGCATGCAGACGAAGGCGCGTGACGAGTCAAATGATTAAGCGCTTTGAACCTTAGTACAAAGACAGTGTCTTACGAATATAGGATTCAGTTTAGACTGCACATGACCCTTAAACCTTCTAAGCTATGTCACCAGTTTCTTAGAATCTTCCTCGAAATTTCCACTCCATGTCTTTTAGACTTCACTTACTTTTTCGCCTCCCCAAAACAAAAGATACGACACCTTCTCCGACTGTTGCTTAACCTTCAGAGGTCAATTGAATATCAATTCCACTTGCAGTTGGAATTTTCCCCCTTTGCACAGAGATATTGGAAGCTTCCCATTCAATGGTTGGCGGTGGGAAGCCACTAAAATCCATTTTTGCAATTGTGATATTATATTGTAAAGGTAGCATACATCTGTTAAAATGATCGACTTTCTGAGGCCATGTATTGTTTATTAGTGGTTTATCTCATTTTGAATCTGGAATGCGAATAGATAGAATCTAATAAAAGTATGTTGTTTCAACGACTGTATTCCAACAAGTGCGAAATCCCCATACAGAACGAGAATCCATGTGCATGCGTATGAAGGTATACAGTACATGAATATTCATAGATGACGATGTGAATATATAATCTATTTGAATATTGCTACATACCGAAAAATATCTCTCAGTCCAAAAAATGTAATTCATTTCCATTACGTGTTTGGAGTTCAAAGCACCATATTCTAATAGTATTTGTTATAAATCCGTACATCCGCTTGAATATTTAGTCGGTTTTGTGCACATTTAAGAGAGAATGGACCCATTCGCTGTGCTCCTAGACTCTAATTCATTCGGCTTTTAGAGCATCACTATATTCCAGGGAATGTGTGCAGCAACGTACAGCAAATGGATATGCATAATTCGCAGTTTATTTTCAGTTTTCAATTGTAGACAAATACCATCTCATACTTAATGTACGATCTTGATCTGCTGAAAGAGCAACTTGACTTGCAAGCAAGAATTGGCTTTTCGTGGCTACCGCCAATGATGTTGACAATTCTGTAGAGGCTGTTCTAGCGACTATTTTAAGGGATGCACGTCTATTTATGTGTACTTCATCCCTATCGTAGTCTTTGAATCGCATTTAGCCTGTTTAATGATACTATATATTTGCACTCCATGTAACTGCGGTTGCCTTTGTTGAACGTGAAATTGGTAACTCCAGATGATGCACATCTCTCGAATAATGCACGTTTTGGAGAGAGAGAGAGAGAGAGAGAGAGTGTTCATCAATATCCACGACAAAAAAACGCGGTTATGCAATAAATAAGTGAAGCGAAGAGTCGGTATTTATTACATTACTCGACGCTGTTGTTAAACAACCAACACATAAGAAATAACTGATTGATTCTTAGCACAATGGTGACTGAAAAGAGCAGGAACAGATGGCAGACTATTCATGTTATAGGAGGATATTCGCCGTGCAGTTGTACTATAGCTGGACCGCTCATGGTGGCCTAGTGGTAAGAGCGTCCGCCTCGGATGCGGGAGGTCGTGGGTTCGATCCTCGACCGAGTCATACCAAAGACTTACAAAAATGGTACTAACAGCTCCCTCGCTTGGCGTTCAACATTATGAGGTTAGTGTTAGGACTGGTCGGCCTGGTGTCAGGATTATATGACTGGGTGGGACATCATGCTACATGTCTGCGGCATGAAGCCCCATTGCTAGACATCACTATAAAACTGTTACACTGCAGACATCATAGCGATATGACTGACAAATTGTTAAAGCTATGTTAAAAATCCAACACACACACACGCACACTGTATTGCAGCTAATTTTTAAACAGAACATAGCGTATGAACGAGCTATTTCTACTATTTGAATGCAGTGTTTTGTCTCAGCGTAGCACAAAATAAATGCTACTTGCAATCTGAATTGGGAGTTACGTGCTGAGCCCAAGATGTCAACGTCTGATCACGTGTAACAACGGTATCTGATTTTAGTTTATTTAATTTGATATTATTTGTGAGCTGATAGAGTCATTCAAGTCTGTTCTACATTCCCATATAATCATATGTCCGTTTCTTCGTGTTATTCTTGTGCTGGTCTTTGCTTTATTTTTAATAATTGTTTTTCTTTTCATGGATCTCAGTTTTTGCAAGCGAGCTCATCCTCTAAACTGGCTGTACCCTGAGATCAATTTACAAAATAAGATAAGCACATAATACTTCAGTACCTATCTTATTTGGTAAATTAATCTCAGGGAGGAGGTATATTACAGCCAAGGGGAAGCTGTGGTGGCTAGCCGAACTTATGACACAAGAATACAGGGTCGAATAATGCCAGGCGGGATCAACCACCGCGGTGTGTCCAAGGACAGGGTACTTCACTCAGATTAATCGAGTATGATATAACATCTCATGTACTGATTAGCCGTTAAACATCAACCATGGGCTGGATTTTCCATGCATCTGAAACCATTTACATAACTCGTACCTACACTAGTTACACTAGTTTCTGTACCTGGTGATAATTTTGAATTCAGCACATACTCAAGCTGGTCTTATTACAGCCTAGCGTGTTTTCCTAGTTCCTTATAGTTTACAGTAGGTTTTTTTTTTAAAAAGACTACTCGTGCAAACTCCTTTGTTTAAAAAATTATTAGAGTTGATTCCTTGCTGACGTTTTTGTAGGAACAGTGTTATCGATTGAAAGGGTAACTCCAGGCCTGGCCCTAGGATGTGCGAGGCCCAAGGCAGCAAACGACGAGCGCAGGGCCCCAAGCAAAAGAATTGCATTGCCTGAAAGCGCGGGGCCCAAGGCGGTTCCCTCGTTCACCTTGCCTAAGGGCCGGGCCTGGGTAATTCTCAACCAATCAAATGAATCAAACATTAAGTGGCAATATGAAGACATTTAGAACAATTTATATGTCTAATTTAGTACCATTTTAGCAACTATTTCACAAAGAAAACTTTTCAACTTGCCTTGCTTTGTTCTGAAACTCATGGCCTTGATTTGTGTGCTGCACGGGTGTATTTTCTATTACTGAACCTGCTAAAAACAAAATCACTGTGGTAGGACACAACGTATTAGTCCTGAAAATATTTTACCTTACTGTGACTGATTCTGTCCTTTTCTTCGTCGTAAGGTTAATTAGTCTATCAAAGTTTACATTAGTTACATTTATTACAAAATTCGAATAGTCTATCAAATTTGTGCAATAGGTATATTTATTAGATATTCGAATGTTCTATCAAAGTTTTGCATTAGTTACATTTATTACAAAATTCGAATGGTCTATCAAAATTGTTCATTAGTTACATTTATTAAAATATTCGAATAGTCTATCAAAATATTGCATTAGTTACATTTATTACAAAATTCGAATAGTCTATCAAACTTGTGCATTATGTATATTTATTAAATATTCGAATATTCTATCAAAGTTTTGCATTAGTTCCATTTATTACAAAATTCGAATGGTCTATCAAAATTATGCATTAGTTACATTTATTACAACATTCAAATACTCTATCAAACTTGTGCATTATGTACATTTATTAAAAGATTCGAATACTCTATCAAAAGTTTGCAGTAGTTTCATTTATTATAAAATTCGAATACTCTATCAAAAGTTGCATTAGTTACATTTATTACAAAATTCGAATGGTCTATCAAAATTATGCATTAGTTACATTTATTAAAAACTTCGAATAATCTATCAAAAGTTGCATTAGTTACATTTATTAAAAAATTCGAATAGTCCATCAAAAGTTGCTTTAGTTACATTTATTACAAAATTCGAATAGTCCATCAAAATTTGGCATTAGTTACATTTATTAAAACATTTGAATAATCAATCAAACGTTGCATTAGTTACATTTATCATAAAATTCGAATAGTCCATCAAAATTTTGCATTAGTTACATTTATTAAAATATTCGAATAGTCTTTCAAAATATTGCATTAGTTACATTTATTACAAAATTCGAATAGTCCATCAAAATTTGGCATTAGTTATATTTATTAAAACATTAGAATAATCTATCAAAAGTTGCATTAGTTACATTTATTACAAAATTCGAATACTCTATCAAAAGTTTGCATTAGTTACATTTATTAAAATATTCTAATAATATATTAAAAGTTACATTATTTATATTTATTACAAACTTCGAATAATCTATCAACAGTTGCATTAGTTAAATTTAATTAGAAATTCTAATAGTCTGTACAATTTTGCATTAGTACCGTTTACTTTTAAAAAAATCGATTATTCTATCAAAGTTTGTATAAGTTTCATGTGTTCTAAATTTAGTTTGCTACTGAAATCACCAATTTACTTTCTTTTAAAGTATTGTTGTGATAGGCCAAAGTCTGCGTCTAAAAAGGCTGAACCTTGATCCAAACCACGTGTGTTAGCAGCCAGTGTATATTGTGGTTTGAGTTTTAAACAGAATAGGTACGGTTTAGTGTAATTTTTAATTCGAATACATTTTTAACTATTCGTTTCAATATCGTCCATAAATCAATTTTAGCAGGATATCTGCATGTTAAATCGACACGTAAGACAATAATTGGTCAAACTTAGGTTAGTTAAAATTCAAGTGGACGAGATTCCTTGATTGAAGACTAATATTTAAGTTCAGAATAAAGTACTTCTGGCGAACTACAAGCAATATGCCGGAGAAAAGATTAACTGTGCGTTGAAAAGCAACTTTTTTTTCTTCTCCGGGCAGCATGCACAAAGGATGTTGTCTTTTTGGTGGATGACTCGAATAGAATGGGAAGCAGCAACTTCCAACTTGTGAAACAGTTCATACACGATTTAACGCAACATTTTCCTATCGATTCGGCAGAAACGCAAGTTGCCATGGTGGAATTTGACACAGATGCAAGGGTAGCGTGGTATCTTAACACATACAGATCCAAGTCAGACATACTTCGAGCCATTTCCAATCTGAATTACCACGGATTTGGAGCAGACCTTATTAGTGGCCTAGATCTCATCAGACACGATGTCCTTAATTCTAACGCACACCACGGTGTACATTCCGTGGGGGATAGGCCCAATGTACCCAACGTTCTCGTGGTTCTAACAGAAAGATCGGCATTTGACGGAGACCAAACGATTGTTCGCGAGAGCTCGATGCTGCATCAAATCGCTAACATCATTGTCATAAACGTTGGCAGGCCTCCTAATAGCCTTGACTCTGAGCTTGCCTCACGCCTTCCAAGCGATCCTCAACAAATGCTTTGGGTTGATACTATTGACAATCTCGCTAACCAGATACCGAAACTGCTAAACCTTATTTGTGGCTAATGTGTCAGCAGTATTATGAAAAAGTGACATGAAAATAATAAGACATTTAAAAGATAGAGTAGTCGCCAAGAGAGAAATAAAATATACTTTTTAGGATGATTATTTACGAATCCTGAACCATGGACTAGTGCGCAACTATGATTTTCGCGTCTTGGACATAGTACCGTAAACACCTGGAACTTTCTTCCATTAATTTTTCTTCGTGTATCAAGGATAAGCACTGTCATGGACGACACTATTATCGTCAGGTTTTACTTATTCATAAAATAGACAAAATTCGAATTGATTCTCACAATTTATTTTATTGTCTCTTTTTGACTATGGAATATAAAAAAAGATAACGTTGTTTTGCCTTCGTCATTCGCATTGTACGAGTTTCAAATTTCTCAGTTACACCTTTAATCTTAGTAGCTTTGACGTGCGTCAAAATGTTTGCTCACGCTTCGCTGATATATTTAGTAGTATATATAAATGCCGGTTCTAGCGCAAAATATATTTTATGTCCTGAACCGATTTTTCAGTTCTGTTCTAGCACATGATGGTGTCTAATCAACTTGTTTTTCTATTTTTGCTAAAACTGGCACCTCTGTCCTCCGGATCGATTACCACTGTGGTCACCTGATCTTATTAATATCAATCCGATATCGCTAAACAAATTGTCTTCAACATCAACTCGTATATCCTTAGGACCAAGCGCCAAAAAGTGGTGACATCATCGTCAAAAACACATCGTTTGTCATCATAGCAGGATAATCCAACTTTGTTGAGCGAGCATGTAAATATTTTAGGATGATTTCATCTGATTGTGTTCACAGAAGAATACTTATTGATTCCACCCAACGCTGTTAAATAATGGTCGTGCGTTATTAATTTCTAAACGACATTTTTTCTTTCCTTTGGCACGTTGTTTATCATTCCCACATCTTAATATAACTGAATATATTTTACTCCTCAATCAAACAAAATCCGCTGTTGGTACTGAGATGGTCTCATCTTTAAATTTTCCGATTACACTTTTGTTTGATCATCGTGAAATTTGCTCATTTTAGGATAATCAACAAATTCAAATTCGCGTACATGCCCTAGTAAATATTCTTGGTTTTGATCTCAAAGCATAATGTGATTTTATGTACCTGTAATGAAAATCATACATAAGCAATTTCGATAATTCCCTCACGTTAAATCCACAGTAAATCGATTTTCTCATTAACAGCTCGGTTTCCTTTCGGTGGATCGCCACAAAAGTTTCATCAAAGATTTTCATCCTTACAAACCTGGAATCCGTCACTAGTTTGTTTCTTCGTATCACATCGGTGACCAACTCGACATCCACTCGTTTTCTAATGTCCTCGTTGTCTTTTCAAACACCTAGTTGTTCATCAGCTTGAAAAAAGTCTTTTCGAAATTGCTGGTGACCAACGTCCTTTTGGACGTGTTCAAGTCAATAGAGGTTTCTAATAATTTGCGTTGATCAAATCTGAGCACACGGTGAATCTTCTCCAACTCAACTCCGAGCCCGATGCACGTCGAAGAGTTTTGTAATGGATCACGTTACGATTTTTTCCTATCAGATTAGACACTAATTTGGCCACGTTTCTACCAAATTATAATTTCGTACTGAGACTCAATGTTAGGGCTCATCATATCCTCGGTCACCACTAAACTTTCAGGATATACAAATCCATCTGAGAAAATATCCTGTTCCATCATCCCTACTGAGCATTTCCTCAGTAAATGTTTTCGGGTTCATCTAAGAAACATTTACAACTGGCATATATTTTGACATAACCCATACATAAATGTTACTGGTGCCAAAGTAGATGATGTGTTTAGATTCACGTTAGGCATCTTTATCAGGTAAATATTTCTTTTTCGATACCGAATGTCGATGAGTAAACAAAACAATAACCGCCTCTAATTCCCTTTTATCCACATAGTTAAACATGTCGACGTCTGTGAACAAATACAATGTGACACCGCTGATTTTAAGAGCAGCATCCCATAAGAGAGATTCGTAAATTTCGGGAGAGTCCTCCATCAGCTGGTTGATCCAATTAGCACTGAATAAACAATAATAAAAAAAACAACCGCACAACGGACAGGATGACAGGAGACCTTTACATAATCCAATATGCTATTAGCAGCTTGCGAGATCATTATTCGCGAATATAGAGCCAATCCTCACGAGAAGATTCGAAGACATCAAACAGGACGTTAACGTGGATGTGCTGCACAGCGGTTCAGATGCGATCGGGGCGAGTTAGTGAGACTCTCGGACGTCAAGTATATGGTGTTTAAACTGAATTGTTTCACGTCTGAACCGGCTAATCCTGGTTTGTCCTATTTCAAAAATTTTCACGCTAGGATATCTGGTGTAAACAATAAGAATATGGTCTGACATAAAATCACGATCGAGCTTTAACAGTTGTTAGTCGATCAAGTGAATCCGCAAGACGTTATCCCCATGCAGGATATGATCCCGTTGATGCTAACGTGCATGGGGGTACACCAAGAAGGTTTATAACGTCATGCCGAAATGTTTACTGCTAATTTTCTAAAATTCTTCACAGGAAAAGAGGCAAACATCAAGAATCAAAGTATCGACTTCTAAAATTAGTAGAGAGTACATCTAGGTGTCTAGTACGCAGCATAAACCACTGCTAGACGCTCTAGATAGGTTCACAGTAGTTTATAAATTTTGCAATGAACGTGCATCTGATGAACTATCAAAACAAACTGAGGATTTGTTAGGCACAATAATCAAAAGGGTTATCATATGAAATTGCATTTAGTATCACTTGACCAAAACTAATCAAACCCCTAACATTTGATAACGATCGTCATTTGGACAATCATAAATTGATGATGATTATATGAAAAAATGTCAGACAAAGGATGCTTACGGGGAAAGAAAAAAAAAAACAACAAAAAAAAAAAAAAAACAAAAAAAAACAAAGGATGCGAACGGCTCGCATCGAGAAACACCATTTTTCCCCAATATATTGGAATAAAATAGGTGGATGTGGACGCGATCATTCGATTGGGGTCATTAGAAGATCGTGTATAATCATCATGTATATGACGGAGATTGTGAGATACGCTATTGAAGTTTACTAGTTGTTGTTCTACGACACGTAATAGTACAGTGGAAACCTATGCTAAAGACGATAAACACGTGTTAAAAGAAAATTTCTGGCCTATACGACCATTTCCGACGATATTCCTTCATTTTTCCTTAATCTCCATCAGGCAGATTCAACAAGAACCATTTCGATACGCCATCAATGAATACTTTGCAGTGTTTAAATTCTTTAACGATCGGGAATCGATAAGGCTCTCTAAAATATTGTGGAGATTATATATCACGTTATCCACACATTACACACGAGGTGTCATGGACGCTATTGTCTAAATCGGCTATATCAAATGATGCAAATTCGGACGAAAAGACGATGATGATGTACACAAAAAAAGATCATGACTGTATGCACAAAGTGGTCTACCAAAACATTTTCGAGGAGATAAAAATTACGGGATAATGCGGATAAACGAAACGTTTTCCAGCAGACCGGGATAGAATACGAAGACGTGGAGACTATCGTGAGCGTGATGGCATTAAATGACATGACGCGTCGATCAAGTTGAACAGAAGGAAGACATGAAGGAGAAGCTGCTGTCAGAGAATTTGTTCCGACCAGACGAGAAGCACAAACAGATCGTTCGGCATA